>CM076853.1:12878537-13520241 GCA_039519185.1 Astragalus membranaceus
GCGTGAGCTGCCCTGTGCCCTTGTCATTTGGTACGTGTTTTTATTTTCAAAAAGGCCATTATTAATATTTGGCACCCAAAAACATTTTTCTTAATTTTCAGGAATTTTAGAAAATAAAATAGTGCATATTTTTGCATTTTTGGGCATTTAAATAAAAGCAAATTAATTATTTTTGGACCAAGACCAGGTCAAGGATCTTGAGGCATTTAAATAAAATAGTTGCAAATTAATTATTTTGTATAATTTTTGGAAAGAAAATCCTAGTCTAAAATAATTAAAAATGCACTTTCCCCATTTTTAGTGCATAAAAAACCCAAAAAAAGACCATTAAATATTCCCCAATCATTAAATGACAATTTTTATTGTCTAGAATAATTAAAGGGAATATTTTATGGTGCTCAAGTATATATGACACATTTTTAATAGGTGCACTTTCACTTCCATGCCCAAAAATTCAAAATTCAAAATTCAAAAGAAGGAAGTGTCCTCAATAAGACAAAAGACCAAAAACAAGTTCTTTTTCTCCTCCCCTCCCTTGCTTCATACGAATTCCCTCTCTCTCTCTCACAAAATTCTTCCACACTCTTCTATTCCTTATCCCCTAAGAATATGCTTTGTACTATTCTTAACTTTTCCCTTTTTGGTGACCATCACTCACTCCCACATAGATTCATGCCCTCTTTTGTAAATTACCCCACCCATTCATACTCACCTCTTCACAAGAAAATACAAAATTACCTCTTTGGTAACATTCCATCTCAATTATACCCTTAACCCTATTTTTACCTACATCACATATGAGCCTCCATTCCCAAAAAAGGATAAGTTTTTTTTCACACAAACTCTCCTCTCTTCTCTCCCTCACTCCCATTTTGTGTTTTCTCACTACCCACAATCCAAGTGATCTCCAATCCTAGCCCTTGATGCTTTGATTGCTAAGATGATTTGCTTGATTATGGTTTGCCAATGATCATGCTTGAGGCTACTCTTTTGAATTCGCTTGTGCTTTGTAATCTCCTTGTTTACTCACATATTGTATCATCAATACTTAGATAGGTCCATTCCATACATTACATCTTCCACTAGATGTGCATTTAGATTCCCTTGCGTTTTGTAGAAATATTTGAGTATGGTCCTCGCCTAGCATCTTCCATTAGATGTGCATTTAGGTTCAATCTTGCCTACTCTTGCATTTTTGCTTAATGCCCAATTCAAGTTCCTTTTTTGCCTATCTATGTGTTGTGGTCTAATATGTGTAGTCTAGGCTAATATTCGCTCAAGAATTCAAATGAGATTAGTTGTAAAGTTATGTCCATGTTGTTGTTTGCCTAAGGATTCGATTTCAATGATTGTGCCATGCTTGAATCTCCAAATCTTCTCGCATTCATTGTTTTCTTTTCTAAATAGCTTAGCATGAAAATGGTGACTAGTGACAACTACCCATAACCTTTGTTAGTTTGGTTGTCCTAAGAGCCTAAATTTTAAAAAAAAAGATGTTTTCATATGCATAAGCTACTAGTGATAATCACCCATAACCTTTGTTAGTTTGATTATCATGAACGCTTTCAATTTCAAAAGATATTTTCCTAAGTATCAAAAGTCATAGCAAGTGTTAGTGTTGACCACCCATAACCTTTGTTAGTTTGGTCATCATGAAGGCTTTCATCTTTCAAAAGAGATTTTTACATGCACTTAAGTGGGTTTTAGTAGTGATCACCCATAACCTTTGTTAGTTTGATCATCACGAACGCCCTTCACTTTTCAAAACCAAAGCAAAAAGACTTTCACTTTCAAGGCTCGTTAGGAACTACGTCGCTTTGATTCCCATTTGGGATACGTAGGAGCGAGCCACAATCTCGTCAAGCGCAACCATAAAAATTAGCATTTGCATAACAAAAAGAAAAGAGTTATTTTCATAACACAAAAAAAGAATCACTTTTGCAAACCAAGATCATTCTCGGAACAAAAACATTCTCCTTTCAAGAATCATTTTCAAACCCATTGTCGCTAGTGGCTAATCAGAACATTTGTTCGTCTAGCCATTGGTAGCAATGTCTTTTTCCCAAAAGAACAACAAGCGATGATCACTCATAACCTTTGTTAGTTTGATCATTCGTGCCAATCAATCTCTTTCGAAAACCATTTTCAAAAGAGCAAATAAAAAACGAGTTGCTACTAATAGTCAATCAGAACCTTTGTTCGTCTGACTGGCGGTGGTGACTCTCATTTTCAAGAGTACTTAGCGGTGATTACCCATAACCTTGGTTAGTTTAATCATTCACTAAATGCTCGTTCTATTTCGAAAACTCACTAAAAAGATAAAAGACAAAAACCTTTTCAAAGAAAAAGACAAACAAGAACTACGTAGCTTTGAATTCTCCATCGCACCGGGAGATACGTAGGAGCGAGAGGCTAACTCTCGTCAAGCGCCAAAAATAAAAATTTTCATTAAGTCTTCTCATTCCCTTTTCAATAAAGAAGCAAATTTAAGTATTTTCCAAATCAACACTTAAAACCACACGTTTAATTAAAGGTTCCCTTGCGGTAGAAAGGAGGTGTGGGGTGCTAATACCTTCCCTATGCCTAACCGACCCCCGAACCCAAATTTTCCGGTTTCCAAAAGGCCATTCGCTTTCCAAAAAGGTTTTTCTTCAATATTTTCCTTATAAAAAATATTGGTGGCGACTTCATTGTTTTAAAAAGTTGTAAACGAAGAAAGATCTCCTCAGAGACATTTTCGGGTGCAACAATGTCATGCTTATATTTGCTTAAATAATAGATTTTAGAAAGTTTATTATTTAGATCACGTTAATTTCACTACAATTAATGATCTAATGTTATAAAAATGAATGAAAGTTTATAAAAAAAATATAAATAAAAGATATATAAAGAATTACAATTATTATAGGACTTTTTTTTAAACTTTTGTCCGAATAACAAATTATTTCACGCCGCAGCGACCGAAAAATGGCCGCAACCGCAACCGCAACGCGACCGCAACCGCAATTTGAAACCCTGATCTACATCTGGGGGACCAAGCACAACACTTGATCCAAATCTTATTGCTTCAAATGTAATTACGAAAAATTCCACAATAGGTTTATCACCCGATTGAGTCTCTCTACCTCACTCCCAAGCCCCAATTACACCCTTCACTCAATGTTTTTGATTAATGGAAAATGGAACAGAATATGCCTCTAAACAAACTTTAGTTTCGCCTAATTATAATCAACAAGCTTCTACTAAGGTAATTATTATGGTAAATAGAAATTCTGCTATTCACACCTCCTGCAAGGCCCAAATATTCAGAGGCCCATTTCATAGAAACAGGGTCCATTCATCAATGGCCAATATCACTCTGCAAGATCGGACGACCCAAATCGACCAAAGCAAACACCACTCAAAATCTATAAATACAGCATTCAATGCTCATTAAATGGTAAGCACTTTTTCCAACACAATACTCATTAACTCAAATACTGACTTGAGCGTCGGAGTGTTATTGCAGGAACAACATCGGACATCTCAAGATCGAACAACATCGAACATCTCAAGATCGAACAACATCGAACATCTCAAGATCGAACAACATCGAACACCTCAAGATCGAACCACATCGAACATCTCAAGATCTGAAGATAGAAACAGAATCAATGATAAAACATCTACTAACTGCATAATACCAATTACTAAGATCGGAAGCACAGTACAGAACAGTAACGATGATAGATGATACATGATAGGGAATAAGAGAGAGTATCCACAAGTATGAACCAAACTTTCCATGCTTGTGCAGATAAATATTTTTTTAGATAATAGTTGCTCATGCAAACGTTGTATGAAAGCTTCGTATTTTCTTTTTAAAATGATAGCTGCTCAAATAAATGTTGTCTAAAACTTCATATTTTTTAAGATTTCGCTAAAAGCATTGTTAGATTGCCATTATTTGAATAATTTTTTTTTTTGGGAAAGGTATGTATTCACAACTAACTAATTCCCAAACATTGGAATATTTACTCACAATATATTTTTAAGGCCTTTCCTTCTACGTGAGGCTCCTATTTGGAAAATGTAAAGGGGCGTTTGTTTTGATGACATAAACATGGTTCTTTTTTTTGACAAAACATAAACATGTGGTTCTTGAGAATCTAGAATTGGAATAAAAGATTACCATGTTTATTTTGAGGGAAAATAAAAACGTACTTTCAAGAATAAGGTTTACTTTGATAACTTTTGTTATAGTAATAAATAAAAGGCCTCGGCAATATTTGCACCCCCTGCAAGGCCCAATGATCAACCAGCCCACATCCAGAAAAGCTAACCCAATCAACCAACGATTCAAATTCCCCTACAAGATCTAACGGTCCAAGATCGTCATAACAAACATCACACAAACTCTATAAATACCACATTCAATGCTCATAAATGTAAGCAACCCCTAAGACTAAAACATTGATTCACTCAGACACTGACTTGAGCGTCGGAGTATTCTTGCAGGTACAACACCGCCATCTCAAGATCGAACATCGCCATCTCGACCGAACAAGAGTAAAATCAGAATCCAATAAACCAAAATTAGAGTAAAACAACTTAAAATTCAGTCATTCTAAATCAACCTTTTTCGGAAACACGGTTGTCGGCTTGTCGCCATCTCGACCGAACAGCCAAATGCTCTGCCACCACTACAATGTAAAGTAATATAATCTCAAAGAAACACTTAATAACAAAAAAAACAGAAGCAATATAAAAAAATGTAGGGCAATATCTTACTACTGTGGGGGAAATAAAAGAAGCTACAAAGCCACCTTGTAAACTTGTGTACCCGTGGCCATATATTTGGAGCAACTTAGTCATATGTACACTAGTGCAAAATCAGGAAAAGAATTAGACATTTAAAGTCAGGCGCTCAGATGCCTGACTTTAAACGTTGACGCGGTGGCAAACTTGTAATTAAGATGAAAATTTTTATTTGATGCGCGTGTGTCGTGACCGGGATCCCGACTTAGACGGCCCAAAAATCGATATTTCAGGGAGTCGCCACCCAATTTATTAAATAGGGAAAATTGAGAAAAACCTACCTTAAAATTAATGGTATGCGTAAACTAGGTTGGATTCGGGAGTCGGTTATGCATAGGGAAGGGCGAAAACTTAATTCCACTACACCCCTAGTACATCCATCCTAAGACAGTTACCCTAAATCTGATTGTGCAAATATAAATTACGAATTTATTTGTTTTACCCAAAAATAAAATAGTAGAGAATAATAAGGGCTAATTTAGAAAAGTTTAATTTTGACTTGACGGGGAAGCCCGCTCCTACGTATCCTCTGGTGCAATGAGGAACTCAAAAGTCACGTAGTTCTTCCTGAAAATTTTTGTTGGTTGATGTTTTTTAATATAGGGGTTTTAGGATTATTGAGCTGTACAGCTCATCCGTCCTAAACGCTGACTAACCCGTCTGTACAGTCGGCTTAGTCCCCCATTTTCGGAAAATAGAGTTTTTGGAGTTTGGAAAATGATTTGAAGTGTGTTGGTTTGATTTTATCGGAATCGGGGTTCTAGGATTCCTGAGCCGTACGGCTCATTCATCCTAGAATGCTGACTAACCCGTCCGTACAGTCGGCTTAGTCCCCTATTTTGAGAATTTGATTTGTGGGTAGAAATGTGTTTGCATTTTTTTAATTTATAAATTGCTTGTTTTAAATAGGGATTCTAGGACATGATCCGTAACGGTTCATTAGTGACCTAAAAAGCAGACTAACCCGACTGTACAGTCGACTTAGTCCCCCTATTTATATTTTTTTTAAAAATGAAATATTTATTTATTTATTTTATAGGGTTTTTTTTAGAGTAAAAAAGAGAAATGATAAAAAAAAATAAAAAATAAAAAATAAAATAAAAAGGGGTGCGAATGGTAAGATAGGGGTGTAATTTACAGGAGGCTGTATTATTAGAAAGGGGGTGCAGTTAATAAGGCCCAGTTCGTTTTTTAGATCTGGTCCGCGTAAACAAAAATGAGCTTCTATGGGCGCTGTAGTAATGAAACAGAGGGGTGTGGGCAGTAATCTGATTAATTTAATTTTAAAATAAAATAAATAATAAAAGGGGGGAGTATATAAGGCAACCTTCCCAATTTCTAAACCTAATTTTTCCCACTTCCTCACTCAGCGCCGTAATCAAGGCTGAGAGAGAGGGATTCTGCGAATTTTCAGGGAGAGAGAAGAAGAGAACAAAAATGAGGAGAGAGCCAGAGAGGAAAGAGAGAATGAAAACAGGGAAGGGGAGAAGAAGAAGGGAGAGGATGCGATGGTGATGGGTCTCCGACCGGCCGATCTATGGTCGGCGGTGGAAGTGGCGGGCGCGATGATAGGGACAGCCAGGGAGGGAGGAAGATGACGATCGGAGACGGGGAGGGATGCGGCGCCGACGGCAACGGAGAGAGTGCCGACGACGGTGATGAAGGAGGACGGCAGCAGCGTCTGGCGGCGACGACCACCGCTGGTGGTTTCGGTTGGCTGTGGTGGAGGGGAAGCGGTGGTGGCGTACGACGTTGGTGATTTTAGGAGGGTCAGCGATGTGGAGGGACAACGACCACCGTGGGTGGTGGCCGGAGTCCGCCCCTGACGGCGGCCCAGGTTACTGCCTTACTCCTTTTTCATTTTTTTTCTACTTTCTTTTACTGGTTCTGGATCTTCTGTATTTTTTTTTTATATTTTTTTTTATTAAATGTTTAACACAAGCATAAATCAAGTAACCTATTTTTTATTTATTTTATAGTAACATAAACAAACGAACTAGGGAAAGCAAACAGAAGCAGCATCTCAGACCTATTTTTTTTCGAAACTGAACAGATACATATAAACATATATACATTTTTTTTAAGAAAAAAAAAACTAGCTCCATACTTTGTCTATTCTGTTTCTAGTATTTACAAAAATGAAAACACACGTAAGTGTATAAAAGACCAACCTAAATCTCCAGCTTCTGAAATGACTCACTTTTGCTACTGAAACGAGAAGAACAACTGCTGCTGCCTCCTTCTTTTCTCTGTTGTTGTTTTTTTTTTTTGAACTTCTATGTGAGAATCTTTCTGTGAAAATTGCTGTGTTTTCTCAGTCTTCTCCCTTTTCTCTGGCATTTTATAGTGATTTTTGGAATCCGAAAATTAATGTTTTGATTGCATTGTCTCCTGGACAGCTAGTAGCTGACTCAGGGCTTGTGTATGGCTGACTCAGCTTTGCATTGTTTCCATTTCAGGTTACTTGGGCAGCTGATGAAAGCTTGCTCTGCAAGACTAGGGTTAGAGACAACCTTCAGCAACAGCCAGGAACGTGGGCAGACATTTTGGGCTTTATTTCTTTTTTGACATTCTGGTGTAATTCTTTATTTTGGGCCTATTGGGCTATTGGCATTTTTTTGACCAAATGTAACTAGACATCTTGTAAATAAAATTTTTTTCCATGCACCTCCTGTTTTTTATATTACTATTGCTAAACAAAGGGAACTAAAAGGAAACGCGACAAAACATGTCGGACTAAACACGATGAAACGCTAAAACAACGACGCGACGAATACGCGTGCACAAACCAAATATTTATTCAAAGGAATTTATTTTACACGAGAGAAAAAAAACGAAAAAACACGAGAAAGCTAAAAACACTGACACAATGAATACACGTGCATCCGTAAAAGAAAAAGTAAATAATAATAAAAAAAAATGCACCGATTAAAATTTGGTGTTCACAGATGCCCCTCTGTGCTTACTTTCTTACGAGATAATACATAAAACCATGTTTTCTTGTATTATCAAAGTAAGGAATAAGTACAGATATGAACCAATTTTAATCGGTGAGATATGAACAATTGTCTTTTGACTGTTAAAGTTAAATGGGTAACCGTGCCAGAGCTGAACGGATAGCACGAACTTAGCAAAAACACATGCCAGGGGGAGACCGATAGCATGCAAATTAAAAGCAAATGCCAGGGCTGAACCGTTAGCATGAAGAATTAAAAGACAGTGCCAGGGCTGAACCGTTAGCATAAAAAAATGTAAAAGACAATGCCAGGGCTGAACCGTTAGCAAGAAAATTTAAAAGACAAATGCCAGGGCTGAACCGTTAGCATGAAATTTAAAAGACACTGCCAGGGCTGAACCGTTAGCATAAAAAAATGTAAAAGACAATGCCAGGGCTGAACCGTTAGCAAGAAAATTTAAAAGACAAATGCCAGGGCTGAACCGTTAGCATGAAATTTAAAGACGACTGCCAGGGCTGAACCGTTAGCATGAAATTTAAAAGGACAAATGCCAGGGCTGAACCGTTAGCATGAAAAATTAAAAGACAGTGCCAGGGCTGAACCGTTAGCAATAAAAATTAAAAGACAATGCCAGGGCTGAACCGTTAGCAAGATTTTAAAAGACAAATGCAGGGCTGAACCGTGAGCATGAAATTTAAAAGACGAATGCCAGGGCTGAACCGATAGCAGAAAATTAAAAGCAAATGCCAGGGCTGAACCGTTAGCAAGAAAATTTAAAAGACAAATGCCAGGGCTGAACCGTTAGCATGAAATTTAAAAGGACAAACGCCAGGGCTGAACCGTTAGCAATAAATTTAAATGATTTGCTTACTTGTGAATGTGTTTGTTTTGGTATTAGAACCATTGCTGCGAACTAATGACCTTTGACCAATCAAACTTTCGTCTACTTCCCATCTTCTTTGCGAACCATGTCGACCTTTCTTAATATTGATCCCTTTTTGACTGGATGCATTCTCCTTGGACCTCGTGCAAACTTGCTTGGGACGCATTGCGACCTTTGGGTTTTATCGCCTTTGTAGTGAAATGCGTGGATTTACTCTCCTAAATTGATAGTCAACTGAGCTTTTTGCTTATTATTATTTTTTCTTCTTTTTTTTTTTTTTTTTCTTTTTATCAATTTTTTTATGGCATTTTTTTTTATCAATTGTTAAAATGTTACTGACACACTCGTCTTGAAGTTTGCCAGACCTAAGCCATTTTACTTGAGACATAATGAATCAATCATGAATGCAAGAACAAAAGAATCAACTAAGCAAATCAATTATGAATGCAAGAATACATGAATGCAGAAACAATTGAACAATAGGCAAGAATGATTTGTCATTGGCTAGAAAGAAGTACAAAAAAAAGCAAAGTGGTCGTGGGCAAAGAACTCCACGCAAATCTTGCCCCATTATGAGTTGGTCGATCCCCCATCTGCTGACCCTCTTGAAACCCCCAATGCGACTACTTGAGTGGATTCTGATGCAGTCATAGGAACCATATTGCCCCGGTGTAAGCGTGATCATTGAGTTCCTCTGCCGTTCATGCCCCTTTTTTCTTCTTTTTTTTTTTCGCCTTAATTTTTGTCTAGACCGCCCTTTTGGGTTTTCGATCTAGCAGGCTTTGTTGACCCTAATTTTTGCCTAGACCGCCCTTTCGGGTTTTCGATCTACCGGGTCTTTATTATCCCTGATTTTTGCCTAAACTGCCCTTTCGGGTTTTCAATTTAGCGGGATTCTCTTTTATTTGCCCCTAATTTCTGCCTAGACCGCCCTTTTTGGGTTTTCAATCTAGCGGGGCCTTTTATTCTTCTTTGTTTTTTTTTTTCAGGCATAAAATTTCTTGACAGCGTCTGAGTTTATTGGCTTCGGAAGCTCATGTCCTTCACTGTCGGTCAATACTAGGGCTCCACCCGGAAACGCCTGCTTGACCACATAAGGGCCATCATAGTTGGGTGCCCACTTACCACGAGCATCTTCTTGATGTGGCAGCAGTTTCTTCAGAACCAGGTCTCCTGGTTGAAACTCTCTCGGACGTACTTTCTTGTTGAAGGCCCTAGCCATCCGACTTTGATACAACTGCCCATGACAAATGGCTGCCAATCTCTTCTCCTCAATCATATTCAGCTGTTCAAATCGAGCTTTTACCCATTCTGACTCTTCTAGGTCTGCCTCCATTAAAACCCTCAAGGACGGTATTTCAACTTCAATGGGGGACACAGCTTCCATTCCATATACCAAAGAAAATGGCGTTGCCCCAATGCTGGATCGTATGTTAGTGCGGTAAGCATGTAGGGCGTAGGTAACATCTCGTGCCAATCCTTATAATTAACCACCATTTTGGCGACGATCTTCTTAATGTTCTTATTTGCTGCTTCTACTGCACCATTCATTTGGGGTCTATATGGAGTTGAGTTGTGATGTTTGATTTTGAAGTTTTCGCATAGTCTTTGTATCTCGGAGCCATTGAGGTTGGGAGCATTGTCCGTGATTATCCTTTCAGGAATCCCATATCGACAGATGATGTCTCTCTTCAAGAACCTGGCAAACACTTTTTGGGAAATACTAGCATATGAGGATGCTTCTACCCACTTGGTGAAGTAGTCAATTGCCACTAGTATGAACGATGCCCATTGGATGCTTTTGGATTAATCGGCCCAATCACATCGATTCCCCACATAGAAAATGGCCAAGGACTTGTTAGTTATGCAGAGGAAAAGGAGGTGCGTTGATCCTGTCGGCACAACTGACATTTGAGGCACTTTCTCACATGGGCTATACAATCAACTTCCATGGTGGTCCAGTAAAACCCACTTCTCATGACTTTGCGGGTCATCATGTGTCCGTTTGCATGCGTTCCACAGATACCCTCATGTACCTCAGTCATGATCTTTCGGGCCTCTCGTGCATCTACGCATCTCAACAAAGTACCATCTTGACTTCGCTTGTAAGTATTTCTCCGCTCAAGAAGAAATTCATTGCCAGCCTTCTAATTGTTTTCTTTGTTTACATCACTTGCACCGGTTGGGTATTCACCATGTTGGATGTACTGTTTTATATCATAGAACCAAGGTTTGCTATCTGGCTCTTCTTCTTCCACATTTGCACAATATGCCGGTTCATCCTTAACCTCTATACAGATAGGTTGGACCTCAGCATTGACATTCAGCTTAAACATCGCTGCCAGGGTGGCCAAAGCGTCAGCAAATTGGTTCTTATCTCGCGTCAGATGAGTGAAAGTCACCTCTTCAAAATTTTCCACCAGCTGAGTCAGATGCTTTTGATAAGGCACTAGCTTTGGGTCCTTGGTTTGCCACTCACCCTTTACTTGGTAAATGATGAGGGCTGAATCCCCGAACACATCTAATCTTTTCACGCCTAGGTCAATTGCCACCTGTAGGCCATTTGCACACGCCTCATACTCAGCATATTGTTGGTGCATTCAAAGCTCAGCTTGATGGCAACGGGATATTGTTTTCCCTCTGGTGACATCACTACTGCCCCAACGCCGTTTCCATACATATTGACTGCCCCGTCAAAGTACATTTTCCAGGCATTTTCTGGCTCTTCATCTCCATCAGCTGCCATTATTCCTCTTTCATCTAAGTTAGACGATTGCCCCTCCTCAAGTGGGTTTTCGGCTAGATAGTCGGCATGGTACTTCCTTTGATAGCCTTTTGTGACACATACTTAATGTCATATTCTGATAATATCACTTGCCATTTCGAAACCCTCAAAGAAACATGGGGGCTTTCGAAGATGTACTTCAGTGGATCAAAACGAGAGATCAACCATGTAGTGTAGTACAACATGTATTGACGGAGTCTCCTAGCGGTCCAGACCAAAGCACAACATGTCTTCTCAATTGCCATGTAGCGAGTCTCACAGTCATTGAACTTCTTACTCAGATAGTAGATTGCCTGCTCTTTTCCCGAAGTGTCGTGTTGTCCTAGCATTGCACCCATGGATGTTGGCAACACAGTTATGTACAAAATCAATGGTCGACCTGGTGTAGGTGGAGCCAAAACGGGAGGGTTTGACAAGTAGTCTTTATTTTGTCAAAGGCTTCCTGACATTTCTCGTCCCATTTACCTGGTTGGTTCTTTCTTAGCAGCTTGAATATAGGTTCACACGTGCTAGTCAAATTGGCAATGAACCTAGCAATGTAGTTGAGCCTCCCCAAAAAGCTCCTCACTTCATGCTCGCTTTTGGGAGCAGGCATCTCCTGAATAGATTTTATCTTATCAGGGTCCACCCTTATCCCATCCCTACTTACAATGAATCCAAGTAGCTTTCCTGAAGATGCCCCAAACACACACTTGTTGGGGTTTAATCGCACCTTGTATTTTCTGAGTCTTTCAAACAGCTTCCGCAGCACTCCAACATGGCTTTCCTCTTCTTGAGACTTTGCGACCATGTCGTCCACATAGACCTCAATCTCTTTATGCATCATATCATGAAAAAGGGCAACCATGGCACGCTGGTACGTTGCCCCAGCATTTTTCAAACCGAAAGGCATCACCCGATAGCAAAAGGTTCCCCATGCAGTAATGAATGTCGTCTTTTCTTTATCTTCAGCATTCATGGGGATTTGATTGTATCCAGAATAACCGTCCATGAATGAGAAACGGTGGTTCTTGGCAGTATTGTCGACAAGTAAATCAATGTGAGGAAGTGGGAAATTGTCCTTGGGACTGGCCTGGTTTAGATCTCGATAATCCACACACATCCTGACTTTCCCATCCTTTTTGGGTACTGGAACAATGTTAGCTACCCATTCTGGATGTAACGAGACCTCTAAGAATCCCGCCTCCCACTGTTTGGTCACCTCTTCTTTGATTTTCAAGGACATGTCCGGATGCATCTTTCTCAGTTTCTGTTTCTTTGGCTTTATATCTGGGAAGAGAGGAATATTATGTGCTGCTATCTTCGGATCAATGCCGGGCATATCTTTGTAGGACCATGCGAAAACATCAAGATATTCCTTAAACAAGGTGATCATTTCTTCCCGTTCAGGGTTATCTACCAATTTCAACTCTCTCTTTTCTTCCTCGGTACCCATATTGATGGTTTCCACTGTCTCATCATTCAGACCAAAATCTTTCTCAGTGTGCCCCAGAAGTTTAGAAAACCTATCAATCAGTTCGTCATCTTCTTCCCAACTCACAATAGTCCTCACTAGAAGTCGCAAGGGGATCAGATGATAAATTATCGACGTTTTCACAATGAGGCAAAACTCTAGCGGAGTTAGTATCCCTGGAGAGTAGTTCATAGCGGGGTTGGGAAACAGAAGTGAAAAGGAGCAAATAAAAATAAAAGGGGAAAGGGGTAAGAGATTAAGAGAGATCAAGAGAGGAAATGACACACAAGAATAGAAATGCATGCAACTTTATTCAATTAATGTCTCAAGCAAAATAACATAAGTCTTTATAGCCTTACTCGGCTAAATTAACAAAGTAAAAGACGATTACATGATAGCAACAACATCAACAACTGGTTCAGCATGCCAATTGCTCAGTGACTCTGATTGGTGTCGGGGAGGATAACGCCACTTGCTGTTGAGCCCTCCTTGTCCGTCATGTTGATCACAAGGCGGTGCATAGCGCCAGCTGCATCTTTGGGCGAGATCACTTCTGCTGGTTCAGGGAAGGTGTCACTCAAATGTGGGATTATCTGAGTCTTCTCTTTACCAGTCGCCGGTGTCTTGAGCTTTGACCCAAGGTCTCCCTCATAGCCAATCCCAAAGGTATCCATCTTCTGTTTCACGGGTATGGGGATGCAGACTCCCTGTAAGTTCCGACCCAAACCTTTCCCTTCCTCGTAGCCATTTTTCGTCATTATTCGGGCTACTACTTGGTTCACATTGCACTTCGAAGGTCCTCCTCCCTCGACCCCTGGCTTGTCCACCTCAAAACTGTGACACAGATTGGTCACTTCTTCCGCCGCATTATCCACGTAGGGCAGGGATACGGGCTTCGAAACCAACATTTCCTCCTCTCCACGGATGGTGATAATGCACCTATTCTCAATAAATTTGACACTCTGGTGAAGGGTAGAAGGCACTGCCCCTGCTTCATGAATCCATGGTCGCCCCAATAGCATGGTGTAGGCTGAATCAATCACCATGACTTGGAACAACGCACGAAAGATGCTCGGGCCAATCTCGAGTGGGAGCGTTATCTCACCCAAGACACTCCTTCTGGACCCATCAAAAGCACGAACCATCAGGGATTGAGGGGTCAAATCCCTCTCCCCTAATCCCATTGCCGTCAAAGTGGTCATAGGCAAGATATTGAGGGCCGACCCACCATCAATCAGCACCTTTGCTATCACAAATTCCCGACACCTCAAAGTGATGTGAAGGGCACGATGCTCTCCTTTTGCCTGAGGGTGGACTTCACTTTCGGAGAATATGATTTGGCTAACTCGCTGCATCGGGTCCACCATGTTGACCACATTCTGGGGGGTCACGTCGGGCTTTACAAAGGCTTCCTCCAGCGTCTTTAACAAGGCTTTCCTGTGTATCTCCGAAGATAGAATGAGAGATAACAGAGATCCGGGCTGGAGTCTTTCTCAACTGTTCAGTTACATCATATTCGCTCTGCTTCATGATTTTTAAGAACTCCTCTTCTGATGGATCTTCCTTTTCCGTCTCCTTGTCCTTCTTCCTTCTTTCGGCCTCTTCAGGACCAAGTATCGCCCACTCCGGGTTATCCCACTAACAACGTTGCCGACCGGCTTCTCAACATATTCACTCTTTCTTACTTCTCTTTCAGCAGACCCTCCCACAACTTCAATTTGGGGCTCATAATTCCAAGGGATCGCATGGGTGTTCTGGCAAACGAAGGGTATAGGTTTCTTCACCGTCACTACGACCTTTTCTGGCGCAGCAGGCGGGTTGAGTGGGGGAACTTTGAGAACAAAGCGTCCTAGAACGTTAATCTCCTGCAGCATGGATCCCCTAGCTTGTACAACTCCCAGTGTCATTAGACTTTGGACTCGGCTTTGAAGTCCCAGCAGTCCTCAATGTCATGGCCTCCACAACCATGGTGGTACACACACCTTCTTTCTTCATTATACATAGCATATCTAACTTCCTCTTCAGTCGGTGCCAGCACTTCGTAACCAGCTTCGCTCAATCCCTCCCATATTTTTATCATGGGGGTTCGAAGTTTCAAAACTTTTCTGATAAGCGTTTGATCTCCTTCCACCATACTCACTGCCCTGTTCCCATTGTGATCATGGAGAGGGTTGTTGTTGATATTTGGACCGGTCTCCTCCTGAATGTCCAGCTTCCCATGAGCCATCAACCTCCTCACGGCTATTTTAATTGCTTCACAATCCTCAATCGAATGTCCTGCGGCCCCCATGTGGAACTTGCAGTTTAGATTTGGATTATACCATGCTGGAAATGGCGGCTCCCAATCTTTTACAGGAATCCCTGCGACCAAACGAGCATCTACAAGTCGTTGGAATAGTTCTGCATTGGTGATGGAGAGTTTAGGGAACGGTGGGAAGTTGACTTGTATTTGGCGGTAGGGTGGACGATTTTGTTGGTAATTTGGCCGTGACTGGGGTTGTCCTCCTGGGATACTGTTTACGGGAAAGGATGGTGTATGTGAAGGGTTGGTGTTTGGGTTCGGGGTGTAGGGAGTATTTGGGTGTGGTGGGTGGTATTGTGGCTGTTGGGGGGTGATGTGAGGTGAGGCTCGTACGAAGCTGATCTCAGGCTCTTTCTTCTTCTGGGGGAAATTCCTTTTCGATTGCCCTCCATCTGACTGCTCTACGGGGAGCTTTCCAGCTCTCGTTAACATCTCAATTCTCTCTCCTGCAGATATTAGATCAGCAAAATCCCTATATGCAGCTCCAGCCATCGCCGCCACATAGGGGGACCCTAAGTTCCCAAAAAGTATGAGCACATTTCCGAGACAGTGAGCGGTGGCTGAACCTGTGCAGCAAGGGTCCTCCACCTTTGAGCATACTGTTTGAATGTCTCATGTTTTTTTCTGCAATATCCCCAGCTGCTCACGTGTTGGAGCCATATCCATGTTGAACCTGTACTGTGACATGAAGAGGTCAGCAAGGTCCTTCCAACAATCGATTTTGGAGTGATCCATCTGGATGTACCATTCTAGTGCCGGCCCGGTCAGACTCTCGTGGAAAAAACTGATGAGGAACTTCTCATCCTTGGACCATATCGACATTTTGGTGCAATAGGTCCGCAGATGCAAAAGGGGATTGGTGCTCCCGTCATACTTCGTGAAATCTGGTACTTTAAAGTCCCGGGGGATCGCCACATCTGTAGTAGGGCAGAGTTCATTTACCCCCAGGGACCCGAAAGAACCAGACCCCTGGAGAGCCTTGATCTTCTCCTCCATTTTGTCCATCCATGATTGTCTGGCCTGCCCTGCAGAATCGTTGCATGCCTTTCAGCTTCCCCATCTTCGGCGTGGAATAGTCCCCCACCTCTGTCCCCAAGGTATGGGTTTTCAGGCCCAGTAGGTCCCATAGCTTCATAGCCCATCCCGACGGGTATGTCGAGCGCTATGTTATGTGGACCCTCACCTTGGTTCGGGAACCTTCCGCCCTCACCTCCAATTGCTCCTATTACCCTTGTTGTCAACAGAGCAATAGTCTCCCTTACTGCCTGTAGGGTCTCTTCCATCCGTGTCTGGGTCGCGGCCATTTCTCCCATTCTTTCTCTAACTTCGTCCACTTCTTGGGTCAAATTTCTTCCATGTTGTTCCTCCTGCTCAGCCATTTTTGCTCTAGATCTGGTGAAGTACACTCGAGTTTGATTGGCCTTTTCTTTATTAGTTCGAGCAATGGTTGCTAAATTCTTTAAATCTGTCAACAACTTTTTTCGTAAGTACATGAATGAATGAATGAACGTGGATGAAATGTGAATGCATAGCTTTTATTTATCGTCCGGGGAATTGTAAGATTTAATTCGGCATGAGATGGGATCAAATATTAAACGAAACAAATGAGTTCTTCATTAATAAAAAAGGTACTACATTTGAAAATCAAGCAAACTAGCGGACTACATTCTTATCCTCATCATCAGGATAACGTCCTTTGATCTTGAACACTTGTACAAGGTATTTGCAGAAATCAATAAATCGAGCGATTTCGACTGGTGTGTTCCCGTCTCTGGCAATGTCTGCTGCTATTAGGCTTTTGGGAACTCTCTGACAGCTTCATTGGCTAGCCCCGCTAGTTGGGAGAATCTCTTCCTCCAATACTCGTAATCATCATTTAGTTTCACATAATGCTCCTTTAGAACCACATGCTCATTGTTAAGGTCATCGTAGATCTTGTCTTGATATTCAGAAAAAGCCTTCAAGTCAATTGCTTTTTTGCACTCTTCTTGCAGGGCTTCCTGATACTCCTCAAGTTTCTTCTGTATCACCTCTCTGGCTTTCCTTTCCACTACCAGCCGACCCTCACATTCAGCGGCCCTTCCTTCTAATTGAGTTTTCATACTATCGAGTTGGTTTCGTAATGCTTTCTCAATTTGCGGCTTTGGTCAAATGCTTTTCCCACACATGAGCATTGTTTATGGCCCTGTCCTCTCCGGTTGCGCACCTTGAGTTCTTCATTTGCACCCGCAAGTCCTTCTTGTATCCGACGCATTTTTTCTTTCCCAGCCCGTTCCCTTTCATCACATTCAGCCAGGCGCTTTCTTTTCATGGCACTTTCTCGTTGCAAATCAGCATTCTCTTGGAGCACTTTCTCTAGCTTAGCTTGCAATTCCGCCTTTTCTTGTTCTGCTTTGGACAAGGCGACTTGGAGTCTCTCTAGATCTTCATCGAGTATAGGGACAGGCGGAGGAACCTCGGGGGTGACCGGAGCGCTAGACGGAATGGTAGTCCAACTTCTTGGGCTCTAGATTTGACCCACTGAATGTAGCTTTTTTGGCATCAATGCCTCTGGGCCCTAGTTCATGACCTTTTCGGGATATTTTGCCCCAGGCCCGACTAATCTTTCTTAGCATATCAAGATCTTCCGAACCCCTCTTCTCTAGCACAAATGAGAGTAAAGATTCTTCCGGGGGTGGATTCATCATAGGATAACCCAACTGCCTCAAAGCAATGGCGGGATTGTAGTTAATGCAGCCTTTAGTCCCTATGAGGGGGACATTTGGGAAATCACCACATATAGACGATTTCTTCTATATTTTGGTCCCGAGAATACCAAGAAATGTCACTCCCTTTGAGGCCGGCGATATATTGGGCCCATTCTTTCTTGCCCTGGCCTCTATATGATGATTTCTTTTGAAGATGTGAGAAGTGAACCAGCGATATAATACAGGCAAACAGCACAGGATCAAGCCTGATCGTTTTTTGTGACGTTCGTGAATAGTGTAATATACGTCAGCAAGAACACTGAGGCGGGATTTTGTCCTCGGAGTTTGAATGCTAAGAAAACGTCCATTGCGGTGTAATCAATATAGCCGTCGTCATTGGGGAATAGAACGACCCCATAGATGATGAGAGCGAAGACGTCCATGAATGTAGCCCAATTTTCTTTACCAGCCCAGAACGAGGCTTTTTCTTCCAAGTACCACCTTGTCAAACCTTCTACCCCCTTCTTTACAATTACCTTCTTGGCCAAGTCTGATGTTGGAACTTTTAATATTTCAGACAGCTTTTCAGCTATAGGATAATTTTCCACATATTGGTATGGCTTTTTGTTTGCTGGAGGGAGCATAGTATATTTTCAAACTCTTCTAAGGGGGCCAGCTGATAGTCTTGAAAGGTGAAACACCGTAACGGTGGATCATAATACTGGCCCAATGCCGTGAGAGCTTCAGCTTGTACCTTGATATTCAGAAGACTTAAAAGATTCCCATACTTGGCGGTGAAGGAGTCACGAAGCCATGGCGCCATTTTATTGCTTAGGTCTCGCAGACTGCTTAGGTTCGGTTGCTTGATTTTCAAATGTATCGTTTGTCTTAACGTTTGAATCCATCTTGTCCGAAAGAAAACCTTACAATTTCCTGGCGATCATGAAAAGTTGATGTAAAAAAAGAAATTTATGTCATGCGAAAAAAAGAACAGGAATAAGTAAAAAATGCATGAGGTATGCTGAAAATAATTTTGCCAAAATAAATTTTTTTTTTTTTAGGAAGACCGAAAAAATGTATCTGTGTTTGTTTGAATGCAGGGGTATGATGCTCCTTTGTGTCCTACAAGGGTTCCTTAGAGAATAGGTCTAGGGCTCGTCTATTGAGTGAACCTTTCAAGAGGTAGCTCTAAAGAGTCCTATATAAGGTTCCTAGAGCCAACGACCCCAATTAAGAACACTGATCAACAACAATAGGCAAGCTATTAGGAGTGCCAGGATTCTCAAGAGGGACCAAACTCTAGGTGAGACTTTCGTGACCACCCAACATGACGCACATCCAGTAGGCCATCACTACGCAGTCTCGTTCTAACTTAGGTTATTCTCCAGTCCGGGTACAGGACTATTCTCACGTGTGTGCAAAAGCGTGATAGTGGAGTGTGTGAAGGAGCAAAATATCAATAATACCCCCCAAGCTGCAAAACAAACATACATACAGAAAAGTGGTCTTCTATCCTAGGGTTCATATTTAAGCAAAAAATGTAAAACACTATATACAATAATTCAGTAAAGGGTAAATAAAATAATAACTCAAATACTTTGTACAAATAAATTAAACCGGGTTGACTCTCACCAATCCCCAGTGGAGTCGCCATCTGTCGTGACCGTGGTTGTAACACCCCTTTTTTTCTACCCAACGGTTTATAAAAAAAAATATCAGAGTTTTTCGCGCCAAAAGAGTGTCACATTTTTCGAACCGGAAAAACCACTTCGCAAAACAGAGTACTTTAATTATAACTAACTTCTTTTCAAAAACATGCAGCGGAAATAAAAAGGTTTAACTTGGCAATCATACTTCAAAAGGTTTACAACTTAGAAAGGCATATACATAACACATAAGGAAAGACACAAGGACAACCCTCCCGAGTGCTACGTATCAGAGCCGACTCGACCATACTAGAAAAAGAATCTCTAGCCACCTTCAGTCACCGTCACCTGCAGGTTGCCGGCATACGAGGCAACACGACGCAGTAGGGTGAGTCTCAATACATAGATAATAATAGATAAAACAAGAAACACAGTATAATAGGCACACCAGGGATACCATCAATTTACTACACCAATAATACAGTTACACCAAATCCAGTTACGCCGAATACTATTACACCGAGTACCGTCACACCAAATGCAGTTACCCAGAATACAGTTACACCATTAGTTTAAGAAGACGCAATCAAACACAGGACGTGTATGCAATGTATGAAATGCAACCCAAAACTCCACTGGGCATATGCATGTGGATCCATTCACCAAAATTGCCTTGAGGGCATTCACCAAACACCAAAATATTTTAGGAGGCCGAGGCCTATTCACCAGAAATGCATATGAATATGCGACACCATGACTACGCACCATGACACCAAAACACCAAATGATGTATTTATATTGCTCACCAATAATTTATATACTCACCAATCACCAAGATATATTCACCATTAATATGCATCATAACACACCATGACACACCAAACGAGCAACAAGCATAATCACCAAATAATTAACAGACTCACCATATTGACTCACCAATTAAACTCACCAAATAGACTCACCAAACAGACCCACCATTTACACCAACACCAATTCAATTAAACCCTTTTAGGACATCGACACGGAATAGGCAAGCAAAACTACATTTTAGACACCTCGGACAACATCTGCCCAGAACCCTCTGAAAAATAATTTATTTTTGCCTAAAATTAGAATATCCAGGTAGACACCTGAATAAGCTTCGAAACGCATTTTGAACCATCAAATTTGGACACCCGAGTCAAAAGATATTTAGAAAACGAATTTGGGAACAACAGCGACACCCTGGGCTACGCGAACACGGCAGCCAGAATTCGGCGAATTAGTTAAAATAGTAAACGACATCGGATTCCAACAAACGACCCCTCTACAGAAACCTGAGAAAGTCTAGTTTCTGACTATAGTTTTCTTTTTTTGAAACAATGAGCCAATTTGTACAGTTTTTAGAAACAACCCGAATGGTTCCCAGACTAGACAGATTCTGTCCTTCCACTTCAAATCACTCTAAACTGACATACACTTGACCAAATGGAACAAAACCTTAGCCTTAACAAAAACAATTTGAGTATAGTTTCTAATGAAAAAAGAATCGTTCAAATCAGAGTTCAATTGAAGACACAAGACCTGAAACACTGAACCTATACCTAGTTTAAGTCCAGAAATTTGACCTGACTTGGGACGCTCATAACTCGAGCTACACTACTCCACATTTAACCAAACCAGTGCCAAAGTGACCAAAATTAAGTCTGTTTTCTAACAAAAAAAGTCCCATAATTTTTTGACGAACAGAAAGTTCCCAGTTTTAAAAATACCGAACCTATGTCCAGAATGCTTCCAGAATATTACCCTAACTTGTGGAATTCATAACTCGATCTTCACAGCTCTAAACGCAACCAAACCAGCGTCAAATTAACAAGCATTCAATCAAGTTTTCGAAATGACAAACCACATAATTTTTCAATTAGTAAAACGTTCTCAGTCACTGAAATACTAAACCTATGTCAGAACATCTCAAAACAGTGAATTCAACAACACAAACAACCATCACACTTCAGCCACATATAGATATTATAAACATCAACAGCAATTTAAACAACTACTCCTAACACCTAGTCCCCATGATTTCGTGGTTTATAAATTATTAACTATGAACGAGAGCCCCCTTACCTCATAATTGAAGAACACCTATCTCTTGGTGAGCAAGCTACCATCAAAATTCAGCAACTAAGATCCTCCTCTCCCTCCTTGGTGCATGCGAAAACTTCCTCTCTCTCTCCTCTAGGGTTTTGCGCCCTTCTTCTTTCATCTCTCTCTCATGGTTTCACGCCTCTCCTCTCTCCAAGCCGTCCCACTCTCTCTATTTTTTTTCTAAAGTGTTGGAATGAATCACCAAACCCTAAGATTGGCATCTTATAGGCGCCTAGCTTAATGGACATGGGCTTTCTCCTAATCCACTTCAACTCGCCACCACCATCTAAAAACTAACCCTAGGTCCAATTAAATAATTCTATTTATTTAACTCTCAAAACCCTAAATAATTAATTAAATCAATTAATTAATTATCTCCTACCACCTAAACCTCATTTAATTAACTAGAAAATTAATCTACTATTTTCGGGCTGTTACAGTGGTCCCGACGCAGACGGCCCAAAAATTGATATTTCAGGGAGTCGCCACTCAATTTATTAAATAGGTAAAATTGAGAAAAACCTACCTTAAAATTATTGGTCTGCGTAACTAGGTTGGATTCGGGAGTCGGTTATGCGTAGGGAAGTGGCGAAAACCTAATTTCACTACACCCCTAGCACATCTGTCGTAAGACAGTTACCCTAAATTTGATTTGCGCAAGAATTAACAAGTTGTTTCATTATTTGTTTACCCGAAAAATAATACTTAATGGGATTTAGTAAAAAAAGAACAATTATTTACAAAGGACTAATTTTAGAAAATTTTATTTTGACTTGACGGGGAAGCCCCGCTCCTACGTATCCTCAGGTGCAATGAGGAATTCAAAAGTCACGCAGTTCTTTCTGAAAATTTTTGTTGGTTGATGTTTTTTAATATAGGGGTTTTAGGATTATTGAGCTGTACAGCTCATCCGTCCTAGAACGCTGACTAACCCGTCTGTACAGTCGGCTTAGTCCCCTATTTTCGGAAAATAGAGTTTTTGGAGTTTGGAAAATGATTTGAAGTGTGTTGGTTTGATTTTATCGGAATCGGGGTTCTAGGATTCCTGAGCCGTACGGCTCATTCATCCTAGAACGCTGACTAACCCGTCCGTACAGTCGGCTTAGTCCCCTATTTTGAGAATTTGATTTGTGGGTAGAAATGTGTTTGTATTTTTTTTAATTTATAAATTGCTTTTTTTTAAATAGGGATTCTAGGACATGATCCGTAACGGTTCATTAGTGACCTAAAAAGCAGCCTAACCCGACTGTACAGTCGACTAAGTCCCCCTATTTATATTTTTTTTAAAAATGAAATATTTATTTATTTACTTTTATAGGGTTTTTTTTTAGAGAAAAAAAGAGAAATGATAAAAAAAATAAAAAATAAAAAAAAAATAAAAAGGGGTGCGAATGGTAAGATAGAGGTGTAATTTACAGGAGGGCTGTATTATTAGAAAGGGGGTGCAGTTAATAAGGCCCAGTTCGTTTTTTAGATCTGGTCCGTGTAAACAAAAATGGGCTTCTAGGGGCGCTGTAGTAATGAAACAGAGGGGTGTAGGCAGTAATCTGATTAATTTAATTTTAAAATAAAATAAATAATAAAAGGGGGGAGTATATAAGGCAACCTTCCCAATTTCTAAACCTAATTTTTCCCACTTCCTCACTCAGCGCCGTAATCAAGGCTGAGAGAGAGGGATTCTGCGAATTTTCAGGGAGAGAGAGGAAGAGAACAAAAATGAGGAGAGAGCCAGAGAGGAAAGAGAGAATGAAAACAGGGAAGGGGAGAAGAAGAAGGGAGAGGATGCGATGGTGATGGGTCTCCGACCGACCGATCTATGGCCGGCGGTGGAAGTGGCGGGCGCGATGATAGGGACAGCCAGGGAGGGAGGAAGATGACGATCGGAGACGGGGAGGGATGCGGCGCCGACGGCAACGGAGAGAGTGCCGACGACGGTGATGAAGGAGGACGGCAGCAGCGTCTGGCGGCGACGACCACCGCTGGTGGTTTCGGTTGGCTGTGGTGGAGGGGAAGCGGTGGTGGCGTACGACGTTGGTGATTTTAGGAGGGTCAGCGATGTGGAGGGACAACGACCACCGTGGGTGGTGGCCGGACTCCGCCCCTGACGGCGGCCCAGGTTACTGCCTTACTCCTTTTTCATTTTTTTTCTACTTTCTTTTACTGGTTCTGGATCTTCTGTATTTTTTTTTTTATATTTTTTTTTATTAAATAATTAACACAAGCATAAATCAAGTAACCTATTTTTATTTTATAGTAACATAAACAAACGAACTAGGGAAAGCAAACAAAAGCAGCATCTCAGACCTATTTTTTTTCGAAACTGAACTGATACATATATACATATATACATTTTTTAAGAAAAAAAAAACTAGCTCCATACTTTGTCTATTCTGTTTCTAGTATTTACAAAAATGAAAACACACGTAAGTGTATAAAAGACCAACCTAAATCTCCAGCTTCTGAAATGACTCACTTTTGCTACTGAAACGAGAAGAACAACTGCTGCTGCCTCCTTCTTTTCTCTGTTGTTGTTTTTTTTTTTGAACTTCTGTGTGCGAATCTTTCTGTGAAAATTGCTGTGTTTTCTCAGTCTTCTCCCTTTTCTCTGGTTTTCAGATTAGCATTTTATAGTGATTTTTGGAATCCGAAAATTAATGTTTTGATTGCATTGTCTCCTGGACAGCTAGTAGCTGACTCAGAGCTTGTGTATGGCTGACTCAGCTTTGCATTGTTTCCATTTCAGGTTCCTTGGGCAGCTGATGAAAGCTTGCTCTGCAAGACTAGGGTTAGAGACAACCTTCAGCAGCAGCCAGGAACGTGGGCAGACATTTTGGGCTTTATTTCTTTTTTGACATTCTGGTGTAATTCTTTATTTTGGGCCTATTGGGCTATTGGCATTTTTTGACCAAATGTAACTAGACATCTTGTAAATAAAAAATTTTTCCATGCACCTCCTGTTTTTTATATTACTATTATTATTGCTAAACAAAGGGAACTAAAAGGAAACGCGACAAAACATGTCGGACTAAACACGATGAAACACTAAAACAACGACGCGACGAATACACGTGCACAAACCAAATATTTATTCAAAGGAATTTATTTTACACGAGAGAAAAAAAACGAAAAAAACACGAGAAAGCTAAAAACACTGACACAATGAATACACGTGCATCCCCAAATATTTGCCAAAGGGATTTATTTTATTATTTTCCGTAAAAGAAAAAGTAAATAATAAAAAAAAATGCACCGATTAAAATTTGGTGTTCACAGCGTGTTTTGAAGTCATGCGTAATTATGCTTGACTTCAAAAGTGAGAAGTTTTAACATTTACAGACAAGCTCCTATATAGCCTGACTTCAAAAGTATTTTGGAATAAAAATAAAAATTAGATCTCATTTCTCTCGAACCCTACTCTCACTCTCAAAACTCTGTCTCCCTCGATCTTTCCTCCTCGCGTTTCTCTCTCGCCACCGACCTTCGCTCTCATTCTCTCATGGAACCCTCCTTCGCTCATTTCAATCGCTCATTTCAATCCCTCCTTTTCTCTCGTTCTCTCATGGAATCCCAATTGCTCTCAGGTTCGATCTCTCCTTCTCAATTTCTTTTAGTAGTAAACCTACCATTCGGTCTTCTCTCTAATATAGCCTTCGTTTCTTCTTGCTTTTGGTTATCTGTAGGGGAAATCTTGATCTCTGAAGATATTGAGCAATAGATTCAAAAGTACAAGGGTTTTCTTCCTCTCTCGGGTTGTCTCTTTCTCTCAGACTACTATTTTAGGGTTTTCTTCTTTCTGTTGTTTTGTGTAAGTTTTGTTTAATTTTGGTACTGATTTTGATTTTGTTTTTGAAGTTTTGTTTAAAGGTTGAATCTTTTTCGTTGATTATACATTCTTATTATTACTAATATTATGATAGAATAGTGACATGGTGCGAGGACCAGTTTGATTTCGTGAACTGACTTGTAAAATGCAGTGTTGTTGTTACTTTCTTGTTTGTAGGTACGGAAAGCCGAGATTCTTGTCAAGGAGGACGCGACATAATATTGAAGGCAAAGCTAATATGGTACGATTGAAATTCTTGCTTTGCTGTAACTCTTTTCTTTTCCTCTCACAGAATGATATGATTCTTTACCAAGAACTTTTTAGATTTGTGGGAAGAAGAAATGATCTTTTGCTGTAACTATTTATGCACTGCATCTTCAAACAATCCCATTTTTTGTACTATTATTACAATCTAAGAATGTGATTGCTTCTTATTTAAATGTTAATATCTGCCAAATAAATACCACTGGTTGATTCCACAATTAAGAACTTGTGTTTTCAAAGTCCAACACAATAAGCAACTGTTTAATTTCTCAGTATCTGTTTCTTTCTTTTGACCTGAAAACAATGAAGCCAAGGAGAGGTAAACGCTCTGAGTTAAGCTTTAACATGCTTTGAAATTACTTGTTTTTTAAATACTTGTAGATTTTCTGAATTCTCATTTGGTATTATTATTAATATAGCAGGCTTTTTGGCCTTCCATTGTGATGAAAAAATGGCTTAATATTAAGCCTAAGGTGAATGATTTTAGTGAAGATGAAGTGGACACTGAAACTGAGAGTGAAGATGATGGTATGCAATTGGTTGAATCTTTTGTATTCTTCTTTTCTAGTTTAGATGATCATTTTCTTTCTCTTTTCAATTGTTTTCTCTTTATTAATTCTTTCAATTCTTCTGATACAGCTTGTTCCCCTACTGTGCATCTCTCTCTCCATGGACCATCACTCCTTCTCTCTTCCTTTGTTAGGGTTTCGGTTTTCCCAAAATTTCTGAAGGATTTCCTGTTTATCTTCTCCCCGTTTGCATTTCGTTAGGGTTTTGTTTTTCCCTCTCCATTTCGTTTCCACCTTTCCTTTGAACTCCACATTTCATCTTCTCACAATTTTTGTTTTTTAAGGTACAATCGCAAACTAACAAAGGAAACAACAAAGGTAAAGCTATTTTCGTTTTCTCTAGTTCCTTTGCAATATGTGTGCTGAATGAATCTTATTGGTTTTAGTCCATGTTCATTAGAATCTGCTCTTTTTTAGTTTGGTTATAATGCTTTTATAATACTTTTTTGTTAATTTCTTATATTTTTATTTGCTTTAAGCTGGGTAAGAAGTCAAGGTGTGATGTATTGGTTTTGCTCTTTTCCATTTCCTTTCAATATTGTTGTCTATGCATGATGATGGGTAAGAAGTCAAGGTGTCAAGGAAGTGCTTGTGAAGTTGCTATGCATGATGATGTATTTTGATTGCTTTGATAGGCAGAGTAACTAAACTCCATGTTCTCTTTTTTTTAGTTGTTAACATGGTTCTTGCCATTGATTTTTATGCATGTGGCAGGTTGCAACGAAGTTCCCTGCAAATGCCTTGCCGCATCGCCCAACTTTGCTGCAATACATTGTTTCGTCTAAGATGTGCACCATTTATTGTTTCTTGCCATCTTATTGTGTTTTAGGATTGGCATGTAATGTGATATTAGCTGTTTGTTTCGTTTTCTTTTATGATTTTATATTATCTTGGTTTCTTATGTTGTCAATATTTGTTGTAAAATTTGCTGCCTTTTGTTGGTTTGGACGAATTTTTACACAGGAGTTATTTTCTTTCTCACCTGGATTATCATTACAGGTGAAAACAACAGCGCAGTTAGATGCAACACTATCATTTCTTGCTCCGACTGGTTTGGAGAATCTTGATTTGAACAAGTTTGAAGAAGCTTGTGGTGTTGGTATGTAGAGAGAACTTTAGTCTTATATTTCATATGAAATTGACTTTAGTTTTTAATACTTCATTTGGTTGGGAAAACTTTAGCAACTTATATGTTCATGTGTGTTTAAGTTCACTAGGGAGAATTTTAGCAGCTTATATTTGCTTCTGATAGTTCTGCTTAATTTAGTTTGGCTATTAACTTTTAGTTTTTGAGTACTGTAGTGTCCCAACCTTTCGGAGGTTGGAAGTATGTCTTTAATTTCCTGCTTATTTTTGCAGGTGTTGAGGTTTCAACAGAAGATATCAAACATGCTGTTAATGAAATTTTTGAGGAGAACAAGGCTTCAATTCTGGAACTACGCTATCGAACAAATGGTAGTTGTTGAATTTTCCCTTCTAATGGATAAAATAGTTATGATTCCCCCTTGTAAATTGAACTACTAATCTGTTCAGACTAATAATCTTTGATATCTTAATTTTCATCTTGCTAGTGGGTGAGTTACTTGGGCATGTGCAGAAGAGGCTCCCCTGGTGTTGTTGATACTGATTAGTTGTTTTCCTTTTTTCACGCCGCAGCAAATGGCTGATGCAAAATTGTATGAGCTACTTGGTGATAGAACAGCAGCCGATGATGAAAATCCTTCTAAAATAAAGAAGGAGAAACCTGCTAAAGTAAAGGTAAGTTTGTTTGCATTTACTCTCTCTCTCTCTCTCTCTTTGCCATTTTTTTTATCACTATGGGTTGCTAGTTACTTGCAATTCCTCTGCTTACCTTTAGGATAAGGCAACACCTGTTGCTACTCCTGAAAAGGCACCTGAAGAAGATCTTAATCCATATTTGATATTCCCCAATCCAGAGGAAAATTTGAAGGTATTTATTTTCCTTATTTTAAGTTAATTGCATGCTCATTCTATTTTTGTCATGTTGAGTTTCATGTTGATTTCAGGTGCATACTAAAGTTCCTTTCAGCGATAATACTATTCTTAGATGTTGCAATTCAAAGGGGCTTCTTGACAAACACTTGAAAGAAACAGGTGGGAAAGTTAGGACCCGTTTTCCACCTGAACCAAATGGATATTTGCATATCGGTCATGCCAAGGTATGCAGCAAGTATCACATAAATGCTTGTTATCAGTTCAGTTTATTACCATGCATAACTGAAACTAACTGACTATAACTGACTATAAATGTATGTGTAGGTTGTTGTGTGTTAAGTTGGTTGTCATTGGAGCTCCAAATGCATATGCTGATGCAATTCATAATTTCATATCATCTTAAGGAAGCTCCTAAAGTCAGCGTACATGGCTTCAATATATATCACAAAAATCTGCTGATATCATCTTAAGGAAGCTCCTAAAGTCAGCATACATGGCTTCAGTATATGAAAATTTAAAGTATGAACAGTTAAATTTGTGTTCCTATATGTGTCTTTTGTAACAAATTAAGTTTCATTATGTTTGATTTCATTTGAATGTTCAGAATTTGTAAAAAGTTCAGTGGTTAATTTCTGAAAAATTCTACATTTCAGGCCTGTTATTATTAGATTAAACTGTACTCCTATATGAACTTTCTTGTAAAAAAAGAAAATATATTTACTAAGAATATGCCAAAATAATTTTATCCTTTAAGGCATTTAGGTGACGGTTATGAACATTCTGTTCTATATTCATGACATTAAGATGGATTTCCTGTAGGAGAAAAGCGAGTTCTAGATTCAGAACTTTGGCATGCTTGTGCTGGTCCTCTTGTTTCTTTGCCAGCTGTTGGAAGCCGTGTGGTCTACTTTCCACAAGGTCACAATGAACAGGTTAGTCAGATATATTTATATCATGTTAGATAAATTAGCTAACTGTCAATTATAAGTTATTTTTTTAACCATGTTATCTTTAAAAGTAATCATAAGAATGTTCAGTCACTGGACAGGAAGGTGCTATTTAGTTTACTTTCATAGCTAATTACCTATGTTGTGACTTGGATTGGTTCTTTTGTCCTTTACACTCCTTTAACAAATCTGGCTTTATACTAATGCTTAACTTACTCTTTAGCATAATTCTTTAATCTTTAACTAGCACATGAACTTTTACATTTGAAAACATGTGTGTTCTTTTTACTGCATAAGCTACTTGCATGCATCATCTAAATCAGCCTTTTTTCTGCTCAGCAATATAAATGTGTAGTGATTTCTTTTATGTTTGCTTGGCGTGATTATTTCTTGAATGGCTAATAAATCTTATGTTGTTCCTGATTTGATGCTTTACAATTTTCAACAGGATTATGCCTGATGGTGTGAATGCAAAGGTAAACTGAGTTTGGATATTCATAATTGAAACTGAGTTAGGGCAAGTATGGAATCATATGCATTGAAACAAGACTATCGTTTTCCTATATACAATACTATTGTTTTCTCTGTTTTTTTTTGCTGTATACATTACACACACTGATACGCGGTTTTAAACCAATTTCATCAATCACGTGTATCCAACTGTTTTTAAAGTTCCAATCTTGTCTCTTTTCGTTTCCCTCTTGACTCCATTATCATGGATACATATATGCCTGCAAATCAACTTCATTAGCCCAAAAGTTAATTTCATTTACACATTACACTTTTTCATTCTTCAAATGCAATTATTTTTCTTGAAAAACTTGTCCATTCATTTATATATCTAATTAATATTTGTATCAGCTATGGGAATCATGGGATCACCCTTTAAGAGAATTGTTCAAGATTTCAAAGGAAGAGTTGAATGCTATAAACAAGATTGGGTCTGTGCAATATGTTCTGGTGTTAGGTAATTCATTATTCTTTATACATACTTTATACTTACTAGGACTAGGACTAATGTTGTGTCTTCATGAGCAATATCAACTCATTCATACATCTTTGAATAACTAATGGCAGCATATTGACTCAAGCAGATTGTATCCTTTGTTTTCGTGCCTTTCTTTAATCGTTCTTGTTTTTCTTCACATGTCAATGTCTTCTTTGAAATAATATAATCTAATTCTTTAACTCGAGCATAGCAGCTAGTGTTGATTGGAATGAAGTGCGTGAGTACTAGTTTTATTTTTTTTATTTATTGATTTTTTTGGTTGATGTTTGTGTATGATGAAGTGATGGGATTCTGATTTCCCCTGCATTCAGCTCATTTTTTTGTTCAATGTTTCCTAGTTGATTCGATTTGTCCTATCTCAATCTCAATTCTCTTGTGCTTGATGATAATTTGACCAGATTTCTTGGGGGAAAGAGGCACTCCTCATTGGAGGGAAAACAGACCCTGGAAGTGACAAAATTTCTGGTTCAGCTCTATCCTTCGCACATGTAATAGCTTTATCCTGGTTCATGATGTAGAGTTGTTCTAATTATCTCTTTTCCTTTTCTAGTATGGGCATTTGATACAGAGACAAAGTGCTGGTGGTCACTCATGGAAGTAAAGGGAGACAGAGTTGTTCTAATTCATCACCCACTGGATTGGCCTCTCACCTTAGAAATGAATCTTCCCAACGTTTCATTGACTCCATTGCTCGACAAAGTCTAGCATCCGCAATTGAACATGGTTGAGAGGAAAATTTGGAGGGACAATTAGCAGCTGCATTAGCAAGCAGAGAAGCTGCTGAGCAAGATATGGAGAAAAAATTGACTGATACACTAAAGGAGATTGAATTACTGAGAGAAGCTTGCCGGTGCAGAGGGTATATATGGTATTACATTTGATGTATAAGTACTTACATGCCTGCAAAATTCTATTGTTGTTGACTTAGTAATCTTTTTAGTAGGAATTGCACTCAAGTATTGCTTTTGTATGTTATTCTCACATTATTTTGGTTTAATGAATTTAATGCATTTAGCTTTTGTACTTTTAATTATTCTGTTATTATATATATTATCACTATTATATATATTACCATGGATTAGATGTTGATGGGGATCCCATGGAAATCTGGATAAAACCAGGGTGTATATGAGATTAATCTATTGTGCTTCAAATATTCTCCTAATAATATTATCAAGAGAACATATTTCGTATAACCAGGGTGTATATGAGATTAAACCAAAAATTTGAAAGAAAAAAAAAACTTTTAAAGTCAGGCGCAATAATGATTGACTTTAAAACTACTTACGAAGTTAGGCAACAATAAATGCTTGACTTTAAATCATACTTACGAAGTCAGGCAAGAATAAATGCTTGACTTTGTTTACTGTGATTTTTAGTAAACACCGCTAGTTTCACTACACGTGTTACTTGCGAGATCAACTAGGAATCTCAGGCCATTTGTGATCAAATTTTACTAAGAATTGTTGATATTTAATAGAAGTGTAGAAACTTACGATAAAGTACAAGAATTTGTAAATGTGAGAAAAGTAATCAGAATGCAGTAAATTGCAGTAATTGTAAGCGAAGAAGATGACAAAGTGCAGAAATCTAAAGGAAATGAAAACAATTATATAAAGAAGTGGTACGCAGAATCATACATGAGTTCCTGTTGACTCTGTTTTCTCTGTTTGCGGAAGTAGAGTGTTTTAGGAAAATATGTGTAATGAGTTTTGCGACCCCTTTTCCTCTCTACAGAACCTCTATTTATAATACAACTAAGACTATAACTGCTCAGCAGTTTTCTAAAACAAGATAAAGCAGAGTAACTGCTACAAGATAAGGCAGAGTAACTGCTATTTCGACGTGCTTCTACTTCGATTGTCTAACTGCTCTTTCTCTTCGACCAAAGAATCAATGTCCCTTTCGACAGATCTCCATAGCTTTACTTGTTTCGCTGTCTATAATCTTCTCTCTATCGAAGTGTGCCCTTTTTTTCCAAATTCGCTAAGTTATGCACTAGGCTGCTTTCCTTTGGTTATTGCCTCTTGAAGTCGAAATTATATCTTGGTGTCGAAAATCTGCCTTCTTTCTGAAAATATTAAGTCAAACCCTGTTGACTGCATTTAATATTAGCCTGTCGAAAATGCAGGCTAACAAATTGCCCCCCCCCCAAAAGACGTTTTCGACTGAATTCTTAAATGAAAATAGAAAACGGCTTTTTGAAACTTTTTCGACTATCCCATGAAATCTCATGCTATCATTGCATATCTTTTTTCAGAATACGAGGGGACGTTTCTGAGCAAAAATAGAGTTCGCTGGTGCCTTCTTCCAATGAGAATGCGCCACGTGCACAATTGACTGTCTCACGTTTCCCACTAACACCACGATTGCCAAAGCAATTTTTATTATTTTATTTATTTTATTTTTTTAACGTGGTGAAACGGCTATAAAAGGGAAATGGTACCCTTTCATTTCTTTTTCCTGAAACTTCAACTTCTCCTTCTCTGCGCAAAAAACTCCATTAAAGCATCTTCAACTTCTCCTTCTGCATTTCTTTCCTCTTATTCGCCTTACGAAGCAAAGCGGATACTACTAAGCATTTCCATTTCTTCACTAACTTCCTGTTTCCAACGATGGCATCTTCTTCTACCCTAAAAACTCCTGCTGTAACTCTTGGGAAGAAAACCCTGGTTTCTGAACCTGCTCTTACTCTGGAAGAAACACAAATTTACAGGTCTCAGGTACTTATCCCCTTCTCTAAACCTTCAAATCATGCATTCTTAGGCCCTCTCCCTCTCGCTGATGATGATTCCTCTAGGATTAGGGACATTTTCCCTAGCTATCATAGACTCAGCCCTAGGATTTTCAGCGAAGGTCCACACGTGATGGATTTTATGAGTAACCCGAATAGGGTTTTTCGATCCTCGCCACTGTAACACCCTGGTATTTTTATTTGTTAAAAACACCCAAGTGCACATTAAACATACATCAGAGATATTATTTCCTGTTCAGACACTGAATACCATTATAAATTTTTCGCTGAATAAAACAAAATAGTCTTATATACAAACAAGACCATAACCTGTCAGCAACTATGGTAGTCAGAGTCATACAAGAAAGCGGAATGAAAGATAACGTAATACTAATGCCATAGTATTGTGATACACAGACAACAGAAGGGAAATAAACTTAAACGTAAAACTAAGTCATCATCCATCACTCGGGGCCACCTACTCGTGCCTCTGAGGTTTCTTCTGTCCCTGTTTATCTGTAAAACAACAACATTTAAACAGTGAGATACAATCTCAGTGAGTTCTACCGAGACCCCTACTAACTCTCTCGGTCCAATTATGAAATCATTTTAATTCAATACGGCATCGGCTGCGCGAACGCTACCCCCGATGGACCGCATAAAACATTTTAACAGATTACCGCTGACGCGAACGAAGAACCCGGTAACCTGTTAGTCTAGTACGATACCGCTGACGCGAACGAAGAACCCGGTAAACGTACTACAAACAACATAACACCGCTGACGCGAACGCTGCAAGGCGGTGAACCCCCCTACCAATAGTACCTTCTCCTATTGGCATGGAGCCTAGGTAAAAGGATCATGACTGCCTCCCCCTAGTATGTTAAATAATGGGTCGTCACCCAACTCGATATACTCTATACGTATATCTACAATACTATGAACTCACGGTCCATTAAATCAAACAATCAATGAAACCCTTTAATCCACATTTTATAAAATCCAAGTTCACACTCGCACTCTAGTTGACCACATTTCGACACAATTTTCAACTTCGAAAGTATTCTATAAAACCCTTTTGAAATGTACGAAAAATCATGGCATAATAAGCCTAATATCATTATAGAAGGGTTAGGAAAGGATTAGGAGAGAATTGGAATCGAAACGGAATCATTTAGGGCACTTTGAAAATTTTGGGCAGGACTAGGCGCACGGGTCGTGCCCCAGGACGCACGGGTCGTGCGCCCTGTTAGACAATTTTTCAACACTGAACCCGAACCAGGCGCACGGGTCGTGTGCCTGAGACGCACGGGTCGTGCGCGTTTGACAGCATTGCCAAAATGCCCTGTTTTGTGAAATTTTGCTTTCCGATCGATCCGAAACTCGCCCCGATCGATTCCTAACTCAAAAACAGACAATGCCAGACAATATACCAGTCCAATCAACATCAAACAATCAAGCAATTCAATCAAAAACTCAACGATTACGAATTTCGTTAAAACGCAATATATTTCAAAGTAACGTTTTCGACTCAAAATCTTTCGAAAACAAATCACACAATTCATTTCAAAACGGAATAAACCTAAACGTGAGTAAAACTCACCCTTGAAGCGAGAGTTGTTGCCGAGTCGAAATCACCGATATGTCAAAATCACCGAATCGAACCCAATCAACACCGAACCGCTCCTAACTTCGTTTCGAGCTCCCAATCGCGTTCAATCCGCTCCTAGCTTTGTTCCTAAACATAACCCAACCATCAATTTCATCATTGAATCCAATTATTCAACAACTTCCTCCCTCAAAACCCCTAAAATTCGTAGGTTACAAAAGGGGGAGAAAATCGGATGGAATCTTACCTAGGTCTTGGGTTATGATGAGGAGAGTGAGATGATGAAGATGATGAATTTTGGGGCTGTGGGCTTGACTCCTCTTCTTCCTTTCTCTTCTTCTTTTCCTCTTCTTCTTTCTCTTCTTCTTTTCCTCTTCTTTTCTTCTCTGCGTGAAATCCTTCTTTCTTTCCTCTCTTTATTCTTTCTTTTAATTAACACACACACACACATATTTATTTTATTAATAAATAAGTGGTGGCGTGGTCCAATTACCATATTGACCCAAATTCCTTATTTCGATTCCAAAACTTCCTTGGTCCGTATTATTCGGTCAACGACCCTGTGACAGCCAATAATTAATTTTAGCACTCAATAATTTTACCAATTAAGTACCAAATTAATTCAGTTGGGTTTACATCCAAATAATTCGATTAATTATTTTGAGGATGTTACATTCTCCCCAACTTGAAAGAATTTTGTCCTCAAAATTAGACACAACATACCTCAAGAGAACAAATACGGATACCGAGTCCGCATATCGTCCTCCAACTCCCAAGTAGCTTCCTCGGCGGAAAAACCATCCCATACCACCTTGACAATGGGAATTGACTTTGTCCGTAGCGTCCTCTCGCCACGTTCCATGATGTAATTCGGATTAGGTTGGAAGGACAAGTCCGGTCGAAGATCAATCGTTTCAAAATCCAACGGTTGACTTGGATCGGGAATGTACTTCCGCAGCTGAGACACATGGAATACATCATGCAGATTTGACAATGGTGGAGGCAAGGCGATGCGGTATGCAAGAGGCCCAATTCGCTCGATAATTTGGAAGGGTCCAATATACCGAGGACTGAGCTTCTTCACCCGTAATGCTCTACCTGTGCCAATTGTTGGTGATAATCTCAAAAACACATGATCGCCCGACTCAAATTCCAACGGCCTTCTTCTTTTATCAGCATAGCTCTTTTGCCTACTTTGAGCGGCTTTCATTCTTTCCCTAATCTGGCGGATCTTTTCAGTAGTGTCTTGAATCACCTCGGGTCCTAATAATCGGTTCTCACCTACTTCCCACCAACACAATGGAGTCCTGCATTTCCTACCATACAAGGCTTCATAAGGTGCCATTCCGATACTGGAATGATAACTGTTGTTATATGAGAATTCCACCAATGGAAGATGATCCTCCCATTTCTTCCCGTTATCAAGCACCGACGCCCTAAGCATATCCTCTAAGGTCTGGATAGTTCTCTCGGTCTGCCCGTCTGTCTGCGGGTGATAAGCGGGTACTAAGAAGTACTTTAGTTCCCAATGCTTCATTCAGAGCTTTCCAAAATCGAGAAGTGAATTTCGGATCTCGATCCGACACTATACTGGTAGGAACCCCATGTAACCTTACTATGTTCTTCAAATACACTTCAGCTAACTTGGATACTTTACTGCTCGAACGGACTGGAATAAAATGAGCTGATTTAGTTAACCGATCCACAACTACCCAAATGGAGTCGTTACCGGCTTGAGACCTTGGCAATGCCATTACAAAATCCATAGAAATGTTTTCCCATTTCCACACTGGCACGTCCAATGACCGTAGCAGACCAGCAGGCTTCTGATGTTCTATCTTAACTTTTTGACAAGTTAAGCATTGTGATACGAATTCAGCAATTTCTAACTTCATTCCCGGCCACCAATACATTTGTTTTAAATCTCTATACATCTTGGTGGATCCAGGATGTACAGAAAATAAACTCCGGTGTGCTTCCTCTAGCACTTGCTTTTTAATACTCTCATCGTCGGGCACACAGATCCTACCGTTGAAACAAATAACCCCATCACTATCCTCGGAAAAATCTGGCATCACTTTCTGTGATTGTAGTTTCACATCAACTTCCTGTGCTAAGCGAATAGAATCCCTTATGGAACTAGAGATCCTCATGTGGCTCAACAACAACCGGTTCCTTTTTGGCTTTGAATCCACATTTAAGTCTCGGAAAGACTCCAACAATTCCATTTCATGCATCATTAATCCTGCTATATGAATGGATTTCCTACTTAGTGCATCGGCTACAACATTAGCTTTTCCCGGATGATACTTCAGTTCGAAGTCATAATCCTTCAGAAACTCCACCCATCTTCTCTGCCTGTTATTCAACTCCTTCTGGTCAAACAAATATTTCAAGCTTTTATGATCACTAAAGACTTCGAAACTAGACCCATACAGGTAATGTCTCCAAATCTTCAGTGCGTACACAATAGCTGCCAACTCCAAATCATGGGTTGGATAATTCTCTTCATGAGTCTTCAACTGTCTGGAGGCATAAGCTACAACTTGTTGGTTCTGCATGAGAACACACCCCAAACCCTTCCCAGAAGCATCGCTGTAAATTTGAAAATCCAAAGACGGATCTGGAAGAATTAGGATTGGAGCAGAAGTCAACCTAACCTTCAACTCTTGAAAACATTCCTCACAATCGGCATTCCATATAAACGGTTGGGCCTTGCGAGTCAACCGAGTAAGTGGAAAAACCAATTGTGAAAAACCTTGGATAAACCTCCTGTAGTAACCAGCTAGACCCAAGAAACTTCTTATTTCTGTAACAGATGTTGGTCGTTCCCAGTTCAACACCGCTTCTACTTTACTGGGATCCACAGCAACTCCCGATTGGGAAATCACGTGTCCCAAAAACTTCACTTCCGGCATCCAGAAGTCACACTTCGACGGCTTGGCATATAATTTCTTTTCTCGGAGTACGTTCAGAACAATGCGGAGATGTTGAACATGGTCCTCAATGGTCTTAGAGTACACCAAGATATCATCAATAAAAACTACCACAAACTGATCAAGGTACGTGTGAAACACTCGGTTCATGTAATCCATGAATACCGCTGGAGCATTAGTCAAACCGAAGGGCATCACTACGAACTCGTAATGTCCATATCTCGTACGGAAAGCTGTCTTCGGAATATCTAAGGCTCGTACCTTTATTTGATGATAACCCGACCTTAGATCAATTATTGAAAATACCACGGCACCCCGAAGTTGGTCGAGCAAGTCGTCTATCCTTGGCAATGGATATTTATTCTTGATCGTCACTTTGTTGAGTTGTCGATAATCTATGCACAATCTCATGCTACCATCCTTCTTTTTGACTAGCAACACCGGAGCACCCCATGGAGAAGCACTCGGTCGGATAAACCTCTTCGATATTAATTCCTCAAGTTGAGACTTCAGTTCCTTCAACTCTAAAGGAGACATTCTATAAGGAGCAATAGAGATTGATCCTGTACCAGGAATCAATTCTATTGAGAATTCTACCTCTCGGTCAGGAGGTAAGGATGAAACTTCTTCTGGAAAGACATCTAGAAATTCATTTACCACTTGCACGGATGACAAATCTAAACCCGTTTCAGTAGATGCAGATAACATAATAAGAATAGCTTCCGCACCTTGGAATAATGACTGGCTTGCTTCAGTGTAAGAGATCGTCGCTTCAGAATTTGCCTGCGTCAATCCTACGGATTCGGAGGCAAAGCTAATAGTTCGATCGGCACAGTTGATTGTTACATGATTTTCAGCCATCCAATTCATACCCAGAACAATGTCCATGCTTCTCATAGGCAAGCAAATAAATTTCACAACAAACTGTCTGTCGCCTATGACAAGTAGGCAATTTTCACATAATGATTGGGTCTGGACACGACCCTTGGCAGCAGTTAAAATAGTTATCGGTTCGGATAGCTCAGACAATGCTAGTCCCAACCGATCCACACATGCTTGCGAGATAAAACAGTGAGTTGCACCAGAATCATATAAAATATTGACTGAATTATTAAAAAGAGATCCCGTACCCCTTAGCAGATTATCCGTAGGCGTGATGGTTCGAGCATCGAGTGTGTTGATCCTTCCTTGACCAGGAGCATTTGGTGCCCCATGGAAGCTCTTCCTTGTTGGGCACTTATTTGCATAATGGCCCTCCTCATTACAAACATAGCACCGATCAGATCTTAACGGACACTCGCCACGGTGATGCCTTCCACACTTGGAACAATTCCTAAATTGTGCAGAGTCAGACGATTGCGCCTGCTTCCCTTTGTACTTACCTCCTTTCCCCGAGTCATGCCTGGGACCCATCTGAGAACTAGATGATCCAGTGTTCCTCTTGCTCTGATGGAATGCCTTTCTGCTTGCATACAACCTTGACAGATCACTTTCGGCGATATAAGCTTGTTGTACCATGGCTGCATAGTTGGTTCTCGGAAAAGAACTAAGACTTTGAGCAATATCTTCTCTCAACCCATATTTGTACCTGTCAGTTTTCCATTGGTCACTTGGGGCATATCCAGCTAAACCGAAGAATTGATACAACTCTTCAAATTTAGCCGTGTATTGGCCCACGGTCAAGCCTCCTTGTGTAAAGGTCAAAAACTCATTTTCCTTATCCAACCTCATAGCCGTGGGGAAGAATTGTTCTAAAAATGATGTTCGGAAATTGTCCCAAGTCGGGGGAGTTCCCATTGTCTCCATCATGGCCCTAGCATTTGCCCACCAGTTATTGGCCTCTCCCTTCAACATATGGGATGCCAACCTCAACTTGTCTTCATCGGTCACTTGCATTGTTACAAAGATCTTTTCAATGTCGTCCAGCCAATGTTGTGCTCTCATGACATCCGGCCCACCTCTAAACTCGGAGGGTTTCATTTTCAAGAACTCTGTGAAAATTCTCCTTGGGTTCACTTGTGGCTCTGGAGCTTGATGCTGCTGAGCATTCTGCTGTAGGATTTGTTGCTGCTGATGCATAAGCATCATGTCTTGCATCATTTTCTGCTGGTTCTCAATTACATTCTGCATCCACTCAAAATTTGGATCAACAGGAGGAGGAACGCCTCTACCTCTTCTAGCCATGATTCTGCGAAATATGCACAAAGTATTAAGTTGATCAAGCTCAATGTCTAATAGCATACTAAGAAAATCACAACTGGAAAAAGCAAAGACCCTATAAGCTAAGTCCGACTGGGTCGAACCGCTCTGATACCAACTGTAACACCCTGGTATTTTTATTTGTTAAAAACACCCAAGTGCACATTAAACATACATCAGAGATATTATTTCCTGTTCAGACACTGAATACCATTATAAATTTTTCGCTGAATAAAACAAAATAGTCTTATATACAAACAAGACCATAACCTGTCAGCAACTATGGTAGTCAGAGTCATACAAGAAAGCGGAATGAAAGATAACGTAATACTAATGCCATAGTATTGTGATACACAGACAACAGAAGGGAAATAAACTTAAACGTAAAACTAAGTCATCATCCATCACTCGGGGCCACCTACTCGTGCCTCTGAGGTTTCTTCTGTCCCTGTTTATCTGTAAAACAACAACATTTAAACAGTGAGATACAATCTCAGTGAGTTCTACCGAGACCCCTACTAACTCTCTCGGTCCAATTATGAAATCATTTTAATTCAATACGGCATCGGCTGCGCGAACGCTACCCCCGATGGACCGCATAAAACATTTTAACAGATTACCGCTGACGCGAACGAAGAACCCGGTAACCTGTTAGTCTAGTACGATACCGCTGACGCGAACGAAGAACCCGGTAAACGTACTACAAACAACATAACACCGCTGACGCGAACGCTGCAAGGCGGTGAACCCCCCTACCAATAGTACCTTCTCCTATTGGCATGGAGCCTAGGTAAAAGGATCATGACTGCCTCCCCCTAGTATGTTAAATAATGGGTCGTCACCCAACTCGATATACTCTATACGTATATCTACAATACTATGAACTCACGGTCCATTAAATCAAACAATCAATGAAACCCTTTAATCCACATTTTATAAAATCCAAGTTCACACTCGCACTCTAGTTGACCACATTTCGACACAATTTTCAACTTCGAAAGTATTCTATAAAACCCTTTTGAAATGTACGAAAAATCATGGCATAATAAGCCTAATATCATTATAGAAGGGTTAGGAAAGGATTAGGAGAGAATTGGAATCGAAACGGAATCATTTAGGGCACTTTGAAAATTTTGGGCAGGACTAGGCGCACGGGTCGTGCCCCAGGACGCACGGGTCGTGCGCCCTGTTAGACAATTTTTCAACACTGAACCCGAACCAGGCGCACGGGTCGTGTGCCTGAGACGCACGGGTCGTGCGCGTTTGACAGCATTGCCAAAATGCCCTGTTTTGTGAAATTTTGCTTTCCGATCGATCCGAAACTCGCCCCGATCGATTCCTAACTCAAAAACAGACAATGCCAGACAATATACCAGTCCAATCAACATCAAACAATCAAGCAATTCAATCAAAAACTCAACGATTACGAATTTCGTTAAAACGCAATATATTTCAAAGTAACGTTTTCGACTCAAAATCTTTCGAAAACAAATCACACAATTCATTTCAAAACGGAATAAACCTAAACGTGAGTAAAACTCACCCTTGAAGCGAGAGTTGTTGCCGAGTCGAAATCACCGATATGTCAAAATCACCGAATCGAACCCAATCAACACCGAACCGCTCCTAACTTCGTTTCGAGCTCCCAATCGCGTTCAATCCGCTCCTAGCTTTGTTCCTAAACATAACCCAACCATCAATTTCATCATTGAATCCAATTATTCAACAACTTCCTCCCTCAAAACCCCTAAAATTCGTAGGTTACAAAAGGGGGAGAAAATCGGATGGAATCTTACCTAGGTCTTGGGTTATGATGAGGAGAGTGAGATGATGAAGATGATGAATTTTGGGGCTGTGGGCTTGACTCCTCTTCTTCCTTTCTCTTCTTCTTTTCCTCTTCTTCTTTCTCTTCTTCTTTTCCTCTTCTTTTCTTCTCTGCGTGAAATCCTTCTTTCTTTCCTCTCTTTATTCTTTCTTTTAATTAACACACACACACACATATTTATTTTATTAATAAATAAGTGGTGGCGTGGTCCAATTACCATATTGACCCAAATTCCTTATTTCGATTCCAAAACTTCCTTGGTCCGTATTATTCGGTCAACGACCCTGTGACAGCCAATAATTAATTTTAGCACTCAATAATTTTACCAATTAAGTACCAAATTAATTCAGTTGGGTTTACATCCAAATAATTCGATTAATTATTTTGAGGATGTTACAGCCACCAACTGAGAAAAACATGCCTTACATCGACTGGCTCAACAAAATTGAGTCGAAAAAAGGAGATATCTGGAAGAGCCAGGGAATTTTTGATCTGATCCAAATCTCAAGGTATGGGCCCAAGTATCAAAGCCCAATGCTCCTTTCTGCTCTACATTTTTGGGATATTACTACCAACAGCCTTCATTTGAAATGTGGCATGCTTACCCCTACCCTGCTTGATGTGGCAGCAATAACAGGTTTAAAACCTTTAGGAGAGACTTTCGACCCTGCTATCCAAACTGATTTCGATTTTGACTTCAAAAAGGCTAGCTTTAAAGGTTATATTGAAGAGAAACACATTACTGAGTCGAAGGATGTGTCTGATGAAGAGCATATTGCCTTTCTCACCTTCTGGTTATCCTTTTATGTCTTCTGTTCTTCGTCACTTCAAGTGGCTAAGATGTATATCCCCTTAGCCATTCAATTACATCAACGTCGAAATATCAACTTGGCTACCCTTATTTTAGGATCCCTTTTCGACAACTTGAAACAAGGGGCTCTTGATTTGAAAGGACTCAAACCAGAAGGGAAATATTTGGTCTCTGGACCAATTTGGCTGTTTCAATTGTGGCTTCTTGCCACTTTCAATTCAAAATTGATAATGTATACTCCTGATGAGTATCTTGACGTAATTTCTAACAGAGGGGTCGAAGGTGTGCGACTTGCTTTGTTGAAACCTAAACAAATAGGAGTATCTGTCGAAGATCTCTTTTCACAGGCTTTCAACATGTTTCTGAACTGTACAGAATTTTCTCCTTCTATGGCCCCTTTTGCTGGAAGAAATTACGGGCCACATTGGTTCACTAGGGAATTCCCTGCTACCAACCCTGATGAGGAACAAGAAACCAATCAAATTTGGAAAGCATTTTTAACTCCTCAACTGCTGTCATCTCGAATTTCTCCTGGGAAGTCATCAAACCAATTCGGTTTATTCTCATATCATCCAAGTTTATATGCACGGCAATTTGGGTTGTGTCAACTTCGACCCAGCCCTTTTTTCCGGTCTAGAAGGGAACTGTTAGTCCCTGAGAATGAAGAAGAATGGATAAATCGTCTCAATGACTTTCCTGCTGATTCTTTTCGTCTTACTCCCCTCTCTTTTGAATCAACTTTCTCTTGTACCCACAAATTTTCTCAGTGGTGGACAGAGTATATCACCAGGAAATTCACTGGTGTCGAAGAGGCTAGTCTATTGGTCAAACTAATATCTGCTTTTCCTTCTTCGCAGAAAAAGAAGACCAAGTCGAAAGGTATACATATTCGAGAAATTCAAGCATTTCAACAATATTTCGAAACTGTATATGATCCGACTAATCTTCGTCGAACTGTTTCTCAAGCTGCAAAAGTTTTTAAACAAAAAATTCTTGATAAAATCCCGACTATGATTTTTCCACCTTATGTACCCGACAAATATTTTTTTGCTTTAACACAAAACAAAATTAGATTTCCACCTTTACCAACCAGTGAACTGGCTCTGGCATTTTGGTCACCCCTTCCAGAATGGTTCATATGTGGTTCGACCAGGGCACTATTAAATTTTTTGAACAACAAAACAGCTGAGAAAGTAGTTCCGACTAAGCAGGACATATACACTTTTGAGGGTCGTCTTCATTTAGATATTCAACATATTCGAATCTTGTCCTCCATTAGAGATGGTGATTCACAAGACTTTTTAGGAAAAATAAATTTCCTTTCTATGTATTTCATATTAACACTTGTTTGTCAAATATTTGTAGCCATTCCTATCACATCGTCTTCGACAGATGGCGCAGCAACAAAGACGAAGAAAAAAGATGTCGAGGCTTCGTCAAAAAGAAAACAACCTCTTCAAGAAGAAAAACAAAAAGTAAGTACTTATCTTTACTCGTTGTGTTATCTTCTTATACTCTTCGACTAATTAGTCATTCGTTTTGCAGAGTCGAAAAAGAACAAGCAGCTCTTTAACATCCAATCCAAAGAAAGCAAGAAATGTCAAACCAAGAGTCGTGAGCGATTCAGAGGTCGAAATTCTCAAAACTTGGCCTATTTATATTTGTTTTCTTTTTCTTATTCATGCTTATGTGATTGTTGTATTTTCAGTCTGATGAGACACCACTGCTTAGGACTAAACCCATCAAGGTTCAAGTCCCTGAAACAGAAAGAGAAAGAAAGACAAAACATTCTCAAGATGCCTCTAAAACTGTTTCCCAACAAACTTCTGTCGAAAGACAACAACAAGAAGAAAAAGTTCCGAAGAGGCTTATCAAGAAAACCCAGAGTGCACACTCTTTTGTTGAGGACATCATAGCTAAGGTGATCAAATTGAAGCCTATGTTTTTTCGGAAACCCGAAAACTTTGTTTATGTGATAATACTCACTTTACTTCATTTTTTAGGAAACTGAAGTCCCAACAAAACAGGCTACGCCTTCCTCCACCCATTCTCCTTCAAAAATAAATGCTTCTGGAGAAGGTGTCGAAGAAAAAGATTTGCCTCAACATACACCTGTTGTCGAAGATACACCGTTGGCCGAAAAGACTATTCTTGCTGAAACTGCCCAGGAAATTCCTGCTCATGGCCTGGAGCCTGCTGCTATGGATGTTGATGAAAATCCTGATGTTGGCCACAGTGGAGCTGAGATCAGTATATCTTCTTCTCCAAACATGGAAGAGCAAGGGTACGACGAAGAAGGAAGTGAAGACGATGGTGATAACGAGAGGAGTGAATCTCTTGAGATAGCTAATTCTCCACGTTCTGTGCCCTCAACACATGACACCGCTCTTAACCTTCAAGAACAAGAATTTTTGGACTTAAAACGCAAAGATCCTCTTGAAGCTTTCAAACGAATGGTGAGTGGTTTATCTTCGACAGAAAGTAAGCCAAGTACTTCGACTGCTTCTGTTGGCAATTCCTCTGAAGGTCCTAAAGGAAACCTGATTCGAGAGCTTCAAACAACCCTCTTTGAGATAGATCTATTCGAGACTATCGAAACAAATCATATGCTCTATTACAAACTCAAGTCTTTGCTCAATGAACTTAACAACTCTGGCTCCAGTGACTCTCTTTTATGCTTTATTGTTGAATTTGAGCCTTTACTAGAGCAAATTTCCAGAGATATTCAGAGAAAGAAGAGCACTATTGTGAGCAAAGAACGTGAGCTTGAGCTTCTGACAGAAGAAAGTGTCGCCGTCGAAGCCTCAGAAAGCAAGATTTCAGCCTTGGAAATTCAAGCAGCAACTAATTCCAAGGAAATAGAAGACTGTGATGCAAACATTTCGACATACAAGGCTCAAATCAAGGAATTGCAATCGAAGATTGAAGCGGAAGAAAAGAAGAAAATCTCTGTTCAGCAGAAGTCTTCAATTTCTGTGGAGAACGCACTTCGCACTGAGGCAACCTGGGCTATCGAACACTTGGAGAAGGTTCAGAAACATGACGAAGCAGTTAAGAGGCTAACAGAAGAAGAAACTCTTTTAAATACCAGATTGAGGCATGCCAGAGCAGCCTTTGAGAGGCTTAAAGCTTCTTTTGTAATTTAACTTTCCATCTGTAATCTGACAGCATTTTACTCGATCTGTATTTTGACAATATTTTCTGGCATGAGTGCCATGTTTATATCTTCACATTCTCTTAATTTTGCGTTATTTTGATTTCTTGCAACATTGGCTTATATCTCTTTAAATACTTGCCATTTATACGCAAAATTCGATTATCAGCACTTAACTCTTCGACTTCATAAGCACCGTTTGAGAATACTTGTAAAATTTTAAATGGTCCTTCCCAATTTGGTGACCATTTTCCCAAGGCTCTATCTTTTTTGTCCATGGGTAATATCACTTTCCACACTAAGTCTCCTGTACCAAAAGCTTTGAATTTCACTTTGTTGTTATAAGCTTTAGCTACTCTTTCTTTTTGCCTTATAAGGATATCTAATGCAAGTAACCTTTCTTCATCTATGTCAACCAATTCATCTAAAATCATGTTCCAATAATGGTCTGAAGGAATTTCAAATTGCCTTTGGATCCTGGTTGATTGTAAATAGATTTCGACTGGTAAAACTGCATCATGCCCAAAAGTGAGACGAAATGGAGTAGTGTTGATTGATTCTCTAGGAGAATTTCGACAAGCCCATAATGCTTGATCAAGGGTTTTGTGCCAATTCTTAGGCTTTTGCCCAATATGTTTTTTAATCAAATTAATGATAATTTTATTGGCTGCTTCGACCTGACCATTTGCCTGAGCATAATATGGCGTCGAACTTAATAACTTAAATCCACTTATGGAGGCAAACTCAACCATTTTTCGACCAGTAAACACTGAACCTTGGTCTGTAGTGATGGTTTCTGGAACTCCAAACCTGCATAGAATATGGTTTTGGATAAAGGCTATTACTGCCTCTTGGTCTACATTAGCTAAAGGAATGGCTTCGACCCACTTAGTAAAGTAATCGATACCCACTAATATGTAGCGGTGACCTTTCGACGACGTTGGTTTAATTTCGCCAACTATGTCTAAAGCCCATCCTCTAAATGGCCAAGGCTTTATTATTGAGTGTAACTCATTTGCAGGTACATGCTGTATTCCTGCGTGTTTTTGACATTCTTGACACCCTTTAGCAAAATCTATGCAATCTTTAAGCATAGTAGGCCAGTATACTCCTTGTCGAAATAACAGCCACTTCATTTTTTGCCCCGCTTGGTGAGATCCACAAGCTCCACTATGAGTATTGGAAATTGCTAAATATGCCTCACTCTCATTAAGGCATTTAAGTAGGACTCCTTCCGGGGTTTTCTTTAACAATTCGTTTCCAAGAATTACATAGCTTAGAGCTCTATACTTGGTTTTTCGATTTGTTGTCCCTGTTGGGTTTTCCAAGTATTCGACAATTGGTTTTCGCCAGTCATCATTCGACATATTGTCAATGGCAAAAATTTCGCCATTTTCAATTGGAGGAAGTAGTTCTACACTTTCACCATTTTCAATTGGAGGAAGTAGTTCTACACTATCTGCCCCCCCCCAAGTTTTGGCATTGACAATTCATCATCTTTACGATCTGTCGAAATCAATTTCTCTTTAATTTCGATTAACTCATTGAGTTTTGTTGGAGATACTTTATAACTTGAAGCAATTTGTGCCAAGTCGTTTGCCTCTTGATTCTCAATTCGAGGTATATGCTCAATGTGAACATTGTCGAAACGTTTTAACAAAGTATTGGCAGTGACGAAATATAAGATTAAATTTTCTTTGATGCACTTATATTCTCTGGTTAACTGCTTCACCACTAATTCAGAATCACCTTTAATTTCGACAGCCTTTGCCCCTAATTCTAACAAGATTTCCAATCCTGCAATTAAGGCTTCATATTCGGCCTCATTGTTAGAACAACGCTCTTTGATTCTAAACTTATACTTTGTTGGTATGTTTACTGGTGAAACAATTAATATACCAATTCCAGAACCATTTTTATGGCTTGATCCATCGAAATAAAGTGTCCAAGGTCGATTATTTATTTGACTAACTGTCACTTCGACCAATGAATGGTCAACAATAAAGTCAGCAACAATTTGTCCTTTGATAGCTTTCAAGGGCTGGTATGTTAATGAATACTCAGATAAAGCCAGTGCCCATTTGCCAATTCTATTATGCAATATTGGTTTCGACAACATGTGTTTAATAATATCGAAATGAGAATGCACATACACATCAACTGGTTTGATATATTGCTTTAGTTTAGGACAAGAAAAATACAAACAAAGGCACAATTTCTCCATTGGCTGATATCTAGTTTCAGCATCATTTAACACTCTACTTAGGTAATATATGGCTCGTTCGACACCATTATCATCCTCTTGTGCTAGCATACTACCTATTGTTAGCTCTGATGCTGCTATATACAATTTCATCACCTTATCTCTGATAGGTGGCAACAATATAGGTGGTTTAACTAAATAAGCCTTAATGTCGTTGAAGGCCTTCTGGTGCTCTGGATCCCACCTGAATAAGTCTTCTTTCTTCAGTCGAAGTAATGGCGAGAACACTTGAGTTTTGCCACTTAGGTTGGAGATGAACCTTCTGAGGAAATTAATCTTTCCTAATAATGACTGAAGCTCTTTTTTAGTCGAAGGGGCTTTCGTTTCCATGATTGCCTTCGTCTTGTTTTGATTAATTTCGATGCCTTTTTTTGTGAACAACAAAGCCCAAGAAATCACCTGCACGTACACAAAAGGCACATTTGATTGGATTCATTTTCAATCCATATTTCCTCATTCTTTCGAATGATTGTCGAAGATGGTCTAAATGGCCATTTTCTGTTGAAGATTTAACAACAATATCATCTATGTATACTTGCATAAAATTTTCAATAAAATCATGAAACATAGAATTCATTGCTCTCTGGTATGTTGCACCAGCATTTTTTAAACCAAATGGCATTACTACCCATTCATAAACACCTAATGCCCCTGGGCATCGAAATGCTGTTTTTGACACATCTTCTTCGGCAATAAAAATTTGATTATATCCTGAATATCCATCAAGCATACTTAGGTATTCAAATCCTGCTTCCGAATCAACTAGCATTTCTGCCACAGGCATAGGGTATTGATCTTTGGGTGTAGCATTATTTAAATCACGAAAATCTATACAGACTCGTAATGTTCCATTTTTCTTAATAACAGGAACAATGTTGGCTAGCCAATCAACATACCTGGCAGTCCTGATGAAGTTGCTCTTGAGTAATCTTTTGATTTCTTCTTTGATCTTCGACAGAACCTGTGGTGCGAACCTCCTTGGTGTTTGCTTCACTGGTTTTTTGTCTGGTCGAATGGGCAGTTTCAGTTCGACTACTTCTCGACGTAGACCAGGCATCTCATTGTAATCCCAGGCGAAGCAATCTTTATACTCTTTGAGTAACTTGACAGTTCGATCTTTCAAATCCTTGTCAATTTTAGCACTGATAAATGTTGGCCTTTTTATGGGGCCATCTGCTAAATCAATTTCTTCAAGAGGGTCTTGAGCCTGCATCTTTTTAGTCGAACCCATTGGGCCTTTTTCAAAACCTAAAGGCTCATCATCGTAGATGCAGTCAAGTCTCTGGCCTTCGGCCATTTTACCTTTATTGTTAACTTCTGGGTTAACTTCTATGGCTTGTTCAACCATATTTTGTTGCAATTTGGCCTCCAAAGCCATATTTTGTTTATTTTCGGCCACATAAGCCGTAATTCTTTCCCATACGGTGGGTATAGACATCATCACCGTTTAGGGACCATCCCACCCAGTAGGCTTGCAAAAGCCTATTGAAGGTGATGCCTCATCGATCACTTCCCTCTCCCATATGAAGCCATGGTTAGGGTGGAGATCTAGGGATTCAAACACATTGTCCATAGGGACATATGCAGTGTCTGAAGGTGTGCATGGCGCAATAGTCGCCAATTGTTTGTCAAAGGTCCTCCTTGTAATATGGTCGACCTCTGCCAAGAAATAACTCTGGTCTGCTTCTATATTTTCGACCAGGCCATCTTCTCTCCAAATAGAGAGTCTCTGGTGGAGTGTTGAGGGCACTGCTCCTACTCCATGGATCCACTCTCTGCCCAGGAGTAGATTGAAGTTTGCTCTGGTGGGTATGACTATGAACATAGTTTTTCTCTTCACACTCCCCAATGTTAACTCCACTTCTATGGCTCCTAACGAATAGCCAGATTTTCCCTCATAATTAGTGAGGACAATGTTATGTGGCCGTAAATCAGTCTCTGATTTGCCAACTTTTGCCAGCACATGTTGTGGCATCAGGTTAACCGCTGCACCCCCATCAACCAATATTTTATTGACGCCTACATTGTTTACTTTTGCTTGTATAAACAATGGTTTTAGATGGTGTTTCATCCCTCCATCTGGCCTCTCGAAGACAGCATCCTGCTCTTCTATGGAGCCATTATTTAGTACGTAGTAACACATTGGCCTGTGCTTAGCCATATCTTGATCGAAATCTTGTTCGATCTCGGTCACTTCTGAAATGACGTCGAATTCAATTGGCAGAATTGAAACGACGCAGATGATGTCGAGGTCTGGTTCTGAATCTAAGAATTCAGAGTCCATATCATCATCTAATTGCAGGCCTTCTTCAGAGTCAAGACCTTTTTTGATGTCTGCAAGGGGAGGGAATATCCTCTCTTTTGCTGACTTTCTTGGGAATTCGACACTAGAAGCTAATTGCTTACCTTTGCTTGTGTCGATGTTCTCCTTTTTCTCAGCAGCAGTCAATTTCATCTGGCGTTGGTATCTTCGCCATTGCGTTCTTGTCATGGGGTTTTTCCCCTTGTAATTATTGTTGTAGGCGTATCTATTGGAATTAGGCGCCTTGTTTTGATTCATGGCATTGGAAGTCTCTCCTGCCATCTTTAGGTGACATTCCGTCTCCTTATTTCCTGGGTATACCCATCTTCCGACAGGGGCCCTTGCAAGTGGCACAAATGTTCTCCTTTGAGCCTTCGGAGCTTGTCTCGATGAAGATGTAACCTTATATGGCACACCTCTTGGGTTGAAGCTGAATTTGGGCCTATTATCGACCCATTTGTTTTTTCTCTTGCATTGAGGAGTGACACTCTCAAGGCTTTTAGCGGCCTCCTTGTCGAATACAGAACTGCACCGTGGGCATAACATCACCTTGGTGTTACTTATCTTGCATCTGTTGAGGAAGTCTACCAAGTCCTCTTCAGCTTGTGGATAAACCACCTGCATTTTTTCAGCATATTGGTCATTAGTGACCATTTTGATGTTCGCTTCAAAACTTTCAGCAACCACTTCATTGGTTTCGACCATCAAAATATCTACTTCAGTGTAGTTTGCTTCAGCTGTGGGCATAGGATTGCTGTCGATCTGCATTGATGACTTATTTTTGTCATCAAATTTCAGCCTTCCATCATTCAATGCTTTCTGAACTAGATCCCTGAAAAGTACACATCGGGAGGTGTTATGACCCAAAAAATTATGATATTTGCAATAACCTCTTTTCTTTTGTTGTTCTAATGGTGGTATTTTTAGACCTTTAGGCACTAAAATTTGACCATCAGTCACCAAAAGATCAAATATTTGGTCACATTTTGTGACGTCGAAGGTATATGTTTTTGCAACAAACTTATCATTTTTGGGTTCGACAGGGTTTTTTCCATTAGAGGGGTTTAACAATTTGCATGTATATGGAGGTCCAGGTTTTAATTCTGCAATGTCAACCTCTTCCTCGACATTTTCATAAGCTATGTCGAATTCTTGGCTATTGTTATCAACATTAACAAACGCCACTTTTTCTTTCTTATTGTTAAACTTGGTTGTCGAAGCTTTTTCTGCTTTAAGTCTCTCAACTTGTCGAACTCTATCAGCCAATTGAGCCATATCTCTTAGGTGTAAAGTATCCAGTTTTTTCCTGATGGAATAATCTAGACCACCAGCAGCCATTTCGACTAACTCATGCTCAGGCACTTGGGTGAAACATCTCGTCTTGAGTAGTCTAAATCTATTGAGATATTCATCAATAGATTCTGGCATTGTGCGTCGAACACTAGCCAATTCTTTAAGGCTAATCTTTGATTGTCCCATGTAAAATTGTTCATGAAAGGCTTTTTCTAATTGGTTCCAATTAAACATGGAGTGCGGGGGTAATGTCGTAAACCAAGTAAATGCATTTTTCGTCAAAGAATTTGGGAAATATTTCATTTTCAAATTTTCGTTTAACGCAATGTCCCCAGCCTCTGTCAAATATCTTGCAATATGTTCGACAGTAGATTCACTGGTTTCTCCAGCAAATTTTGTGAACTTAGGAATTTTCCACCCTCTAGGCAAATCTGTTTGCATCACATATTCAGACAAGGGAGACACAAAATTAGGTCTGTGTAAGCCTAAATTAAGACCATTTTGGGCTAGTATAGTTTCGACAAGATTAGCCAAATTATTTTGCATTCCGAGGTTATTTTGCTGGACTTGCCTAACTACCTCATCAGCATTTTGATTTCTATTTACTAGCACCACTTCAGGTATAGTCTCTTCGACAAATTGTTGTGCTCGATTCACGGGGGTTGCATTATTAGGCCTTTCGACAGGTAAGTCAACAGGCCTGATGTTTTGTACTTGGGGAACTTGCTGGTTTTGTATTTGTGGAGTGCCAAAGAAGTCAGCAATTCGTCCCATTTGTGTTGCTAACATTTGGTAACTATTATTTGTGTCCTGTATCAGGGGATTAAACACTGTACCTATTTGCTGTGTTAGCATGTTTACCATGTCATGGTTACTATCATCCATTTGTTGTCTTAATGCCAATAATGACGAAGTGGTTATTGAAGGTTGTATGTTTCGACTATACATATTTTCTGATGGGTTGTGCATAGGCGAAAAGTTCGAAGCCATGTTATCTGCATATGTATATGCATTTGTATGGAGTCCTACCATCATGGCGGTTGGCATTCCAAAGGGGTAATTTCGACCATTTATGGGAAAACTATATGGCATATTTTCCACCATAGCGTTGGGTATCCAGGGATTAATTGAACCAAAGGTTGATGACTGGGGAATCATCATGTTCGACCCAGGAGTTATAGTGGGAGCGGTTACAGCGGTTATACCCATGTCTGTCGAAGACGATAATGGGGCGGTTACGCCGACCACGTTTGGAGCAATTATGGGAGCGGTTACTCCTGGAGATGGTGCAGGAAGGGTTGTTCCCTGAGTGTTCGTGGCGTTGGTATCAGTAACTGACGCCTGGGAATGTCCATTCGATGTAGAAGCACCATTCATGTTTGAACGTGGCATTTGATGTAACTGTCTACCACTTCTTAAACGCATGCAACGTGCGATGTACTGGTTCTGTATTTAACAAACCCAGAATTATCTTAGTAAAAATTTTAATTAGTTAGCACAAATGTCCCACCGGGCGTGCCAATTTGTTTACTGTGATTTTTAGTAAACACCGCTAGTTTCACTACACGTGTTACTTGCGAGATCAACTAGGAATCTCAGGCCATTTGTGGTCAAATTTTACTAAGAATTGTTGATATTTAATAGAAGTGTAGAAACTTACGATAAAGTACAAGAATTTGTAAATGTGAGAAAAGTAATCAGAATGCAGTAAATTGCAGTAATTGTAAGCGAAGAAGATGACAAAGTGCAGAAATCTAAAGGAAATGAAAACAATTATATAAAGAAGTGGTACGCAGAATCATACATGAGTTCCTGTTGACTCTGTTTTCTCTGTTTGCGGAAGTAGAGTGTTTTAGGAAAATATGTGTAATGAGTTTTGCGACCCCTTTTCCTCTCTACAGAACCTCTATTTATAATACAACTAAGACTATAACTGCTCAGCAGTTTTCTAAAACAAGATAAAGCAGAGTAACTGCTACAAGATAAGGCAGAGTAACTGCTATTTCGACGTGCTTCTACTTCGATTGTCTAACTGCTCTTTCTCTTCGACCAAAGAATCAATGTCCCTTTCGACAGATCTCCATAGCTTTACTTGTTTCGCTGTCTATAATCTTCTCTCTATCGAAGTGTGCCCTTTTTTTCCAAATTCGCTAAGTTATGCACTAGGCTGCTTTCCTTTGGTTATTGCCTCTTGAAGTCGAAATTATATCTTGGTGTCGAAAATCTGCCTTCTTTCTGAAAATATTAAGTCAAACCCTGTTGACTGCATTTAATATTAGCCTGTCGAAAATGCAGGCTAACAGACTTTAAATCATACTTACGAAGTCAGGTAATAATAAATGCTTGACTTTAAAACAGACTTACGAAGTCAGGCGAAATAAATGCTTGACTTTAAAACTGACTTACGAAGTCAGGCGAAATAAATGCTTGACTTTAAAACTCCTGACATACAAAGTCGACTTAATAAAAGTCAAGCGGACGCCTGACTTTAAATCCCCTTTTCACCTGACTTCAAATCCCTTTTTTGCACTAGTGGTACCCATTCCTTTGATTTTTATATATCAAATCTGAAAAGTAAAAGTCTTGTTCCTGGAAAAAAAAGAACAACAATAAAATATCTAAGGAATTAATATGAACTACACATGTTGAAATGCAAAAATGGAATCGCAATGGTAAGAAGACCCAGCCCAAGCAACCATTATGTCCACTCTAATCATGAAAAAGTAAAATGTCTAAAGAATGAAACAAAATCTACTCTAATAAATAAATAAGTAAGAGGAAGCAAAAGGCCATGGTAAGTTAGAATCAATCTCAATGTGTATATGCATGATGCTAACTTATGATTGTGAAAGCGGCATGGTAAAGAAAACAAATTATGCTAACATATCCTTTATCATATAAAGCTCAACTTTTGCAGTAGAAAGATCTCGGTTTTCTTGTTGTCTAAAATCAAGCATTAACATAGATATGACATTAATATATTACCTTCCTATCCACATAGATATAAAGAAAATCCTTATGCTTATAATCCACACATGCTCATTAAAGATTCACATATTTCATTCAAATTGTTTTAAATTGCAAACTCCATGTGCAACACATCTTTTAAAAACATTCAGAAAAATAGTAAAAGCCCACACACACATGTAATTTCTTTCTTTTGGATATTTTTTAAGACTTTCTCGGATAAAGAAAAGCAGAACAACTTTCGTTGAAGCATGTTTGTGTTTTTTTATAATGCTTTAGTTATATAATGAATCATGTCACGATCTTCCCTTATCAGAAGAACCAATAAGTAAGCAGAAGTGAAATCCCACTTCTTTTATGAACTTTTCTGCATAATATTGTTTTCAACTTGCTCTTACTTCTAAATTAAGATCCCAACCCTTTTGAAAACTAATTGCAAACTCACAATGTCATTTCCACAACCAAATCAAAGCCTGTAAACTTACAATGCCATTTCCCGCTATCTGGCTTTGATATTTATATCCCCTTTCGATCAAAAGCATCATGCGAGATTGACGAACACTGCAAGCAATAAAAAAAATGAAATTCCAAAATATAGTAAGCAGAGAAGAGTGCGAGAGCAAAAATCAATGAACCTTACTATCCTAAAGGAAAATAATTGAGCAATAAGGTAACAAATAAAGGGAAAAACAGCCCCAATTCAGAGTATGGACTTTATAATCAAGCATTTTTTTGTCTTTATTTTACCTTTTCCATTTTTTACAATAACCAACCACGGTTCATTTTGCCTTCATAATCAAGCATTTATCTAAATATTTCTAACCAAAAAGCAAGTAACAAAACGTTTACAAAGGGAAAAGAAAAACACTGTGATTGAGCTTAAAACAAAAGTAAAACATAAATCAAATGCTACATTTTTTTGACAAATCAAATGCTACATTTTCTTTTGACAAAACAAATGCTACATAATGACCCACATAAATAACTTTAATAAAAAACCCAATATGAAAATAAACCCTTTTAGGATCTGAAGCTAGTGCAGAACAAAGTAATTAAAAAAAAAATGAAAGATGAAGATTGGAAGAGGAGAAACCAGTTTAAGGGGATTAGATCATTAAGTTTTAGGGCATACGATTGGTGTTGATTCACCGACTGAATGCAACCAATATGAGCGCAACCCTCATCACAACTACCTCACTTGTTACAGTCACCGGCCCGCCGTCGTCGCTGCCGCCTCCCAGCCCTCCTCGGTTTCTCTCTCACCTTGTTGGCTTCCTTAAACTCCCTGAATTCATGTCAACATAACAACAAATAGAACAATTAGGGTTTTCAAATTAAAAAAAAATAGGGTTTCCAAATTAAAAAAAAATTAGAAATTAGGGTTTTCATTTCATGCAGAAATTGAACAATTTTCCCCAAATCAAACAATCATCAAAGAAGAGAAGAAGAAACAACCTGAGAAGAAGAAGAAGAAGAAGAACTAAAGAAGAAAGCTCGCGATTTACTAAGAAATTGGGGACCGATTCTGAGATTCACTGTTTCGCGACTGAGAGAGGGAAGCGAGAGAGACAGCGCCTGAGGAAGAAGAAGAAGCCAGCTGTAACACCCCGATATTTCTAACGTGTAGATATACCGTAATGCACAATTAAAGTAACAATCAGAGGACACAATTTCCTGCTTAAGTATTGAACGTATAAACTTTTTCCGAATTAAAGCATAATACTCCGGACTAAGCTGTCTTAATTCCATATACGAATCCAAGATCCAAAAAGGAATATAACTCCGAGTTCAATACTTAACAAATAGAAATCATAAAGGTTCATACAACTTATAACATCCACAAGTTATATAACCATACAGAGACAACAAATAGGAAATAAACATCAAGACTATCCGTCCTTGATATCTTCAAAAGCACTTCACCTAACCGTGTCAGGTACTTTTCCTCTTGCCCTGTTTCTCTGTAAAAACAACAAATATGATTGGGTGAGACAACTTGTCTCAGTGAGTCCTACCGTGCCCCCTCACCATCACTCGGTTCATTTAAAAACCGATTTCAACATAGTTATAATTACACACACACACACACACACACACACACATATATATATATATATATATATATATATATATATATATATATATATATATATATATATATATATAACTATTTATCAACATAAATGTAGCCCATTACCGACCGTGCAACAGTTCACTAATCCCGGTAATTTGAGTACTATCATTTATATATTATTAAGCATAGTCGATTAATTTATAATCACTAGCTTTCCAAGCGAAACGCTGACCGTGCAACAGTTCACTAATCCCGGCGATTCGTGTTCTTAACTTAGCATAAACCGGCCGTGCAACATTTCACTAATCCCGGTAACCCACGTTTGACCATACCAAAACGTTTCAGGGCCTAGGGTGAGGGCTCATGACTTCCCTTCCTAGTATGTTACTTGTCGGGTCGTCACCCAACGTGATACATAATAAAATATATATCGTGTCCGCATTGGACCGTCTTTTCAGTTTTAGATATCTATATCTATTATCGATCTATAACCCGTTTTGATGAATTCAAAGTTAGACATCCGGCGTTATAATCATAGCGTCGAGAAGGATCCACGACCCGGTTTGTTATGCCAAAAACATTATCTCACACGTGGCCTAAGTTCCCGAAACTCGGTTCAATAAACCTTCGAAACCTCTTTTCAAAAACTCAAGTTGAACATACTTAAAAAGGAGTTTTCATTAGGTTAGTTATGTCACAATTAATAAGGAAGGAGATTAGAAGTGGTTTGGAATCAATCGGAGCGACGAAACGAGAAATCGGAAGCCGGTAACAGAACCCCACGCACGGTCCGTGCCCAGGGGCGCACGACCCGTGCGTGATGCACCTAAAACCATCCAGTCAACCCGAAGGGAGCGCACGGTCCGTGCCCAGGGGCGCACGATCCGTGCGTCCTGTATAAATTTGAAACTTTGCCAACCCGAAGCAGGTGCACGGTCCGTGCCCAGGGGCGCACGACCCGTGCGTCCTGTTCTGTTACAGAACTTGCACAGATTTTTCCGATTCGTTTCTCCGATCGTTCCCAATTCGATTCCAAATCTCAATCCCACCTGAAATACAGAAATTCCAGGCAATTCCAGGCTATATATCCAGTTCATAAATCATATAGCATAAATATGGATTCTATGGGAAAAACCGTAAAACGCAATAGTTTTAATAAAACTGTTTTCGGTTCTTAAATATTTCGAAATCAGTATTTTGTCTTAGGACTGAAAACAACATAATTTTAGAAAGCAATATTCCCTAATCGTGAGTAGAACTCACCCGTTGACGATTTCGCTCGCAATTCCGATCGAACACGCGAAGACCGAAACACCAAGCACACGAACTGGCACTTAACAGAATCACCAACAGAGCTGCAGCAGTAAATCCTTCACTGAACCAGCAATAAACAACTTCAAGACAGCAGCTGAAGTAACTGGATTTCTTTCAAATTTGGAATTCTAAAGCACAAGGCTTCTAGGCTTCAAAACAGCAACATTCAACTGAAGCAAATTCAGAACTCTATCCTCTTCAGCCTTCAAGCTTGATAAACGAAAATGGAGATATAGAGTTAGGAGGAGAATCAGAGGCTGAAAGTGGTACCATTGGATTCAGAAACGAAAATGGAGTAGGAATGGGTAAGAATCGCTTACATGCAATGGGGTTTTCAGCTGGACCTTGCTCTTCTCCTTCCTCAAGCTCGCGACCCTCCCTTCTCTTTTCCTCTATTCCAGATTTTTGTTTTCTCAGAATGGAAGAAATGGCTGAGTGTGGAGTTTCAGGTTAAAAGGTATATATATATATACTAAAGGTGTGAATTGACTAAGTTGCCCTTCAGCTTAAAATGTTATAACCAACCGTGGCCAAATCACAATTAATTATGGAATAGAATTTTCTTCGGACTTTTCCTCGAATAAAAATCCCCGAGACGCGACTAATTATTCTCACAAATAATTAATCGGTGCTAGGCTTCATAATTCGATATTTTATTTTTAAAATTTAGGGATGTTACAATCACCCCAACTTTTAAAAAATTTGTCCTCAAAATTGACAAGACGTACCTTAATGGAAGAGATACGGATATCGAGTACGCATGTCTGCTTCCAATTCCCAGGTAGCCTCTTCGGTTGAGAAACCATCCCAGACCACTTTGACAATCGGAATGGTCCTTGAACGCAGAGTCTTCACACCACGCACCAAGATATAACTAGGGTAAGGCTGAAATGACAAATCCGGTCGTAGGTCAATTGTATCAACACTCAACGGTTGATGTAGATCGGGAACATACTTCCTCAACTGAGACACGTGGAACACATCATGGAGGTTTGATAGGGCCGGAGACAATGCGAGGCGATAGGCAACTGGCCCAATCCGCTCGATGATTTGGAAAGGTCCAACATATCGAGGACTGGGCTTCTTCGCTCGCAAAGCCCTCCCGGTGCCTATGGTTGGAGAAACTTTCCAGAATACATGATCACCAACTTCAAATTCCAACGGTCTCCTTCGGTTGTCAGCATAGCTCTTTTGCCGACTCTGAGCAACTTTCATCCTTTCTCGAATTAACTTGATCTTCTCAGTAGTCTCCCGAACCATATCGGGTCCCAAAAACCTATCTTCACCAATCTCCCACCAACACAACGGAGTTCTACACTTCCTACCATAAAGTGCTTCAAACGGTGCCATCCCAATGCTGGAGTGGTAACTGTTGTTGTAGGAAAATTCTACTAATGGAAGATGGTCCTCCCATTTTCTCTCGCTATCGAGTACACAAGCCCGAAGCATGTCCTCAAGAGTCTGAATAGTTCTCTCCGTCTGACCATCAGTCTGAGGATGGTAAGCAGTGCTAACCAGCACTCTAGTTCCCAGAGCTTCATTCAATGCTTTCCAAAATCTAGAAGTAAACTTGGGATCTCGGTCTGACACAATACTCGTTGGAACTCCATGCAGTCTGATAATGTTCTTGACATATTCATCTGCTAACTTGGAAACCTTATAAGTCGAGCGAACGGGAATAAAGTGAGCGGATTTAGTCAATCGGTCAACTATTACCCAGATCGAATCATTGCCGGCTTGTGACCTCGGCAAACCCATAACGAAGTCCATTGAGATATCCTCCCATTTCCAAACCGGCACATCTAGTGGTTGTAACTAACCGCCCGGTCTCCGGTGTTCTGCCTTAACCTTCTGACAAGTTAAGCATCGAGAAACAAATTCTGCAACCTCGGCCTTCATCCCAGGCCACCAATACATTAACTTCAAGTCTCGGTACATCTTGGTGGATCCCGGATGTACGGAGTATTGACTCCTATGAGCTTCTTCCAATACTTGCCTTTTGATATCATCATCATCGGGAACACAAATTCTCCCATTAAAGCTAATCATGCCGTCACAATCCTCAGTGAAATCTGGCGATCCTCTCTGAGACTGTAACTTCATATCCGCTCCTTGAGCTACACGGATTTGATCCCTTAGCACACTGGCTATTGGTATATGCCGCAATACTATGCGGTCCCTCTTTCTTACTACCTTGAGCTTCAAGTCTCGGAATGACTCCAACAAAGCCATCTCGTGAATCATTAATCTTGCCGTGTGGATAGACTTTCTGCTCAGAGCATCTGCTACCACATTGGCTTTCCCAGGGTGATATTTCAATTCGAAGTCGTAGTCCTTCAGAAATTCAGTCCACCTCCTCTGTCTGTTATTCAACTCCTTTTGGTCAAACAGATACTTCAAGCTCTTGTGATCACTAAAAACTTCGAAACGAGAACCGTAAAGGTAATGTCTCCAAATTTTCAGTGCAAACACAATAGCCGCCAACTCTAAGTCATGAGTTGGGTAATTCCGTTCATGCGTCTTCAATTGTCTAGATGCATAAGCCACAACATGTTGATTCTGCATGAGAACACATCCCAAACCCTTCCCAGATGCATCACTGTAAATTTGAAATCCCAATGATGGATCTGGAAGAATTAGGATCGAAGCAGAAGTTAACTTTTCTTTCAATCCAAGAAAACACTCTTCACAATCGGCATCCCAAGTAAACGGTTGACCCTTGCGAGTCAATCGAGTAAGCGGAAGTACCAGCTGTGAAAAACCTTCAATGAACCTTCTATAGTAACCAGCTAGACCCAGAAAGCTTCTGATCTCAGTCACTGACGTCGGCCGTTCCCAATTCAACACTGCTTCCACCTTGCTAGGATCAACTGCAACCCCTTCTTGGGAAATCACATGACCCAAGAACTTTACTTCAGACATCCAAAAGTCACACTTCGACGGTTTAGCATAGAGTTTCTTTTCTCGGAGTACTCCTAGGACAAAGCGGAGATGCTGGGCATGCTCCTCAACTGACTTTGAGTAAACCAAGATATCATCAATAAAGACGACCACAAACTGATCTAGGTGGGAATGAAATACTCTATTCATATAATCCATGAATACGGCTGGAGCGTTAGTCAATCCGAATGGCATCACCACAAACTCGTAGTGTCCGTACCTCGTACGAAAAGCAGTCTTCGGAATGTCTAAGGCTCTCACCCTGATTTTATGGTATCCCGACCTTAGATCAATTTTGGAGAATACTTTGGCACCTCGAAGTTGGTCAAGTAGATCATCTATCCTTGGTAACGGATACTTGTTCTTGATTGTGATTTTATTCAACTGACGGTAGTCTATGCACAATCTCATGCTTCCGTCCTTCTTCTTGACTAGCAATACCGGAGCACCCCATGGAGAAGCACTCGGTCGAATAAACTTCTTGGAAATTAATTCCTCAAGTTGGGACTTCAATTCCTTCAGTTCGAGAGGAGACATCCTATAAGGTGCTATGGATATTGGCCCTGTGCCAGGCGCCAAATCTATAGAGAATTCTACCTCTCGTTCTGGAGGTAAAGAGGAAACTTCCTCGGGAAAAACATCTAAGAATTCATTAACAACTTGAATAGGCGATAAATCCAAATCAGCTTCAGTTGATGCAGTCAAAATAACAACAAAAGCTTCCGCACCTTGGAATAGAGACTGGCTGGCTGAAGCGAATGAAATAACACCATCATCTGCAGGCAGTGAATGCCCCGCTACTTCAGACGGAAAATTAATTGCCCGTTTGAAACAGTCAATAGTAACGTGATTGGAAGTCATCCAATTCATCCCCAAAACGATCTCCATTCCCCTCATAGGCAAGCAGATAAAGTCAACAACAAAGTCCCTGCTTCCTATGGTAAGCAGACAGTTAAGGCATAATGATTGGGTTCGAACACGACCCCTTGCAGCAGTAAGAATTGTAATTGGTTCAGATATAGGAGATACTTCTAACCCTAACCGTTCAGCACACGCTTCGGAGATAAAACAGTGAGTAGCACCAGAATCATACAGAATATTAACAGTTTGATTAAAGAGAGAACCTGTACCCCTAATGAGATTATCAGCTGGTGTGATGGTTTGAGCGTCCAAAGTGTTGACTCGGGCTTGTCTGGGAGCATCAGGAGACTCCAAGAAAGCCTTTCTCGCTGGGCAGTTATTAGCATAGTGTCCCTCTTCCTTACAAAAGTAACATTGATCTGGTGTTGCTTGACATCTACCTCTGATATTTCTAGCAGTGATTACACTTACCAGGTTTTGAAGAATCGGTCATTTGAACCTGCTTCCCCTTCTCATAGTTTCCTTTTCTTCTGGGGTTTGAGGAAGTTGATTCGTTACTCTTTCGTTTTTCCTTCCAAAAATCCTTTTTCTCGGCATACATTCTCTTAAGATCACTTTCAGCTGAGCGAGCTTGCTGAACCAAAGTAGGATAAGTGGTCAAGGAATAAGAACTGAGACCTTGATTCACATCGCCTCGAAGGCCTTGCTTGAACATAACCATTTTCCATTTGTCATCGGGAGCATGAGTTCCCAATTCATAAAACTGAGATAGCCTTTCAAACTTGGCGGCATACTCACCAACCGACATATCTCCCTGTTTCAGACTGACGAACTCCGTCTGTTTAGCAAGTCTTTCCGTATCCGGAAAATAATTACCTAGGAACAACTCCTTAAAGTTAACCCAATTAAGAGGTGTCCCTTGGGTCTGAAGCATCCTGCGTGCATTAGTCCACCAGGTATGAGCATCATCATCCAGAGCATTGGCAGCACAAATTACTTTTTCCTCTTCATTGCATTGCAATGTCAGAAAGATCCTTTCCATGGCATCTATCCAGAAATGGGCTTTCATTGCATCGGATCCTCCTTTAAAGGTTGGGGGTTTCATCTTCAGAAACCGAAAATACACCCTGTTGGGATCCTCCGGTGTTGGCACATTGACTGGCTCAGCTGGCTGTGGCTGAGGCATCTGATGCATCTGCTGCATTTGAGCCATTTGGGCCATCTGTTGCTGTTGCATCAGCATCATGTCATTCATCATTTTCTGCTGAGTCTCTATGACATTCTGCATCCATTCTTGGTGAGGATCAACAGGTGGGTTTCTCCTACCTCTTCCAGCCATGATTCTGCGAAGTATGCACAAAGTATTAAGTTGATCAGGCTCAATGTCTAATAGCATACTAAGAAAAATCAGGCTTAGAAGACGTAAAAGATTCTTAACATCTAAGTCCGACTAGGTCGAACCGCTTTGATACCAAATGTAACACCCCGATATTTCTAACGTGTAGATATACCGTAATGTACAATTAAAGTAACAATCAGAGGACACAATTTCCTGCTTAAGTATTGAACGTATAAACTTTTTCCGAATTAAAGCATAATACTCCGGACTAAGCTGTCTTAATTCCATATACGAATCCAAGATCCAAAAAGGAATATAACTCCGAGTTCAATACTTAACAAACAGAAATCATAAAGGTTCATACAACTTATAACATCCACAAGTTATATAACCATACAGAGACAACAAATAGGAAATAAACATCAAGACTATCCGTCCTTGATATCTTCAAAAGCACTTCACCTAACTGTGTCGGGTACTTTTCCTCTTGCCCTGTTTCTCTGTAAAAACAACAAATATGATTGGGTGAGACAACTTGTCTCAGCGAGTCCTACCGTGCCCCCTCACCATCACTCGGTTCATTTAAAAACCGATTTCAACATAGTTATAATTACACACACACACACATATATATATATATATATATATATATATATATATATATATATATATATATATATATATATATATATATATATAACTATTTATCAACATAAATGTAGCCCATTACCGATCGTGCAACAGTTCACTAATCCCGGTAATTTGAGTACTATCATTTATATATTATTAAGCATAGTCGATTAATTTATAATCACTAGCTTTCCAAGCGAAACGCCGACCGTGCAACAGTTCACTAATCCCGGCGATTCGTGTTCTTAACTTAGCATAAACCGGCCGTGCAACATTTCACTAATCCCGGTAACCCACGTTTGACCATACCAAAACGTTTCAGGGCCTAGGGTGAGGGCTCATGACTTCCCTTCCTAGTATGCTACTTGTCGGGTCGTCACCCAACGTGATACATAATAAAATATATATCGTGTCCGCATTGGACCGTCTTTTCAGTTTTAGATATCTATATCTATTATCGATCTATAACCCGTTTTGATGAATTCAAAGTTAGACATCCGGCGTTATAATCATGGCGTCGAGAAGGATCCACGAACTGGTTTGTTATGCCAAAAACATTATCTCACACGTGGCCTAAGTTCCCGAAACTCGGTTCAATAAACCTTCAAAACCTCTTTTCAAAAACTCAAGTTGAACATACTTAAAAAGGAGTTTTCATTAGGTTAGTTATGTCACAATTAATAAGGAAGGAGATTAGAAGTGGTTTGGAATCAATCGGAGCGACGAAACGAGAAATCGGAAGCCAGTAACAGAACCCCACGCACGGTCCGTGCCCAGGGGCGCACGACCCGTGCGTGATGCACCTAAAACCATCCAGTCAACCCGAAGGGAGCGCACGGTCCGTGCCCAGGGGCGCACGATCCGTGCGTCCTGTATAAATTTGCAACTTTGCCAACCCGAAGCAGGCGCACGGTCCGTGCCCAGGGGCGCACGACCCGTGCGTCCTGTTCTGTTACAGAACTTGCACAGATTTTTCCGATTCGTTTCTCCGATCGTTCCCAATTCGATTCCAAATCTCAATCCCACCTGAAATACAGAAATTCTAGGAAATTCCAGGCTATATATCCAGTTCATAAATCATATAGCATAAATATGGATTCTATGGGAAAAACCGTAAAACGCAATAGTTTTAATAAAACTGTTTTCGGTTCTTAAATATTTCGAAATCAGTATTTTGTCTTAGGACTGAAAACAACATAATTTTAGAAAGCAATATTCCCTAATCGTGAGTAGAACTCACCCGTTGACGATTTCGCTCGCAATTCCGATCGAACACGCGAAGACCGAAACACCAAGCACACGAACTGGCACTTAACAGAATCACCAACAGAGCTGCAGCAGTAAATCCTTCACTGAACCAGCAATAAACAACTTCAAGACAGCAGCTGAAGTAACTGGATTTCTTTCAAATTTCGAATTCTAAAGCACAAGGCTTCTAGGCTTCAAAACAGCAACATTCAACTGAAGCAAATTCAGAACTCTATCCTCTTCAGCCTTCAAGCTTGATAAACGAAAATGGAGATATAGAGTTAGGAGGAGAATCAGAGGCTGAAAGTGGTACCATTGGATTCAGAAACGAAAATGGAGTAGGAATGGGTAAGAATCGCTTACATGCAATGGGGTTTTCAGCTGGACCTTGCTCTTCTCCTTCCTCAAGCTCGCGACCCTCCCTTCTCTTTTCCTCTATTCCAGATTTTTGTTTTCTCAGAATGGAAGAAATGGCTGAGTGTGGAGTTTCAGGTTAAAAGGAATATATATATACTAAAGGTGTGAATTGACTAAGTTGCCCTTCAGCTTAAAATGTTATAACCAACCGCGGCCAAATCACAATTAACTATGGAATAGAATTTTCTTCGGACTTTTCCTCGAATAAAAATCCCCGAGATGCGACTAATTATTCCCACAAATAATTAATCAGTGCTAGGCTTCATAATTCGATATTTTATTTTTAAAGTTTAGGGATGTTACACCAGCGCTTGAGGAAGAAGAAGAAGACAGCGCCGGAGGCGGAGAGTGAAAGGTGAGAGGGAGAGGGAGGGGGGCAGCGTGAAAGAGGAGAGGGAGGCAGAGACTAAGAGAGAAGTGAGAGTGGATGCGTGAAATGAGACTGTTCGTGGGAAGAGGTTCCATTTAGTTTTGGATCTGTTACTTTGCGACGGACTTTTTGACGTTTCCGACGAAAATATTCGTCGGAAATTTGCGACGGATAACAACTTTGTCGCAAACGTGAGCGGAAATTTTAGTGCCTCTTCTGCTGAGCATTTGCGACGACTTTTTCGTCGGAAATCCGTCGGAAATTGCGACGAATAAGAGTTCGTCGGAAAGTTTCGCAGGAAACGTGGCTTATTCTTGTAGTGTATACAAATTTCTTAAAAGTACTACATGTTTCTCAATGTGATTAATTAAAAACGACTCCGCTGGGGATCGAACCCAGAATCTCTGGTTCCGTAGACAGCGCCTTATCCATTGGACCATGGAGTCAGATTTCAAGTTTTATACTCAACTCACATTTAACTAAGATCAATTTTTTTAAATCAGTTTCTCCACTATAAAACCAAACACACTTAGTTTTACAGTATCTGCATGATCAGCTTCTGAAGTAGTGGACTCAGGTAATACTTAGTTCATGGGAGAGAAAATGGAGCAAAATTTTACCGACTTGCTTGCAGTGTGTAACACCCTGATATTTTTATTTCTTTAAAAACACCCAAGTGCACATTAAACATACATCAGAGATAATATTTCCTGCTCAGATACTGATTACCACTATAAAATTTTTTTGCTGAAATATAACATAACTGTCTTATACACACTTAAGACCATACGGTTCTTAGACCGTAAACTGTCAGCAACTGTGGTAGTCAGAATCATACAAGAAAGCGGAATGAAAGACAAACATGACACTAATGTCATAGTGCTGTGATACAAGGACAACAGAAGGAAAATAAACTAAACATAAAGCTAAGTCATTATCCATTTCCCGGGGGCCACCTACTCGTGCCTCTGAGGTTTCTTCTGTCCCTGTTTTTCTGTAAAACAACAACATTTAAACAGTGAGATACAATCTCAGTGAGTTCTACCGAGACCCCTACTAACTCTCTCGGTTCAATTAATAATCCTTTTTAAAACCAACACGACACCGACTGCAATAAAGTGCTAACCCTGGTGAACGTGAACAAACAAAATGCGGCACCGACTGCAAATCCAGTGCTAATCCCGGTGTATCGCACAGTACGACACCGACTGCAAATCCAGTGCTAATCCCGGTGTACGTACAACAAACTCATGACATAACACCGACTGCAAATCCAGTGCTAATCCCGGTGAACCCCCTTACCAATAGTACATTCTCCTATTGGCACGGAGCCTAGGTTGGGGGAGCATGACTGCCCCGCCTAGTATGTCAAAACATGGGTCGTCACCCAACTCGATATATATATATAAACATATATATCTACAGTACTATGAACCCACGGTCCATCACCTCAATAACTAGTTGAACACTTAACCCACGTTTTTATAAAACCAAGTTCACACTCGCACTCTAATTTACATCTTTTCGACACAATATACCACTTCGAAAACAGTTTACTTTGCCTTAAAAATAGAATATTCAGTTAGGCCTCTGAATAAGCTTTCCAACGCATCTTAGAACACCTCAATCGGGTTCCCGGATCAAAAGTTATCGCGAAACGAAAAACAGTGTTTGGTTGCTGAAATTCTGCCAAATGGCGCGCGAGTGGCGCGCCGCGCGCAAGTGGCGCGCGAACAGACAGCAGCTTCTGCCAAATGGCGCGCGAGTGGCGCGCCGCGCGCAAGTGGCGCGCGAACAGACAGCAGGGGGGTCTGTCAAGGGCAGATTTTGGCAGTTTCGCGCGAAAACCGCAATTCCGCTCAATTCCGATTTTAGTTCCGATCGAAAACAGATTTAACAACCAGCAAAACTTACCCAACCAATACCACACAATCAATCAATTCAATCAAAAACTCAATCAAAACGAATTTTATCAAAAACGACATATTTTTCCGAATAGCGGTTTTCGAATCAAAATCTTTCGGAATCAAAGCACATAAAATTTATCGAGACACAAAAACATCCTAAGCGTGAGTAAAACTCACCCTTGAAGCGAGGGCCGATATCGAACCGAATTTGCCGAGACTTGAAAACTCTCGAACGGAACCCTATTTCACCAAATCGCTCCAAACTTCGATTCGAACTTCACAACACGATCAATCCGCTCCTAGCTTCGATCCAAAACATAACCCAATCATCAACACAACCTATTAATCCATGATTTCAACAAATTTTCCCCACAAACCCTCAATTTTCAAAATCAAATAGAAGGGGGAAAAGTGGAGGAGGAGCTTACCAAGGATATGGGTTTTGACGAGGGAGGAAAAATGGTGAAGATGTTGAATTTTGGAGGGTTGGGCTCCACTCCTCTTCTTCCTTTCTCTCCTTCTTTCCTCTTCTTCTTCCTCTTTTCCTTCTCTTCTTTTCTTTCTCTTTTCTCTTCTTTTCTTTCTCTGTTTCTCTCCTCACTCTCGTGGACCCTCTTTCTTTTTTATTCAATACACACTCACACACATATATTTAATTAATAAATGAGTGGTAGCGTGGTCCAATTACCATATTGATCTTAATTCCTTATTTCGATTCCAACACTTCCTTGATCCGTATTATTCGGTTAACGATCCTGTGACAGCCAATAATTAATTTTAGCACTCAATAATTTTACTAATTAAGTACCAAATTAATTCAATTGGGTTAACATCCAAATAATTCGATTAATTATTTTGAGGATGTTACACGGTGCTTTGTCTTCACGACCTACAATTAGGGATATAATGGGACATGTAACAACGATTCCCGTAAGCAAATGAAATTCTTTCACCCGGTCTCAAATATCCTTTTTACGCCATGTCTCAAGTCGTGCCACTCTAATAGCAGCTGGAAAATTGCATCATCATGTTTTTAACAAAAATCACTCATTCCAACAAAGGAGGAGCAAACAATAGCAATATATATATATATATATATATATATATATATATATATATATATATATATATATATATATATATATATATATATATATATATATATAAAGAAGATCCCAATGGAGCCTCCACAATGATTCTCAAGATTTTTAACTATTAAAATATTTATTTATTATTTGCAGTTAAATGAGATTTTAACTTTTAATTAAACCACATAATTGTCACTATTATATTATTCTTTTAATTGCTTATTATTTAACCTTTTTTATATAGGTAGGAAAATCATATTTTCTTATAGAAATATAGAAATTGAAAATAACAATTGCCAAGATACTATAATATAAGTATAAATCCTATTTAAAATAAGTATCTATATTTTAATATCTATATATATATATATATATATATATATATATATATATATATATATATATATATATATATATATATATATATAAAGGAGACCCCAATGGAGTCTCCACAATGATTCTCAAGATTTTTCACTATTAAAATATTTATTTATTATTTACACTTAAATGAGACTTTAACTTTTAATTAAACCACATAATTGCCACTATTATATTATTCTTTTAATTGCTTATTATTTAACCTTTTTTTATAGGTAGGAAAATCATATTTTCTTATAGAAATATAGAAATTGAAAATAACAATTGCCAAGATACTATAATATAAGTATAAATCCTATTTAAAATAAGTATCTATATTTTAATAAATTATATCTATATTATTATTAAAATTTGTAAAACTTCAAATAGATGAATAAAAATATTTACAAATTAATGTTTTTTGATGAACTCAGATTATTACAACATGCATGTATTTGCCTTTTCTTGATTCGTAACATTTTGTTAGGTAACTCAAATTCTAAGAAGAGAAAAATCCATATCATTTGAAGTTATATAATTTTTTGACAAATAAATTATAGTATTATCCAAATTGATACAAAATTAATTAAAAATATAATAGTGGATGTTTGAATTTCTTTTTCCTTTTAACAATAAAAAATTTTCTTAAACTATTAAAAATATATTATTACCATTTTTAACCAAAATAATATTATTCTTTTCAAAGAAAAAACAAAATAATTTTATTACTTGATTTGTATTTATGTTGCAACGGTTATGGAATTGAAAGGTTTCTAACTTTGAATTTATTTTCTTTGAAATTTAACTATTAAAATGTATTTTTTAATGAAATCTAACAATTGTCACTACCTTATTAAATGATACTTATAGTGGAATATCATTTAACTATGTTTATATTTTTATGAAAATGATATTTTCTAATTTCTGATGGAAAAACTGAAATAATAATAACAATTAACAATATATTTATAATATAATATAATATATTTTCATTAAATTTAATCTAAAACTATCTTTAAAATATAAAATAGTTAGTGGACTATTAACATTAAATTTAGTTTAACGGTTACTCATTATTTTACGTTATATGAATTTTTTTTAAGAATCTGAATCATTTCTTTAATTGCTAATAAACTCAGAAATTAGTATGAAATGAGTAGAAGAGGTAGAGTTGTTTTCTTTCCATTTTTTAAAGCATAAATCTCAACATAGTTTTTGAAAGTATATAATTTTTACAAAAGAAATTATACTATTATAAGAATTGGTAAAAATCTAAATTTAGTTAAGAAAATATATTTACTAATTATAATTATTTGGATGAACTCGAAATATTCCAATACAAATATATTTCTTTTTTAATTAAAAGTAATATATAGATGACTTTTAAAATTCTTTTTAATGTAACAATTATACATTGAAAATGAGAAGTTTCACATTCATATGAATTATTCCTTTAATTGATAATAAACTCATAAGTTAGTAGAATATGAGTGGAAGATGTAGAGTTTTAGTCAATTATAGCAAGAATTGACTATTTAAACAAGACATTTTTGGATGGTGAGGGGATTGGTTTTGACAACAAAATTCATAATGAAAAACATGAAGTAGAAGAAAGGAGTGAGTTTTGCAAGAAGAGGTGGAATGCACAAAAAGGGGTAAAGGGTTTCATGTTATTGACAATTTTGAAGTAGGCAAAGAGGCAAGAAGATAAATCTGGATCAATTAGTGAATGAGGCAATGGAGACAACATTTATTTGTAAAGTTATAGGCATTGAGAAATCATGTATATTTTAATATTATTATTGAGAAAAATGTTTAATTTTATTTTTTTCGTTTCTACTATATAGATCAGGTTTATTTCTTCCTACCCTTTTATGTAGCGTAATGACTTTGTTACTTTATAAGTTTGTTTCAATTGGTTTTTCAATTTTCTTGCATGAGGATTACTCTTCAATATGTGATTGTTGGATCATGTTGTGTGCCTCATGCTTCTCATGGAGACTTAATTGTATGTTATCAAATTACTTGGAGGATTATTCTTCTATTTGTGATTTTTGTCTATTTTTCTTTAAAAACATCTCTCTCTCTCTCTCTCTCTCTCTCTCTCTCATGCACGATGTTCTCTCACTGAAACTGCATCTCGCTGCACGACGTTCTCTCACTCTCAATGAATCATCTCGCTGCGTCTCTGAAACTCTCTAAAACTACATCTCTCTGGGTTCTCTCACTATTTCTCTCCCTCTCAATGACCCATTCGCGTACCATCATCTCTCCCTCTCGCTTAAACTCGCTACGAACTCGCTGCAACTCGCTGGGTACGATTCCTCTTGCTGAAACTCCTACAAAATCGCTGCAATTCGCAAGGTACGACTCTGATTTTAGGGTTCCCTTTTCTGATTTTTGAAACTTTTGCGCTACACAATGAATTGTTCTTTGCTATTTTATTGGATTTGTGAATTTTAGGGTTACAAGATTGGGATTTGTGGTCTTTTTTGGGGGTTTTCTGTTATGTGTTTGGATGATTTCTTGGTTGTTCAAGGAAACTGTTATTTGGGTTTGGGTTAAGTTCTCTAGTGAAGTAGTATGATTTTCTTGGGTTGATTTGGTGAGGTTTTGATGCAGATTGTTTTTTCTTCTTGGAAGGTGTTGTTTTTGTTGTTTGATTTCTTCCTTTCGTTCATGTTTGAAACACTATTTTAATGAGGAAAATACATAGAGTTCATTTGAGATGATACGATTGAATTACCTTAATCTGTGGAGAGATGAATAAGATAATGTCATTGATAACATGTGCAGTAGCATGATCATAGGTCTTGGCTAATGATTTTAAGTCATTGATTGCCTTTTGAAGAACTTGTTTGGTTATGGATTTTATTATTCTCTGGTAGTGGCTTTAATAATTGTTGCCTCATTCCAGATACTGAATCAGCCAAAGCATCAAGACGGCAACTTAAAGAAGCCATATATGCATCCTTGTTTGACATGAATGTTCCTGCTGTTTGTGCTGTCAATCGGGTAAAAACTGGATAGTTACCTATTTATGCTTCCTTTAATTAGTTTTATTGTTCTGCACAAGTATTTTTCTGTTGGTTGTTTCTATTCCTATTCGCATAGTTTAGACCTCAAAATATAACATCTACCTGAACTCTATTTTTGGGTTTGGGGGCTAAGATTGTTAAATATTTCCTGAGTATCTTATATCAACTCAGATAAAAAGTTTCCAATACATATTTCTAAAGCAAGTGTCATCAGTGCAAGGAAGTGTGTTTAGCTATACTTATTTAACTTCTGATCATAGTGTATACCCAAAATTCCCAAGGTTTCCCTAGTGATTCTTTTGATTAATAGATCTCTGGAAACCAGAGTAAGTTGCTCTTTTTGTTCAATTTTGCTTGAATAAATGCAGATTCTATTATTATCCTAGCGATCACTATAAAACCATTTTGGATTTTTACTTAATGGCTTAAGCTTTTTGGAGATTTTGCAGTTGACAAAAATTGGTATGAAGTTTCAGCTCCTAAACAGCTTTCACAAGAAGCATAGCAAGACCATCACTAGCGAACTTGTACCGAAATCATGTGAACCGAGACTGCTGGAAAAAATCAGCAGCCATGGTGATGTTGATTTCTATGAATTATAAGAGGACTCTATTAATCCCTTCTATTTTTGGTTTTTAATTTTGGGGTGTCAGAATTTTTCCCTTCAAAATTTTATCTTGGGTTTTGGGTACCTCAACAGCTAGGGAAAACATCAAAAGTATAGGATGGGATAAAAGAAAGGGAAAACATCAAAAGTCTTCACATTTGATGGGATAAAAGAATTAGAATAGATGGAACAAAGTGAAGTGGAATTGCCATTTTATTGTTTGTATATTTTAGTATGTTTGAACAATGTGTCTTATTTATGTTTGAACATCTGATTAATTCTAGCTTTAACTCTCCAAACAGTTGCTTTATTCATTTATGTTAGAACTAACTTATTTTTTGTGTTCCCAATTTTGTTTATATGATTCTTTTCTAATTTATTATTGCTCTCAAATTTGAGGTTGATTTGTTATTACCAAATGTCTTAGCTAATAATCTTTCCTAACCGAATGTCCCTTCTTCAGATATTCTGATGTGTGAGCCTCACTTCTTCATTTCTGTGCAGTTGTTTGGGTCATTTACATTCTCGAATTTTTGGTTCGTCTCTATGTTGCAAAGAAAAAGTTGATAAGAAGTGAGGCTCACACACATTCCTTCATTTATGTTGCATTTACATTCTCGCATTTACATCTTCTACTTCATACATCTTTGGTTCGTCTCAATATCAGAATAGTCAACAATTTGAGAGTGCACGACATGAAGGAAGAAGAAAAGGACTGGGAATGTACACTTTCAGATTCAGGGATTTACATATTTGAATATTTTTTGGGTGATGTGTTTTTTATCCTTCTGTGCTTAACTTTTTTAGATCATGGTGTATTTGGAATTGAAGAGGTGGTCTTTGACATAATTGTTTCAAGAATTGTGAAGCACTAGGGGTTGTACTCATTTTTATGCTATAATTTTCGCTTATTGAATTTCATATATATTTAGGTTGCAGCTTCAAAGATAAGGAAAGATCCACCTACTGGTTTTGCTTTGATAAGACCACCAGGACATCACGCTGTTCCTCAAGGACCTATGGGCTTTTGTGTTTTTTTTCTGAAATGTGGCCATTGCGGCTCGTAATGCTCAGCGTGTTCGTGGACTGAAGCACGTGTTTATAATATGTTATGACTATGTACGTCAAATTGTGCTGATTAGATTTGATAATATGTATTTGAGTTTGTGCTGAGGATTTTGGATAGTATGGAAAACAATTGAGGTTGTGCTGATTAGATTTGATAATATATATGTATTTGAGATTGTGATGTTTCATCTTTTAATTATTATAATATTTGAGATTATACAGTATATACCTATCCCATTATGCTGATCCAAAACCACTTTTTTTTTTAAAAAAATATCTATTTTTAACATCGGTTCTAAAATCACCTGATGTTAAAAGTCAATATTTAATACCGGTTCTTCTAGATAACCGATGCCAAAAGTACTTTTTATATCGGTTCCAATAAAAAACCGATGTCAAAAATACGTTTATACTTGATAAAAATTGACTTTTTATAACGAGAATACGAGTAACTGATATGAAAACCATTTTTCATATCGGTTCAGGAACCGATATAAAATGTCCCTATTTTTTATATCTCCTTTTTCTGCATCGGTTCAGGAACCGATATGAAATGTCAATTTTAACCGATATGAAATGCCTTTTTTCCACCAGTGAAAATAAATCACTGCAAAAGGTTACTGCATCAGTTTATATTTTTATTTCACTTTTAAATAAGTTACAATGTTTATTCATAGAATTATATGGCATGAACCAAATAAGATTTCAAATATTTTTAGGAATTTCAAGAAAGACTTCAAGGAATTTAAGTATTTAATCTAATGTGTTTTAGAAATATCCATCAATGACATTTCCAGTCATAAAATTCCTAGAAGTAAATATGAAGTAAATTTTCAACTAATACTTTTTGCTAAAAAATAAGTAACTTTGCATTGAATATAAATAGTTTTTTTTATAAGCAAATGTTAGTGGGGGTGGGGAAATGTTAGTTTCCGGGGTTTGAACCCTGGACCTCCTTCTTGCAACTTTGCAACCTTCATGTCCCTTAGCTCACCAACTGAGCTACCTTCATGGGACCATTGAATATAAATAGTTCTTTTCCAGTAAAAAAAATAAATGATTGTTTGCTGCATATGTTTAAATAAGTTTATACATCATTTACAATTGTTCCTAGAATTATTTCACTAGTTAATTTTATTAGGCTAAATTATAGTTTTGGTTTCCCTATTTTTACAAATCCGGACATTTAGTCCCCTATTTAAAAACTCGGACATTTAGTCCCCTATTTTAAAAAACTCAGAACATTTAGTCCAAAGGGGGATTTTTCAGTTTTTTTTGCTGAGTTTGCCTTCCGACAAAAAAAAAGGCTGACATGACACTCATTAAATGACGTGGCAGCTGACTCAGCTTGCCCACATCATTTAATGAAGCCACATAAGCATTGCCACATCAGATTTATTATTTATAATAACTAAAATAATTAATAAACTCTATTATTATTATTATTATTATTATTATTGTAATTTACATTAAAAGAAAATAAATAGAAATGTAAAAAGAAAATGAGAACCCAAAAACAACGATGTTCATCAATATTACAGGCCATGGATAGGCAACAGAGATATATATGGTTGGCAAAAAAGTTCACTTGGTTTTGCTCGGATGGTATTTCTATGAGTAGACTTGACCCGTTCCTTGTAGATGGTTTAATTGGTCGTTGGAATATTACAAGCCAATGGATAGGTAACAGGGATATATCTGATCATTGTCCTATTTGGCTTCTTCGTTCGTCAAAAAATTGGGGACCAAAACCTTTCCGGTGTATCAATGCTTGGTTTGAGCATCACGATTTTATTCCTTATGTACATAAGTGTTGGGCTGAGTTTGATGTTTCAGGAAATAAGGCGCATTTTGTCAAGGAGAAGTTTAAGTGTTGAAAGCTAAGTTGTGGAGTTGGAATAAAGAAACTTTTGGGCTGATTGATTTAAATATAGAAGCAGATGTGAAGGAGTTGAATGATATGGATCGTTTGCTTATTGACAATTGTGATAATACGGTGTTCTAAGAAGGAAGGAAGTTTCTTCAAAGTTTTGGAAGGATATCCGTTTGAAGGAGAGCTTGCTATTTCAGAAGAGTAGACCCCGTTGGATCAAAGAAGGTGATGTGAACATTTCAAGGGACCGCCACATTCTTAGGAGGTTGAATAACGGCCTGTTCTGGTATTATTTCATTATTATTTTGAACACCGTTTTCATTTTCCCCTTGGGGTGCACCAACGACATCAACAACTCTTCCCATTTGGGCAGCCAATTCTTGATAAGTGTTATTAGTGTTTTCTATTAGAGGATTAAACACCGTGGCTATTTGCTGAGTCATCATGTTCACCATGTCATGGTTTCTCCCCTCCATTTGCTGTCTGAATGAGAGTACATGGTCGTATTAGTTATTGGAGAATTAAGTACATTTTCCAGGGCCATGTTTTTGGAGTTTATATGATTAAATCTCGAAGTACTAACTCTCTTGTTGTTTATTCCTAGAAATCCTGGAGGAATACTATAACTAACCACTGTTGTCATCGGAGGACGAACAAAACTATAGGGTAGTCCATAAGGTGGTTGGACCACACTAAGTGTCCTTCTGTTAGGATCAATTGGTATGTCTGGTACTATTTGACTTACCACAGGATGTAATCTTGGATCATTTTGGGGAATAGGATTCATATGGTTATATTGTACTGATGAATTAAGTTCTTATTGTACTTCTAGGTCAAAATCATTGTTATTATTCCGGATCGGCCAAATCCTCATAGGCCCATTCCAGTAAATCCCACAATCCATTTGAAATCAACGCTTCAGATGCATCCTCATCATCAAGCGGTCCAGACGCGCCCATAAAGCACCCATCATAATGTGCCACGTATGGGCACTAATACCTATAAAAGCGTTGTCCCATCAATATCACAGGTACGTATTTATTACCTCACATCACATATTCCCTATGCTGACTTAAGCATTCGAGTGTGTGCAGGTACCAGTATCACCACCCTCGTCGGATCAACGCGAGCGGGATCATCTCAGCCAACATTCAACACTCATCTCATCAACCATCTCGACAACGACTTGGAGCGAGCTAGCTTCTAAGCTTGGTGAGCATCTCAGCCCTTAGCCCGACCGAGACTTGCAGCCACTACAGTTCATTGGTGACCACGGTGGGAGCACATCTCAACTACTCTCAAATTCGCTCCAAGCATTACGTTGCCTCGAAAGTACCAGACCCAACCGCGTGGGAACTCGGTGAGAGCCACCCTTTGCGTCTGCTCTCAAGTTACTATTCCACCTCCGAGGGAACAAACACCCGACGGTCACGTCCAGACACTGCCACTAGAGGACCTCCAAAATCAAGAAGCCCAACATGTGGCAACCATCGCTGTGGCAGGACCCATCCAAGTCGGGGTGCCCTCGGTATCAGTCCCCTCGGGGGAACCGTTGGTGCCACTCCTGACCAAAGCTGTCCAGAACCCCATCGCCCTACTCAGCGATCAAGCTAGGAGCCTTGCCGACCACAATGCTCGAAGAATCAATAACAAAGGAAATGCTACAGTGGTACGAGCCAACACAGCTCCCGACCTCGGAAGAAGCCGTCCATGGTCCCCACCACCAAAAATAGTTGCTTCAAGGCGTCCTCGTTCAACTCGTCCACGACAGCGATCACACAGACATCATTATCGAGCAAAGTATTCAAGGTCTCCTCCCAGCTCTCCCCCAACAACCCCTGAATCTTCCCTGTACCGACGAAAAACCCTCCGATCACACCTCTTCTCTGGGCTCCTCATCTCCTCGGCGCCGGGAACAAAGAAGGAATTCACTTTTTCCAAGTCACACCTCTTCTCTGGGGACCTCATTTCACTTTTTATTTTTGTCTCGAAGCAATTGTACTTTTAAAAAACTAATGTGCATTTCCCAATTTTTTTTCAAATATACTCTATATAGTTTGAGTCTTTTAGAGTCCTAAAATATGAAAATTTTCCCAAGACTCTTTTATTTTGATTTCAACTATCCTAAGATAACTACAAAGAGCGTATTTTAGTAGTTAGCTAAGACAAATTAATCATACTTTAATTTGTGTGTAAAAGCCAAACATACCAAAATTTTGGAACAGAGAGAGTAAATTATAAATATAATGTAAAAATCATTTAGAGACAAATATTTTAAGGTGGGACTGAGGGAGTAGGTAAGAAAGTTAAACTTTTAAAAAGGATTTATAGAAAATAAATAAAAATAACTATTTATTTGATTAAATAAGCAAGTTGTTAGTTTTACACATACCTTTTAAAGGAAAATGTAATAAATATTTATCTTAGGAAATTTACTCTCTCTCTCTGTAAAATATATACCAAATACATTGTTATTGAATGAATCCAAAAAATAATTGTTCTCTTATGTATGAGACATGAGAGTAGAAAAGTTCAAATTTGACTTTTTTTTTACAATAGATTTGACTTAATTTTATTAAGAGTCACAATTTTCGTAACTATTTCACATAAAATGACTTTTTGTCTTGTTTTTCTTGGGGTACTCTTTCTTTTTTGAGTATTTTTCTTATGGAGTTTTATCCCACGAAGATTTTAACAAGACTCCTAGTATATGTAAGGGTTGGGGTACTCCATTTTATATAATATATATTTTGGTTAAAAAAAATAATTGCTTTTGTTTTTTCTCGACCAAAAACAAATAATATTAACTTTTGCATTTAATATTGAAACTGAAAACGCATAGCTGAGTGAATGTGTGAAGACTAGGACAAGCCATGCACACACACCGACATAAAGTTTTCATTGGCTTATCCATTTTTGTTTGAGAGCACCCCCACCTTGCAACATACTCTACATTTTTGATTCACCAAAAAAATCATAAATTTGACAAAAAAAATACTCTACATTTTTGTTAACTGTAAAAATTATAATGATTAACTAAAAAAATTATGCTTAGCCAAAAAAGATACTCTATATTTCATATATAATTTTTCTATACGTAGAAATTATTAATAGTGTTGAGTTATAACATCATTGAGCATAAACTCCACCTATATCTTTTATGAAGAGCAGTAGAGAGTGCTATAGTTATATTTAATTTACATGAAGCTCATAGAATTTACCAAATGTCATTTATATTTTAACTTATGAAAGAGAGCATTTTAAAAAAAGTGTATTAAATAGCATATTAGTAGTAATTCTCATGCGGGGTCGATTTGGTGCTCTCAGGTTCGATTCTCGTAGTGGACAAACTCGGTATTGGCTAGTATACAATTTGGTTCTAAGCACAAGTGGAGATTAATCTTTCGTTGAAAGCGTTGGGACATTCAGTACTGGATAACCAACAATGATCCGAACCAAAAAAAAGTAGTAATTCTCAAGTTTAATTTTTTTGGACAAAGTAATGTTTCTCAAGCGCTTTTTTTTTATCCAAGTGTTTCTCACGTTAATATCCACCAAAACATTAATAAGTGTCAACCGGTGGATCTTGGGGCTATTGTTACTTAGTTTACATGGAGAGGCCCTTTGTATCATGGTGGGGATCGAATTTACAAGAAACTTGATAGGGCACTTTGCAATGATAGTTGGAGAATTAGATTTCCTAATGCTTTTGTAAGAGTGCTAGCCAGAGTAGAGTACTCAGATCATCATCCAATTTTGATTAGTCCAAGGGGGAGAGGCAATATTGTGTCACCTCCTCTATTTAGATTTGAGAGTCTTTGGCTCACCGTTGACTCTTATAAGGATGTGGTTCAAAATTGATGGAACCATGACCGAGGCATTGACCAGAATCTTACTCATCTGGAACATAATCTTTCAGTGTGGAATTATAAACACTTTAATTTGCTAGTGTTAAGAAGAAGAAAAGAGAATTGTTCGCTAGGGTTTTTGGCTTATGATACTAAGCATTTTTCTTAGTATCTCTTATTAAAGAAATAATAGCAATTGGATGCTCAACTTTTTACTAAAATTTAATCTAATGGTTATTATTGAATAAGGGCATTGTTGTAATCTTAAATGTTATTGGTTTTAATTAAATTTAATTGACCATTAAATTAGATCCTATTTTATTGGGGCGGTTACAAAACTTATTCAAGGCATTGTTTTTCACGTTTCTTCTTTCTCGTTCTTCTTTCTTTTTTCAAGTTTATTTTTTGCACTATTTTTATTTTCTGTTCTCTTCTCTTTCTTTCTTTCTGTTCTTTGCATTTTCTATCTTTATGTTCTCTTCAGTTAGTGTTCTGCAGGTATCTCTTCATTTAGTCTTCTTCTTCTTCTTCTTTTTTTTTTCAGGCTGGTTTTGCTGCAATTAACCATTGTTATGCAAAATTGTGGTTAGAGCCATCTAACCACAGTTATGCATATCTGTGGTTAGTGGTCGCTAACCATTGTTATGCACATTTGTGGTTAGTGACATCTAACCAAAGTTATGCACTACAAGAATTATTGGTTTTTCCGGCCAGGAGTTTCCGGCGGATATAGATCCGCCGCAAAGTTACCGGCGGAATCTACGAATTTCCGGCGGAATTTATCCGCCTCAAAGTTACCGGCGGAAAAATTGACATTTGCGGCGGATTAAAATTCGTCTTGGATTTTGCGGCGGATTTAACGGTTCTTGCGGCGGATTTGGGTTCACAGTTTTTTTTTACGAGCTTTTAATTAATCGCCCCAAATGCACCTCCGTCCGCCGCAAATCCCTTATGTCCGCCGCAAATCCCTTAAATCCGCCGGTAACTTCCGTTTCCGGCGGATCTTGCCTTTTGACCGTTTGACTTCGTTTCACCTATATAAACCCCTTCTCCCCTTCTTCTTTTTTCACACCTCTACCAATACTCTCATTCTCTTGATACGGCACTCGATCTCTTAATACGGCACTCTCTTGAGCATTGTCGGCAGCGGGGTTCCAATAGAGTGGCGTACGTCTCCATTTTTTTGTAAAAAAATTTCCACATTGTCATGAAGACCCCTTCATCTTTTTCGTTAAAAGTAACCCCTTTATCAGCATAAAGTTCATCCTCATTATTTTCACCACAAGAGACATATACGCTCATCAAACGCTCGGTATCATCCTCCAACTTAACAACCCGTCCTTGCAGTTCCTCAAACTTTCTATTTAGAGATTCAATCATCTTTTCAAAAGATGGTTTCTTGTGAAACTTTCTATTTTGAAAATATGGTTGAATCTCTAAATAGAAAGTTTGAGGAACTGCAAGGACGGGCTGTTAAGTTGAAGGATGATACCGAGCGTTTGATTAACGTATATGTCACTTGTGGTGAAATAATGAGGAGGAGCTTTTTGCTGATAAATGGGTTACTTTTAACGAAAAAGATGAAGGGGTGTTCACGACAATGTGGAAATTTCTTTACAAAGAAATGGAGACATACGCCACTGTAATGGAGCTGCTGCCGACAATGCTCAAGAGAGTGTCATATCAAGATAATGGCGTAGGTCTCCGTTTAGGGGTAGCAGACATTAAATATATATTTTACTGTTTTTCCCAATTTTTATCGCTTTTAATTATTTTATTTTTTTGTTTAAAATATTTTATTAATTGTATGTATATTTTTTTGGTGATAATATTTTACTGCTTTTCCCAATTTTTATTTTTTTTAATTAAAAATTAATTAGTTATTGGATTTTATTTTTTTATCAATAATTAAAAAAATTAATAAAATAATATATATTTTTAATTAAAACGATTTTTTTAAAAAAATAAAATTTATTTTTTAAAAATAATAATAAATTTTTTAAAAAAAAATAATTTTTTAAAAAAAATAATAATTTTTTTTTAAAAATAATAATAATTTTTTTAAAAAAAAATGGTACTTTGCGGCGGATTTGTATTATTTGCGGCGGATATTGAAAATTTGCGGCGGATCTTTGCGGCGGATTATAGCTTTTGCGGCGGATTATTTGGTGTTTTTTAAAAAAAAGGCGCGGTATTTTGATTTGAATATCCGCCGCAAAATACCACGAATCCGCCGCAAATCTCCAAAATTAAAAAACCCGCGGATTTTAAATTTCAAAATCTGCCGCAAAACTCCAGAATCCGCCGCAAAGTACCGAAAAAAAAACCCGCGGATATTGAATTTTAAAATCCGCCGCAAACCTCCAGAATCCGCCGCAAATCCCTTTTGACCGTTGGGTTGCTTTTTCCTATATATATCCATCCCCACTTCTCATTCTTCACACTTCTAACAATCCTCCCATTCTCTTCTTAAAATTTCTCTTTTACTCTCTCCCAAATTCTCTCCTTTTCTACTAAATCTGTTTTTGAAGTGTAGCGCTTCCTCCCTACGAATTGTCTTCTGCTCTTATTGGGAAATTTCTTCAAGGTATGTTTTTTATATTAGTTAATAGTTTTAGTTTTTAATTTCTTTTTAATATTCGTTTTTAAATAATAATAATTAAAATTTTTTTAAATTAAAATAATAATAATTATTAAAATAAAAAAATAAAATTTATTTTTTAAAAATAATAATAAATTTTTTTTTAATTAAAATAATAATAATTAAATTTTTTTTTTAAAAAATGTTTTTTTAAAAAAATTATATTCATTTTTTTTTTAAATAAAACGGGTGTTTTGCGGCGGATAAGGGGTACTTTGCGGCGGATAATTTACGGCGGATATTGGGTACTTTCCGGCGGATATATTGCGTCAAAAATTTGTCCCCTTTTCCGGCGGATTATCCGCCGCAAATTTGCGTTGGATTTTGCGGCGCCACTAAATCCGCCGCAAACTTGCGGCGGATAATCCGCCGCAACGCGTTTGCTTCGAGCTGGCTACCGGCGAAAAACTTCCGCCGCAAAGTCCAAATATCCGCCGTAAATTTGACTTTTGCGACGGATTTCGCCCGCCGCAAAGTCCAGCTTTTTTTGTAGTGATGCATATCTGTGGTTAGTGACCACTAACCATTGTTATGCACATTTGTGGTTAGTGACATCTAGTCATTGACATCTAACCACAGTTATGCATACCTGTGGTTAGTGACCACTAACCATTGCTATGCACATTTGTGGTTAGTGGCCACAAACCATTGCTATGCACATTTGTGGTTAATGAACGAAGTTTTTTTTTATGAGTGAAAATCAATGATTTTTGGCAGTTTTTTAATTTGAAAAAATTGAATTTCATGATTTTAGGCATTTAATGTGTTGAATTGATGAATGCACGATTAATGGGGTGCATGATCCTCGCCCGTTTTTTATATTGAATAGAGTATATGACAATTTTGCCCATTTAGTAATAGTTGCTAAACAATAGTTTAGTACCGTAAGTCATACTCGCTAAAATGAGAGGAAAGAATACAAGATATTGTTCCAGGTAGAAGAATTCAAGAGAATATTGTGATTGCTCAGGAGATGCCTCATAGTATGGCTAAAATGAGAGGAAAGAATGGATTGTTTGCAATTAAAGTAGATTTGTCTAAAGCTTATGACAAGCTTAATTGGTCCTTCATTTGGGAAATTCTGCATGAAATTGGTCTGGGCGAAGAATTGATTAATATTATTATGTCTGCAGTGACCTCAGTGCAAACTAATGTGAAATGGAATGGCGTGAGATCTCAATTCTTTAGTCCCCAAAGGGGGTATTAGACAAGGGGATCCAATCTCACCATATTTGTTAATTTGTGTTGTGTATGGATAAGCTATCTTATATGATTACTCATTGTGTTAACGAATATGCTTTGGTGTGAGGTACTTGGTGGAAAGTACAAGAGAGGAGGAGATGAGTTTCAGCAGTGGATTTCTAAAGGCACTGACTCTAGCCTTTGGAAGAATTTAACTGCTCTTTGGCCACAATTTGATAAGTATGAATTCTGGGTACTTGGCAATGGAAGGAAGATTAATGGTTGGAAGGATGAATGGCTAGCTTTGGGATATTAAGATTGTTGAGTTAGGTGTTAACATCCCTTTGGATATGCAAAGTTTTACTGTCGCAGACCTTGTTAACTCTAATGGTGAGTGGAATCTTGTACCATTAAGTAATTGGCTTCCTGATGAAATTATAGCTAGATTGCAAGCTATTCCTCCACCTTCAGTTGTGGACGTTGATGATAGTGTAGAAGGGAATTTCACAGTGGCTGCTACATATAATATGCTTTGTGTTTTTAGCATTGAAGCTGATCGCAATACTGTATGGAATTCAATTTGGAAATAAGCAGTGAAGGAGCAAGTTAGGCAATTATGTTGGCTGATGTGTCATGACAGATTAATGACCAATCAGAGGAAGGCTCGCATGCAATTGGGAACAGCTAATTGTTATAACTGTGAAGGTGAAAGTAATTAAAGAAACTCGGTCTTATAAAATTTCTGCTAGTCGTACCCTTACTGGTGCAGCAAAGAACAATGCTACAAAGTTGATACGCTTGATACCTCCTGATAAAGGTTGGGCTAAGCTTAATACAGATGGTGCTAGCGACAAAGAATGTGAATTAGCAAGCTGTGGCGGTGTGATTCGAGGAGCTGATGGATTGTGGCATGTTGGTTTCGCCAAATCATTGGGTTATTGCAGTGCTTATATAGCTGAGCTATGGGGAATATATGAAGGACTATGTGTAGCTAGGAAGACAAGCTAGGTAGAAGTGATGGATGGGGTTTGATGAGGAGAATTGCTGATCTGATAAAGCTGCAAGAGTGGAGTGTCAACTTCGTGCACACCTATCGTGAAACAAATCGTTGTGCTCATGCTTTGGCAACTTTGGGGAGTCATCAAGTGCAACATATGATGGTTTATGAGAAGACTCTAGGGGAGATTGATAGAATTGTTCTAGATGATTTAAGAGAAGTTTCTACTCCACGTGCTATTTCTGTGTAGTTTTGTCTTCCGGCTTTCGGCCCTCTATCAATTCAAAAAAAAACTCTAACGTATGTATGTAGGGCTATAAGCGTTGTGTGACGTTGCTACCAACCACCTTTGGTTGGTCACCTCTTTGACATTATGTCCAAGTCAATAAAAAAGACAAGCGACTTTCATTCCGACTATTATTTTAGAGTGAGAAAAATTCCCTTGAAAAAAGGGTCATATAAATTCAAGAGAAAAATAAAACTATGAAAAGTGTGAAATTTTATATGCTTTTACTAAAATATCCAATCATATCTAATATAAATTTTATGAATCTCCGCTTATTGAAAAAAAAATTATGAATCTCTTTAGAATTGACAAAAAAAATACCCTTTAGAAAATACAATATAGAGTTGGTTTAACCAGGACACTTGTACTTGTACGAGTTGGAGAAATGCACTATCCTAAAATCAATTTTAGGATGTGATTACAAGAATGAGCTGACATGAAAAAAAAGTAAGATTATGTTATATGTTAATATAAAATTGGTTTATACCGACAATGTATGCCTCTAAAACAAATGTAGCAAAACCACATTAAAGTAATATAATAAAGGATATCGCGAATCATGATTTATTATTGTGCTATCAACTAACTTGTGTGTCTAACCAGTAAGTTTTACCAAACAGAGTCTAGCTTATACTACAACCCTTAACCTAGCATCGTTACTTAATTTTAAAGTATGGTTGTGTTTGGTTAAAAATTAGCAAATAAGAGATAAGATAGTTAATAGCACATAAGCTAACAGATGAGATTATAGCATATAATTTAGTGGGTTGAAATCAAAGTGTTTCATAAAATTAATAATTGAATCAAATAATAAATATAATTGACATAAACATACAATTTTTTATAAACAAAAAACATTCATAATTATTAAGAGAGAGATTGCATTGATTAACAAATATTTGTTCATTTAATAAGCATAAATGAGAAATTTTAATAACATAATTAGTTCAAAACTAAAAAAAATGATATGGTATAAGCTCAAACACTACTGCAACTAGTATTTAAAACAACACTATAATTTTAGAGTGAGAAAAATTCCTTGAAAAACGGTCAAAATCATGAGGAAAATAAAATTATGAAAAAGTGAAATTTTATATGCTTTTACTGAAATTTTATATGAAAAAATCCCTTTAGGTTTGTAAAAACAAAAAAATACCCCTTAGAAAATACAACGTTGTTTTAACGAGACCCCTTGTATATATACGAATTGGAATACTCCTTGTACACTCCTCAATAATATTTTGACTTATCAAAAAAATAAAAATTCGTGGATATTGACTTATCAAAAAAATAAGAATTAGAGTACGCTTTCTACTCTCCTTAATAATATTTTGACTTATCAAAAAATGAGATGCACTATCCAAAAATCAATTTTAGGATGTGATTACAATAATGAGCTGACATGAAGAAAAAAAAAGGTGAGATATTGTTATATGTTAATGTAAAATTGGTTTATACGTATGCCTCTCAAACAAATGTAGCAAAACAACGTTAAAATAATATAATAAACGATATCGCGGGAAACATGATTACGGTCATCATTTATAAGCTAGATTATTTTGTTAATCAACTAATTTATGTGTCAGTTGAAAAAAAAACTAATTTATGTGTCTAACTAGAAATTTTTATGAAACAGAGCCTAGCTTATACTACGACCCTTAACCTAACATCATTACTTGCTTTTAAACAATGGTTGTGTTCCATTAAAAATTAGCAAATAACTTATAATATAGTTGATAGCCCAAAAGATAGCAGATAGTCGATGAGATTATAGCATATAATTTAGTGGGTTGAATTTAAAGTTTTTCATAAAATTAATAATTGAACCAAATAATAAACATAATTGATATAAACATACAATTTTTTTGTAAACAAAAATCATTCATAATTAATTTGAGAGAGATTGCATTGATTATCAAATTTTGGTTCATTTAATAAGCATAAATGAGAATTTTAAATAAAATAATAAGTGTGAAACTAGAAAAAATATATGCTATAAAGCTCAAACGCTACTTTGTTTTTTGGATCAAGAGGGTGGCACAATGACCACATATAGGAAAATTGGGGAATGAGAGTGTCGCATACCGGATTCAAACTCGAGAGCAACAGAAAGATGTTCCTAACTCCAACCAACTGAACTACACCACATGGAAAAATATAATTTAGGAGTTCAAATAGGTCTCACTAAATTATATATATTATGAGATCATACGATATAGAGAAACACCCAAGAGCAATTGGATGAGAAGGTAGGGGTCTCTTCTAGCTTAACCAATGTCCTGGGTTCAAATTCAGTCTTGGGCATACAGCAGTGTTAAATCTCATGAGGGATATCGTGGCCCTACCCGGTTCGAGAGATTAGTATTTGCAGTTGTGCGTAGAGGATACCCGATTGATACCAAAAATATGATATAGAGAAATGCTCAAAACTAGTGTGTTAGAAAATGTGTTACTAACATTTATTACATAATTTAATTAAAATTTCAAATATACAATATAAATAAAGTAAAATTAATACACAACACATTAAAAGCATGTAGGCATTTAACACTGAAAATACGGAGTTAGGATCCTTTCAAGTACCTGATGTGTCAAGTAGGAGCGAGAGTACCGCATACAATAAGATAATAACATTTGTTGCAATTATTATTTTATTGCATATGTCACTCTCTCTCCTACTTGACACAACAAGTACTTGAGAGGATCCTAACTCCGTATTTTCAGTGTTAAATGCCTACATGCTTTTAATGTGTTGTGTATTAATTTTACTTTATTTATATTGTCCATTCTATATTGAGAGGATACCTTCTTTTAATTTTTCTATTAAAAATAGTCCATTCTATAAATACTTTAGTGAGTCTCCAACCTTTTCACTCCACCACCATAAAATCTCTCTCTCTCTCTCTCTCTCTCTCTCTCTCACTCTCTCTCTATTATGTCTTTTTTTCTCTCTCTATTTTTTTCAGTTACACCCAAATTGTCAACGCTGTCTTTTGTGTCAGTCTGAGTCCCCCCTCTCTCTCTCTTCTCTCTCTCCTCTCTCTCTCTGTCTGTGTGTGTGTGTCTCTCTCTCTCTCTCTCTCTCTCTCTCTCTCTCTCTCACAGACAAACTCTCACTGTCACTCTGTTGTTCTGTTTCAGAAATCAATGGATTGTGGTGATGGAGATCTCTTTGCCATCATACAAACCCGTAACCTTTCCAACGTTACTACTTCCACCACCCAAATTCCACCCACACTGCAACCCCAAATCACTACCCATCACCCTATATCCCTTCTTCTAAACAATGCATCTACTTTTCAATCTTTCCCTTTTACACCACAAAATTACCCATCATTTTCTTTTGATCACCAACCAATGTCAAATTCCCCATTTTCTTTTGATCCTCAACCTACATCAAATAACCCATTTTCTTTCGGTCCTCAATCTTATTCAAATAAATTCCATGAGATAGAAAATTGTTTAATGGACATTGACACCATCCCCACCACCACCACTCCCAACCCATTCACGGCTACCATCACCACCGACTTCACCACCACTCCCACCATCCCCCCCACACCCACCCCATTCACTGCCACTCCTTCCAACACTCATGTCATCTTCCCCACCACTCCCACCATCACCATGATACCCACCCCATTCTTCACTGCCACCACCACACCTTCCACCAGTCCTGCCACCATCACTACCGCCTTAACCACCACTCCCACCATCACCACCACACCTACCCCATTCACGACCACCACCACCACCCTTACCATCACACCTTCCACCAGTCCTGCTACCATCACCACCACTCCCACCATCACCATCACACCCACCTTATTTACCGCCGCCACCACCACTCATGTTGCAACCACCGCTGCCTTCACCACCACTCCTGCCTCCATCACCGCTGCCTTCACCACCACTCCCACCGCAACTCCTACTAGCATCACCACTACTCCCATCACGATCACATCTGCTTTCACCACCACTCCCACCATAAATCCCACCATCACCACCACCACTCCAACTACCACTCCTATCACCTTCACCACCTCAAACACCATCAACACCACAACTACAGTCACTCCTACCACCATCACCACCATGATCAACAATGCCAACACAACATCCACCACTCCCACCACTACTAACGATCCAAATTCCCCAATTGGTGACCTTACAGAACTCGTTAGAAATACCGAGAGGCTGTTGATCCATGGCCTCTACCACATGGTGGGTGTACCACCTACTACTCCTACCAATACCACCACCCCCACTATTTTCAATCTTAACACCCAACACCAAAACCATCAACATCAATCACTACCCACGAAACCACCACTGCAACAACAACAACAACATCAAGAACCCAATCATCTCCCAGTTGTTCAAGGACCCCAGTCTAGTACCGTTGTTTTCACAAAGGCAAAGCCACCCAAACCATGTAAAAGGTAAATAATTTATTTCTCATTCATTCCATGTTTTCATGATCTCATTATGCCCTAAAAAATATAAACTTTTTAACTACTCATGACCTAAAAAGTAATTTTTTTACCTTGCTTTTAATACAGAAGAACTCCACAGAAGAAACTGGTCTGCCAAGTTACTCCTGAAAACACAGGAGATATCTGGACATGGAGGAAATATGGACAAAAGCCCATAAAAGGGTCTAAATTTCCAAGGTAACACTACTTGAAAAAGTTAGATTAATAATTACAATTAGTTATGAAATCAGAGATAAATTTTGTATTTTCTACCATTATAACTTTCACCTAGAAGTTAAGACATTTTATTTTCTTTATTATTTTGAAGGAGCTATTATAGATGCAGCAGCGGAAGAAATTGTGATGCAAAAAAGCATGTAGAGATATACACTAGAGATCCAAACATGTACGTTATAACATATTGTGGCGTTCACCAGCATGAAGCACCGGTCCGCCGGAAGTCCCTCACATGCACTAATCAAGGCAAGTCAACCCATTTATCCACAGTCATAAAAATTGGATCAACCTCCAACTCGTCAGACTTAGTGATTAATCCCAAGACGCTGGTGTCTATGTTGCCAGACAGTGGTGATACTCCAGTTTCCTCCAACAATGTTCAAGTAGTCCAAGGCGACAATGCAAATGTTCCCGCATGCATCACACAGGATGTTGTCGGTGATGCTCAAGTTGTTGTTGGCAATGCTTTTGGGCCAACCTACTCAGCAAATACAGTGATCAATCCCAATAAGTCGGGGCCTATTTTGTCAAAGAACAACGATACTCTTGCTACCACCGGCAATACTGAGGTTGCTATCAGAGATTATGTAACTGTTACTGGCGAATTTGATAGCCTTGACCACAACATGGAGGAGCTGTCTGAAGATTGTAAATGTTGTATTGGTTGTATTAGTAATATTGAAGGGTGCACTTAGCATTGGGCCTGTTATAAGGTCCAGCCCATTTGTTGTAATGTGCACCAATCCATTGTATCTGTATATACTGTATTGAGAGAGTAAAATGTAATAGTTTTTCAGTTCACTCTGCTTCCATTGCCAATTACAATTGGTATCAGAGCACTATTATCGGACCTGTAACAAACTCCGGTGACGTCCACCGGTGATTCAAGATTACGTTCATGGCGGAGCGTGACAACGGGAACGGAGGGTTTTCTCAACCGGCTATCCCCAAATTCGAAGGACACTACGAATTTTGGGCGATGTTGATGGAAAATCTGCTCCGATCGAAAGATTACTGGGAAATCGTTGAGAAAGGGATACCGGTGCTTTCTGCGAATGCAACACCAGATCAACAGAAAACCGTTGCCGATGGAAAATTGAAGGATCTTAAGGCAAAGAACTACCTGTTCCAAGCCTTAGATCGGAACATTCTTGAGACTATCATGAAGATCGATACCTCAAAGGATATCTGGGACTCGTTGAAACAGAAGTATCAGGGTTCTACGAAAGTAAAAAGAGCTCAATTGCAAGCTTTGAAGAAAGAATTTGAGATTCTTGAGATGAAAGAAGGGGAAAGTGCGAACGATTATGTATCAAGAACTCTCGTAATCGCGAACAAGATGAAGTCTCATGGCGCGGTTCTAACTGAATCGGACATTGTTGACAAGATACTGAGGTCGCTAACGCAACAATGGAACTATGTTGCATGTTCAATCGAACAAGGCAATAATGTGGAAACTATGTCAATCGATGCTCTTCAAAGCAGCCTAATTGTAGAGGAACAACGAATGAAGGGAGTAAAGGGACCAAAAGAAGAAGAGCAAGCTCTGAAGGTATCTGAAACCGTAAGAGGTAGAGGTCGAGGTCGAAGTGCTGGCAGAGGCAGGGGTAGACAGGGCTCGAAGGATCATATAGAGTGCTACAAATGCCGCAAAATGGGACATTATCAAAGTGAATGCCCGAATCAAATTGGTAAAGATGCAAAGGAAGCAAATTACGCAGGGTTTGATGAAGATGATGAGATTCTACTCATGGCCTATGAAGAGGTAAAGCGTGAATTGAATAGTGAAAGGTGGTTCTTGGATTCTGGTTGCAGCAACCATATGTGCGGGGTCAAGGAGTGGTTTCTTGATCTGGATGAGACATTCAGAGAAACGGTAAAGCTTGGCAACAATATGAAACTCATGGTAATGGGCAAAGGTAATATCAGAATCAAGATTCAAGGGAAAACTCAACTGATCACTGGTGTGTACTTCATTCCTGATCTCAAGAACAACCTTATCAGCATCGGGCAACTTCAACAGAAAGGGCTGAAGGTGGTGTTTGAAGATGATTATTGCAAGGTCTATCACAAGCAACAAGGCTTAATCATGGCCTCCAAGATGTCTGCCAATAAGGTTTTTACTGTGATGGCTACACCTATACCTCCAACTTGCCTTCAAGTGACCAATGAAGATCAATCAGAACTGTGGCACCGGAGATTCGGACACTTGAGCTATGGGAGATTGCAATTGTTGAGTCAGAAAGAGATGGTGAAGGGACTGCCTACAATCAGGGAGCCTGCAAAGAATTGCACTGAGTGTTTGGTGGGAAGACAACACAGGGAAGCAATATCAAAGAGGAGCAAGTGGAGGGCCTCAAGGAAGCTGGAATTGATACATTCGGACATCTGTGGACCAATCTCTCCTGCATCCAATAGTAAAAAGAGGTATTTCATCTCTTTCATAGATGATTTTACTAGGAAAGGTTGGGTCTATTTACTCTATGAGAAGTCTGCTGCCCTAGATGTTTTTAAAAGGTTTAAATTGATGGTTGAAAAGGAATCTCAGTGTGAAATCAGTTGTTTAAGGACTGATAGGGGAGGAGAATTTAACTCTGATGCCTTTAATGAATTCTGTGTTGATCAAGGCATTAGAAGGCAGCTCACTGCTGCTTATACTCCCCAACAGAACGGAGTAGCTGAGAGAAAAAATAGGACAACAATGAACATGGTTAGGAGTTTAATTAAGGAAGCTAAACTACCTAAAGAATTCTGGCCTGAAGCTGTCAAGTGGTCCTTTTATGTCCTTAATAGGTGCCCTACCACTGCCCTAAAAGATACTACACCTGAAGAAGCTTGGAGTGACACTAAACCATCTATAAGGCACCTTAGAGTATTTGGATGTGTTGCACATGTCCATATCCCTGATGTTCATAGAAAGAAACTAGATGACAAGAGTGTCAAGTGTATCTTTCTAGGAGTGAGTGATGAATCCAAAGCCTATAGGTTCTACAATCCTATAACCAAGAAAATATTGATAAGTAAGGATGCTGCCTTTGATGAGAATGAGGTCTGGAATTGGGAAACCAAACAGGACACTGACAAAGAATGTCAACTTGATGAGGAGGAAGGACGTAGTGAGGTGAGTCAAGTTGAGGGGAGTAGAACCAGTAATGATGAACTTGCTGGTGAGCATGACCCTGATGCTCAAAGCAGTGGCAGTGGTGAACCAGATAATGATACTGGTTACCTGAATGATGAACCTGCAGGTAATGTATCTAGGACTGGTAGAACCCTCAAGAAGCCTACCTATCTTGAAGAATACATGTTAGCTGCTGAGTTAGACTGTATTAGTAATGTAATTGAGGAAGACAGTTTACATAGCCTGGCTGTATTAGAAAATACTGCAGACCCGATAAGTTTTGTAGAAGCAGTTAAACATGAAAAGTGGAGGAAAGCTATGGATAGTGAAATACAATCCATAGAGAAAAACAATACCTGGGTCTTGACTGATGAACCTAGCAGTGGAAAAACTATAGGTGTTAAATGGATTTATAAGACCAAATATGATGAAACAGGAAATGTAGAGAAGTATAAAGCCCGTTTAGTTGCTAAAGGCTATACTCAGCAGTATGGAGTTGACTATGCTGAGGTCTTTGCCCCAGTTGCTAGATGGGACACCATTAGGTGTATCCTTGCCATAGCAGCTCAAGAAAAATGGAATGTTTATCAACTAGATGTAAAAAGTGCCTTTCTTCATGGTGAACTTGAAGAAGATGTGTTTGTTGAACAACCTGAAGGGTACAAGAAGAAAGGAAGGGAGTCCATGGTATACAAGCTGAAGAAAGCTCTGTATGGCTTGAAACAAGCTCCAAGAGCTTGGTATAGTAAAATAGAGGCTTATTTTGCTAAGGAGGGTTTTAGAAAATGTCCTCATGAACATACATTGTTCACTAAAACTAGAAATGATGGTCTTATCATTATTAGTCTTTATGTGGATGATGTATTGTATACAGGTAATAATGTGAAGATGATACATGATTTCAGGGACTCAATGAAGCAACACTTTGATATGAGTGATTTGGGAAGAATGAAGCACTTCCTAGGGGTTGAAATTACTCAAGATGAAAGAGGTATCTTCATAGTTCAGCAGAGGTATGCAACTGATGTTCTGGACAGATTTAAAATGATTGATAGTAAACCTGTAAACAATCCAGTAGCCACTGGAAGTAAACTCTCTAGGAATAATGATGATAAAAGTGTGGATGTGACTGGATTTAAGCAATTAATTGGTAGCTTAATGTACTTGAATGCTACTAGGCCAGACTTAACATTTGCTGTCAGTTTATTGAGCCGTTACATGGATAAACCCTCTGAGAATCACCTAATAGCTGCTAAACGAGTACTGAGGTATCTGAAGGGCACTCTTGAGTTGGGAATTCTCTATAGAACTGGGCACAATTCTGAACTCTTGGGATATTGTGACAGTGACTACGCGGGTGACATTGATGATAGGAAGAGTACAACAGGTTTTGTATATGTTCTGAGCAGTGGTGCAGTGTCTTGGGCATCAAAGAAGCAGCCCATAGTGACTCTATCTTCTACAGAAGCCGAGTTTGTGGCTGCCACTTATTGTGTATGTCAAGGTGTGTGGTTAATGAGGATACTAGAAGAAATGGGATGGAAACATGATGGACCCTTAACTGTATTATGTGACAATGTGTCTGCCATAAAGATCTCTAAAAACCCTGTCATGTACGGTAGAACTAAACACATAGATGTGAGATACCACTTTCTCAGAAATCTATGTACAGATGGCATAATTGAGCTCAAGTATTGCTGCACACAAGATCAGATTGCTGACCTTCTAACCAAAGGATTGAAGAACGAAAGCTTTGTGAAGCTCAGGACTCATTTTGGCCTCTGCACTCTGAATAATGTGCTGCATTGATGTTTCTCTGTCTCTGCAGCCTCATGTGTCTCTGTTATGTGCTTATCTTGCAACTGCAAGTTCCTTTGCTGTATTGTTCTCTTTCTGTATTGGATCTGTTTGTATCTGAAAACTGTTGTAGCTGTATTGTAATAAACTGGAGAATTTTTCTGAAATTTTCCAGTTTAAGGGAAGGTTTGTAAATGTTGTATTGGTTGTATTAGTAATATTGAAGGGTGCACTTAGCATTGGGCCTGTTATAAGGTCCAGCCCATTTGTTGTAATGTGCACCAATCCATTGTATCTGTATATACTGTATTGAGAGAGTAAAATGTAATAGTTTTTCAGTTCACTCTGCTTCCATTGCCAATTACAAAGATGACATTTTGATACCTAACAGTGAAGCTCTACAGGACTCCTTCTTACTGGGATATGACTACAAGATTCCTACGCGTTGGTTCGATTAAGTTCTGAACCGTTCACAATGTAATATCCGGTTCAATCCCAATTTAGCTTTTACGGTCTTGTATCTTCTCTTCTTGCGCGACTAAAATTGCAGGCTATTTTCATTATTATAATATTAGTTTGAACTTTTAATGTTATCTATATATATATAGTCTTATTTGTATTATTTTACATATAGTTTTAATTGTTTTTTCTTTTATAATTTTTGTATGCCTTAATTATAATAACGGAAGGTCAGAAGCCGCAGCGGGTACCCATTAGGTTTTGTTAGGTATGAACCCAATATCCAATCACTCAATGACAACTCATTTTTTTATGTTTAAATATTTTAAAATAAATTTAAATATTGGACAAATTTTTCCTACATAGTATAACAAAACTCAATGGTACAATATAATTCTCCTTAATTATATCTTAATTAAGGAGGGGGGGGGGATTATGTGTGATTCATTTGGCATCGCATGTTTGGAGTTTTAATAGTAGTTTCAAACACTGAGTTTAGAAACAAAAATCGAATTTGGAAATAACTGGACACTATTTTCCATATGGGTTTTTGTGCTTTTTATAATATTGTTTGTAACACCCTAATATTTCTATCAAGTAGAAATGCTAAGATGCACGAAATGGCATACATCAGAGTAAGATTTTCTCTTTAGATATTGAACACAACTAAAATTTTTCGATGATTAACATCGAACAGTCTTAAAATTTCATAACTTAAGTGAAAACCATATCGGTTCCATGTCTTTCAATATCCTCATGACCTAGTGTTCAATACCATCACAAAAAAAACGGAAATGATTACATAACTTAAAGCAAATTCAAGTCATCAAATCGGAGTACAATCACTAAGGGAAAAACAAATATGAACATAAGTCTAAAACTTCATGCTCTCCTTATGGACTCATCAACCATGCTTCCTTGCCTTGTTCTTTCCCTGAGTATCTGTAAAACAATAACATATAAAGGGTGAGATTAACATTATCTCAGTGAGTCCTACCGTAACCCCTCACAATGACTCTCGGTCCATTTATTCCTTTTCATTTAATCGTAGTCCATATAGGTCCTATGTGCATATAGCTTTTCCTATCAAGCCATAGTACATCTTCGGCAAAAGCTCTGCCTTTACCGTCGAACCTCTCCACTAGTTTACACTAGCTTCAAACCTTCTGAGGCCTAGGTTCTGGGGCTCATGACTGGCCTAGTATACTAATCTACTGGTTCGTCACCCATCCTGTGATATAATTTATATATCTTAACCTTGAATGAACATTTAGTTCCATGACCTTTAAACAATTGATTGAACATTTAGTTCCACGACCTTTAAACAATTGATTGAACATTTAGTTCCATGATAATAAACATAACCCATGTCCGCTCACGTGTACTGTAACACCTCGAAATTAATTAAATAGTTATTTAGTATTTATTTAATTAATTAAATAGGAGTTGGTGATAGTAATAATAATAATAATAATAATAATAATAATAATAATAATAATGATGATAATAATAATAATAATATTGGGTGGTTTTAATTATTTAGAGGGTGGTGATATTTAATTTTTTAAATGGGCTTAAGTGGATGGAGGCCCGCGATCCAGGCCCAATAGTTGACTTAGGCGCATGTGACTAGGGGTTGGGGGAGAGGCGCCTCACTTGAGAAAAAAAAAGAGAGAGGAGCGTGAAAGAGAAGAAAAGAAAGAAACGCAAAGGAGAAAAAAAAAGAGAAGAAAAATAGCGCAAGGGAGAGGAGAGGAGAAGGGAGAGGCGCAAAATCCCAAGGAGGAGAAGAGGAGCTCAGTTGCTGTGGTTACTCGGTGTGCACGTGGAGGAGTCCCTGTCTTCGGTGAAACTAAGGTAAGGGTGGGTCTTGCCTTATAATAGGGAGCATAATGGGATGTATGTAGGGGTTAGGTCCTATGTCCTGTTTATATTGATTTTTATGTTGTTCATGACATATGAGTATGTTGTTGTTATTATTGGTGCCCGTTGTGATGATATGCGAATTGTTGCTCTGTATGTTGAATTTGAGTTGCCTGCTAAGTGCTCGAATAATTGCGTAAACGATGTATTTTTGAACATATTATATAATTTGGTGTTGTTGATGAGATTGATGCATGCCATGTTTCTTGATGTTTCTTGATGCTCTTGATTTGTCCTTGATGATGAATTTATACGTACATATGTGTGTGCATAGGCGCCTAGGGTGCCATAGTGTTGATGTTGATAAAGAGTAAAAAATGATTTTGATGATGTGAATAAAGTTTGATTTTTGGTGGTTGGAATTTTGGGTGTGTCAAAAAGTATATTTTGATGTTTTGAAATTGGCAAAAATTAGTTTTTAGGTGTTTTTGATGTTGCTGGAAAACTGGCTGTGTTGCGCAGGATGTTGCCTCTGCGCCAGTTTTTGTGTGTTGTGTTGCGCAGAATGTTGCCTCTGCGCCAGTTTTTGTGTCTGGCTGTGTTGCGCAGGATGTTGCCTCTGCGCCAGTTTTTGTGTGTTGTGTTGCGCAGGATGTTGCCTCTGCGCCAGTTTTTGTGTCTGGGTGTGTTGCGCAGGATGTTGCCTCTGCGCCAGTTTCTGTGTGCTGTGTTCCACAGAATGTTGCCTCTGCGCCAGTTTTCCATGTGCTGTGTCTGTGTTGCAGAATTGTGTTGCTCGTGTCTAGGCACCATGGGAACCGGGGGTCCCGGAGATTGGGTGTTCGGTTTGCGTTCAAATTTGGTATGGGGGTTCCTGGGCACAAAAAGAGTCAGTTTCTGGTGTTGGGTCAAAAATTTGGCCGTGTGCCTTGTGTCATGGGCGCCAAGGGCCCCAATTTTCTGTTGTTCATTTTGCGAAAATTGATACTGGGTTTTCATGTCCAAGCTAAATGGCTCGTGTAAAACAAATTTTGGAGTCATAGGAGTTGTGGTTTGTCCTGGCCCTAGGCGCCTAGTCCATGGGCGCCAAAGAGGCGTGTCACATTTTGCCAAAATCTTTGTTGGGTTCACTTATTCTTAGCATTTGGCTCGTGCAAAATTAATTTCGAAGCTAAAAGAGTCTTATGGCGTGTTTTGGCAAGGCGCCTTGTGCATGGGCGCTGTGTTCCCTGCGCCAGTTTCCTGCGCCTGTGTCTGGGCGCTGGGCGCCCTGCGCCAGTTTTTCCTGGGCGCCAGCGCCTAAGCGCGTGTTGCTGTTTCCTGGGCGCCAAGCGCCCATGCGCCAAGTGCTGTGTTGCCCCTGGGCGCCCAGCGCCTGGGCGCCAGTTTCCAGGATGTCTAAGTATTTTTCCGGTTTTGTTTTTAACGTAACTTTTGACTCGGGTGTCCGTTTTAGGTGGTTCAAAGTGCGTTACGAAGCTCATTTAATTGTCTATCTGGTTGTCCAGGCCAAAATCAAAAGTTAATATTTTTCCCCGGTCGTTTTCTGAAAGTCCCAAGTGACTGTGTACTAGTTGTTGTTTGGATTGGAAATCGCTACTGTCCCTTTTTAAATAAAATGTTGGTGTTATTCATGAGACTAAGGTACTGTTCCTTGTAATTTTAAATGGTGTTGTCACGGTGAAAGTAATGTGCTGTGTAACAGTGTGGTATGCAAATATATATATGGCGTATATTATTATTGGTGAATGGGGTATGTGATCCTCTTTTGGGTGTGGGTGAATAAACCAACTGTCGGTGAATATGCTATGACATACTTTTATTTGGTGATTCTGGTGTGTGATGCATTGTCATGGTGTCGCATAATCATATGCATGATTTTTGGTGAATAGGCTTCGGCCTCAGGCTTCGGCCTTATTATAAATTTTGGTGAATGCCCTCAAGGCTCATTTTTGGTGAATGGATCCACATGCATATGCCCAGTGGAGTTTTGGGTTGCATCTCATACATTAAACATACAGTTGGCGATTGTTTGGTGATTACTTTTATTTGGTGATTGTTTGGTGAATATTTAGTTGGTGATGAATTGGTGATTAATTTCGATTGACTGAACTGGTGATTAAAGTGAATATTGCTGTGATTGATGTAGTCCTGTATCCGTACATACTACTCCTTATGTACTTTATTATAGGGTTTGAGACTCACCCCTTTGTTGATTTTTACTTTACAGGTAACCGTACTTGAAGGTTTTGACCTTCATTCCCTTGAGTTCGAGTCGCTCTGATACGTAGCACCTGGGGGGCGTCTTATTAGATAGTGATTTTGTCTTGTACGACTTGTTGGATTTTATTTTAACGTTGTAACCGTATTTTTGAGTAATGGCCGCCCATGATGCCACGTAATGATTTTAATTTAAGTTAAACAATTGACGTGTTTTTGAAGTAAATGTAGCATTCCGTTTCAAAAAAATAATTTGTGCACTCTGATAATTGTTATAAATGAAAGGGGTAGAAACGGGTGTTACATAGTGGTATCAGAGCAGTTCGGTCTGTCCGGCCGGTAGTTGAGTCATCGTGTTGAGTAACATTGAGTTTGTTACTCGTTTCTGAATTCTGTTTTCTGTTGCAGTGCTAGAATGGCCAGACGGGACGATGCTGCACTTGCTGCTGCCTTGCAGGCTATAGCCGGGGTGATGGGTAATATACCCGGTGTTGTTAATGATGGGACGCGCAATTTGGCTACATTCCAAAGAGAGAACCCACCCACCTTTAAGGGTCGGTAAAACCCGGATGGAGCGTTGTCATGGCTGAAGGAGATAGAGCGGGTCTTTCGTGTCATGGAGTGTACTCCAGCTCAGAAAGTGAAGTTTGGGACTCATATGTTAACGGAGGAAGCTGAAGACTGGTGGATGGGAATGTTGCGAAGGTTAAGAGATGCTGGTGAGGAAGTGACTTGGGAGGTTTTCACAAGAGAGTTCAAGAGAAAGTACTACCCTGAGGATGTGCGAGCCAAGAAAGAAGTGGAGTTTTTAGAGCTGAAGCAGGGAGACAAGACTGTGGCTGATTATGCCGCCAAGTTTGAGGAGCTGGCCCAATTTTGTCCTTATTATGCTAATGATGCCAATTCTGAATTTTCAAAATGTGTCAAGTTCGAGAGTGGTCTACGTCCTGATATAAAGAAAGCAATTGGATATCAAGAGGTTCGGGTCTTCGCTAGATTGGTTGATAAGTGTAGGATCTATGAGGAAGACAGTTCTGCTGCTTACAAGGCTGTGAAGGAGAAGAGAAATTCTCAGTTTAGGGGGAAGCCCTATGATGTTTCAGGTGGTAAGGGCAAGGGAGAGGAGAGTTCGGGCAGGAAGCCAAGTGGGGGAGACGCTACTGCGGGCATTGTGTGTCACAAGTGTGGTAAGCCGGGGCATAAGAGTCCCGATTGCATGGCCTACAAGTGTTTCAAGTGTGGCAAGGAAGGTCACGTAGCTGCTAAGTGCGAGAAGAGAGACGTTGTTGGCTACAACTGTGGGGAGATGGGACATATTAGTACCAAGTGTTCCAAGCCAAAGAAAGAGAAGTCTAGTGGGAGGGTGTTTGCCTTGGTGGGCACTGAGTCTTCTGAAGAATGATGATCATTTCGGAGGTATGTGTTTCGTTAAAGTTTTCCGCTAAACCTATTGTCGATACCGATGCCGCTCACTGTTTTAATACTGCTGAATGTTGTGAATGCTTAAGTCTTGTGTTGTTTTCTCTGATTGGTCTTATGTTGCCTGGTGTGTTCTTTGTGTCCCTTGTCGATCTTCGACAGAGACCTTGTTGCGAGTTTTGTTGTTTGTTGTTGGGTGAATTAATTGTAATCGTGGGTACGGACTAGTTAGAGCATAACCGTGAGGATGTCAATTGTCGTAGCCAGCCGGTGAGTTAGGGAGATGTTGATGCGAATTTTCGAGGACGAAAATAATCTAAGTGGGGGAGAGTTGTAACACCCCGAAATTAATTAAATAGTTATTTAGTATTTATTTAATTAATTAAATAGGAGTTGGTGATAGTAATAATAATAATAATAATAATAATAATAATAATAATAATAATAATAATAATAATGATGATAATAATAATAATAATATTGGGTGGTTTTAATTATTTAGAGGGTGGTGATATTTAATTTTTTAAATGGGCTTAAGTGGATGGAGGCCCGCGATCCAGGCCCAAGAGTTGACTTAGGCGCATGTGACTAGGGGTTGGGGGAGAGGCGCCTCACTTGAGAAAAAAAAAGAGAGAGGAGCGTGAAAGAGAAGAAAAGAAAGAAACGCAAAGGAGAGAAAAAAAGAGAAGAAAAATAGCGCAAGGGAGAGGAGAGGAGAAGGGAGAGGCGCAAAATCCCAAGGAGGAGAAGAGGAGCTCAGTTGCTGTGGTTACTCGGTGTGCACGTGGAGGAGTCCCTGTCTTCGGTGAAACTAAGGTAAGGGTGGGTCTTGCCTTATAATAGGGAGCATAATGGGATGTATGTAGGGGTTAGGTCCTATGTCCTGTTTATATTGATTTTTATGTTGTTCATGATATATGAGTATGTTGTTGTTATTATTGGTGCCCGTTGTGATGATATGCGAATTGTTGCTCTGTATGTTGAATTTGAGTTGCCTGCTAAGTGCTCGAATAATTGCGTAAACGATGTATTTTTGAACATATTATATAATTTGGTGTTGTTGATGAGATTGATGCATGCCATGTTTCTTGATGTTTCTTGATGCTCTTGATTTGTCCTTGATGATGAATTTATACGTACATATGTGTGTGCATAGGCGCCTAGGGTGCCATAGTGTTGATGTTGATAAAGAGTAAAAAATGATTTTGATGATGTGAATAAAGTTTGATTTTTGGTGGTTGGAATTTTGGGTGTGTCAAAAAGTATATTTTGATGTTTTGAAATTGGCAAAAATTAGTTTTTAGGTGTTTTTGATGTTGCTGGAAAACTGGCTGTGTTGCGCAGGATGTTGCCTCTGCGCCAGTTTTTGTGTGTTGTGTTGCGCAGAATGTTGCCTCTGCGCCAGTTTTTGTGTCTGGCTGTGTTGCGCAGGATGTTGCCTCTGCGCCAGTTTTTGTGTGTTGTGTTGCGCAGAATGTTGCCTCTGCGCCAGTTTTTGTGTCTGGGTGTGTTGCGCAGGATGTTGCCTCTGCGCCAGTTTCTGTGTGCTGTGTTGCACAGAATGTTGCCTCTGCGCCAGTTTTCCATGTGCTGTGTCTGTGTTGCAGAATTGTGTTGCTCGTGTCTAGGCACCATGGGAACCGGGGGTCCCGGAGATTGGGTGTTCGGTTTGCATTCAAATTTGGTATGGGGGTTCCTGGGCACAAAAAGAGTCAGTTTCTGGTGTTGGGTCAAAAATTTGGCCGTGTGCCTTGTGTCATGGGCGCCAAGGGCCCCAATTTTCTGTTGTTCATTTTGCGAAAATTGATACTGGGTTTTCATGTCCAAGCTAAATGGCTCGTGTAAAACAAATTTTGGAGTCATAGGAGTTGTGGTTTGTCCTGGCCCTAGGCGCCTAGTCCATGGGCGCCAAAGAGGCGTGTCACATTTTGCCAAAATCTTTGTTGGGTTCACTTATTCTGAGCATTTGGCTCGTGCAAAATTAATTTCGAAGCTAAAAGAGTCTTATGGCGTGTTTTGGCAAGGCGCCTTGTGCATGGGCGCTGTGTTCCCTGCGCCAGTTTCCTGCGCCTGTGTCTGGGCGCTGGGCGCCCTGCGCCAGTTTTTCCTGGGCGCCAGCGCCTAAGCGCGTGTTGCTGTTTCCTGGGCGCCAAGCGCCCATGCGCCAAGTGCTGTGTTGCCCCTGGGCGCCCAGCGCCTGGGCGCCAGTTTCCAGGATGTCTAAGTATTTTTCCGGTTTTGTTTTTAACGTAACTTTTGACTCGGGTGTCCGTTTTAGGTGGTTCAAAGTGCGTTACGAAGCTCATTTAATTGTCTATCTGGTTGTCCAGGCTAAAATCAAAAATTAATATTTTTCCCCGGTCGTTTTCTGAAAGTCCCAAGTGACTGTGTACTAGTTGTTGTTTGGATTGGAAATCGCTACTGTCCCTTTTTAAATAAAATGTTGGTGTTATTCATGAGACTAAGGTACTGTTCCTTGTAATTTTAAATGGTGTTGTCACGGTGAAAGTAATGTGCTGTGTAACAGTGTGGTATGCAAATATATATATGGCGTATATTATTATTGGTGAATGGGGTATGTGATCCTCTTTTGGGTGTGGGTGAATAAACCAACTGTCGGTGAATATGCTATGTGTAACACCCCATTTTCTACCCAACGGTTTATTAAAAAAATAATATCAGAGTTCTTCGCGCCAAAAGAGTGTCACATTTTTCGAACCGGAAAACCACTTCGCAAACAGAGTACTTTAATTATAACTAACTTCTTTTCAAAAACATGCAGCGGAAATAAAAAGGTTTAACTTGGCAATCATACTTCAAAAGGTTTACAACTTAGAAAGGCATATACATAACACATAAGGAAAGACACAAGGACAACCCTCCCGAGTGCTACGTATCAGAGCCGACTCGACCATACTAGAAGAAGAATCTCTAGCCACCTTCAGTCACCATCACCTGCAGGTTGCCGACATACGAGGCAACACGACGCAGTAGGGTGAGTCTCACTACATAGATAATAATAGATAAAACAAGAAACACAGTATAATAGGCACACCAGGGATACCATCAATCTACTACACCAATAATACAGTTACACCAAATCCAGTTACGCCGAATACTGTTACACCAAGTACCGTCACACCAAATACAGTTACACCCAGAATACAGTTACACCATTAGTTCAAGAAGACGCAATCAAACACAGGACGTGTATGCAATGTATGAAATGCAACCCAAAACTCCACTGGGCATATGCATGTGGATCCATTAGGCCGAAGCCTCTGCTCACCAAATATAATTAGGCCGAAGCCTCTGCTCACCAAATATAATTAGGCCGAAGCCTCTGCTCACCAAATATGCACATGGTTTATGTGACGCTATGAACAATGCACCATACACACCAAAATCACCACAACAATGCGATAACATATGCACCAATAATTTATTTAACTCACCAATAGTTTTATTAACTCACCAACACCAAAAGAAAGGTCATAGACCATTGCCTTGAGGGCACTCACCAATAAACTCACCAATAATTTATCTCACCATTATATATACATCACCATTATACATCTCCAAAATTTCAACTCTAAGGATAGCACACCAATCACACCAAGCACAATTAATTACGCGACTACATTGTCACCAAAGGTCTAAACAACACCCATAGGGACCAAGACAGCACATAGAGTAGCAGCAGCAATATAAACAGCAGCATAAAATCTCACAAAATTCGGAGCAACAAACCCCACAAAATTCGGAGCAACAAATCCCACAAAATTCGGAGCAACAAATCCCACAAAATTCGGACAGAATTATTAGTCATTTTGAAATCAAATCTTCTCCCTCATTTCTCAATGAAATTTAGCGAAATCAGTGCCTATTCAGTAGGAAATTAAGTCTACTTTCCAACAAAACAAACCCCATAATTTTTAGACGAATAGAACACTCACGACCACAGATTTACTGAACCTATATCCAGATTGTTTCCAGAATCTTACCCTAACTTGTGAAATTCATATCTCGAGCTACACAACTCTAAACGCAACCAAACCAGTGCCATATTAACAAGCATTAAGTCTATTTTCCATAATAGTAAACCACATAATTTTTCAGTCAACACAACGTTCCCAGTTACCGAAATACTGAACCTCTACCCAAATCGTTTCCAGAATTTTAACCTAACTTGTTTCACCTATAACTTAAGTTTTACAACTCCAAATGCAACCAAATCAACGCCAAATTAACAAGCATTCAATAAAGTTTTCGAAATGACAAACCACATAATTTTTCAATTAGTAAAACGTTCTCAGTCACTGAAATACTAAACCTATGTCAGAACATCTCAAAACAGTGAATTCAACAACACAAACAACCATCACACTTCAGCCACATATATATCAAACGATCACCCAATCACTCAAATATTTCATGAACCAATTTAAACAACTACTCCTAACACCTAATCCCCATGATTTCGTGGTTTATAAATTATTAACTATGAACGAGAGCCCCCTTACCTCATAATTGAAGAACACCTATCTCCTGGTGAGCAAGCTACCATCAAAATTCAGCAACTAAGATCCTCCTCTCCTTCCTTGGTGCATGCGAAATCTTCCTCTCTCTCTCCTCTAGGGTTTGGCCGTACACATCTTCTTTTCCACTAGGGTTTTGCGCCCTTCTTCTTTCATCTCTCTCTTATGGTTTCACGCCTCTCCTCTCTCCAAGCCGTCCCACTCTCTCTATTTTTTCTAAAGTGTTGGAATGAATCACCAAACCCTAAGATTGGCATCATATAGGCGCCTAGCTTAATGGACATGGGCTTCCACTTAATGACCTAATCATGGGCTTCTCCTAATCCACTTCAACTCGCCACCACCATCTAAATCCAACCCTAGGTCCAATTATCCAAATAAATAATTCTATTTATTTAACACTCAAAACCCTAAATAATTAATTAAATCAATTAATTAATTATCTCCTACCACCTAAACCTCATTTAATTAACTAGAAAATTAATCTACTATTTTCGGGCTGTTACAACTCTCCCCCCCTAAAAAGAATTTCGCCCTCGAAATTTACCCGCTAAAACTAACACTCTCCCACTAACAATCACACACAGTTCACACAGCAGGGAAAGTCAAAAACAAACCAGACAACAGCACGTAGGGATACACAAAACACATAACACTAGTAGGGATGTCTCCCCCACTAGATCACTTACCATTGGCAACTTTTGATGTACCTGCAACGCAAACATTGGTTAGCACTAAAAAGACAACAGTTGGTCGCTAACCGACACAACGACTCGATGACTTGGCCGGACGGACCAACGATTGCTCTGATACCACTATTGTAACACCCCATTTTCTACCCAACGGTTTATTAAAAAAATAATATCAGAGTTCTTCGCGCCAAAAGAGTGTCACATTTTTCGAACCGGAAAACCACTTCGCAAACAGAGTACTTTAATTATAACTAACTTCTTTTCAAAAACATGCAGCGGAAATAAAAAGGTTTAACTTGGCAATCATACTTCAAAAGGTTTACAACTTAGAAAGGCATATACATAACACATAAGGAAAGACACAAGGACAACCCTCCCGAGTGCTACGTATCAGAGCCGACTCGACCATACTAGAAGAAGAATCTCTAGCCACCTTCAGTCACCATCACCTGCAGGTTGCCGACATACGAGGCAACACGACGCAGTAGGGTGAGTCTCACTACATAGATAATAATAGATAAAACAAGAAACACAGTATAATAGGCACACCAGGGATACCATCAATCTACTACACCAATAATACAGTTACACCAAATCCAGTTACGCCGAATACTGTTACACCAAGTACCGTCACACCAAATACAGTTACACCCAGAATACAGTTACACCATTAGTTCAAGAAGACGCAATCAAACACAGGACGTGTATGCAATGTATGAAATGCAACCCAAAACTCCACTGGGCATATGCATGTGGATCCATTAGGCCGAAGCCTCTGCTCACCAAATATAATTAGGCCGAAGCCTCTGCTCACCAAATATAATTAGGCCGAAGCCTCTGCTCACCAAATATGCACATGGTTTATGTGACGCTATGAACAATGCACCATACACACCAAAATCACCACAACAATGCGATAACATATGCACCAATAATTTATTTAACTCACCAATAGTTTTATTAACTCACCAACACCAAAAGAAAGGTCATAGACCATTGCCTTGAGGGCACTCACCAATAAACTCACCAATAATTTATCTCACCATTATATATACATCACCATTATACATCTCCAAAATTTCAACTCTAAGGATAGCACACCAATCACACCAAGCACAATTAATTACGCGACTACATTGTCACCAAAGGTCTAAACAACACCCATAGGGACCAAGACAGCACATAGAGTAGCAGCAGCAATATAAACAGCAGCATAAAATCTCACAAAATTCGGAGCAACAAACCCCACAAAATTCGGAGCAACAAATCCCACAAAATTCGGAGCAACAAATCCCACAAAATTCGGACAGAATTATTAGTCATTTTGAAATCAAATCTTCTCCCTCATTTCTCAATGAAATTTAGCGAAATCAGTGCCTATTCAGTAGGAAATTAAGTCTACTTTCCAACAAAACAAACCCCATAATTTTTAGACGAATAGAACACTCACGACCACAGATTTACTGAACCTATATCCAGATTGTTTCCAGAATCTTACCCTAACTTGTGAAATTCATATCTCGAGCTACACAACTCTAAACGCAACCAAACCAGTGCCATATTAACAAGCATTAAGTCTATTTTCCATAATAGTAAACCACATAATTTTTCAGTCAACACAACGTTCCCAGTTACCGAAATACTGAACCTCTACCCAAATCGTTTCCAGAATTTTAACCTAACTTGTTTCACCTATAACTTAAGTTTTACAACTCCAAATGCAACCAAATCAACGCCAAATTAACAAGCATTCAATAAAGTTTTCGAAATGACAAACCACATAATTTTTCAATTAGTAAAACGTTCTCAGTCACTGAAATACTAAACCTATGTCAGAACATCTCAAAACAGTGAATTCAACAACACAAACAACCATCACACTTCAGCCACATATATATCAAACGATCACCCAATCACTCAAATATTTCATGAACCAATTTAAACAACTACTCCTAACACCTAATCCCCATGATTTCGTGGTTTATAAATTATTAACTATGAACGAGAGCCCCCTTACCTCATAATTGAAGAACACCTATCTCCTGGTGAGCAAGCTACCATCAAAATTCAGCAACTAAGATCCTCCTCTCCTTCCTTGGTGCATGCGAAATCTTCCTCTCTCTCTCCTCTAGGGTTTGGCCGTACACATCTTCTTTTCCACTAGGGTTTTGCGCCCTTCTTCTTTCATCTCTCTCTTATGGTTTCACGCCTCTCCTCTCTCCAAGCCGTCCCACTCTCTCTATTTTTTCTAAAGTGTTGGAATGAATCACCAAACCCTAAGATTGGCATCATATAGGCGCCTAGCTTAATGGACATGGGCTTCCACTTAATGACCTAATCATGGGCTTCTCCTAATCCACTTCAACTCGCCACCACCATCTAAATCCAACCCTAGGTCCAATTATCCAAATAAATAATTCTATTTATTTAACACTCAAAACCCTAAATAATTAATTAAATCAATTAATTAATTATCTCCTACCACCTAAACCTCATTTAATTAACTAGAAAATTAATCTACTATTTTCGGGCTGTTACACTATGACATACTTTTATTTGGTGATTCTGGTGTGTGATGCATTGTCATGGTGTCGCATAATCATATGCATGATTTTTGGTGAATAGGCTTCGGCCTCAGGCTTCGGCCTTATTATAAATTTTGGTGAATGCCCTCAAGGCTCATTTTTGGTGAATGGATCCACATGCATATGCCCAGTGGAGTTTTGGGTTGCATCTCATACATTAAACATACAGTTGGCGATTGTTTGGTGATTACTTTTATTTGGTGATTGTTTGGTGAATATTTAGTTGGTGATGAATTGGTGATTAATTTCGATTGACTGAACTGGTGATTAAAGTGAATATTGCTGTGATTGATGTAGTCCTGTATCCGTACATACTACTCCTTATGTACTTTATTATAGGGTTTGAGACTCACCCCTTTGTTGATTTTTACTTTACAGGTAACCGTACTTGAAGGTTTTGACCTTCATTCCCTTGAGTTCGAGTCGCTCTGATACGTAGCACCTGGGGGGCGTCTTATTAGATAGTGATTTTGTCTTGTACGACTTGTTGGATTTTATTTTAACGTTGTAACCGTATTTTTGAGTAATGGCCGCCCATGATGCCACGTAATGATTTTAATTTAAGTTAAACAATTGACGTGTTTTTGAAGTAAATGTAGCATTCCGTTTCAAAAAAATAATTTGTGCACTCTGATAATTGTTATAAATGAAAGGGGTAGAAACGGGTGTTACATGTACTACTTTTCGGTTTTTGAAACATTTATAGGTTTGAAGGTAATTTCCAAAACCATCTTGAACATGTCAAAAACAATGTTTTATAAGTGAAAAATCATCACAAAGGGTTGGAAAGAATAATAGAAGAGGTTTGGAATCGAAAAGAGCGACGAAACGAGAATTTGGTGTGCGGTAACAGAAGCTCACGCACGGTCCGTGTGCCCTAGGCGCACGACCCGTGCGCACCTAATATTATTTGAAAAACCATTTCCGAAGCTGGCGCACGGCCCGTGTGCCGTAGGCGCACGACCTGTGCGCTTCTATCAGCACGCCCATTTGTTCCGTTTTTCTCATTTTCGCAATTCCGTTCAAGTCCAATCCGTATTCCGATCGAAATCCAACATCAACACAGACAACACCAGACATTATTGTAGTCTATCTAGTCCAAGTAACAATTCACATATTAACACATATTTTGACAAATAAACCGTAAAGTGTAATTTTTCCGAAAATAGTTTTCGACTCTTAAAAACTTTCGAATCGAAAATACACTACATGACAGCATATCAAAACAACCACAATCGAAATATAAAAACCCTACACGTGAGTAAAACTCACCGATCGTGATGAGAATCACGAGATACCGAAACTTGTAAAGCTCAACCGCTCGAAAATCTCACAACACGTTCCGAACTCGATCCAAATGCGTCCAATTGCTCCCAATCGAAAATGTAACTTCCCCAAATGCTCCTCTCCTACCCAATTCGACCCAAAACAGAAATGTAGATATTGCAAGGGCTCTAGTACTGAATCTTGACTTCACAATTTAACTATGGAGCTTCATCATCCACATGCAAGCTATTAGAGACCCCAAAACTCCATTTTTGCTTCTTGAGAGCTAGGAGGTTCAAAAATGGCAACAATGGATAGAGGAGGAAGCAGAGAATGAAATTAGTGTCATTGTGTAGAGCTTGAAAAATGAGGAAGAATGGGTTGAAAAGAACCTACATGCAACTAGGATTGAGTTTGAGCTCCCTCTTCTTCTCCCTCTCACCCTCGAGCTCTCCTCCCTCTCTCAACCCTATGTTTTCTATGTTCTGGTTTGTTTTCAGCAAGTGAGGAATGAGGGTGTTTCAGCTGAATAGTTTTAAAGTAGGTGGAAAAGACAATTTTGCCCTCACTTACTTATTTCCAATTACTAAGTTAACCTTAATACATAATTACCCTATTACACTTCTAACTTATAAGCTTTCAGTTTTGCTGAAACAAAAGGGGTGTTTTTAACCTTTGTGAGCTGAAGGTGTTTCAACACTAGGAAATGACCAAAATGCCCTTGGTTCCCCAATCCTCGCATAATTCTATTTCTACCCCAAAACAATCACATAATTCATACAATTAACAATTAAACGCTGCTCTCTCACTTTTCACATGTCCATGACTTAATTTATCATTTCATCGAATAATAATTCGCTAGTTAATTTCATAAAAAGAAATTAACCGAAATTCATGGATGTTACAGAAGATTGGTACCAATTTTACTTGCATGCACCAAGGTTGAAGGAGAATCTCTCTTCTCCTTTCTCTTCTCCCTTTCGCCCTTCTCTCTCTCTTACTCTATGTTTTTCTGGTTCTTTGTTGTAAATGAGGCTTGGTCAGCTGAACAAGGTTTTAAGTGGGTGGGAAATGACTAAAATGCCCTCCACTTAGCTCATCACCTTAGTTTACTTCTAATTAACCACTAACTCATAATTAACTTCTAATTAAATTGTGGCTGTGGTCTTATGGAGTTAAGGAGTATGTTTGGTGTTGTGTAATTTGGGTAAGAGGTTCGAATAATATGGAAATGACCAAAATGCCCTTGGCTCCCTAATCCCCACATAATTCTATTTCTACCCCAAAACAATCACGTAATTCATACAATTAACAATTAAACGTTGCTTTCTCGCTTTTCACATGACCATGACTTGATTTATTATTTCATCGAATAATAATTCACTGGTTAATTTCATAAAATGAAATTAACCGAAATCCAGGGATGTTACATTCACCCCAACTTTTAAATTTCTGTCCTCAAATTTGAACAAAACATACCTCAGGAAACTAGATACGGATATCTAGTCCGCATGACGTCCTCCAATTCCCATGTAGCTTCCTCGATCGAAAATCGATCCCAAACCACTTTGACAATGGGAATTGTCCTCGTCCGAAGTGTCTTCTTGCCATGTTCCATGATGTAACTAGGATGAGGTTAAAAAGACAAATCCGGCCTTAGGTCAATCGTCTCGAAACTTAACGGATGACTCGGATCGGAAATGTATTTCCTTAGCTGAGACACATGGAATAGATCATGTAGATAATACAAAGCTGGAGGTAAAGCAATACGGTAAGCTACTAGCCCAATACGCTCGATAAATTGGAAAGGTCCAATATACCGAGGACTGAGTTTCTTCGCCGCAATGCTCTACCGCTACCAATTGTTGGAAAAACTCACAAAAACACAAGATCGCCAGACTCAAACTCTAGTGGTCTTCTTCTCTTGTCTGCATAGCCCTTCTGCCTACACTGAGCAGTCTTCATTCTTTCTCTGATTTGCCGGACCTTTTCGGTTGTCTCACGAACCAAATTGGGTCCTAACAATCGATCTTCACCGACATCCCACCAACATATAGTGGCGTTCTGCACTTCCTCCCATACAAGGCTTCAAATGGAGCCATTCCAATACTGGAATGATAGTTGTTGTTATAAGCAAACTCCACCAATGGAAGGTGATCCTCCCATTTTCTCCCGTTATCAAGCACACAAGCCCGAAGCATATCTTCTAAAGGCTGAATAGTCCTCTCCGTCTGACCATCATTCTGCGGATGATAAGCGGTACTAACAAACACTTTTGTCCCCAAAGCTTGGTTTAAAGCCTTCCAAAATCGAGAAGTGAATTTTGGATCACGATCTGACATAATACTTGTAGGAACTCCATGCAACCTGACTATACTCTTCAGATATTCCTCTGCCAACTTAGAAACCTTGTTGTTCGAACAAACGGGAATAAAATGAGCTGATTTAGTTAGACGATCTACAACTACCCAGATGGAATCGTTACCGGTTTGGGACCTCTGTAATCCCATGACAAAGTCCATAGAAATATCTTCTCATTTCCATACTGGCACATTCAACGGCTGTAACTGACCAACAGGCTTCTGGTGCTCTGCCTTAACCCTTTGACAAGTTAGGCATCGAGACAAAAGTTCTGCAATCCCTTTCTTCATCCCTGGCCACCAGTACATCTGTTTCAAATCCCGATACATCTTGGTAGACCCAGGATGTATGGAATATTGACTCCGATGTGCTTCCTTTAACACTTGCGTTTTGATGTCATCATTCTTTGGCACACAAATCCTACCGTGGAAGCAAATAATCCCATCATTATCTTCGGTAAAATTTGGTAACCTTCTTTGAGCTTGCAACTCTACATCAATCTCTTGAGCTTAGCGAATCAGATTTCTCAATGAACTCGAAATCTGGATATGACTCAACACTAACCGGTTCCTTCTTTGCTTCACATTCAGATCTAAGTCTCTGAAAGACTCTAGCAGCTTCATCTCATGCATCATTAATTTTGCCGTATGAATAGATTTCCTACTCAACACATCAGCTACAACATTGGCCTTCCCGGGATGATACTTCAACTCGAAGTCGTAATCCTTCAGAAACTCAATTCATCTTCTTTGCCTATTATTCAATTCTTTCTGGTCGAACAGATACTTAAGGCTCTTGTGAACACTAAAGGCTTCAAAACGAGAACCGTATAGGTAATGTCTCCAAATCTTTAGAGCATACACAATTGCTGCTAACTCTAAGTCACGAGTTGGGTAATTCACTTCATGCGGTTTCAACTGTCTGGTGGCATAAGCAACCACTTGTTGATTCTGCATTAAAACACACCCTAAACCCTTCCTAGAGGCATCACTGTAAATTTGGAATCCCAGTGACGGATCTGGAAGAATTAGGATCGGAGCAGATGTCAACCTACTTTTCAACTCTTGAAAACTTTCCTCACAATCGGAACTCCATTCAAACGGCTGACCCTTGCGAGTTAACCGAGTAAGTGGAAGAACTAACCGTGAGAATCCTTCAATAAACCTCCGATAGTAACCAGCTAGACCTAAGAAACTTATTTTTTCGGTCATAGACGTTGGTTGTTCCCAATTCAACACTGCTTCTACCTTGCCAGGATCCACTGCGACTCCCGAATGAGATATTACATGACCCAGAAACTTTATCTCAGGCATCCAGAAATCGCACTTTGAGGGCTTTGCATACAACTTCTTCACTCGGAGTACATTCAGAACAATTCGGAGATGTTGAACATTGTAACACCCCAATAAATTCTAACATGTAGAATTACCGAAATGTACTAAATGGCATATATCAGAGTAACTTCTTGTTATTGAAATATTGAACACAACTAAAACTTTCGATAATACATATGAAATGGTTCTCTAAACCTCATTAACTTCCTGAAAATGCTTAAGTTTCAAAACTTAAGGCTTGTATAATCCTGGTGTTCAATACTCAAAACATAAAGTAGCGGAAACGATTTACAACTGATACATGATCGTTATACAATCGATAACATAGAAACAGTAAATGGGACAAAGGTTTAAACATGAAACTCAATCTTCAATGACTCCAAGAGTCGCACCGGCTAACCGTGCTTCGTCGCCTTTGCTTTCCCCTGTTTCTCTGTAAAAACCACAAATATGAAGGGTGAGATAAACATTATCTCAGTGAGTCCTATCGAGACCCCTTACTAATTCTAGCGGTTCATTATTCTTTACGTGAGAACTCATGGTCCTACTAAGCAACCATGTGGACATGTCTTTTACCTCTTGTAATTTGTAGCCCTACTAAGCGACTACGCATTACCTTTCCTTTCATTTCATTATCTTAGCATAACACCTCAACGTACCTATTTTTAGGCACTTCTTTGGCTTTCGGTGAACCCAACCCGCTATTACTAGTGGGCGAAACCTTTTGAGTCTAGGTTTTGGGGATCATGACTTCCCCTCCCCTAGTATGCTAATCCTCTAAGGGTCGTCACCCTTAACCTCTTGTATATTATATATATATATATATATATATATATATATATATATATATGCATGTACCCGCATTGGGACGTCTAGAATTCATTCATGTACCGTCTACCCTTCCACAAGGGAAGGTATCTTGCCGTGAATTAACATTTCTTACCTTGACTTGTATGAATTAACGTGTGTACACTCGCGTCTTACTAATGTACGGTTTTCCTTAACATTTATAACTTGTGAGATTTACCATAAGCTTCCTTCATTTCATGACATAAGTGTGTTTCCATTCTTGGGAAACATTGGGGAATCAATCGAAAAGGAATCGGAATCGTTTGGAACGGATTAAAAAGAATTTTGAATTAGGGTAACAGAAGGATCCGCACGGTCCGTGCTCCAGAGGTGCACGACCCGTGCGTATCACTTAAAACTCAGTTTGAAAAACGTACAGGGCGCACGATCCGTGCGTGTAAAAAAATTTGTTTCCAGGCTTATACCAAACCAGGCGCACGACCCGTGCCCTTGTGAGGCACGATCCATGCGTCCTTGACAGTGGCCAATTTTGCAGTTTCGTGTCATTTTTCCAAGTCCGTTTCGATTCCTATTTCATTCCGGTCGATATCCTATCATAACAAATATTATTCCAGACCAGCGAAAGCGATAAACAATCAATCAATTCATATCATCACATCATCAATTCCATCAACTCGAACAATTGTACAATTTACGGTTTTTCGATAAAACGTTTTCGTCACGTTTTCACAAAGCGGATTTCAGTAATATCGTTTCAGAAAATAAAACGACTCAACATCAAAAACATCCCTAAGCGAGTATAGAAATCACCTAACGTGATGAGAATCACGTAAATTACCGAGACTTTGACAGATGCTAGCGAACCAAGAACACACGAACTCTCCCACCGCTCCTCTAACGAATTCAGTCGGCCGAAAGTGCTTGGACAGCAACCCAAGTGAATCTTAGCTACTGTACCTTTCCTTCAACCATTCCACTCAACAATCCGCTTATGATTGAGTTTCCAGAACCAAACTTTGGAACTTCTAAGGGCCTAGGCTAGCTCCAATGTTATCAAAGTGACATGCAAGCAAGAATTCCAGGTTTGAGAACTTTGGGTCTATAAATTTCGAATTTAAGATTTGAGCTAGAGGGAGGAAAGGCTACTGAAATTTGTATCAATGGAAAGAGGATGAGAAATGGTGAAGATTGGTATAAATAGTTTCCACATGCATGAAGGTTTGGGTTGTCTTCTCTCTTCTCCTCCACCCTCTCTCTCTCTCTCTCTCGACTTCTCCTCCTTTCTATCTCTGGTTCCTCACTTCAGTTTTTCTGAATCTCAACAAATGAGAGGGGTAAGGGGAACTTGGGGTCAGCTGGTCACTTAACTAGGGAATGACAGAACTGCCCCTCATTTAATCATGTATAAAGACCACTATACCCTTCAGCAACTTGTTCACTTCCTATACTATGACATGGCCTAATCTAATGAACTTAGCCAAATCCTATTAACTTACCATAATATTTTAATTACGCATTACTATAGTTTTATTTATCTCAACATCACATAATTTATGATAACCTCTTGTGCTAAATATTTCATTTAGCTAATAATTCACCTTAACCTTGTCGCTAATTTTAAATAAATTAAAGTAGCTAATTAGGGGATGTTACAAACATGCTCCTCTATGGTCTTCGAGTACACCAAGCTATCATCGATGAACACCACTACAAATTGATCCAGGTATGGGTGGAAGACTCTATTCATGTAATCCATGAACACCGCGGGAGCATTAGTTAGACCGAAGGGAATCACTACAAACTCGTAATGTCCATACCAAGTACAGAAAGCTGTCTTCGGAATATCTAAGGCTCTCACTTTTATCTGATGATAACCCGACCTTAGATCAATTTTAGAAAACACTACAGTACGTCGAAGTTGATCGAGCAAATCGTCTACCCTTGGTAGAGGATACTTATTCTTGATAGTTACCTTGTTCAATTGGCGGTAATCAATACACAATCGCATGCTCCCATCCTTCTTCTTAACGAGCAATACTGGAGCACCCCATGGCAAAGCACTAGGCCTAACAAACTTCTTTGATATCAACTCTTCCAGTTGAGATTTTAATTCCTTTAATTCTAAAGGAGACATTCTATATGGAGCAATAGAGATTGGCCCTGTGCCCGAAACCAACTCTATTGAAAATTCCACCTCACGATCTGGAGGTAAAGAGGAAACTTCATCCGGAAAAACATCCAGAAATTCATTAACAACTTGTATGGAAGACAAATCTAAACCAGCTTCAGTCGATGCAGACAACATAATAACATAAGCTTCCGCACCTTGAAATAGAGATTGATTTGCCGACGTGAAGGAGATAATTGCTTCAGAATTTGACTTTGGTAGTTCAACTGATTCCGAGGCGAAACTGACAGTCCGATTGAAATAGTCGATGGTGACATGATTTGCTGTCATCCAGTTCATACCCAAAACGATGTCCATACCTCTCATAGGTAAACAAATAAAGTCTGTAACGAAGTTTCTGTCTCCTATGGCCAGAAGACAGCTTTGACATAAATACTGGGTCTGGACGCGACCCTTGGCAGCAGTTAAATAGTTATCGGTTCGGATAGAGGAGATAAGGCTAATCCCAACCGGTCAACACATGCTTAAGAAATAAAACAATGAGTAGCACCTGAATCATAATATATACTGACGGAGTTATTGAAAAGAGATCCCATACCCCTCGGTAGATTATCTGAAGACTTGACTTTCTCAGCATCCATAGTGTAGATTCTTCCTTGAGTAGTTCCTGCATGATCATCTTCACGCTTCTTCCTCGCAGGGTATTGGGTAGCATAATGGCCCTCTTTCTTGCAGTAGTAACAGGTATTAGACCCAACTTGGCATTCACCCCGATGAGGCCTACCACATTTAGAACAAGAACTGAACTTTGAGGAATCTGATGATTGAGCTTGTTTTCCTCTGTTGAAGTTACCCTTTGACTTTGCCTGTGGAGTTGATGATTCAGCAGCCACCTTCTTCTTTCCTTTCCAATACTCTCTTTTCTCTTCATTCATTCTATTAAGATTGGCTTCGGCAACATAGGCATGTTGCTCTAAAGCAGCATAGTTGGTCATAGCATAAGAGCTAAGACCTTGGGCAATATCAGCACAGAGACCTGCCTTGTACATCTGCATCTTCCATTCATCACTCGGAGCATACTTTGCTAACTGATAGAATTGAGACAACTTCTCAAACTTGGCGGTGAATTCACCCACCGTCATATCACCTTGCCTGAGATTGACAAATTCAGTCTGCTTGCTAAGCTTCATTACCGGAGGAAAGAAATGTCCAATAAACAATTCCTTGAAGTTAAACCAGGTAATAGGAGTTTCCTGATTCACCATCAGTTCATGAGCATTGGTCCACCAGGTTTGGGCTTCCTCTTCTAGCATGTGAGCTGCAAAGAGTACATTTTCTTCTTCGCTGCATTGTAGAGTCCAGAAAATTTTCTCCATAGAGTCCAACCAGTAATGAGATACTTGGGGGATTCATATTTTGGAAACCGAAAAAACTCTATTCTGATCTTCCGGAGGAGGTTGTGGAACATTAGGTTGCTGCTGATTCATCTACTGATGCACGGTCCGTGTGCCGTAGGCGCATGACCCGTGTAACACCCCTAATTTTTAAAGACTCTTATTATAGTATCTAAGACCGAGTAATTATTTATGGGAATAATTATTCGTGTCCCGGGTATTTATAGTCGAGGAAATCCTCAAAATAACCCCCATTCTCTAATTAATTATGCTTAGTCATAATTTAATTAGGCATTCTTAAGCTGAAGGGCAATTTGGAGATTTCACGCCCTTTCATATAAACTCAGCCACTTAAATCAATTCCTCATTATTCTGAAAAACAGAAAAGCTGAAACAGAGGAGCAAGGGGGAGAGGGGCGCGACTTGGAGGAAGGAAAGGAGGAGAGGGATCCAAATTCTCTTCATGCATGTGAGTGTTCTTGCTTCTTTGTCACTCCATTTTCCATTCTGGTTCCATTAAACTTATTATCAGAACCTGATTCTTCCCCAATCTCCTTGTCCATTTTCGGGTTGAAGCTCCAATGATGAAGATGGTGAAATTCTGAGTTTATTATGGATTGCATGTTCTGTACCAGCTGAAGGAAAGGACATCCTAGTCTTATATTTCGAGTTGGAAGAAGTTCACTCAGTTGGAGCTGTGTTTCAGTAGCTGTAGTGGGCGATTCTGTTGGTGCCTTCGGTCCTCGCTCGATAGTCCCTTGATTTCGGCTATATCGTGTTTCGGTTGGAGTTCTCGGTGCTAACGTCATAACGGTGAGTTCTACTCACGATTAGGGGAATAAATTGAATGTTTTGAACCTTAGTATATTCTGCAATTTTACTGGAAACCGATCCTTTAAGGTGTTTGAAAACAAATTCTGAGTTTTGGAGAAATTGATATTTTACGGTTTTGAGAATCATAAGCGAATTGAAACGATTTTGACAATGTTTTTGCATTTGAAATGTACTCTGGAATATTGCCAATTTTCTGGGTTTCAGGTGGAACGGAAATTAGGAATCGAATCGAGAGCGAACGGAGAACGAAAGTGAGAAAATTTTGAGTTGAGCATCAGACTGGTGATTCTGTCCATTCGCGCGCCATTCGCGCGCAGGTCGCGCGCCGCGCGCCACTCTTGAATATGGGTTCTGTCCATTCGCGCGCCGTTCACGCGGGAGTTGCGCGCCGCGCGTGATTCTGGGCTGCGCTTCTGTCAAGTCGCGCGCCAGTCACGCGTGGGTGGCGCGCCGCGCGCCACTGTGACCCTTCGATGCGTAATTCCGTTTTTCTCGTTCAACGCTCCGTTCAATCCCGAACTTTTCCTAATCCCTTCCTCAAACTATTTTAAAGCTACCAACCTATTGAAAATCTAATTTCAAGCCGTTCAAACTATATTTTTGAAAAAGAGTCTTGAAACCTATTTTGGTCGAGAACGAAAATCCTAGATTACGTGTGAGCACACCGAGTAATGGTTGGGCTGAACTTATATATGGATATAAGACCTGGAATTGATTATAATTCTGGAAGCTAATAGAACTCTTCATAAACGGACTATGAAATGAAATAGGATATGTATCATAAGCTTATGTTTGATCCTTTGGTGATCGTTGATATGTATTGTCGTATATATCGTTCGTTGGGTGACGACCTGACAAGTAGTATACTAGAGAGGGTAGTCATGACCCCTTATCTAGGCCCTGTATGTGTTTTGGCGTGGTCAACTCACGGGTTTCCGGGATGAGCGGGGTTTCGCCGTCGGATTATACTAAACAATTGAATAATAAGGTATTAGTGTGCCGGGATGAGCGGGGTGTCGCCGTCGGATTACACTAAACAAATTAATTATATGATTGTGTGCCGGGATGAGTGGAGTTTCGCCGTCGGTTTACACTAATCAACAAATATAACCTCGGGTGTTCGTGGTTATCCACAACCGGCTGTCCCTCATAAAACATAAAGACTTGTTTGATTGGACTCGACTTGTTGAGAATTGTGGCAAGGTTCACGATCAACAGTTCGTTGTAACATGTTCGCTATTAATATGATTGTTAACGGTTTGACAATTTAACCGAGTGTCGGTGAGGGGGCACGGTAGGACTCACTGAGATAATGTTATCTCACCCAATCATATGTTGTTGTTTTTCAGCTAAGCAGGGAAAAAGGAAGGCTATTGTGCACGAGTAGTGCTATGCTCTTGGAGACGTCGAAGACCTAGCTGTTTCCTTTATTGTTATTGTACCCTTGGGTTGTACGAACTTGTGCTGTATAAGTTGTATAAACCTTATTTCAGTTTCTGTTTTATGTATTGGACTCGGATGTTGTACTCCGATCGGTTGTATGCCGAATGACTTCTATTGTATGAAGTGTTATTCTTCCGATCTTATGTTTATTTCGGAAAAAGTTTTGTTGGTCCAATTATAAGCAGGAACTGTGTCCTCTGATTATTCCGCTAGTTGTGCATTTCGGTGCTTCTACATGTTAGAAATACCGGGGTGTTACAACCCGTGCGCACTGAACATTATTTGAAAAACCATTCCAGAAGCTGGCGCACGACCCGTGCGCTTCTATCAACACACCTATTTGTTCTGTTTTTTCGTTTTCGCAATTCCGTTCGAGTCAAATCCGTATTCCGATCACAATCCAACATAAATATAGTCATTCAACACACAATATCAGACAATGCAATATCAATATCAATTCACAAATTCGAGTGACATTCGTTCCGAAACCCAAAATGCATATTTTCGCAAAATACGGTTTTTGACTGAAAACTTTCGAAACTCACGAAAAAACCATACAACCAGTCACCTAGCAATCATTTCAGAAACGAATTTAAAACCCTAAAAGTGAGTAGAACTCACCGATCGTGATGAAAATCACGCAACACCCGAGACTTTGAAGTTCAACGACTCCGAAACTTCACGAACCCGTACCAAACGCGTCCAAGACTTCAAAACCGAAACCCACTCACAATGAATTTCGAAATCAGCAACTCTACTCTTCCTTGCTACTGAACTTTCCTTCTCCTACTACTCAAATCAACCATGCCTCACTAGTTATACCCCAAGCTAGCTCCCATTTGACCATACAATGCTTGAAAGTGCTCAAAGCTCCATTTCTTCCCTTTGAGCTTCCAAAATTTCGAAAATGGTAGATGGACAAAGAGGGTGAATGTAACACCCCGGTATTTTTATCGAGTAAAAATACCCAAGTGCACCATTCCTAAAACATCAGAGATATATTTCCTGTTTAAATACTGAACACCGCAATAAAATTTCCACTGAATAACAACAGAACAGTCTTAAACATAAATAAGACCATAAACCATCAGTGAAATACAGTGTTCAATATCGCACAAGAAAGCGGAAATAAATACATAACTTTTACAACAGTTAAAGTCATAATGCCGTGATACATAACTAACAAGGGAAAACATAAGTTAAGCATAAAAGCTAAGTCTTCAGCAACCATCCGAGTACCACCTACTCGTGCCTCTTGGATCTCCACTTTCCCTGTTTATCTGTAAAACCACAACATATAAACAATGAGATACAATCTCAGTGAGTTATATCGAGACCCCTACTAACACTCTCGGTCCAATTATGAAATAGTTTTAATTTTTCACGGCATCGACTGCGCGAACGCTACAAACCCGATGAACCGCACCATATAACTTTCAACAGATTACCGACTGCGCGAACGATACAAACCCGGCAAACCTGTTATAACTCAGCACGATACCGACTGCGCGAACGCTACAAACCCGGTGAATCGCACAACAAACCATTTAACACACCACCGACTGCGCGAACGCTACATACCCGGTGAACCGCGTTATTTAACCTTTGACAGATCATCGACTGCGCGAATGCTACATACCCGATGAACCTGTTACAACCAAGTACGATACCGACTGCGCGAACGCTACATACCCGGTATTCGCACAACAAACAATTCAACACACCACCGACTGCGCGAACGCTACATACCCGGTGAACCACCTTACCAATAGTACTTTCCCTATTGCAAGAGGCCTAGGGTAAGGGTGCATGACTACCCCGCCTAGTATGTCTACATGGGTCGTCACCCAGACTCGATATAATATATATATATCTACAATCATATATAACCACCCACATTGGGCCGACTCCTATAATCGATATAATTTATATATCGTGAATTATTCACCGGTTTAGACGAATGAACAATAATCCTTCCGCGTCAGTGTTACAATCCCACATAGAACTTATAATTCGTTTTATCATCAATAAAACATATCCGCACACGTGTACTATTGTTCGGCTTTTCAAAAAGAATTTCAACTTCAAAAGTATTTTATAAAACCCTTTTGAAACATACCCAAAATCATGGCATTATAAGCCTAATATCATTATAGAAGGGTTAGGAAAGGATTAGAAGAGGATTGGAATCGATTGGGATCGTTTCGGGCAAGTTTGGAAAATTTGGACAGAACACAGCGCACGGTTCGTGCTCCCACGGGCACGGTTCGTGCTCCCACACGCACGGGTCGTGCGCCCTGTAATTCGTTTTTGAAAACAGAAACAGAAAGACCCGCACGGTCCGTGCGCCTGAGACGCACGGGTCGTGCGCTTTTGACAGCATTGTATTTTATCCCGTTTTTGCATTTTTCGTCGTTTCGACCAATTCCGATACCTGTTCCAGTCCAGTCCCAACATAAAAACAGTACAAAAACATACTCAAACAACGATGATCATCATCAAATCATCACTTAAACAATCCAAAAACCAATTGGGCATAAAACGTGATTTTCGTACAAAATACTTTTTCGACAACGAACCAAAACCGAAACACATTTCACAATTTAAGTTAATTAATTTAAAAACCTAAACGTGAGTAAAACTCACCCTTGAAGCGTGAGCCACGAGCGAGCCGAAATCATCGAGTAACCACACGAACGCTCCCCGCTCCGGCGGCACCCAATTTGCTTCCAAAGCTTTCCACTCGATCGCGAAACCTCTTTTTGACCGAAATGCCGAATTCTTCGAAATCCTCCATGGACACTATTCATCATCTTCAACCTCAAGCCACTATTCACAAAAACCCCAATTTGCACCCTAACCTCTTGATTCTTCAAAAACCCCAAATCGGACTCCAATTTTTGCGCAATCTACCTTGAGCTCGCTCCCAAACACCATCCAAAGCTTTCCCTTGGGCTACAACCATCAAAACTCCAATTTTTCCTCTCAAATTCGAAAATGGCAAAGTGAGAGAGAGTGAGTTGATGATGAAGATCTTGGTACCAAATCGAAGAGGAAGTAACGCTGAGCATTTTTCGTGTTGGAAGGAAGTCGTTTTGATGAGCCGAACTATCCCATTTTTCCTCTTCTTCTTCCACCCCCTTTCTTTCTCTCTTCTTTTCCTTTTCTCTTCTCCTCTCTGTTTCTCGCCTCCTCTTTCTTTCTTTTCTTTCTTAAATTAATTCTTTCCTTTCTCACTCACACACATACACGTATACACATATATTTATTTAATAAATATATGGCAACGTGGTCAAATTACCATATTGATCTAAATCTCTTATTTCGATTCCAAAACTTCCTTGACCCGTATTATCCGGTTAACGATCCGATGACAACCAATAAATAATTTTAGCACTCAGTAAATTTACCAGTCAAGTACTAAATTAATTTAATTGGGTTAACACCCAAATAATTCCTACTAATTATTTTGAGGATGTTACATTCTCCCCAACTTCAATGAATTTTGTCCTCAAAATTTCGTTAAGTCTTTCATCCGACTAACCGAGAATCGACATTCTCAGAAAGGTCTTAAGTTGCTGGAACACAATCTTGAATTAACGAAATAAGTGTAGAAAATCTTCACAAAGTTGGCACATCAATCTCTAAGTATGATCCACTACTACCTTGATATGAACTCTCTCGTTACGAATCTACACGAGAAACTCATCATTCGCCTACATAGGCTCGGCACCGCGTTTGAAAACACTTCCGAAGCTTCATTCCAATTATCCTCGTTTACTTCCCCAACTTTGACTAATCTAAATCAAAGGGTCTAATACAAGACGCTTGATAGAAATATATGTTGAAAGCGAGATCCACAAACTGGTACTCCTCGGTAGAGGTAAAAACAAACAGGATTTCCTCGGAGGGTGTAAACGCGTTCTCAACAAATCGTATAAAATCCATAACAGTTCTCGTACACACCGACAATGTGACTAAAAAGTCACTTGTGAAACTTCTTGACTCGCCCCCAAGATTTCGAGATAACACTTTTCGAAAGAAGATGGAATGAGGATTTACCAGAAACGTTTATCTTAAACGTAGAAATAAACCGTGGGGACATCCAATAAATTGAACGTAATGAAAATCACCTCAGTTGTTCTCCAAACAACTATCAAACAGAACTCAGAGCTCCTTTTCCGAATTTGTCAATAGCGTTGAGAGCTTCCCCTCAACCTAGGTAATCCTCCTAGGATTTTCCTCCTCAATCATATCCAATTAACCTCTTGATTCGTTCCCAAAATTAACTTTAGCATGCGGGTTTTCACAAAACGATTTTTCAAAACTACCATACCGCACGCCAAACTTCACTTTGGAAATTTTCAGTCCCTTGCAGCAGATCCATCAATTAATTCTCTGGTGCTTATTCGCAATGTGAAAAAAAGTCAACAGTTACCTCACCTACATATTCGCGTTCGCGTTCGACTTGTCAAACGGAATCATATAATACCATCTCATTGTTAACCATCACAAAGAAGAGATTATCAACTAATACCTTGCCACTAATACATCTGCTTTACATCTCTGTACATCTTGGTGGATCCAGGGTGTACAGAATATAAACTTCGGTGTGCTTCCTCTAACACTTGCCTTCTATTTTTCTCATCATCGGGCGCATAGATCCAACCGTTGAAACAACTGACTCCATCACTATCCACGGTAAAATCTGGAAATACCTTTTGTGATTGTAGCTTCACATCAACTTCCTGTGCTAAGCGAATAGAATCCTTTAATGAGCTAGAGATCTTCATATGGCTCAACACTAACCGGTTCCTCCTTGATCTTGAATTCAGATTTAAGTCTCTAAAAGACTCCAATGATTCCATCTCATGCATCAATAAACTCGGCCATGTGGATGGACTTCCTACTCAGTGCATCAGTTACAACACTGACCTCTCTTGAATGCTACATCAACACAAATTCATAATCCTCCAGAAACTCAACACACTTCTCTGCCTTCTATTCAGTTCTTTCTGATCAAACAGATACTTTAAACTTTTGTGACCACTAAAGACTTCGAAACGAGACCCATACAGGTAACGTCTCCAAATCTTCAGTGCATACACAATAGCTGCCAATTACAAATCATGAGTCGGATAACTCTTCTCATGAGACCTTAATTGTCTAGACGCATAAGCTACCACTTGTTGATTCTGCATGAGAACACATCCTTGACCCTTCCCTGAAGCGTCATCGAAAATTTAAAATTCCAATGACGGATCCGGAAGAATCAGGATTGGAGCAGAAGTCAAAATCTTCGACTCTTGAAAACATTCTTCACAATCGGCATCCCACGTAAAAGGTTGACCCTTACGAGTTAACCGAGTAAGTGGACAACTAACTGTGAGAACCCTTTAACAAATCTCTTATAGTAACCGGCTAGACCCAGAACCTTTTGATCTCTGCGACTGATGTTAGTCACTCCCATTCAACACCGCTTCCTTCTTACTGGGATCTACAGAAACTCCCGACTTGGGAAATCACCTGTCCCAAAGACTTTACTCTGGCACCCAAAAATCACACTCCGAAGGCTTCAAGTACAACTTACTTTCTCGGGGTACTTTCAGAACAATGCGGAGATGTTGGACATGCTCCTCAATGGTCTTCGAGTACATCAAGATACCATCAATGAAAACGACTACAAATTGATCTAGGTACGTGTGGAAAACTCGGTTCACGTATCCACGAATACCGCTGGAGCATTAGTCAAACCGAAGGGCATCACTACGAACTCGTAATGTCCATACCTAGTACAGAAAGCTGTCTTCGTAATATCTAAGGCTCTAACTTTTATTTGATAATATCCTGACCTCAGATCAATTTTAGAAAACACCTCGGCCCCCGAAGCTGATCAAGCAATTCATCTATCCTTGGCAAGGGATATTTATTCATGATCGTCACTTTGTTAAGTTGTCGATAACCGATGTACAATCTCATGTTACTATCTTTCCTTTTGACTAATCACACTAGAGCACTCCTTAGAGGAGCACTCGGTCGAATGAATTTCTTTAACATCGACTCTTCAAGTTGAGACTCCATTTCCTTTAATTCTCAAGAAACTTTCAAGAAGAAACAATAGATATTGATCCTGTACCGGAATCAGTTCTATAGAAAACTCTACCTCTCGCTCTGGATGTACAGAAGAAACTTCATCCAGAAAAACATCCAGAGAACATCCAAAAAGTCATTCACAACTTGTACAGATGATAAATCTAATACTAGTTCCAGTGGATGCAGATAACATACCAACATGTGCTTCCGCACCTTGGAATGAAGATTGACCGTCTAAGGTGAACTAGGTAACCGCTTCAGAATTTGTCCTAGACAATTCAACTGATTCTGAAGCGAAGCTGATAGTTGATTAACACAGTCGATTGCAACATGATTTGCAGTCATCCAATTCATACCCTGAATGGTGTCCACACTTCTCATAGGCAAACAATAAATTCTACAACGAAATTTCTACCTCCTATGACAAGTAGACAATTCTATACAAAGATTAGGTCTGGACACGACCTTTAGCAGCGGTTAAAATAGTTATCGGCTCGGATAGCGATGATAAGGCTGATCCCAAACGATTCACATGCGATCGGGATATACAGCAATAGCTTGCACCCGAATCTTATAATATACTGATCAAGTTATTGAATAGGATTCCCATCCTTCTAAGTATACCGTCAGCATTCGTAACTGTCTAAACATTCAGAGTGTTGACTTGTCATTGCCTTCGAGTTGCTTGTAACTCCTTGAAACTCTTCCTTACAGGGCATTCTTTACCACAGTGACAGTCTACATCACTATAATAGCACCGATTGATCTTCGCTGACAATCACCTTTGCGATGCCTTCCGCATCTCCTACAACTTCTAAACTGTGATGCTTTCCACATTTAGAACATCTTCTAACCCTTGAAGAATCAGAAAATTGCACCTGCTTTTCCTTGGACGAAATTATCTTAGGACTTTGCATTCGGAGTTGATAATTCAACTACCTTCCTTCTTTTCCCATACTCCTTATGAGATCATCCTCGGCGACATAGGCTGGTTGCATTAAGGCAATCAAAATTGGTAATAGTATAAGAACTGAGACCCTAAGTCATAAAAGCACTAAGGCCCCTCTTATACTTCTGCATTCTCCATTCGTCATCCGGATGCTTACTTTACCACTTGGTAAAACTGAGACAACTTCTCAAACTTAGCGGTGTATTCTTCCACCGTCATGCCACCTTTCCTGAGGATGCACCGGTTGGAGACTCCGGTCTTGGTCGAGGACTGCGTCTTGGTCATCATACCATAATTCCGCTTATGATGCACTAAGTATTAAGTTGATCAAGCTCAATGTCTCTTAGCATCACAAGTGTAATTACAACCAGGACTAACAAGGATTCGACTCCTAAACTAAGTCCGACTAGGTCGAACTGCTCTGATACCAACTTTAACACCCCGGTATTTTTATCGAGTAAAAATACCCAAGTGCACCATTCCTAAAACATCAGAGATATATTTCCTGTTTAAATACTGAACACCACAATAAAATTTCCACTGAATAACAACAGAACAGTCTTAAACATAAATAAGACCATAAACCATCAGTGAAATACAGTGTTCAATATCGCACAAGAAAGCGGAAATAAATACATAACTTTTACAACAGTTAAAGTCATAATGCCGTGATACATAACTAACAAGGGAAAACATAAGTTAAGCATAAAAGCTAAGTCTTCAGCAACCATCCGAGTACCACCTACTCGTGCCTCTTGGATCTCCACTTTCCCTGTTTATCTGTAAAACCACAACATATAAACAATGAGATACAATCTCAGTGAGTTCTACCGAGACCCCTACTAACACTCTCGGTCCAATTATGAAATAGTTTTAATTTTTCACGGCATCGACTGCGCGAACACTACAAACCCGATGAACCGCACCATATAACTTTCAACAGATTACCGACTGCGCGAACGCTACAAACCCGGTAAACCTGTTATAACTCAGCACGATACCGACTGCGCGAACGCTACAAACCCGGTAAATCGCACAACAAACCATTTAACACACCACCGACTCCGCGAACGCTACAGACCCGGTGAACCGCGTTATTTAACCTTTGACAGATCATCGACTGCGTGAACGCTACATACCCGATGAACCTGTTACAACCAAGTACGATACCGACTGCGCGAACGCTACATACCCGGTATTCGCACAACAAACAATTCAACACACCACCGACTGCGCGAACGCTACATACCCGGTGAACCACCTTACCAATAGTACTTTCCCTATTGCAAGAGGCCTAGGGTAAGGGTGCATGACTACCCCGCCTAGTATGTCTACATGGGTCGTCACCCAGACTCGATATAATATATATATATCTACAATCATATATAACCACCCACATTGGGCCGACTCCTATAATCGATATAATTTATATATCGTGAATTATTCACCGGTTTAGACGAATGAACAATAATCATTCCGCGTCAGTGTTACAATCCCACATAGAACTTATAATTCGTTTTATCATCAATAAAACATATCCGCACACGTGTACTATTGTTCGGCTTTTCGAAAGAATTTCAACTTCAAAAGTATTTTATAAAACCCTTTTGAAACATACCAAAAATCATGGCATTATAAGCCTAATATCATTATAGAAGGGTTAGGAATGGATTAGAAGAGGATTGGAATCAATTGGGATCGTTTCGGGCAAGTTTGGAAAATTTGGACAGAACACAGCGCACGGTTCGTGCTCCCACACGCACGGGTCGTGCGCCCTGTAATGCGTTTTTGAAAACAGAAACAGAAAGACCCGCACGGTCCGTGCGCCTGAGACGCACGGGTCGTGCGCTTTTGACAGCATTGTATTTTATCCCGTTTTTGCATTTTTCGTCGTTCCGACCAATTCCGATACCTGTTCCAGTCCAGTCCCAACATAAAAACAGTACAAAAACATACTCAAACAACGATGATCATCATCAAATCATCACTCAAACAATCCAAAAACCAATTGGACATAAAACGTGATTTTCGTACAAAATACTTTTTCGACAACGAACCAAAACCGAAACACATTTCACAATTTAAGTTTATTAATTTAAAAACCTAAACGTGAGTAAAACTCACCCTTGAAGCGTGAGCCACGAGCGAGCCGAAATCATCGAGTAACCACACGAACGCTCCCCGCTCCGGCGACACCCAATTTGCTTCCAAAGCTTTCCACTCGATCGCGAAACCTCTTTTTGACCGAAATGCCGAATTCTTCGAAATCCTCCATGGACACTATTCATCATCTTCAACCTCAAGCCACTATTCACAAAAACCCCAATTTGCACCCTAACCTCTTGATTCTTCAAAAACCCCAAATCGGACTCCAATATTTGCGCAATCCACCTTGAGCTCGCTCCCAAACACCATCCAAAGCTTTCCCTTGGGCTACAACCATCAAAACTCCAATTTTTCCTCTCAAATTCGAAAATGGCAAAGTGAGAGAGAGTGAGTTGATGATGAAGATCTTGGTACCAAATCGAAGAGGAAGTAACGCTGAGCATTTTTCGTGTTGGAAGGAAGTCGTTTTGATGAGCCGAACTATCCCATTTTTCCTCTTCTTCTTCCACCCCCTTTCTTTCTCTCTTCTTTTCCTTTTCTCTTCTCCTCTCTGTTTCTCGCCTCCTCTTTCTTTCTTTTCTTTCTTAAATTAATTCTTTCCTTTCTCACTCACACACACACGTATACACATATATTTATTTAATAAATATATGGCAACGTGGTCAAATTACCATATTGATCTAAATCTCTTATTTCGATTCCAAAACTTCCTTGACCCGTATTATCCGGTTAACGATCCGATGACAACCAATAAATAATTTTAGCACTCAGTAAATTTACCAGTCAAGTACTAAATTAATTTAATTGGGTTAACACCCAAATAATTCCTACTAATTATTTTGAGGATGTTACGGTGAATGAGATGGTGAAATTGGTATGAAATGAAAGAGAAAAGAAAATGGGGAAGATTGGTACCAATTTTACTTGCATGCACCAAGGTTGAAGGAGAATCTCTCTTCTCCTTTCTCTTCTCCCTTTCACCCTCCTCTCTCTCTTACTCTATGTTTTTCTGGTTCTTTGTGCTAAATGAAGCTTGGTCAGCTGAACAAGGTTTTAAGTTGGTGGGAAATGACTAAAATGCCCTCCACTTAGCTCATCACCTTAGTTTACTTCTAATTACCCACTAACTCATAATTAACTTCTAATTAAATTGTGGTTGTGGTCTTATGGAGTTGAGGAGTATGTTTGGTGTTGTGTAATTTGGGTTAGAGGTTCGAATGATATGGAAATGACCAAAATGCCCTTGGCTCCCTAATGCTCGCATAATTCTATTTCTACCCCAAAACAATCACGTAATTCATACAATTAACAATTAAACGTTGCTTTCTCGCTTTTCACATGTCCATGACTTGATTTATTATTTCATCGAATAATAATTCGCTGGTTAATTTCATAAAACAAATTTAACCAAAATTCAGGGATGTTATATTGTTGTTCCTGTAAGAGAATGAATCTCCTCAAACTACTTTATGGTGCAATGGAATCTCAACCATCTATTAAATAACACAAAAAGTGAAAGCGAAATATCTAATAAATAAAAAAGAGATTGTTGAATGGTGGAGATTGAACACTTGACACTGTCAAGTGAAAACTCCACTTGGGAGAATCTATTCCCAAGGTGAATCACCCCTCCGTATTAGGGTTTGACTAAACTTTCTTTGTTCAAAAATTATTAGAATTAATGATTTTTAGGTGAACACTCTGATACCTATAGAGTTTTGTTGAGTATGATACCCAATATTCAATCACTCATTGACATCTCATATTTTTATATTAAATTATTTTAAAGTAAATTAAATATTGTACTAATTTTGCATACAATGTATCAGGCCTGACAAAACTCAATTGGTATTATATAATTCTCCTAATTTTTACTCATAATTATTAGGTGAACGCTCTCATACCCTTGATTTTGTTGGGTATGATACTAGATTAACATTCAATCACTTAATGGAATCTCATTTTTTAAAGTTTAATTATTTTAAAATATATTAAATTTTCAAGTAATTGTGCCTAAGAATATGAATAGTTTTTATCTTATAAAAAGTGAATCTGAATAATCTTGATATAAATTGATATTTTTTCTGATTTTAATTAAAAATAAAAGAAAGTTGACATTGAGAATAAACTTGTTCATATTTATTTATCATCTTGATCGTTTAAAGATTACATTAGTTCATTGTTTCGTAATTATAGTTTCAATTATCTATTGAAAGATTAAACTAATTCATTCTTTTTTTACTACACTCTTAATTATCGATTGAAGAGAGAAGTAAGTTTGATTTTTTTCAAAAAAAAAAAAGAAATAAGTTTGTGGATAATAAGTAATCAAGAACGTCATAAGAAAAAATCAATATAATTTTAATCAAAATGAAAAATTTCATTAATTTTTTTTAATTAGTTTGAGTAAAACAATCTTAAAAGATAAATAAAAGTCACCACTCTTTTTGACTCTCTGGCCTCTTAGTGAGTTTTTATATCTGTTTCTGGGTACCTTAAATATGCATCATATTATAAAACACTTTTGCTTTGTCGAAAAAAATTTGAAAAGATAAATAAAAAATGTGAGGTTAACTAGTCAATGCTATATATGTGTATATATATATATATATATATATAAAATTAATTTATATACACGAAGATAGTAAATTCGTAAACCACCTTACAAGTCAACTATAATTGTTTTTGGGTTGTGGTTGTAAAAAAGTTTACGCTGATAATGCGTACCAATTAATTTCTATAATTTGTATATACAATTAATGTACATGATTTTTAACAACGTTAGTCAGTCACAAAACGACACGCCATGAAATTTTTTTCACTTTATCAGAACTACCTTAAAAGTCACCCATACCATGGACCAATGGCAGACCTAGGTTGGGTTCAGGGGGGTTCGATCAGTTGAACCCCCTAAAAAAAGTGTGTACTAGTATCTCTATATAATTTTTTTTGATCCCACTGAAGTTTTAAATTTGCATTAGAATTCTTAAATTTGCAGCCAATTTGTACCAAATTTTTAATAAATCCGTCTTAATAATCTGCATAAGGGACTTTTTGTAAAACTTTAGGAAGTAATTTTACCGATATCACATACTTTTGTGGACTACTTCTTATTTTCATATACTTTAAGACTTAAATAGGAAATTGTGTGTAAACTTAGAGACTAATTTGGTGATTTACTCTTAAATAAATTTTGGGTTAGACAACTTGTGTAACATCCCCAAGTCTCTTATTTCAATTATTTTGATTGCTTAAATGATCTATTAGAATGCATTATGTGCTAGTTTAAATAAATTAATTGTGTGTTTGATTGCTAATTTAATTACATTAGATTAGGCCATGTATGAGTGATGGGAGGGATAATAAAGGGTATGTTGGTCTTTAGTCATCTACTTCATTAAAACCTTTCAGCTGAGTGCATTTAGGCTAGCCACTTACTCTCACAAAACACAAGGACACAACACCACACTTCCATAACTCACCTTGCTGAAAATTAGAAAGAGAGAGCTAGGAGAGAGAGTTGGCGAAGGAGAGAAGAGAGGGTGAGAGGTCAAGATCACCATGCATGTTCCTTCCTTCCATACCATTGCAATTCTCTCCTCAATCTCTATATATTGACACCCATATCATCATCATTCTCTTCCTACTCATCATTTCACCATTTTCGAAATCAAGCACCATTTTGGAGAGAAGTTGAGTTTCAAGTTTTCATGTGGTTCCAATGGAGGTCCTACGAGCTATTTGTTGATGCATGTCAGTTTGGAGTATTATTTTTCAAGATTGAGAAGCTACATTTCAAATTAGGGGCTGTTTGAAGAGGGTTTTAGTTGCTGACTTGAGTCTTGGTGTTCGGGAATAGTTCGAGAGTTACGGTTTTCGGTCCAATATTCAATGATTGGTTGTTGTGGGCGATTTCCATCGCAGTAGGTGAGTTCTATGCTCGCTATTGTTTTGTGTCTTTGTTTTGAAGTTTGCATGTGACTGAGATGGTTGTCTTGTGGTTTGTTTTAAAGAGATTGAGTAAAAACCGTATTTCGAAACCGTAACATTTTATGTGTTTGGATGAATGATTGATTGATGAGAATGTGATTGCTTGGACTGATTATGTTGTTGTTTGGTATTGGTATAATATTTGACTGTGTTCGGGAATTGATCGGGACGGTATTAGGAACGAACGGAATAGCCAAAGTTACACGAAAATGCATATTTTTGGAAAACTGATGTCACGCACGGACCGTGCGTCCCTGCGCACGGGTCGTGCGTGTGGTTTTGTTGTCTGCGCAAATGTTTTTAAAATGCGCACGGGTCGTGCGCCTTAGCGCGCGGACCGTGCGTCCACTTCTGTTCCTACTTTCAAATGCACCCTAGGCTATTCCAATTGGTTCCAAATCCATTCTAATCCTTTCCCCAACCCTATGTATTGATAAATAAACTGTAATTCATGGAAAACATGCGGGTATGATTGATGTGAGGTGGATTACCCAAGTTATGTTATTGAACGAGGTTATGATTATGTGAAGACTTATTGATCGAAATGAAAGTTGTTTTATGTTATGAATTATTGAGTGAGAACATAATAAGGATATTAATAAAACACTACGGGGATGACGATCCCGTTATGTTAAGTAACGTACTTGGAATGGGAGGTCATGTATCCTGAGTTCAATGCCCTTTATGGTTATCCGGTCAAGACCGGGGTGGGTTCTCCGCTGAAGCTGAAGTTGTTCAGTCTTCTTATGGATTACGTTACATTTTGGCAAGTGAGAAGATAAAGAAAAATGACGATGAGAGGAAATGTGAGGGGTCGCGAAAGAGGTCACTGAGATTTGTAATCTCATTGTTTATCGTTTATGTTTTTCAGATTGACAAGTTAAGTTTCAGCACGGCGAAGGAATGTAGCAGTTGTTTTGGGCTATTGAGTTAAGAGATTCTTTGAGATTTAGGTTTATTGTTAGTTTCTTCAGTCAATGACTATGTATTATAGTTGTGATAGGCTAAATATATATTTTGACCCTTTATCTTTGGGGTTGTGGTCATTTTGGCCCTTTATCTTTTTTTTTTCTCATTTTAGACCCTCATGTTTTTTGTTTGTGTCATTTTGGCCCCTGCCGTTATGTTTATGTTTTTTTAGGCAAATTTTTAAGGAGGAAAATGAAATCAATTAAAAACATAAGGGCCCAAAATGAAATCAATTGAAAACATAAGGGACTAAAATGAAATCAATTAAAAACATAAGGGACCAAAATGATAACGGCAGGGGCCAAAATGACACACACACAAAACATGAGGGTCTAAAATGAGAAAAAAAAAAGATAAAGGGCCAAAGTGACCACAACCCCAAAGATAAAGGGCCAAAATATATATTTAGCCGTTGTGATACTTTAGGTTTTAAGTTTGTATTAAGTGAATGTATTAAAACTAATTCATTATTTAGATTTGAACTATGTTTATTCAAATTCATAATGACTTAGAACGGGAGGGACCCAAAGTTCAGGGTGTTACAACTTGATTCCTTAGTTTTAGTAAATTGAGTGAGGGTAGTTGAAAAAAAATTAAACAAATAGCCAACATTTTTTATAGGAACGGTGTCTTTTTTTCCCTTCAATTTTTTTCAATTTGTTTAACAAAATAAATAAACGCTAGAGATTTTACTACTTATACAAATCCATTAGTTGTCGGCGACATCAATGAATCAAAATCTTTACTTTGACTGCTCTATTGCTTTTCTTTATGCAAATAAATGGAAAAAAGTATGGTTAAAACTTTCTAATGTAAAAAACATTAATAACGAAAAAAAGTACTTCCCCCTGATTTTATGTACAACAAGAGATAAAAGAGAGAGGACGGGAGGGAGCCCAAAAAGGAACTAGAGCTATACACTTGACAAAAAAATAAATTAAAATCAAAGCAATAATAGGGAGCACAAAACTTTTTAAACTGAAAGACCCCTAGAAATTAGGAAAATGGATTGTCTTCATTGATATTATTGTAAAGTGAAATTTCAACCATAGCAATTAAAAAAGAGAGAAAATTTAATACATTGAAAAAAAGGAGAATGAGTTATAAGATTTGGATTTAATACATGACACTTTCAAATGAAATCTTCAATTGAGAGAATCCGTTCCGGTTCCCATAAAGTACACCTTCTCTCAATATATTTGAATAAATATTTGCCACTTCGATTGTACGTAATGCAGCTGTAGGTGTATAAATATTTGTCTTTAGTGACAAAGTACACCAATTGTAGGTTTCTTTCCCGCGGACTTGAAATTTCACCATAATTGTTTCTTATTCATTCGCACTCTAGTACCTGTACGTGGTTCTTTCTAATTGTTCATCTTTTTATCTTCTGAACATTTTAACTATATAATGCTTTTGTTACAAATTATCTTATGAGTATGATGTAGGTTCTCACTGTCTTGATTTTGATCTTCATCAGTTGGATCTTTCTATATGTGACTGTAAGATATAGTTTCCTCTCTGCTTTAATTCTTGCAATTTCGTTGCTAGTTTGAATTTTTCATTTCACGTATGCTGCAATTGCACTTAAATTATTGCTCCTTTTTCTGGAAACGGGTTTTGTTACTCTCAAATCTACTCTACTATAATCTACTCTCTACTCTACTCTAATAAAATAATATGCCAGCAAAAAGACATTTTTAGACATTCTATTAGGCCACCACATGTCCGGTTTTTATGGCATTTTAGTCATTTTCACACAAAAGGACCAAAGGCAACAGAAAAACTGAATAAAATTGCAAAAAAAACTGTAAAAGCGGCAAAAAAAACTGTAAAAGATGAAAAAAAACCTAAAAGCTGGAAAAAAAACAAAAAAGCTGAAAAAAGTCAAAATTGACCGGCTGACGCGTGTTAGTTTTTCTTTTTCACCAATTTTTTTCTTTTAAACTATTTTTATAATCTACTCAACCTACTAAAATCAATCAATTTAACCACTACCAATTGTCAAAAAAAGTCATACCTCTAACAAAAGTTTCAAAATTATTTGTCCAAAAAAATCAATTTTAAATTAATATTATACTCAATAATTAATTAATCTAAAATTTACTATTTACCATAATCACTTGGACACCAGCGGACCCTCTAGTAGTCGACCACCTCGTCCTTCAGTTGAGAAAGAGCAGCTCAGGCAGCTCGTAGAGGCTCAGGCGCAGCAAATACAGCAGATGCAGACTCATCACCAACAGCAGCAGATGCAGAATCCGACTATCAAAGATATCTAGGAAGACTTCTCGAGGTTTGCACGCCAACAAGTGAGGATGTTAAAGTACTATAGGAGCTTGAAGCCAGATGTGTCTGTGTCGCCTGAGGAGACGGAGTCTGATGATCCCGATGCCCCGTATTAGTATTATATATGTTGATTTTGATTATGTTATTGCTGATTTGGAGTTGAAATATGTTTATGTTGATTTAGATTATGTTATAACATTTCAGACTAGATTATGTTGATTTGAATTTTATTGGAGTACTATTCTCGAAATATCTATTTTGATTTGTTTTATTTATTTTAAATTTTAGTATTTGTTCTGTACCTTGCAGTATTGGGTTGACTGCATTTGGTAGGCCTCTTGCTGCCTGGCCAGAGGTTAGTGTGAGCCTGGGGGGGTACCTGCAAAGCCACTCCGGCGTTCAAGTCAGTATTGAGAATAGATGAGTGATTTAGCTAGGAATGAGAGAGTGTACCTTATGAAGGCTATGGGAGCCAGAATTTATAGGAAATCGTGCCCGTTTGTGGATCGTCAGATCAGTAAAATCGATCTCAACCATTCAAGTGTGATGGCCTTAATTGGGCTTGTATGTTGTGGATATGGGCCGAAATGATTGGGCCAATCCATTTCCAATTGCTAAATGCAACTCCTGGTATTGCTGAATGGACCTCCTGGTCCAGTCCAGAACAGTTTCCCCCCAAGCCGAGATTATTCCGAAGGATAGTCTTGGCTTGAAGAATTTTTGTCGATCTACCCGAAGCGTTACTTCATCTGTCCTGTCGGGTCGTATAAAATCTCTTCACCGCGACCGTGACTCACACCTCCCTTGGTGTAATCCTTGTACCGGGCACCAAGTTGGGGTGCCGTGTCCTGATGTTGGCGCCCTACTGGGCGCCTTGTGCCCAGATGCGGCGTTCTGATGTTGGCGCCCTCCTAGGCGCCTTGTGCCAAGATGCCGTATCCTGATGTTGGCACCAAAACGCGTCGCATGGGGGCAGCCAGCACATTGCAAGCCAGCACCCAAGGCGCCCAGGAGGGCGCCAAAGTCTGCTTCGCAAGGAGGCAGCCAGCGCAGCACAAACCGGCACCCAGCGCCTAGGAGGGCGCCAAATCCTGCTCCACAAGGAGGCACCCACACTAGCGCAGGCAGGCGCCCAAGGCGCCTAGGAGGGCGCCAAATCCTGCTTCGCAAGGAGGTATCCAGCGCCTAGCAACCAAGCACCCAGGCGCCTATGTGGGCGCCATCAACAACACAAAGGAGAACAGTAACGAACAACAACAAGGCACCCAGGAGGCTGCCAACATCAGGGGGCATGGCACAAGGCGCCCAGGGGGGCGATAACTTCATAACACAGCACCTTGGCACAAGGCGCCCAGGAGGGCGCCAACATCAAGACGCATGGCACAAGGCGCCCAAGAGGGTGCCAACGTCAGAGCGCAGCATCTTGGCACAAGGCGCCCAGGAGGGCGCCAACATCAGGACGCCGCATCTGGGCACAAGGCGCCCAGTAGGGCGCCAACATCAGGACATGGCACCCCAACTCGGTGCCCGGTACAAGGATTACACCAAGGGAGGTGTGAGTCACGGTCGCGGTGAAGAGATTTTATACGACCCGACAGGACAGATGAAGTAACGCTTCGGGTAGATCGACAAAAATTCTTCAAGCCAAGACTATCCTTCGGAATAATCTCGCCTTGGGGGGCAACTGTTCTGGACTGGACCAGGAGGTCCATTCAGCAATACCAGGAGTTGCATTTAGCAATTGGAAATGGATTGGCCCAATCATTTCGGCCCATATCCACAACATACAAGCCCAATTAAGGCCATCACACTTGAATGGTTGAGATCGATTCTACTGATCTGACGATCCACAAACGGGCACGATTTCCTATAAATTCCGGCTCCCATAGCCTTCATAAGGTACACTGTAACAGCCCTTTTCTACCCAATAGATTTATTTAGAATTATCGGAGTTTTTCGCGCCAAAGAAGTGTTACATTTGTTAACAACATAAAATCCGAGTTTTTAAATATAAAACAACTTCATTAAAACATGCAGCGGAGTCAAAACATGAGTCTTTAGTACAAGGTTTAAACTAACCAAAACATTAAACAACGACTTTCCCCGAGTGTTACTTATCAGAGCAGACACCGACCCGACTACGTGAAGGTAGACTGCCTTCACTCGAACTCACTTGTAAACATACCACAGAAAGGGGGTGAGATATCTCACACATAATAGGAATACATGATAAGAAATACGATAGAACATAACACCTAAGTCTACCACACCAAACACACGTCAAGGGCAAAATAGTCGATTCCAACATCAAGGGTAGAACAGTTATTTCATCATCACAAACATCACCAAGGCACAGTCGCCGAGATCATCACACATGTTATGCAATGCATGGATGCAGCCCCAACAGTGGGCATAATGCATGTGGTACCAATACAACCTCCTTTAAACATGGGTCGAAGCCCCAACCTCCTTAAACATGGGCCGAAGCCCCAACCTCCTTAAAACAATCATGCAAATGAAGTGTATGCAACACCATGCTAATGCATCAAACGCAACCAGCAGCAACCACCTATAACAATCATATCCACATCCTTTAACATTAATGACCATCTTACAAGCACAACCTCCTATTGCTCTAAACCGAAGCCTCAACCTCCTTAAATATTTAAATACAACCTCCTTTAAATCTAGAGTACAATCTCCTTTAACGACACCAAAATCACCACCTTTAATGACACCGAGGACAACCACCTTTAACGACACCAAAAACAACCACCTTAAATGACACCGAGGCACTGAAACGGATTCCCAACGACAACACTATCACCGGGACAGCCACTTGAGGTGCCCAACTAGCAACAACCAATAATCACGCCAAAGAAATGACAACTTTCAGAATTATTACTTTTCTAAACTATTTTGAGGCACCGAAAACACCTAACGGACACCTTACACAACACCTGAGACCAATGTCTGAAAAAATGGTTTGTTCTGCCCAGAAAATAGAATATCCAGGTGGGCACCTGAATAAGCTTCAAAATGCACTTTGAACCGTCCAAAACGGACACCCGAGTCAAAAGTTATGTCAAAAATAAATTTGGGACAATTTAGGCAACATCCTGAAAATTTGGCACACAACATAGGCGCCTGGCTCCCAGCACTTAGACAGAAACTGAGACACACTTAGACACCCATAGGAGCCTAGGAGCCAAACTGAACCACAAGGTTTCTGACCCAAAAATTCATTTTGTACGAGCCATTTAACATATATATGATAACCAAAAGCCCAGAATTGCAAAACCACTCTTAAAAAGTTGGCGCCCTTGGCGCCCATGGCACAAGGAACACGGCCAAATTTTGACCCAACACCTGAAACTGACTTTTTTTGTGCCCAGGAACTCCCGTACCAAATTTGAAAGCAAACCGAGCATCCAATCTCCGGGACCCTCGGCTCCCATGGTGCCTAGACACGAGCAACACAATTCTGCAACACAGTGGCGTAGACAAGGGAACCCGGCGCCCAGTGTCTAGACACAGAACCAGACACAGGCAACACAGACACAGCACATGGGCGCCTGGCTCCCAGGAGCTAGACACAGACTTAGACAGAATTTCCAGCAACACCCAAACTCCCTAGGAGCCTAAAGAGCCAACCAAATTCGAGTTCCTCACCACCAAAAATTCCCAAATTAAATCTCCAACCTTAATTTATCAATATAAGACTGACCATCATGTTTTTCACCAAAAATAATTCTCACACACAATTCATCAAACACCTTGCATGCATACACTAAAACATGACTATTCCATCACAAATCAACACATTTTCAACACCAATGGCTATCAACATGAAATCAACATTTTAATTTTCACATATGCACATATATAACACGAATTTCAGAATGCCATCATCATGGTTTGCATAAATTTTCAAGACAAGGCATTATAGGCTCTAATTCATGTAGTTCACACTAAGACAAACATGCTCATGACAACCTAGTGTTTATCCCTCATAAACCCCATCATACATAAACCCATTAGGCTAGAGAATCCCCCCTTACCTTATGAAGATGAAGAAACCTAGCACCCTCCAAGAGTCACCAACAAACACCCACAAGTCTTCCTTCTCTCTTTCTTTCCTTGAGCAATGCGTGAGCTTCTTCCTCCTTCTTCCTAGGTTTGAGCTTCACGATTTCTCCTCTTCCTTTTCCTCCTCTCCAAGCTCACGGTTCAGCCTCCTCTCTACTCACTCCTCTATTTTCTTTTCTTTTCTTTTGGCTTTTGAAATACCAAGTGAAACTAAAACCCTACAACCCCTTAAACCCCTAACTTCGAGACACACCTAGCTAATGGGTCATGGACCCTTTCACTTAACAATCCTTGGCCATATTCGAAGCACATGACCACTTATGGGTCATGGGCTTATAGTTTCACCTCCCAAATTCATTCCAACACCTCCTAAATAAAATAAAGTTCTAAGTTAATTAATTAACTAAAATAAATATTGTAAGCCTTAAATAACTTAATTAAATAAAACCCCTCCACCATTATAATTCTACTAATTAAAACCACCCATTATTGTTATTGTCATTTCTAACTCTCAACTCCTATTTTATTAATTGATTTCTACCACCTAAACCTCATTTAACCAATTAAATAAACAACCTAATATTTTTGGGCTGTTACAACTCTCCCCCACTTGAATAAATTTCGTCCTCGAAATTTTTACTTGCTAAAGTCGGCACTCTCCCACTAACCAACCGCATACAAGTTCACACAACAAGAAGCTATAACAACACCACAACAAGGACATAGAGTCTACACACATGGCACAACGAACATACAATACCAAAATAGAATCAAAGTCAAGTTTGTTGACATTCATCGCAACCCGAAATAAAAGAGTTTAAAAACCCCATAGAGTTAGTGATGTAGACTCAACTACCAATACAGTTCAGCAAGGAAATAATCCAAAAACAATAGTCTAACAAAAACAACTCAAAACAAACAAAGATCTCTCTCCGATAAGCCCATCATCCCCCGGTAGATTCCTCGCCCACCAACGCAAACACCATGCCGTCAACCTTCTCCTTCTTCAGCTTCGGACACTTATCCCTAAAGTGCACTGCTTCACCACAGTTGTAGCACACTGACTCCTTGCGCCCACACTCCCTTGCCATATGGCCCTCCTTGCCACAACGATAACATACCTTTGCCTCGGCTCTGCAATTCGCAAACCTGTGGCCGGCCCTACCACACTTAAAACACACAACGCCTGCGGGAGCATCTCCCCCACTAGACTTCTGGCCCTCAGCAACCCTTTGACCACTCCTCCCACCGGGGACATCGTATGGCTTGCTACGATCCTGATGCTTATCTCTCTTCTCTTTCACAACCTTATAAGCAGCATTGCTATCCTCTTCAAAGATCCTGCAGCTATCTACCAAATCAGCAAACACCCTAATCTTTTGATAGCCAATCGCTTTCTTGATATCTGGTCTCAATCCATTTTCAAACTTGATGCATTTAGAGAATTCAGCATTTGCACCATTGTAATGAGGGTAGAACTTGGACAACTCCACAAACTTTGCGGCATACTCGGCCACAGACTTGTCTCCCTGTCTCAACTCTAGAAATTCAATTTCCTTCTTGCCACGCACATCTTCGGGGTAATATTTCCTCATGAACTCCCTCTTGAAGACATCCCAAGAGATCTCCTCACCAGCAATCTCCAACCTCTGAAGAACCTCAAGCCACCAATCATCAGCTTCTTCGGCTAACATGTGAGTGCCATACCTCACCTTCTGAGCAGGAGTGCAATCCATAACACGGAAAACCCTCTCAATCTCCTTCAGCCATGCAAGAGATCCATCTGGGTCGTACTTGCCTTTGAACACCGGCGGGTTCTCCCTCTGAAAAGTGGCTAAGGTACGAGCACCAGCATCAACATCAGCTTGTTGATTCCCCACAACTTGAGCCATAGTTGCCAGGGCAGCAGCAGCAGCAGCATCATCTCTTCCCCTCCCAGCCATACCAACTCGATTTGCTACAAAACAAACAACAGTTAGGATTAACAGACAACAGTTGGTCGATAACCGACACAACGAATCGACAACTTGGCCGGACGGACCAACCATTGCTCTGATACCACTAATGTAACACCCCTTTTCTACCCATTAATTTAATTAGAAAAATATCAGAGTTTTCAAAATTTTGTTTCGCACGAGGAATGTTACATCTGCTTCAATAAAACCACACTTCTCAATAAAACAACTCATAAACATAATAACCATGTATTACGTAGAACATCACTAAAAGGCGAATCTCAAAACCACAGTTATCATCGCAATAAAACTTAACGTCAATAAAATCAACTACGCAGCGGAATAACAAAATAAAACAGAATTGTCAACAAAACAAAACAACCAACATCATTCATAACATTAAGTTCGTCCCCCCCCTGAGTGCTACGTATCAGAGCGTGACGACTCGACTCGAAATAGTGAAGGTACCTAGTCCTTCACTCGCAATCACCTGCACGTTACCGCATGGGGGTAACATTCAAACAGAAGGGTGAGTCCAATTCAATTCATATAATAAATCATATGATAAATAATAAGTCAAGTCACCGCTCTAAATTAATCAATCACAATCATCAATCACATCACTACAATAACTCATCACTATGTCATGTAGGCATATGAAAATGCAACCCACTCGCGGGCATATGCATGAGGTACCTTTTCACAAACGTCGCTTAGCCATTATGGCCTCATCGTCACTTAGCCTTTTGGGCCTCAAAACGTCACTGGGTTTATGCACATGGGATGCATGAGACACTATAACATGCACCACGCACAAATCACACAATCACGGTCAACTATGTGACCCGTCACTTACCAATTTGCTCACAAGAGGCACAGCACCTGTCAATTCACAATTTACACACAACAACATCACTTAGCCTTTTAGGCCTTAACATCACTTAGCCTTTCGGGCCTCAAACGTCACTGGGTTTCATCGTCACTTGCACATAAATATCATCAACTCAAATAATAGCCACTGAGGGCAAAAACGTCATTTACTAGCCACCAAGGGCCAAACAGTCATTTATACGTCATTATAAATAATATCAGCCACTAAGGGCAAAACAGTCATTTACACGTCATTTTAAATAATATTAGCCACTAAGGGCAAAACAGTCATTTACACGTCATTATAAATAATATTAGCCACTAAGGGCAAAACAGTCATTTAACTAGCCACTAGGGGCATCATCGTCAAAATAATCATTTTTGACACTAAATCGTTAAAACCACTGGTCATACGCAAAAGAGAATTTTTAAAGACACCAAACGAGTTTTCAATGTCACAGCAATGACCACAGGGGACAGCCACTTGGGCGCCCAGCAACCTTCTGAAAATATAAGTTTTTATTTTTAAAAATGGGACACACAGATAGACAACTGAAAAAGCTTCCCAACACTTTTTGAAACGTTTAAAACGGATGTCCGAGTCAAAAGATATAGCGAAAACAGTTTTCGAAAACATTTTGGGAACATCCTGAAAAACTGGCGCCCTGGGCGCCCAGCGCCCAGGCACCTGGCGCCCTGGGCGCCCAGCGCCCAGGCACCTGGCGCCCAGCAAGACGCAACACACTCACACGGGCGCTCAGCGCCTCAGCGCAACACGCAACACGCAACACACGGGCGCCCAGCGCCTTGGCGCAACACGGAAACACGCGCACACGGGCGCTCAGCGCTGGCACCCAGTGCCCAGCGCTACACACACACGCACGCACATGGGCGCTCAGCGCCCAGCGCCTGGCGCCCAGCGCCCAGCGCAACACACAGCAACACGCGCACAGCGCCCTTGGGCGCCCAGCGTGTAACACCCCTTTTTCTACCCCTTTGTTTATTTGACGAAAAATCAGAGTACGCAAAAAAAATCTTTTTCTTTTATTACACCAAAAGGAGTGTCACATTTCATCCAAAAACCAATAACAATAAATAAATAAATAAAAACATTTAACAACCATAACATCCTAGCAAACTAATCAAATGGCCACAAATGACTCTATTGTCCAACCCCGAGTGCTACATATCAGAGCAGACACCGACCCGACTACGTGAAGGTAATATGCCTTCACTCGAACTCACCTGTAAACATACCACAGAAAGGGGGTGAGATATCTCACACATAATAGGAATAAATGATAGAGAATATATTAGGATATAGCCCTATGACTACCACATTAATCACAGACATCATTACAACATCAGGGGCAAAACAGTCATTTCATCATCACAAACATCACTGTAACACCCCGGTATTTTTATCGAGTAAAAATACCCAAGTGTACCATCATAAAATAATCAGAGATATTTTTCCTGTTTTAGATATTGAACATAATTAAAAACAGCTCATAACTTAGAGTCCAATATCCAAATAACAAGAAATAGCGGAAACGATTTTACAAATTTTACTGATACAAGTTATACAATCGAAAATACAAAAATCTCGAGGGAAAGACAATGACAATGAAAACTAAGTCTTCACCGTCTTCATATGCACACCACCTAGCTGTGCTTCTTCACCTTTTCTTTTTCCCCTGCTTCTCTGTAAAACCACAAAATATAAACAGTGAGATACAATCTCAGTGAGTTCTACCGAGACCCCTACTAACACTCTCGGTTCAATTATGAGTTCTCATACATTCGTAGTTCACTTTATAAATTACATTCTTTTAATTTAGCACGACACCGACCCCAGCTTTGGTAATCCCGGTGAACCGCATTATTTAGTCCTTAACACAGCACCGACCCCAGACATGGTAATCCCGGTGAACCGTATTATAGAACTTTCTTTCTTGTAGTTTATTATAGACCACGCAATTAAACCTAGCACGACACCGGCCCCAGACATGGTAATCCGGATGAATCGCACTACATAACACGGCACCGACCCCAGACATGGTAATCCCGATGAACCGCGTTATTTAATCTTTGACACACCACCGACCCCAGACATGGTAATCCCGGCGAACCCCATACCAATAGTGTTTCCTAATGGCACGGAGCCTAGGGTAAGGGATCATGACTTCCCCGCCTAGTATGTCAACATGGGTCGTCACCCATACCACGTAAATATATATTAAATATATCTACACTCGATGACCTGTTAGTTCACCTATACTCCATGAACATTTAGTCCATCTACATGTGACCGTTAGTCGAACATAATACCCGCATCGGGCCGTTTCCCATAGTCGATATAATATATATATCGTGAATCGTAGACCGGTTTAGACAATAAATAATAATCGTCCCGTGTCAGTTATACCGTATCACGTAGGACTCATAGTCCGCTTTATTATTAATAAAACATATGTTCGCACACGAGTACTATTATTCGGTTTTTAGAAATAGTTTACAACTTCAAAAACAGTCCATTATGCCATTTAATTTATATAATTAGATAGATCTTTGAATAAGCTTTCCAACGCCCCTGAGAACACCTCAATCGGGTTCCCGGATCAAAAGTTATTGCGAAAACAAAATCAGTGAAAAACTGTTGAAAATCTGCAAAGCGTCGCGACGCGAACTGCTACCGTCGCGACGCGAAAAATGACAGAAACATTTTGCGTGACAAAATTGGGCCAGGTCGCGACGCGAAAGGGACGGGTCGCGACGCGACCCTCTGCAGAAAATTGCAGGTTTTCCGTTTTCTTGCGAAATTCGCTATTCCGCTCAATTCCGATTCTCGTTCCGATTTAAAACAGTTTTCACAACCATAAAAACAGTTCCAATCAAAGTCACACAATCATTCAAGTCAATCAAAAACTCATTTTAAACGAATTGTATCAAAACGCGACATATTTTCCAATTAACGGTTATTAAGTCAAAATCTTTCGAAATCAAATCACCAAAAATTCCATTTCAACGCAACACAACTCGAGACTCGCTCCGATCGATTCCTAACACGAAACAGACAATATCCAGAAATATTCCAGTCCAGCGAAAGCGGTAAAACAGATAATTAATTAATTCGAAACATAAAATCCTAAACGTGAGTAGAACTCACCCTTGAAGCGTGAACCACGAGCGGCCGAATCCACCGAGTAACCACACGAACATTCCCCGCTCCGGCGACACCCAATCCGCGTCCAAAGCTTCCCACTCGATCACGAAACCGCTTTTGACCGAAATACCGATTTCCCCGAAATTCTCCACGGACACTATTCATCATCTTCTTCCCCTAACCTCCATGACACTATTCACCAAAACCCCAAATCACCCAACTCGCTTCCAATCTTTCAATCCAACCTCAATCAACGATCCATCATCCTTGGGTTCGCTCCTAACCGAACCTAAACCTTCAAAACCAACCCAAAATCGGATTTCCCACAAAAGCTCCAAAAAAAAAAAACGAAAATGGCCAAGTGAGAGAGAGTGAGCTGATCGTCACGAAATTGGTACCAAAACGAAGAGGAAGTAGCGATGAACATTTTTCGTGTTGGACGGAAGTCGTTTCGGCGAAGTCTCTCACTCCCTCTTCTCTTCTCCCTCACGCCATCTCTCTCTTTTTCTCTTCTTTCTCTCTTTTCTTCTCTCTGTTTCTCGTTCTCAGTTTCTTTCTTTCTTTCAATTCATTTCTTTCTTTTAATTTCTTTTCCTCTCCTCTCACATGCACACACGTATACACAAATATATTTATTTAGTATATTTGTTGTAACGCGGTCAATTTACCATATTGATCGAAATCTCCTATTTCGATTCCAAAACTTCCTTGGTCCGTATTATCCGGTTAACGATTCGATGACAACAATTAAATAATTTTTGCACTCGATAAATTTACCAGTTAAGTACTAAATTGGTTTAATTGGTTTAACACCCAAATAATTCTACTAATTATTTTGAGGATGTTACATTCTCCCCAACTTGAAAGAATTTTGTCCTCAAAATTTCGCTAAGTCTTTCATTTGACTAACCGAGAATCGACATTCTCAGAAAGGTCTAAATTTGCTGGAAAACAATCTTGAATTAACGAAATGTGTGTAGAAAATCTTTCCAATCCAGCACACCAATCGTCAAGTATGAACCACTACTACCTTGATATGAACTTTCTTGTTACGAATCAATACGAGAGACTCCTCTTTCGCCTACATAGGCTCGGCACTGCGTTCGAAAACGCTTCCGAAGCTTCATTCCTCACTTGCTCCCCAACTTGATTAATCCAAATCGAAGTACTCCTCAGTAGAGGTAAAAATAAGTACGATTTCCTCAAAGGGCGTAGACACGTTCTCCGCAAATTTCTAAAAATCCCTAACAGTTCTCGTACATAGCGACAATGTCACGAAAAAGTCACTCGTGACACTTCTTGATTCGCCCCTAAGATTTCGAGATGATACTTCTCGAAAGAAGATGAAATGAGGATTTACAGAAACGTTTATCTTAAACGTAGAAATAAACCACGGGGACATCAAATAATTTGAACGTAATGAAGGTCACCTCAGTTGTTCTCCAAACAACTATCAAACAGGACTCAGAGCTCCTTTCCGAATTAGTCAATAGAGTTGAGAGTTTTCCCTCAACCTAAGTAATCCTCTTGATCCATTCCCAAAATTAACTTTAGCATGCGGGTTTTCACAAAAAAAATGATTTTTCAAAACTATCATGCCGCACACCAAGCTTCATTTCGGAAATTTCACTCGCTTGTAAGCAGATCCATCAATTAATTCTTTGATGGTTATTCGCAACGTGAAAACAGTCAGCAGTTACCTCATTTACATATTCGTATTCACGTTCGACTTGTCAAACGGAATCTCATAATACTATCTCATTGTTAACCTTCACAAAGGAGAGGTTAACAAACTAATACCTCGCCACTAATACATCTGCTTTATATTCTGTACACCCAGGAACAGAATATAAACTTCGGTGTGCTTCCTCTAACACTTGCCTTTTTATTGATCTCATCATCGGCCGCACAGATTCTACCGTTGAAACAACTGACTCCATCACTATCCATGGTAAAATCTGGAAATACCTTTTGTGAATGTAGCTTCACATCAACTTCCTGTGCTAAGCGTATAGAATCCCTTAGGGATCTAGAGATCCTCATATGGCTCAACACTAACCGGTTCCTCTCGATCTTGAATTCAGATTTGAGTCTCCAAAAGACTCCGATGATTCCATCCCATGCATCAGCTTCAACATTGGAATTTCCTGGATGATACTTCAACCCGAAGTCATAATCCTTCAGAAATTCTACACACTTCTCTGCCTGCTATTCAGTTCTCTCTGATCAAACAGATACCTTAAACTCTTGTGACCACTAGAGACTTCGAAACGAGCCCCATACGGGTAACGTCTCCAAATCTTCAGTGCATACACAATAGCTATTAACTCCAATTCGTGAGTTGGATAATTCTCTTCACGAGACCTTAATTGTCTGGACGCATAAGCGACCACTTGTTGATTTTGCATTAGAATACATCCTAAACCCTTCCCTGAAGCGTCATTGAAAATTTAAAATTCCAATGATGGATCCGGAAGAATCAGGATTGGAGCAGAAGTCAAAATCTTCGACTCTATAAAACATTCTTCACAATCGGCATCCCACGTAAACGGATGACCCTTACGAGTTAACCGAGTAAGTGGAAAACTAACTGTGAGAACCCTTTAACAAATCTCTTATAGTAACTGGCTAGACCCAGAAACTTTTGATCTCTGCGGCTGATGTTGGTCACTCCCATTCAACACCGCTTCCTTCTTGCTGGGATCTATAGAAATTCTCGGCTTGGAAAATTACATGTCTCAAGGACTTTACCCCTGACACCCAAAAATCACACCTCGAAGGTTTCAAGTACAACTTCTTTTCTCGGATTACACTCAAAACAATGAGGAGATGTTGGACATGCTCCTCAATGGTCTTCGAGCACATCAAAATATCATCGATGAAAACGACTTCAAACTGATCCTGATACTTATGAAAAACTCGGTTCATGTAATCCATGAATACCGCTGGAGCATTAGTCAAACCGAAGGGTATCACTACCCTCACATAACGTCCATACCTAGTACGGAAAGCTGTCCTCGGAATATCTAAGACTCTTACTTTTGTTCGATGATGTCCTGACCTCAGATCAATTTTAGAAACACTGCAGCACCTCAAATTGCTCAAGCAAATCGTCTATCCTTGGTAAGGGATATTTATTCTTGATCGTCACTTTGTTGAGTTGTCGATAACCGATGTACAATCTCTTACTACTAACCTTTCTTTTGACTAATCACACCAGAGCACTCCTTAGAGAAGCACTCGGTCGAATGAATTTCTTTAACATCGACTCTTCAAGTTGAGACTCCATTTCCTTTAATTCTCAAGAAACCTTCAATAAGAAACAATAGATATTGATCCCGTGCCAGGAACCAATTCTACAGTAACTCTACCTGTCGCTCTAGAGGTTCAGAAGAAACTTCATCGTGAAAACATCCAGAAAGTCATTCACGACCTGAACGTTCGCCAAATCTAAACTAGTTCCAGTGGGTGCAGATAAGATACTAACATGTGCTCCCGCACCTTGGAATGAAGATTGACCGTCTAAGGTGAACTAGGTAACCGCTTCAGAATTTGTCTTAGACAATTCAACTGATTCTGAAGAGAAACTGATAGTTGATTAACACAGTCGATTGCAACATGATTTGCAGTCATCCAATTCATACCCGAAATGGTGTCCACACTTCTCATAGGCAAACAATAAATTCTACAACGAAATTTCTGCCTCCTATGACAAGTAGACAATTCTATACAAAGATTAGGTCTGGACACGACCCTTATCAGCAGTTAAGATAGTTATCGGTTCGGATAGCGATGATAAGGCTAATCCCAACTGATTCACACGCGATCGGGATATACAACAATAGGTTGCACCCGAATCATATAACATACTGATAGAGTTATTGAAAACTGATCTCATACCCCTCAGTAAATTGTCTGCAGTTGTAACAGTCTAAACATCCAGAATGTTGACTCGTCCTTGCCTTGGAGCTGCTTGTGACTCCTTGGAACTTTTCCTTACGGGGCACTCTTTACCATAGTGACCCTCTACATTTTTATAATAGCACCGATTAGATCTTCGCTTGCAATCACCGCTGTGAGGCTTTCCATAGTTAGAACATCTTCTGACCTTTGAAGAATCAAAGAATTGGATCTGCTTTTCCTTTGATGAAATTATCTTAGGACTTTGCATTCGGAGTTGATATTTCAACTACCTTCTTTCCTTTCCCATATTTCCTATGAGATCATCCTCAGCGACATAGGCTGATTGCACTAAGGCAACATAATTGGTAGCAGTATAAGAACTGAGACCATAAATCATAAAAACACTTGTGCCCGTCTTAGACTTCTGCATTCTCTGTTCGTCATCCGAAGGATACTTTACCACTTGGTAAAACTGAGACAACTTCTCAAACTTAGCGGTGTATTCTTCCACCGTCATGTCACCTTTCCTGAGGATGCACCGGTTGAAGATTCCGATTGTGGTCGAGGATTGCATCTTGATCATCCAGTCATAATTCCGCTTATGATGCACTAAGTATTAAGTTGATCAGGCTCAATGTCTCTTAGCATCACAAGTGTAATTACAACCAGGACTAACAAGGAATCGACTCAACCCTAAACTAAGTCCGACTAGGTCGAACTGCTCTGATACCAACTGTAACACCCCGGTATTTTTATCGAGTAAAAATACCCAAGTGTACCATCATAAAATAATCAGAGATATTTTTCCTGTTTTAGATATTGAACATAATTAAAAACAGCTCATAACTTAGAGTCCAATATCCAAATAACAAGAAATAGCGGAAACGATTTTACAAATTTTACTGATACAAGTTATACAATCGAAAATACAAAAATCTCGAGGGAAAGACAATGACAATGAAAACTAAGTCTTCACCGTCTTCATATGCACACCACCTAGCTGTGCTTCTTCACCTTTTCTTTTTCCCCTGCTTCTCTGTAAAACCACAAAATATAAACAGTGAGATACAATCTCAGTGAGTTCTACCGAGACCCCTACTAACACTCTCGGTTCAATTATGAGTTCTCATACATTCGTAGTTCACTTTATAAATTACATTCTTTTAATTTAGCACGACACCGACCCCAGCTTTGGTAATCCCGGTGAACCGCATTATTTAGTCCTTAACACAGCACCGACCCCAGACATGGTAATCCCGGTGAACCGTATTATAGAACTTTCTTTCTTGTAGTTTATTTTATAGACCACGCAATTAAACCTAGCACGACACCGGCCCCAGACATGGTAATCCGGATGAATCGCACTACATAACACGGCACCGACCCCAGACATGGTAATCCCGATGAACCGCGTTATTTAATCTTTGACACACCACCGACCCCAGACATGGTAATCCCGGCGAACCCCATACCAATAGTGTTTCCTAATGGCACGGAGCCTAGGGTAAGGGATCATGACTTCCCCGCCTAGTATGTCAACATGGGTCGTCACCCATACCACGTAAATATATATTAAATATATCTACACTCGATGACCTGTTAGTTCACCTATACTCCATGAACATTTAGTCCATCTACATGTGACCGTTAGTCGAACATAATACCCGCATCGGGCCGTTTCCCATAGTCGATATAATATATATATCGTGAATCGTAGACCGGTTTAGACAATAAATAATAATCGTCCCGTGTCAGTTATACCGTATCACGTAGGACTCATAGTCCGCTTTATTATTAATAAAACATATGTTCGCACACGAGTACTATTATTCGGTTTTTAGAAATAGTTTACAACTTCAAAAACAGTCCATTATGCCATTTAATTTATATAATTAGATAGATCTTTGAATAAGCTTTCCAACGCCCCTGAGAACACCTCAATCGGGTTCCCGGATCAAAAGTTATTGCGAAAACAAAATCAGTGAAAAACTGTTGAAAATCTGCAAAGCGTCGCGACGCGAACTGCTACCGTCGCGACGCGAAAAACGACAGAAACATTTTGCGTGACAAAATTGGGCCAGGTCGCGACGCGAAAGGGACGGGTCGCGACGCGACCCTCTGCAGAAAATTGCAGGTTTTCCGTTTTCTTGCGAAATTCGCTATTCCGCTCAATTCCGATTCTCGTTCCGATTTAAAACAGTTTTCGCAACCATAAAAACAGTTCCAATCAAAGTCACACAATCATTCAAGTCAATCAAAAACTCATTTTAAACGAATTGTATCAAAACGCGACATATTTTCCAATTAACGGTTATTAAGTCAAAATCTTTCGAAATCAAATCACCAAAAATTCCATTTCAACGCAACACAACTCGAGACTCGCTCCGATCGATTCCTAACACGAAACAGACAATATCCAGAAATATTCCAGTCCAGCGAAAGCGGTAAAACAGATAATTAATTAATTCGAAACATAAAATCCTAAACGTGAGTAGAACTCACCCTTGAAGCGTGAACCACGAGCGGCCGAATCCACCGAGTAACCACACGAACATTCTCCGCTCCGGCGACACCCAATCCGCGTCCAAAGCTTCCCACTCGATCACGAAACCGCTTTTGACCGAAATACCGATTTCCCCGAAATTCTCCACGGACACTATTCATCATCTTCTTCCCCTAACCTCCATGACACTATTCACCAAAACCCCAAATCACCCAACTCGCTTCCAATCTTTCAATCGAACCTCAATCAACGATCCATCATCCTTGGGTTTGCTCCTAACCGAACCTAAACCTTCAAAACCAACCCAAAATCGGATTTCCCACAAAAGCTCCAAAAAAAAAAACGAAAATGGCCAAGTGAGAGAGAGTGAGCTGATCGTCACGAAATTGGTACCAAAACGAAGAGGAAGTAGCGATGAACATTTTTCGTGTTGGACGGAAGTCGTTTCGGCGAAGTCTCTCACTCCCTCTTCTCTTCTCCCTCACGCCATCTCTCTCTTTTTCTCTTCTTTCTCTCTTTTCTTCTCTCTGTTTCTCGTTCTCAGTTTCTTTCTTTCTTTCAATTCCTTTCTTTCTTTTAATTTCTTTTCCTCTCCTCTCACATGCACACACGTATACACAAATATATTTATTTAGTATATTTGTTGTAACGCGGTCAATTTACCATATTGATCGAAATCTCCTATTTCGATTCCAAAACTTCCTTGGTCCGTATTATCCGGTTAACGATTCGATGACAACAATTAAATAATTTTTGCACTCGATAAATTTACCAGTTAAGTACTAAATTGGTTTAATTGGTTTAACACCCAAATAATTCTACTAATTATTTTGAGGATGTTACAATCACCAAGGCACAGTCGCCAAGGTCATCACACATGTTATGAAATGCATGAGTGCAGCCCCACCAGTAGGCATAATGCATGTGGTACCAAAATCAACCTCCTTAAAACATGGGCCGAAGCCCCAACCTCCTTAAAACATGGGCCGAAGCCCCAACCTCCTTTAAATTGGGTCGAAGCCCCAACCTCCTTAAAACATCATGCAAATGAAGTGCATGCAACACCATGCTAATGCACCAAAACACAACCAGCAACAGCCGCCTTAAACATCACATCGATATCAAATAATACTAACAACATCGTACGAGCACAACCTCCCATTACTCTAGGCCGAAGCCTCAACCTCCTTTAAATTCTAAGTACAACCTCCTATCACTCGACAACCTCCTTTAAATGCAAAGCCTAAGACAACCACCCATTTATGATTCGGGAGGACCACCTCCTTTAACGACACCAAAAACAACCACCTTTAATGACTTCAAAAACAACCACCTTTTATGACTTCAAAAACAACCACCTTTAATGACTTCAAAAACAACCACCTTTAATGACTTCAAAAACAACCACCTTTAATGACTTTCAAACGCAACCCCGACACCCGAACACCGGGACATCAATCACTAAATACCGGGAGTACCGAAAACCACCAGAGACACCCGACGACACCAGGGGCGTTAACACATTAAGACAGTACCAAGGACATCACTTTTTCAAAAGGGCAATTTCACCAAAATGCCGGAGACACGACAAAGTTTTCCCAAAACGACAACACACACTAGTTCACTCAAACCTCAGTAATTTTCCAGAAAAATAATACTTTCTGCCCAAAAATAGAATATTCATATGGGCCTCTGAATAAGCTTTCCAAAACATCTCGGAACGTCCCGATCGGACTCCCGAGTCAAAAGATTTGCTAAAAACAGTTTTCGAAAGAAATTCAGGATGTCTCTGCTACAGTAACCGAAAAACACCAAAATACACCAATTGTGCTACAGTAACCGAAAACACCAAAATACACCCAATTTGCTACAGTAACCGAAAAACACCAAATTACACCAATTTTGCTACGGTAACCGAAAACACCAAAATACACCCATTTTGCTACAGTAACCGAAAACACCAAATTACACCAATTTTGCTACAGTAACCGAAAACACCAAATTTTATATGTAATCCACAAGAATTCTAGGAACCAATAAATCACCAATTATTTCCGGCCACACGTATTCAAGATCCACCCAAGAATCAATTTCAACAATCCAAATCAATATCCATGAACATCATATACATACCAAGGGTCCAATTAATTTTCAAGATTCAATAACATAACAACACATTATTTAACACCATCAATATATATTCAGCCACTTTAAACAAACATCAAACATGCAAGAAACATCATAGATCTATCCCCACATAGTACCCATCATGTAAGCCCATTAGGTTAGAGAATCCCCCCTTACCTCTTAGTTAGATGAGCACTAAACCTCTTTGACCAAGCACCAATGAAATTCGTAGCTCTCCTCCTTCTTAGACACCAACAAGTTCCTCTTCTCTTCTCCTTGAGCCACACGAACCCTCTCTCTTCCCTCTTCTTGAAGTTTCGCCTCCCTCTCTCAAGCTTGCCTCCCTCTTTCTAATTTCTCCTAAGCTACGTGAATGCCTACTCTAAAACCCTAGGTTGGCTTCATGTAACATGCCTATGTCATGGATCCATGATCCATGGGTTTTCCCTCATCACTTAACCCAATTGGATAGTTTAATGGTAGCACCTCCTAATTAACTAAGTGAACCCCTCCACTGAATAAATACCTCCTCAATTATATCTTCTACTAATTAAACCACCCATTATTATTCATATCACCCAAATCCTATTTTATTAATTAAATTCTACCACCTAAACCTCATTTAATTAATTAAATAAACAACCTAATATTTTTGGGCTGTTACAACTCTCCCCCACTTGAATAAATTTCGTCCTCGAAATTTTTACTTGCTAAAGTCGGAACTCTCCCACTAACCAACCGCATACCAGTTCACACAACAAGAAGCTATAACAACACCACAACAAGGACATAGAATTTCACACATGGAAGCACAACATAGCGCACAATGCCAGTGGGAGCATCTCTCCCACTAGCCGGCTTACCATTAGCAACCTTCGGTTTACCTCCACCTGCAGAAGCACCACTACACACAAACAATGGTTAGGACAACACACAACAGTTGGTCGTTAACCGACACAACGACTCGACGACTTGGCCGGACGGACCAACCATTGCTCTGATACCACTAATGTAACACCCCTTCTTCTACCCCTTTGTTTATTTGACGAAAAATCAGAGTACGCAAAAAAAATCTTTTTCTTTTATTACACCAAAAGGAGTGTCACATTTCATCCAAAAACCAATAACAATAAATAAATAAATAAAAACATTTAACAACCATAACATCCTAGCAAACTAATCAAATGGCCACAAATGACTCTATTGTCCAACCCCGAGTGCTACATATCAGAGCAGACACCGACCCGACTACGTGAAGGTAATATGCCTTCACTCGAACTCACCTGTAAACATACCACAGAAATGGGGTGAGATATCTCACACATAATAGGAATAAATGATAGAGAATATATTAGGATATAGCCCTATGACTACCACATTAATCACAGACATCATTACAACATCAGGGGCAAAACAGTCATTTCATCATCACAAACATCACCAAGGCACAGTCGCCAAGGTCATCACACATGTTATGAAATGCATGAGTGCAGCCCCATCAGTAGGCATAATGCATGTGGTACCAAAATCAACCTCCTTAAAACATGGGCCGAAGCCCCAACCTCCTTAAAACATGGGCCGAAGCCCCCACCTCCTTTAAATTGGGTCGAAGCCCCAACCTCCTTAAAACATCATGCAAATGAAGTGCATGCAACACCATGCTAATGCACCAAAACACAACCAGCAACAGCCGCCTTAAACATCATATCGATATCAAATAATACTAACAACATCGTACGAGCACAACCTCCCATTACTCTAGGCCGAAGCCTCAACCTCCTTTAAATTCTAAGTACAACCTCCTATCACTCGACAACCTCCTTTAAATGCAAAGCCTAAGACAACCACCCATTTATGATTCGGGAGGAGCACCTCCTTTAACGACACCAAAAACAACCACCTTTAATGACTTCAAAAACAACCACCTTTTATGACTTCAAAAACAACCACCTTTAATGACTTCAAAAACAACCACCTTTAATGACTTCAAAAACAACCACCTTTAATGACTTTCAAAAGCAACCCCGACACCCGAACACCGGGACATCAATCATTAAATACCGGGAGTACCGAAAACTACCAGAGACACCCGACGACACCAGGGGCGTTAACACATTAAGACAGTACCAAGGACATCACTTTTTCAAAAGGGCAATTTCACCAAAATGCCGGAGACACGACAAAGTTTTCCCAAAACGACAACACACACTAGTTCACTCAAACCTCAGTAATTTTCCAGAAAAATAATACTTTCTGCCCAAAAATAGAATATTCATATGGGCCTCTGAATAAGCTTTCCAAAACATCTCGGAACGTCCCGATCGGACTCCCGAGTCAAAAGATATGCTAAAAACAGTTTTCGAAAGAAATTTAGGATGTCTCTGCTACAGTAACCGAAAAACACCAAAATACACCAATTCTGCTACAGTAACCGAAAACACCAAAATACACCCAATTTGCTACAGTAACTGAAAAACACCAAATTACACCAATTTTGCTACGGTAACCGAAAACAGCAAAATACACCCATTTTGCTACAGTAACCGAAAACACCAAATTACACCAATTTTGCTACAGTAACCGAAAACACCAAATTTTATATGTAATCCACAAGAATTCTAGGAACCAATAAATCACCAATTATTTCCAGCCACAGGTATTCAAGATCCACCCAAGAATCAATTTCAACAATCCAAATCAATATCCATGAACATCATATACATACCAAGGGTCCAATTAATTTTCAAGATTCAATAACATAACAACACATTATTTAACACCATCAATATATATTCAGCCACTTTAAACAAACATCAAACATGCAAGAAACATCATAGATCTATCCCCACATAGTACCCATCATGTAAGCCCATTAGGTTAGAGAATCCCCCCTTACCTCTTAGTTAGATGAGCACTAAACCTCTTTGACCAAGCACCAATGAAATTCGTAGCTCTCCTCCTTCTTAGACACCAACAAGTTCCTCTTCTCTTCTCCTTGAGCCACACGAACCCTCTCTCTTCCCTCTTCTTGAAGTTTCGCCTCCCTCTCTCAAGCTTGCCTCCCTCTTTCTAATTTCTCCTAAGCTACGTGAATGCCTACTCTAAAACCCTAGGTTGGCTTCATGTAACATGCCTATGTCATGGATCCATGATCCATGGGTTTTCCCTCATCACTTAACCCAATTGGATAGTTTAATGGTAGCACCTCCTAATTAACTAAGTGAACCCCTCCACTGAATAAATACCTCCTCAATTATATCTTCTACTAATTAAACCACCCATTATTATTCATATCACCCAAATCCTATTTTATTAATTAAATTCTACCACCTAAACCTCATTTAATTAATTAAGTAAACAACCTAATATTTTTGGGCTGTTACACAGCGCCCAGCACAAACCAGCAACACAGTTTTCAGCACAAGTTCAACATCAATAATTTTGTTTTCAAATTTTTATATGACCATTCACAACCCAATTTCCCACCACTCATGAATACATGTAAAATCATCAAAATCGTTTATCCAACATCAAAATTTCACAATACCCCAAGCACAAACATGGCACCCTAGGCGCCCCTAACATCAACACGAATTCTTCGAGCACAAATTCATCCAACCACATGCCAAATCGAAATAACAACATGAAATTACACATACATCATATCCACGAATTAGATCTAGGCATCTCTACTTAAAACCTATCATAGGAATTATTATAAAAATTGATAGAACTCCCATTACCTCGAATTCGAAGAGTAGGAGCCCTCGAGACGATCACGAACGGAACCACGGCAACAATTCACGTCCCTCCCTTCCTTGGAGCTTGCGACCTTCTCCTCTCTTCTTCTCCCTCTACGGCGCGCCTCTCTTCTCTCTATGCTCTTTCTTTCAATTTCGCAAAAGCCAACAAAACCCTAACCCCCTAGGCGCCTTGGCCACTTCGCTTATGACTTGAGTCATGGGCTTGGGCTTCTCACTTAAGCCCAAGTCCATCTAATTTGGCACCTCCACCTTCTAATACCACCTACACATATTAATATAATTTCTAATAGTTAAATTATATTCAATTAATTAAATAAATTCCTAAATACTTAATTAAATAAATTAATTAAATACTTAATCGTACAAAATGAATTTTTGGGTCAGAAACCTTGTGGTTCAGTTTGGCTCCTAGGCTCCTATGGGTGTCTAAGTGTGTCTCAGTTTCTGTCTAAGTGCTGGGAGCCAGGCGCCTATGTTGTGTGCCAAATTTTCAGGATGTTGCCTAAATTGTCCCAAATTTATTTTTGACATAACTTTTGACTCGGGTGTCCGTTTTGGACGGTTCAAAGTGCATTTTGAAGCTTATTCAGGTGCCCACCTGGATATTCTATTTTCTGGGCAGAACAAACCATTTTTTCAGACATTGGTCTCAGGTGTTGTGTAAGGTGTCCGTTAGGTGTTTTCGGTGCCTCAAAATAGTTTAGAAAAGTAATAATTCTGAAAGTTGTCATTTCTTTGGCGTGATTATTGGTTGTTGCTAGTTGGGCACCTCAAGTGGCTGTCCCGGTGATAGTGTTGTCGTTGGGAATCCGTTTCGGTGCCTCGGTGTCATTTAAGGTGGTTGTTTTTGGTGTCGTTAAAGGTGGTTGTCCTCGGTGTCATTAAAGGTGGTGATTTTGGTGTCGTTAAAGGAGATTGTACTCTAGATTTAAAGGAGGTTGTATTTAAATATTTAAGGAGGTTGAGGCTTCGGTTTAGAGCAATAGGAGGTTGTGCTTGTAAGATGGTCATTAATGTTAAAGGATGTGGATATGATTGTTATAGGTGGTTGCTGCTGGTTGCGTTTGATGCATTAGCATGGTGTTGCGTACGCTTCGTTTGCATGATTGTTTTTAGGAGGTTGGGGCTTCGGCCCATGTTTAAGGAGGTTGGGGCTTCGGCCCATGTTTAAGGAGGTTGGGGCTTCGACCCATGTTTAAAGGAGGTTGTATTGGTACCACATGCATTATGCCCACTGTTGGGGCTGCATCCATGCATTGCATAACATGTGTGATGATCTCGGCGACTGTGCCTTGGTGATGTTTGTGATGATGAAATAACTGTTCTACCCTTGATGTTGGAATCGACTGTTTTGCCCTTGACGTGTGTTTGGTGTGGTAGACTTAGGTGTTATGTTCTATCGTATTTCTTATCATGTATTCCTATTATATGTGAGATATCTCACCCCCTTTCTGTGGTATGTTTACAGGTGAGTTCGAGTGAAGGCAGTTTACCTTCACGTAGTCGGGTCGGTGTCTGCTCTGATAAGTAACACTCGGGGAAAGTCGTTGTTTAATGTTTTGGTTACTTTAAACCTTGTACTAAAGACTCATGTTTTGACTCCGCTGCATGTTTTAATGAAGTTGTTTTATATTTAAAAACTCGGATTTTATGTTGTTAACAAATGTAACACTTCTTTGGCGCGAAAAACTCCGATAATTCTAAATAAATCTATTGGGTAGAAAAAGGGTGTTACAGTGTACCTTATGAAGGCTATGGGAGCCGGAATTTATAGGAAATCGTGCCCTTTTGTGGATCGTCAGATCAGTAGAATCGATCTCAACCATTCAAGTGTGATGGCCTTAATTGGGCTTGTATGTTGTGGATATGGGCCGAAATGATTGGGCCAATCCATTTCCAATTGCTAAATGCAACACCTGGTATTGCTGAATGGACCTCCTGGTCCAGTCCAGAACAGTTGCCCCCCAAGCCGAGATTATTCCGAAGGATAGTCTTGGCTTGAAGAATTTTTGTCGATCTACCCGAAGCGTTACTTCATCTGTCCTGTCGGGTCGTATAAAATCTCTTCACCACGACAGTGACTCACACCTCCCTTGGTGTAATCCTTGTACCGGGCACCGAGTTGGGGTGCCGTGTCCTGATGTTGGAGCCCTACTGGGCGCCTTGTGCCCAGATGCGGCGTCCTGATGTTGGCGCCCTCCTGGGCGCCTTGTGCGAAGATGCCGTATCCTGATGTTGGCGCCCTCCTGGGCGCCTTGTGCCAAGATGCTGCGCTCTGACGTTGGCACCCTTTTGGGCGCCTTGTGCCATGCGTCCTGATGTTGGCGCCCTCCTGGGCGCCTTGTGCCAAGGTGGTGTGTTCTGAAGTTATCGCCCCCCTGGGCGCCTTGTGCCATGCCCCCTGATGTTGGCAGCCTCCTGGGTGCCTTGTTGTTGTTCGTTACTGTTCTCCTTTGTGTTGGTGATGGCGCCCACATAGGTGCCTGGGTGCTTGGTTGCTAGGCGCTGGATACCTCCTTGCGAAGCAGGATTTGGCGCCCTCCTAGGCGCCTTGGGCGCCTGCCTGCGCTAGTGTGGGTGCCTCCTTGTGGAGCAGGATTTGGCGCCCTGCTAGGCGCTGGGTGCCGGTTTGTTCTGCGCTGGCTGCCTCCTTGCGAAGCAGACTTTGGCGCCCTCCTGGGCGCCTTGGGTGCTGGCTTGCAATGTGCTGGCTGCCCCCTTGCGACGCGTTTTGGTGCCCTCCTGGGCGCTGGTTGCCAGTTTGCGCTAGGCTGGGTGCCGGCTTGTGAGAGGGGGTTTGGTGCCCTCCTGGGCGCCTTGGGCACTGTCTGCCACCTTGCGAAGCGTTTTGGCGCCCTCCTGGGCGCTGGGTGCCGGTTTACGCCAGGCTGGATGCTGGCTTGCGAGAGGGGGTTTGGAGCCCTCCTGGGCGCTGGCTTGCAATGCGCTGGCTGCCCCTTTGTGACGCGTTTTGGTGCCCTCCTGGGCGTTGGGTGCTGGTTCGCGCTAGGCTGGGTGCCGGCTTGCAACACGAATTTTGGCGCCCTCTAGGGCGCCTGGGTGCCGGGTTGGGCACGCTGGCTGTCTCCATGCGTCAAGTGTTTTGGCGCCCTCTTGGGCGCCTTGGTGCCTTCCTGGATGTGCTAGGTGCCATCCTGCAGAACTTGTTTTGGCGCCCTCTAGGGCGCCTTGGTGCCTTCTTGGATGTGCTTGGTGCCATCCTGCAGAACATGTTTTGGTGCCCCCTAGGGCGCCTGGGTGCCGGTCTGGATGTGCTTGGTGCCATCCTGCAGAACTTGTTTTGGCGCCCTCCAGGGCGCCTTGGTGCCTTCGTGGATGTGCTTGGTGCCATCCTGCAGAACATGTTTTGGTGCCCCCTAGGGCGCCTGTGTGCCGGCCTGGATGTGCTTGGTGCCATCCTGCAGAACATGTTTTGGCGCCCTCTAGGGCGCCTTGGTGCCTTCCTGGATGTGCTTGGTGCCATCCTGGGTGCCGGCCTAGATGGTGCTTGCAGCCATCCTGCGAAACATGTTTTGGGGCCCTCAAGGGCGCCTGGGTGCCGGGTGCTAGGCACCTTCCATGATGCCCGATCCTGTTTTGAGTTGGCGCCCTGGTGCTGGGCCCCTGGGTGCCGGGTGCTAGGCTGTCTTGTCTCATGACATTGGCACCCTTGCTGGCACCTTGTGGGTGCCTTGACCTTAGATCCCTGCTGGGTGGGCGCCGTGACCTTGGTTGTTTTGTGTGACTATCCTTTCAATTCTTTCGCAAGCTTTGTGCTGCTTCTTCTTTGCTAAGGTAAATTTGCTTGGATTTTGGATTTTAAGTAGATAGTTGCTAAGCTTGCCTTGCTTTATGAAGATGAGCCGATGCCCGTCGGGACAATTTGTAATGAAGTATACCCTTAGCACAGTTTACCAAGACTCGGCTTGGATAGAACTCGCTAAAAGGGGTTGTGACCACCAAGGTCAGCTCGAAGTATGCTCTCGACACAGTTTAAAAGGACTCTGCCCAGATCGAACTCGCCCAAGGGGTTGTAACCACCAAGGTCAGCTTTAAGTATCCTCTTGGCACAGTTTACCAAGGTCAGGTTGAAGTATCCTCTTGACAAATGATAATGTGCTTTGTTTGATTTACTAATGAAAGTATGCATAACGTGCAAAGATGCAAAGAGAAAATGAAATATGAAGAAATTTTATGATGAATGATTTTTGACAAATGAGTGTGATGGATGACAATGAAATGAAGATGTGCACTACATGTAGACAAAAAAAATATTTTTCTAAGGACTTATGCAGAGAAAATGCAAATGAATGCATACTTTTCAATGACACGCGGTGAACGAGACAAAGTTAATTACATTCTATTTTTTTTTACGCGAAATGCACTATTTTTTACCATGCAACATTTTTTTTTTGCTTTTTATGCATGAAATGTAATGCAATTTTTATGTTGTTTATGCATGAAATGCAATATGGTTTTTAATTTTGTAGAAAAAACGAGTGATTTTCTAAACCCAAAAGTTTTTTTTATGGGAAAAGGATATTTTTGTTTTTTTATGGAAAATAAGGTAAGAGGTAGAGTAGCTCCCTCTGTGACCTAAATTGGTTAGCCCATGCTATTGGGCCCTACAGATCTAAGGTCTTCTATTGTGAGTACTCACGAGGTGGGTGTTCTAACCTATTGAGATTTAAGGTCTCTAGAGTCAAGTACTCTTCTAGAAGGTTAAACGAACCAGGATGTACATCCCAGATGTGGATACCCGCATAGAAGTATCGTACTCTAGATGAGGAATTCGTGGAACTCACACAGGATGTACATCCCAAATGAGTCCCACTCACCCTCGTTCTAACTTATGTGTTTTTTGCGGCTCAGGTGTGAGCTCAACACTCAAGGTGTGCTCACAGTGTAGGTGTAGTGTGTGAAGGGAGCATACAAACCTCAAATCCTAAAAATAAAAACCCAAATTGAACCTGCATATTAACCAGAAAATACAACCAGCCAATAATATCAAGTGTTCTCTAGCCTAGGGTTTATATCAAGTAAAATATAAAATAAATATCAAATGAAATATATAAAAAGAAAAAATAATAAATTAAGAGGGGTAAACAATGCGAATCTTATAATCATTTTGCACAAACAAACTAAATAGGCTTGACTCTCACCGTCCCCAGTGGAGTCGCCATCTATCGTGACCGGGGTCCCGACGCAGACAGCTCAAAATTGGTATTTTTAGGAGTCGCCACCCAATTTATTAAATAGGGAAAATTGAGAAAAACCTATCTAAGAGTTATTGGTCTACGTAAACTAGGTTGGATTCGGGAGTCGGTTATGCGTAGGGAAGGGTGAAAACTTAATTCCACTACACCCCTAGTACATCCGTCCTAAGACAGTTACCCTAAAGCTGGTTGTGCAAATATAAATTACGAATTTATTTGTTTTACCCAAAAATAAAATCGAAGAAAATAATAAGGACTAATTTGGAAAAGTTTAATTTTGACTTGACGGGGAAGCCCCGCTCCTACGTATCCTCTGGTGCAATGAGGAACTCAAAAGTCACGTAGTTCTTTCTGAAAAAAGTTTGTTGGTTGGTTGATTTTAATTTTTTGAAGGGGTTTGAGATCACCAAGTTGTACAACTCAGGCGTCTTAAACCGGGATCGACAAGATGTCACATCTCAGCCAATCCCTGTTTTATATTTTTTAGAAAATAGGTGTTAAAGAAAAGAGAGTTGATTATTTGAAAAAAAAAATAATTAGCTTGACGGGGAAGCCCCGCTCCTACGTATCTCCTTGTGCGGAGAATCATAGGCTACGTAGTTTTTCTTGAAAATATTTGTTTGTTTTGTTGATTTTAATATTTTGAAGGGGTTTGAGATCACCAAGTTGTACAACTCAGGCGTCTTAACCGGGTTGCGGGTTTGATAAGATGTACATCTCGATCAAAGCCATTTTTATTGATGTTTTAATTCATTTTTAGAAATAGATAACAATAATAATAATATAAATAATAATAGATAATAATAACAATAATAATAATAATAATTAAAAAGGAAAGATAAAAATAAATAAATAAATAACTATACACCTAAAAAAATATAAATAAATAAATAAATATATATAGAAATAAACAAACAATAAATAAGTAATCAATGAATATGTACATAGATAAATAAAGAAATAAATAATAAATAAACAAATAGATATAAATAAATAAATACAAAACTAACCTCAAGCTGATAAACGCGATGAACGCCGAACCGGACCGAGCAGTCTGACCAGGTCAACTGCGAACCGAACTGCTTTGAGAACAAGAAAACCGACTCAAAAAAGTACAAAATAATCAAAGATAGACTTTTAGTGTCTGGACCGCAAATGCTAGCCCAAAAGATCACTTAATCGGCCAATGACTCCCCCCTTCAAGTCTTTGCCTCTTAGCCTCTTTTATAGTCAAATGTTAGGTTGTTCTTGTTTCTCCCAAACAATGTGGGACTAAAATTGGGTGTTCACATTCGGGGTTTGTTAACCCCCACGTCCATTTGAAACAGGCTTCCCTTCTTGAGGCCATCCTTCATCCAAAAGAGCCTCCTCTTGTCTTCAAGGTTCCTGACGTTGGCAGCCTCCTTGTTGAACCTTTCTAGATATTCTCTAAGTGTTTCTTTCTCTCCCTGCCCGATTTCCCTAAGAACCTCTTCAGATTTGGGTTTCAACCGGGAGGCAGTGAAACGAGCTGTGAACATTATCGCCAGCTGACTCCATGAGGAGATGGAGTTTGGCTTTAGCTCTTGAAACCACTCTAATGCGGAATTTTCGAGAGTGTGGGGGAAGATTTTACAGTGAACAGGCTCCCTGGCGCCTCAATAGCGCATCATCAGGGAGAAGTGTGCCAGATGGCGGTCTGGATCTCCGGTTCCATCATTCATCTTGGGAGCTGGCAGCTTTTCCAAAGCCCTTGGGATTCAGCATTCATCCACCCTTCGAGTGAAAGGTCCTTCATCGGAAAACCTTTTTGAGTTTCGTGGGGAGGTGTCTTCATAGTCTGAATCTCGATACCTGCGCCGGTCGGGGGATCTCCTCGATGGCGATCCCCGGTGGTGCCTCTGGTGGGTATTGACCTGGCTCCTTGACCTCTCACGAGAACTAGGGGATGCACGTGAGGAGGTCCTGGAGTGGAAGTCGTGAAGCTGGTAGGTATCATATGGAGGGGATGGAGGGGTCTTTGGAGGTGAGCCTGATCCTTGGTGCTGAATCGATAGCACTGAGTTTTAAAATATGATGCCAGGGCGAGACCGAGGGCACGAAAACTAGTGCCTGAGCTGAATCGATAGAACTAAGTTTTAAAATATGATGCCAGGGTGAGACCGGTAGCAAGAAAACTAGTGCTAGAGCTGAACCGGTAGCACGAAGTTTAAAATATGATGCCAGGGGGAGACCAAAAGCATGAAATTAAAGACAATGCCAGGGCGAGACCGATAGCATAAAATTAAAGATAAATGCAGGGCGAAACCAGTTGCAAGAAAATCAAAGACAATGCCAGGGCGAGACCAATAGCACAAAATTAAAGACAATGCCAGGGCGAGACCGATAGCACAAAATTAAAGACAATGCCAAGGCGAGACCGATAGCATGAAAATTAAAGACAACGCCAGGGCCAGACCGATAGCACAAAATTAAAGACAATGCCAGGGCGAGACCGATAGCATGAAAATTAAAGACAATGCCAGGGCGAGATCGATAGCATGAAAATTAAAGAAAATGCCACGGCGAGACCGATAGCACAAAACTAAAGAAAATTCCAGGGCGAGCCTGATAGCATGAAATTTAAAAACAAATGCCAGGGCGAGACCGATAGCATGAAGATGAAAGACAGTGCCAGGGCGAGACCGATAGCACCAAATTCAAAACAATGCCACGGCGAGACCGATAGCACAAAATTAAAGACAATGCCAGGGCGAGACCGATAGCACAAAACTAAAGACAATGCCACGGCAAGACCGATAGCATGAAAATTAAAGACAATGCCAGGGCGAGACCGATAGCATGAAAATTAAAGACAATGCCCGGGCGAGACAGATAGCACAAAATTAAAGACAATGTCAGGGCGAGACCGATAGCACAAATTTAAAGACAATGTCAGGGCGACACCGATAGCATGAAAATTAAAGACAATGCCAGGGCGAGTCCGATAGCACAAAATTAAAGACAATGCCAAGGCGAGACCGATAGCACAAAATTAAAGAAAATGTCAGGGCGAGACCGATAGCAGGAAAATTAAAGACAATGCCAGGGTGAGACAGATAGCACAAAGTTAAAGACAACGCCAGGGCGAGACCGATAGCATGAAAATTAAAGCTAATGCTAGGGCGAGACCGATAGCACAAAATTAAAGACAATGCCAGGGCGAGACCGATAGCATGAAAATTAAATACAATGCCAGGGCGAGACCGATAGCACAAAATTAAAGGCAATGCCAGGGCGAGACCGATAGCATGAAAATTAAAGACAATGCCAGGGCGAGACCGATAGCATGAAAATTAAAGACAATGGCAGAGCGAGACTGATAGCACAAAATTAAAGAAAATGCCAGGGCTAGACCATAGCACTGAAATGAACATAAAATGCAATGGATGTCTTGCTTTGAATAATTATTATTATATTTACTTTTTTTTATTTTCACAAAGCGACTGAAAAAACACATGCTTCTATTCATGAAGGGGATGCATGGTTGGACATGAAATGTATGCATGATATGACATGAAATGTATGAAATATGCATGATCTTTGAGTTAAAATTGAGATGCACGTGTCATAAAAGTTAGATTCACCGAAAATATTTTCTTTTTTGTGCATGCTTCATTTGAACCCAATCAAACTGATTCTCAAATGGAAGGTGATCCTCATCCTCGCTAGCTTTTTAAGATCTCCTTCCTTTTATGATCACTTCTCATTCTTCAAACAAAACACTTTCAAGTTTGACCCTCTTTCTATATATATTTTTTCACAGATATATCGTCATTAGCCCTCTAAATCATATCATTGATTCCAAGTTGACTATTTTTGAAGCATTACTCAATGACTATGTATTGCAGTTGTGATACTTTAGGTTTTAAGTTTGTATTAAGTGAATGTATTAAATCTAATTCATTATTTAGATTTGAACTATGTTTATTCGAATTCATTAATGACTTAGAACGGGAGGGACCCAAAGTTCAGGGTGTTACAACTTGATTCCTTAATTTTAGTAAATTGAGTGAGGGTAGTTGAAAAAAAATTTAACAAATAGCCAACATTTTTTATAGGAACGGTGTCTTTTTTTCCCTTCAATTTTTTTCAATTTGTTTAACAAAATAAATAAACGCTAGAGATTTTACTACTTATACAAATCCATTAGTTGTCGACGACATCAATGAATCAAAATCTTTACTTTGACTGCTCTATTGCTTTTCTTTATGCAAATAAATGGAAAAAAGTATGGTTAAAACTTTCTAATGTAAAAAACATTAATAAGGAAAAAAAGTACTTCCCCCTGATTTTATGTACAACAAGAGATAAAAGAGAGAGGACGGGAGGGAGCCCAAAAAGGAACTAGAGCTATACACTTGACAAAAAAATAAATTAAAATCAAAGCAATAATAGGGAGCACAAAACTTTTTAAACTGAAAGACCCCTAGAAATTAGGAAAATGGATTGTCTTCATTGATATTATTGTAAAGTGAAATTTCAACCATAGCAATTAAAAAAGAGAGAAAATTTAATACATTGAAAAAAAGGAGAATGAGTTATAAGATTTGGATTTAATACATGACACTTTCAAATGAAATCTTCAACTGAGAGAATCCGTTCCGGTTCCCATAAAGTACACCTTCTCTCAGTATATTTGAATAAATATTTGCCACTTCGATTGTACGTAATGCAGCTGTAGGTGTATAAATATTTGTCTTTAGTGACAAAGTACACCAATTGTAGGTTTCTTTCCCGCGGACTTGAAATTTCACCATAATTGTTTCTTATTCATTCGCACTCTAGTACCTGTACGTGGTTCTTTCTAATTGTTCATCTTTTTATCTTCTGAACATTTTAACTATATAATGCTTTTGTTACAAATTATCTTATGAGTATGATGTAGGTTCTCACTGTCTTGATTTTGATCTTCATCAGTTGGATCTTTCTATATGTGACTGTAAGATATAGTTTCCTCTCTGCTTTAATTCTTGCAATTTCGTTGCTAGTTTGAATTTTTCATTTCACGTATGCTGCAATTGCACTTAAATTATTGCTCCTTTTTCTGGAAACGGGTTTTGTTACTCTCAAATCTACTCTACTATAATCTACTCTCTACTCTACTCTAATAAAATAATATGCCAGCAAAAAGACATTTTTAGACATTCTATTAGGCCACCACATGTCCGGTTTTTATGGCATTTTAGTCATTTTCGCACAAAAGGACCAAAGGCAACAGAAAAACTGAATAAAATTGCAAAAAAAACTGTAAAAGCTGCAAAAAAACTGTAAAAGATGAAAAAAAAACCTAAAAGCTGGAAAAAAAAAACAAAAAAGCTGAAAAAAAGTCAAAATTGACCGGCTGACGCGTGTTAGTTTTTCTTTTTCACCAATTTTTTTCTTTTAAACTATTTTTATAATCTACTCAACCTACTAAAATCAATCAATTTAACCACTACCAGTTGTCAAAAAAAGCCATACCTCTAACAAAAGTTTCAAAATTATTTGTCCAAAAAAATCAATTTTAAATTAATATTATACTCAATAATTAATTAATCTAAAATTTACTATTTACCATAATCACTTGGACACCAGCGGACCCTCTAGTAGTCGACCACCTCGTCCTTCAGTTGAGAAAGAGCAGCTCAGGCAGCTCGTAGAGGCTCAGGCGCAGCAAATACAGCAGATGCAGACTCATCACCAACAGCAGCAGATGCAGAATCCGACTATCAAAGATATCTAGGAAGACTTCTTGAGGTTTGCACGCCAACAAGTGAGGATGTTAAAGTACTATAGGAGCTTGAAGCCAGATGTGTCTGTGTCGCCTGAGGAGACGGAGTCTGATGATCCCGATGCCCCGTATTAGTATTATATATGTTGATTTGGATTATGTTATTGCTGATTTGGAGTTGAAATATGTTTATGTTGATTTAGATTATGTTATAACATTTCAGACTAGATTATGTTGATTTGGATTTTATTGGAGTACTATTCTCGAAATATCTATTTTGATTTGTTTTATTTATTTTAAATTTTAGTATTTGTTCTGTACCTTGCAGTATTGGGTTGACTGCATTTGGTAGGCCTCTTGCTGCCTGGCCAGAGGTTAGTGTGAGCTTGGGGGGGTACCTGCAAAGCCACTCCGACGTTCAAGTCAGTATTGAGAATAGATGAGTGATTTAGCTAGGAATGAGAGAGTGTACCTTATGAAGGCTATGGGAGCCGGAATTTATAGGAAATCGTGCCCGTTTGTGGATCGTCAGATCAGTAAAATCGATCTCAACCATTCAAGTGTGATGGCCTTAATTGGGCTTGTATGTTGTGGATATGGGCCGAAATGATTGGGCCAATCCATTTCCAATTGCTAAATGCAACTCCTGGTATTGCTGAATGGACCTCCTGGTCCAGTCCAGAACAGTTTCCCCCCAAGCCGAGATTATTCCGAAGGATAGTCTTGGCTTGATGAATTTTCGTCGATCTACCCGAAGCGTTACTTCATCTGTCCTGTCGGGTCGTATAAAATCTCTTCACCGCGACCGTGACTCACACCTCCCTTGGTGTAATCCTTGTACCGGGCACCGAGTTGGGGTGCCGTGTCCTGATGTTGGCGCCCTACTGGGCGCCTTGTGCCCAGATGCGGCGTCCTGATGTTGGAGCCCTCCTAGGCGCCTTGTGCCAAGATGCCGTATCCTGATGTTGGCGCCTGTTGCGCCCGAAAAATCCGGTTTGGGACTTTTCGTTTGACAACGTGGAAAAAGTTTGGAGCCGCCACCAATATTTTAATTTTAAGACCAAAACATTGAAAAAATGTCTTTTGAAAAGGCGGGTGGTCTTTTGAAAACGCAGAGATGTAGGTTCGGGGGTCGGTTAGGTACGGGGAAGGTATTAGCACCCCGCACCTCCTTTCTACCGAAAGGGAACCATTAACTTGATGTGTGGTTTAGACAAAAGTTTGAGTTTGAAAGCGGTTTATTCTACTTCTTTTCTTTTCTTTCCTTTTCTTTTTATTTTATTTGAGAAATTGTTTTATTGAAAACGGGGGGGAGAAGAATATTTTTGGTATCTTTGAAAAGCGGAACAAAACAAAGATTTTTTAAAAGGGTGCTTGACGGGACAGGACCCCGCTCCTACGTACCCTCACTGGAAGAGGGATCAAAGCTACATAGTTCTCGGTTTTTGGTTTTGAAAAAGGATTGAGCTTTCGCGAAGACCGAACAACAACGGTTAGAATGGTCTCGCTACTAACTCCTTTCGAAAACAACATCATCATTAACGACCTAATCGGCAACGGCGCGATTGGTGTTTAATGACAATTGGTTTATTTTTGAGAAATGAATAAGTTTTCGAAAATGGGATAGAGCTTTTGCGAAGACCGAACAACAACGGTTAGAATGCCCTCACTACTAACCCTTTTGAAAATGAAATCATCATTAATGACCTAACCGGCAACGGCGCGATTGGTGTTTAATGACGATTGATTTATTTTTGTTTTGAAAGTAAAAGTTTCTTTTTGTTTTGAAATGATTTTAGGAAATGGGTTTTAGAAAAGGAGTAGAACATTTCAAGTCAATTCTAAATCCATAACCAAATGCAAATGAATGAATAATACTCAAGCAAACATGAACATATCATTCATTAACCAAGATTAAACATGCCCATACAATCAAAGGATTCAATTATTAAAGATGCAAAACAAAGTTCTCAAAGTAATTGTGTGTGTGCAAGAAGGATTGTATTTTCCCTAATGGCTCTATGCTACAACATGCATGTAGACTTACGTCTCCATTAGGAGGTCATACAAGTGGAGAGGAGGGTACACAATCAAGTCAAGACATTTACATGGCATCAAGAACAAGTGAATACAATTGATTGTAAACATAGAGTATTCTAAGTTAAATGATTGAATATGTAAGCAAGGATGCATGATTAGGTAAGCATGTAAGTGCATGAGTGTACAAGGAATGAATGCATAGCACTTTATTTATGAATGGATGGCATACCAGGATGCATAAAAGGATGCAAGAGATATAAGCATATGAGGATGCATGAGAGTGTCACATAAACTAAGTATGAATGAAGATGTATGAATGTGAAAATGTTTTGGGTATTTTTGCAAGTTGATAAGTTGTAAAACTTTGAGTAAGAAGTTAGTGAAAAGTAAAGTAAAAAATGCATGAAGTAAATGGTAATTATTTAATGAGATGGTAAAGTAAAAATGCATGAAGTAAATGGTAATTATTTAATGAGATGGTAAAGTAAGAATGCATGGAGTAAATGGTAATTATTTAATGAGATGGTAAAGTAAAAATGCATGAGGTAAATGGTAATTATTTAATGAGATGGTAAAGTAAAAATGCATGAGGTAAATGGTAATTATTTAATGTGATGGTAAAGTAAAAATGCATGAGGTAAATGTTCATTATTAAAATCTTTTTATGTTTTTGTAAAAAGTTAATGAATGGTAAAGTAAAAAGGTAAAAAGTAAATAAACACTAAAACCAAGTTGAATCACATAGAGCAATCCTCTCACTTTGAGAAAAGTGCACTAGGCACTAGTGAGAATCAACTTGCCTATCATCAACAATGAGCAATAAGCAAACTAAAATGCAAAGATTAACTAAACACACAAATAACTTGAATCACCTAGAGCAATCCTCCCACTTTGAGCAAAGTGCACTAGGCACTAGTGGGAATCAACTTGCCTATCATCAACAATGAACAATAAGCAAATTAAAATGCAAAGATTAACTAAACACACAAATAAGTTGAATCACCTAGAGCAATCCTCCCACTTTGAGCAAAGTGCACTAGGCACTAGTGGGAATCAACTTGCCTATCATCAACAATTTACAACAAGCAAACTAAGACACAAAAATGAATGGACACATAAACTAAATTGAGTCATTTCTAGCAATCTTCGCCACTTAGGTCAAGGTGCACTAGGCACTAGTGGGAATCATATTGCTAAATCATCAAACAACAAAAGTAACATTTAACACTAAAGTGAAATACTAATAACAAGATTAAACATCACTAAACAAAGAACAACAACAAAATCAACTTGGAAATATTTTTAGATCTATAAGCATGTGAACCAAAGGAAACATAGATCCACATTTTATTTAATAAAGAAAACACCAAAATTAACACTAAGCAACATAGATCTATTTTTGCAAAGATTTATATGATTAAGCAAGGAAGCACAACAAAATCATATCAACCCTAATTTTTTTTATGATATGCGAAATACTAAAGCCTATAAACAACAACTTTATTTATGAAATCTAGTGCAAAATATGTAAAGATGCAAGAGAAATTATTCAAGTAGAAGAATAACTCCTTCAAGGCCAAGGACCCATCTCAAACACCCAAAGCTCCCTAAGTCTTTGTCAAAATGTTTGAAATGGATCCTCAAAGCAAACAACAATCAGGAAGGAGTTTGGAGTAGAGGAGAAATTATGCAAGAAAATTAAATATGAGGTGCAAAGCTTCAAGGATTACCTCAAAACTACAATGAAATGAAGAAGGAGATGATAAGCTCAAAAATTACTAGCTCTTAGCAATTTGATGATGCAACCTTGAAGAGAATGGAAGGAAAGATGGTGATCTAACAAGAAATGGAGGATTTGGTGGTTGATTTTTGAAGAAAATATATGGAAGAGGGGAGGGAGAGGCTACGGCCAAGGAGAGGGAAGGAGAGGAGAGGAGGTGTGCTAGGGTTTTGTGTAGGAGAGAATGAGCAAAAAAAAGAAGAGGATCCTTAGGTGTGGGAATGAGGGAGTATTTATAGGATGAAACTAGGTCTAAGGGTAGTTTAGTCTTTGTGATTTTGATGTGCTCTAGGATTGAGCTTTGATTTTGAATGGAGGGTTGAGATCACTTATCACAAGGATTGAGGGTGGAGAGAAAACACAAAATGTGAGAGTGAGAGAGTGGGGGGCGAAAGTTAGAGGGAAAAAAGAAAGAAAAGAAAAAAGAATTTCTTATTTTGGAAGAGATATTTTATGTGAGGTAGGGTTAAGGGCATTTTAGAGAAGAATTGTTACCAAAGAGGGAAACTTGGGTTTTCTTATGAAGGGGTTAGTGTAAGTGAGTGAGGTATTTTACCAAAGAGGGTATAATGATTACAAATTGGAGAGAGAGGGAGAGAGAAGGAGGATTTCGAAATTGAGGAGAGGAAGAGAGAAAAAAAACTTGTTTTTTTGGTCTTTTGTCTTATTGAGGACACTTCCCTTTTTTTGAGTTTTTTTTGAATTTTTGGGCATGGGAAATAATGGGAATGCAACTATTGAAAATGTGTCACATGCTTTTGGGCACCATAAAATATTCCCTCTAGTCACCTATGACAATAAAAATTGTCACTTAAGAATTGAGGAATATTTAATGGTCCTTTTTTATTTTTCTATGCACTTAAAAATGGAAAAATACATTTTTAATTATTTTGACTAGGGTTTTCTTTCTAAAAAATTGCACAAAAATTATCCTTGATAGAATAAAAATGTACTTTTTGTGGATGTGCATCTTTGGCGAGAAATCATCTTTTTGCGAAAAATGACCAAAATGCCCTTTTTGACCCTAAAACCCTAATTCGCCTAAAAAGTGCATTCCAACCCTAAAAATGATTTTAAAGACCTTGGAATGACTTCTAGGACCCAAAATGCAATGCATGATGCTCTTCATTCTTCAATTTATTTATTTATTTATTTTTTGTGGAAAATTAGGGTTTTGACCTAAGCCGGACAAAATTGGGGTATGACAGCTGCCCCTCTTTATCTAAATTCTAACGAGGAATATGAATTGGCCGAAACATATTCCAAGGCAAAATGAAGATAAAGAATTCAGAAATTATACCGATTTTGTCTACGTAGGGAAACCCGAATTTTCTTCTTTTTTCTTTTTCTATTTTTATTGGGTGTTAGCCCGAGGTGAATGCAATGGATGAATCGTCAACTCTCAGTAAGCAGGAAATTAAATGGTGCCAACCCTCAATAAGCTAGCGGAAAGCAATAAAGAAAACAATAAAAAGGGAAGCAAAAAGGGTGCCGGCCCTCGTTAAGCCGGCGACGGAGGCTGCCTAAAGCCTTTTAACGAATCGCGAATGATCCGAGCTTGCACTTGGGCCTGGGAGCACGTGGGCTCCAAAGGGGTGGTCTTGCGAGCGACCAGGGGAGGGTACTATATCAAGTCTAGATCTCGATATTTCCCTAGGACTGCGCCATGTTTTATGCTAACACAGCTATCCTCTTCGACTGGACCTATTGAGGTCAGGGGGACTTACCTGCAGCTCGAATACAAGGTGAAGTCAATCTTGCTGGGGACACGTGGGTCCAGAGGGGATTCCAAAATCCAGTTGGTTTCCTTTAGTCGGTCAATGCTTCCACACCGATCCAGGATGCCTGCTCAGGTTAGCGGACTTTTCTTCAGCTTTCTCTGATTGATGATCAATGCCATTGCACTGATCCAAGATGTCTGCTCAGGCTAGCGGACCTTTCTTCAGCTTGCTCTGATTGATGATCAGTGCCATTGCACTGATCCAGGACACCTGCACACGTTAGCAGATGCAAGACATGGTGCATGGAATATGAATGCATGCTATGCAAAGTCCGTTATGCGAATGCATGTCATGTGAGTGCATGCGATGTGATGATTTAGTGGAATGATGAATGCAATGGGATGCTATTCTTGATTCTTCGTTTCTTTTGTCAGCTTTCTTTTTTCTGACTGTTTGTTTTTTCTTTTGCTCTTCATTCTTTGATCAGCTTTCTTTTTTCTGATCGTTTGTTTTTTTCTTGGCTTTTCATTCTTTGATCAGCTTTCTTTTGTCTGATCGTTTGTTTTTTCTTTTGCTCTTTTGCTTTTTTTTTTGGCTTATTTTTGCTGGTTCAGCCAACCCGCGACACTCATGGCACGAGACTGAGGAACCTATTGGAATTGCGGGGCTCATTGGCCGAGTGCATGTTGGCTTTGACTTCGCCGTTTGAAGCAATCGTGAGTGCAATCGCTTTCTCTTGCATGATTAACTGGTTTTGGGGAATTGCTTTTTTTGCGACCTTTAGGGACTTTGCAATAATTGTAATGCTCCATGATTTATGCACATGTTTTACAGGTCATCATCACCATCATTATAAAACGTTTATTTTGAGCAAAAAAAGCAGAAAATAAAAGAGTGAACAGATGTGAGAAAGTTGAACTTTATTAATGTGGAAACCGGTCGCACAAGAAGTTACGCCGATTGTTTATTACACTTGAAAGTTTAAACTATAAAAAGACACGAAAAAAGAGAGAAGTTAAATTCTGACTGTCCATCTCTGTGGAACAGTGCTAAACATTTATGTCCTTGACCTTGATCACTCCCTCATCCAAGTCTTCAGGGGAGTTGTATGCCTTTCTTTACTTTTCATGCCCAAGTTTTCTGACCCTAATTTTTGCCTGGATCGCCCTTTGCGGGTTTTCAATCCACCGGGTCGCTCTGATTTTGCCTAGGCCGCCCTTTCGGGTTTTCAACCTAGCGAGCTAACTCTTACTTGGCTTGTCTTTCTCTTTTTTCGTCTATTTCATTCAGGCATAATACTTCTTCACTTGATCGGAATTGACTGGGTTCCTTAAATCCTCTCCGTCCATGTTCGTGAGTATCAGTGCTCCTCCAGAAAAGGCTTTCTTGACCACATACGGGCCGTCATAAGTGGGTGTCCATTTCCCTCGGGGATCAGTCTGGATGGGAAAGATCTTCTTAAGCACCAAACCTCCCTGCTTGAATTCACGGTGCCGGACGTTCTTGTCAAAAGCTGTTCTCATTCTCTGTTGGTACAGCTGCCCATGACACAAAGCTGCAATTCTTTTTTCCTCAATGAGGCTTAGCTGATCCAGACGAGCCTGCACCCACTCTGCTTCTTCCAGTTTAGCTTCCATGAGTACCCGTAGGGATGGTATCTCAACCTCGATTGGGAGGACCGCCTCTGACCCGTATACCAGAGAGAAAGGAGTTGCCCCAGTTGAGGTACGCACTGAAGTACGATAGCCATGCAAAGCAAAGGGAAGCATTTCATGCCAATCCTTGTATGTGACCACCATTTTTTGCACAATCTTTTTGATGTTCTTGTTAGCTGCCTCCACTGCTCCATTCATCTTGGGCCGATAGGGGGAAGAATTATGATGCTGAATTTTGAACTCTGCGCACAGGTCCTTCATCATTTTGCTATTCAGATTGCTGCCGTTATCACTGATGATCTTGTTAGGAAGACCATAACGGCAAATCAGATCCTTCTTCACAAATTTGGCAACCACTGAACTGGTTACACTGGAGTATGAGGCAGCTTCAACCCACTTCGTGAAATAGTCAATGGCGACCAAGATGAAGCGATGCCCATTTGATGCTTTGGGTTCAATGGGACTGATGACATCCATTCCCCACATTGAAAACGGCCAGAATGCAGTCAGAACATTCAATTTGGCAGGCGGCACATGAATGTGGTCAGCGTAGATTTGGCACTTGTGGCACTTTCGGACAAAGCTGTAGCAGTCACCTTCCATCTGCAACCAGTAATAGCCCTCCCTTAAAATCTGTCTAGCCATAGTATGCGCACTGGAATGAGTTCCGAATGAGCCCTCGTGTACATCTTTCATGATTCTTTCAGCTTCTTCTTTAGCAACACACCTTAAGAGGACCATGTCATGATTCCTTTTGTAGAGAACCTCACCGCTGAGGAAGAAATTCCTTGACAGTCGCCGAAGAGTTCTCTTGTCATTTTCAGATGCCCCAGGAGGGTATTCTCTGCTGATGATGTACTGTTTGATATCATGATACCAAGGCTTGTCATCCGGCTCTTCATCTATGGCTGTGCAGTAGTGATGCGCAGGTAGACTCCGGTGCTGGATTGTGACATTAGTCAAGCTTTTATCACAATTGATATTGAACATGGATGATAAAGTTGCCAATGCATCAGCCAGCTGGTTTTCGCTTCGAGGGACGTGTTTGAAAGTGATTTCGTCAAAAGACTCCATCAACTCTTGCACATAAACACAATAAGGAATCAGTTTGGGATCTCTGGTCTCCCAATCGCCTCTTACTTGATGAATAACCAGGGCTGAATCTCCATACACATCTAGCCTTTTAACTTTCCATTCTAGGGCTGCTTGAATACCCAAGATGCACGCTTCATACTCTGCTATGTTGTTTGTGACATAGAAGCTCAACCTTGCAGTGACAGGAACGAAGCGATTGTCAGGAGATATTAACACAGCACCTGCCCCATGCCCCCATACATTTGACGCACCGTCGAAGATCATTCTCCACCTTTCACTTTCTTGGGACTTCCCCTCATCGAACAGTGCCATGATATCTTCATCAGGAAAATCATGCTGCATTGGTTGGTAGTCTGGAATCGGCTGACATGCCAAATACTCAGCAAGTGCACTACCTTTAACTGCTTTTTGTGTGACATATAGGATATCGTATTCTGATAATTGCATCTGCCAACGGGCAATTCGTCCTGTAAGAGCTGGCTTCTCAAATATGTACTTGATTGGATCCATTTTTGACACCAACCAAGTGGTGTGACTCAGCATGTACTGCCTTAAACGGTGAGCAGCCCAAACTAGAGCACAACAAGTCTTTTCCAGCATAGAATATCTTGTCTCACAATCGGTGAACTTTTTGCTAAGATAGTATATGGCATGCTCCTTTTTCCCGGATTCATCATGCTGCCCCAACACACAGCCCATTGAATCATCTAACACTGTAAGGTATAAGATGAGAGGCCTGCCTGACACAGGTGGCATTAAGACTGGTGGATTCTGCAAGTACACCTTGATTTTCTCAAAGGCAGTTTGACACTGGTCATTCCACTTCAACTCTTGATTTTTGCACAGCAGTTTGAAGATCGGCTCACAAGAAGCAGTCAACTGGAAGATGAATCGGGAGATGTAATTCAACCTTCCGAGGAAACCACGGACTTCTTTCTCTGTTTTGGGCACCGGCATCTCGAGGATGGCTTTTACTTTGTCTGGATCCACCTCGATTCCCTTCTGGCTGACAATGAAGCCTAACAACTTCCTTGATCTCACCCCAAACGTGCACTTGGCCGGGTTTAACTTGAGTTTATATTTCCTCAACCGTTCAAAGAGCTTCTGCAGATTGACAATATGTTCCTCGTCGGTTTTAGATTTTGCGATCATGTCATCCACATAAACCTCAATCTCCTTATGCATCATGTCGTGAAACAACGTGACCATGGCTCTTTGGTAGGTTGCACCAGCGTTCTTTAACCCGAATGGCATGACCTTGTAACAGAACGTTCCCCAAAGCGTTATGAAAGTTGTCTTTTCCATATCTTCGGGGTCCATCTTGATCTGATTATATCCCGAATATCCATCCATGAAGGAGAATAACGAGTGTTGAGCTGTACTATCCACTAAGACATCAATGTGGGGCAAAGGAAAATCGTCTTTAGGACTAGCACGATTCAGATCTCGGTAGTCAACGCACATTCTGATCTTCCCGTCCTTCTTCGGAACCGGGACAATATTGGCAACCCACTGTGGGTATTTGGCCACCGCTAGGAATCCGGCGTCAAACTGCTTTTTTACCTCATCCCTAATCTTTAGGGACATCTCAGGCTTCAACCTTCTAAGTTTCTGCTTCACAGGCGGGCATTCAGGTTTGACTGGCAACTTATGCATCACAATGTTAGTATCCAACCCAGGCATATCTTGGTAGGACCATGCAAACACATCCATATAATCGTGCAACAGCTGAACCAACTTCATGCGATCCTCGTCATTCATGGCGGTACCCACTTTGACCTCTTTCTTGCTCTCAGCTGTACCCAAGTTGATCACTTCAGTAGATTCTCCGTGTGGCTGAATTACCCTTTCTTCCTGTTTCATTAACCTCATGAGTTCTGGAGGAGCTTCCCAATCTTCCTCAACATCCCCCTCAGCTTGATTAATAGGGTGATCAAAGTCAAAATATGGACTGTTGGCACTGTTATTTTGGGAGACAATTGCTGTGGATCTGCATTTTGCCGAAGCGAAAAAGCAGAATGAAAGGCGAGACAAGCAAGCAAACAATAATAAAGCGAGGAAAAGACACATGAAATGAAAAGGATTGATTTTTATTGATTGAAATTCAAAAACAACGTTTTTATTAATGATGATGATTCTGAAAATAAAAACATGCTTGCCCCTAACAACTTGTCCTATGGCCTTGGGCAGAGCCACAGGGTTGCATTACAAATGATTACTTTAAATTAAAAGTCACAGGAAGATCAGCAGCCTTCCAATTCTTTAATTTTTCACCGGCACCGCAGCGTCGAACCAAACTTGCACCACCCTCTTCAGACTCAACCATCCTTGATGACAACAACTTGATTGGGATCCAACAAACCAGCACTCACAAAACTTTGACTGATGTCGCAAATTGGAATCCTCTGGGGCCATGGATCCTGGCCTTTGGACTTGGCCAACCACCTGCCCCTTCGTTCATCTGCCATTTTTCTTCTTTCTTCCTCACCTGGGGTGTATCCCAGCCCGTAACGGTCCTTGTTTTCCTGTAGTTGAATGGGAGCTAGAATTCCCTGACCAAACTTTCCCAAGCCAGAACCAACCTTATATCCTTGGGCTAACATGATCTTAGCAACCATCTCCTCCTCCTTGGTCCTCTCAAATACTACATTGGCGATCTCCAAAGACTGAAAGGCTGTTTCCAAAGACTCTTCGGCAGCTTCCACATATTTGAACTCTGATGGCTTATTAACCAGAGTCTCTTCCTCACCAAATACTACCACGACCTGGCCGTCAACCACGAATTTGACCCGCTGGTGTAAAGAAGAAGGGATTGCTCCAGCCCTATGGATCCATGGTCGGCCCAGCAAACAACTGTATGAGGACGCAATATCCATGATTTGGAAATTGATGTAGAAAACTTCGGGACCAATCTGGATGGGAAATTCCATTTCCCCAAGAACTTCCTTTTTGGACCCATCAAAGGCCCGCACCAGTGTCGAACTCGGCTTCATGTAGGAGCAATCAACATCTAACTTATCCATAGTTGACTTCGGCATCACGTTCAATGAAGACCCATTATCAATTAGTACTCTGGCCAGCACATAGTCTCCACACTTTACCGAGATGTGCAGAGCTTGATTGTGTTCTTTTCCGCTTGAAGGCAACTCGTCATCGGCAAATGTTAGGTGATTTGCAGCCACTATATTCCCCACAATCCCATCAAACTGATTCACTGAGATATCCTCTGCAACATGAGCCTCATTGAGCACTTTCATCAAAGTTGTTCTGTGTGCTTTCGAGCTAAGCAACAATGATAGCATGGATATCTTGGATGGAGTTTGCGTTAACTGATCAACCACTCGATAATCACTCTGCCGGATGATCTTCAAGAATTCATCTGCTTCTTTTTCCGTCACTTTCTCTTGAGCAACCTCTGGCTCTTTTCCTTTTTCCTTACGGCCCCTCTGTTCGGCCTCCTTGGAAGTTTCAGCTCGGAGAGTCTCAGGAGCATATACTCTTCCGCTTCTTGTGATCCCACTTGATCCCCCTGTGTTGGTTACGGTAGGAGCACTTGGGGAGCATTCGACTGTAGATAGTGCAGTGTACTTCCACGGAACTGCCTTGTCCGACTTATAGGGAAAAGGAGCCGGAACTTCAATCACTATTGGTCGGGCGTTTGCCCGCACCAATCTAGGATTGTAATTGTAAGGAATTTCGACAGGTCTTCTGGGTCCTCTACTTTTATCAGAATGTAGAGTCAACACTTCTTCTTCAACATCATGGGTTCCTATCTGGACCACATACCGATCCATCAGGTCCTGCAGGATCATCCCAAAGCTTTCACAATTCCCCACGCACGTGGAGTCAACACACCCCTCTTCATGGCAACACCCCTTCTTAACCACCCCAACATGGCATAACTCAGAGTAGATAACACCCAACGGGGTCTTGATCTTCTGCACATCCTTTACCAATTGCCCAACGGAACTTTCTATAGCATTGGCAGCTAGCCTCTGATGACCTGGCAATGGATTAGTTGTTGTATTCGGGCTGCTCTGCTTGAACGAGATCCACCCAGCATCTACTAGGTCTTGCACCACATGCTTGAAGGCTTTACATTCCTCCACAGTATGACCGACCGCGTTTTCGTGGAAACTGCAGGTAGCATTAGCGTTGTAACCTCTGGGAAATGGTGGCTGCAGGGCCTTCATTGGCCGGGTGTTGATCAAGTTCTTGGAAGTCAAGTGATCAAACAATTCAGTGTATGTCATTGGTATTGGATCAAAACTGGTCCGTTTCTTGTACTGATAACCCTGAGCCCTGTGACTGTCACTGCTTTCCTGGGATGGCACAGGAGCAGAAAATGGAACAGTTTGTGGTGGAGGGGTACCAAAGGATGAACTTCCTCCCGAGATTACATTTGTTTCCCCTTCCTTCTTCCTCGGGAAATGGGAGTGAGGCTTCTTCTGATTGCTTGAACCACCAGAGCTTCCTGCATTACTGAGGTGATTCGAAATCTTCCCACTTCGGAGACCATGCTCAAGTCTTTCTCCGAAGACTATCATATCGGAGAAGCTAGTTGAAACACTTGTAATCAGCCGGTCATAGTAAATTGCTGGCAGAGTTTCCAAGAACGTGTACACCATTTCTTTTTCAGTCAAAGGAGGTTGGACCTGGGCGGCTAGGCTTCGCCATTTCTGGGCATATTCTTTGAAAGTCTCCCTTTCGCCCTTACTCATGTGTTGCAATTGCGACCTGTCCGGAGCCATGTCCATGTTATACTTATATTGTCTCATGAATGCTTCGCACAAATCTTTCCAACAACGAATTTCAGAGGATTGCAGTTTCATGTACCAATCTAGAGGAGCTCCAGCCAAACTGTTCTGAAAGCAGTAAATCAGCAGTTTGTCATCATTGGCGTAAGGACCCATTTTTCGGACAAACATCGTAACATGACTCTCCAGACAGCCTGTTCCTCTGTATTTGTCCACTTCGGGAGCTTTGAACTTTGGTGGAAAAACCAAATCTGGGACTAAACACAGCTCACGAGCTTCCTTGGCCCTGACACCAACTGTAACACCCCTTTCTACCCGTCACTTTAATTATAAAAATCAGAGTTTTAAAAAATTTCGTTCATAGGGAATGTTACACATACTTTAGTAAACGTCGCTTGTCATTTTAAAACAGTTCAACTCAATAATAATGCATTCACGTAGCACGTCACAAATAAAAGAATCTCAAGCCTCAATTTAACGTCGCTCATAAAACTCAACATAACAAAACCAACTACGCAGCGGAAAATAATAAAACATAACAGAAGGGTCCACATGGACATAACAACCAGAAAATCATTAATAAAATATCGAGTTCGTTTCCCCCCTGAGTGCTACGTATCAGAGCATGACGACTCGACTCAAGAAGTGAAGCTAAGGCATTCACTGGGAATCACCTGCACGTTACCAACACGGGGATAACATTCAAACAGGAAAGGGTGAGCATCATTTCAATCCATATAATAGAAAATATGATAAGTACTAATCATAGGCTACGCACTAGAACAATCAGCATCCAAAACACTAAATATCCACATTACAGTCATCATTCACGTCACTTACAATAACTCATCTCATGTCATGTAGGCTTATGAAATGCAACCCACTCGCGGGCATATGCATGAGGTACCTTTTCATAAAACGTCGCTTAGCCCTTAAGGCCTCATCGTCACTTAGCCACTCAGGCCCCAAAACGTCACTGGATTTATGCATATGGGCATGAGACACTATGACATGCATCTCTCACAACACACAAACACACAATTACTCAAATCATAGTCAACTGTGTGACCCGTCACTTACCCGTTTGCTCGCAAAGAGCACAGCACCTGTCAAGTTCATAATCAGCACAAAACGTCACTTGGCCATTTAGGCCTTAACATCACTTAGCCCTTCGGGGCCCGAACGTCACTGGGTTCTCATCATCACTTACACATAATTATCATTCAACTCAAACAATAGCCACTAGGGGCAAAACGTCATTTGACTAACCACTAAGGGCATCCTCGTCGTTTACAAACCATTATCTACAACTTTGGCCACTAGGGGCAAAACAGTCATTTGACTAGCCACCAAGGGCATCCTCGTCAAAATCATCATTTTGACACTACCACGTTAAAACTGTTGTTTATACACCAAAAAGGAATTTTAAAGAGCTTCATAAAATTTTTCAATGTCACTGGGACAATCACCGGGATGGCCACTTGGGCACCCACAAACAATCAGAAAATAACAATTTTTCATTTTAAAAATTGGACCCATAGATAGACAACGTAAAAAGCTTCACGACACTTTTCGAATCGTTCAAAACGGACGTCTGAGTCAAAAGTTATGTTAAAAATAAGTTTGGGGAAAATCAAGCAACATTCTGAAAATAGGCGCCTTAGGCGCCCAGGCAACCAGGCAACACGCGCACTGGCGCCCAGCGCCCAGGCGCGCAACACAACGCACACACGCAACACACACGGGCGCTCAGCGCCTAGCGCCTGGCGCCCAGCGCCTTGGCGCAACACGCAGCAACACACACGGGCGCTCAGCGCCCAGCGCCTGGCGCCCAGCGCCTTGGCGCAACACACACACACACGCTTGGGCGCTCAGCGCCCAACGCTGGCACCCAGCGCCCAGCGCCTAGCCACACAGGAATCTGGCAACACACAGCAACACACACAAGCCACAGGCGCCCAGCACAGGCACTTGGCGCCCAGAAAACAGCAACAACAAATCCAGAATTTTTCCAACAACTCTTCAACACTAAAAACCAAAAATCACCATTTTTCCAGCAATTTTCCAAAAAACTAAAAAACTGATTTTTAGCAATTTAACTTCATCACTTTGGCTCCCTAGGCGCCCTTGCACACCCACACCCAAAATGCGAAACATCAAGCTCTCCAACATACCAATTCATAATTCCATGAACTCACAAATACCAACATCCTCAAAACACATACATAATTCGTATTATCTCATGGTTCAAACACTAAAACAATTCGCATATGGCACACATATAAGTATATATGAAGATCATCATCATGGGCAACCCAAAAACATTCAAGAACATTAAAGAACATCAAGAACACATGGTACTAGTATAAACCCTAGATCTAGGACCCATCATATAACTTATTAGATAGAATGATAGAGCTCCCCTAACCTTTTCAAGAAGAAGAATTCGATGGCCTAGGAGAAGTCACCTACAGAGCCACAGCAACAACGGAGATCCCTTCCTCTTGATCTTCGAATTCTCTTCTCCTTCTCCTCTTGGCCGCCTCCTTGCTCTCTCTCTTTCTCACGCTATTCTCTTTCTCTCTTGCTCTCTCTTGCAATTCGCAACAATAGCCAAAAAAAACTAACCCCCAATCACTAGTCCACTTCGCATACTAGTGGATCATGGGCTTGGGCCTTCCACTCAAGCCCAAGTCATGCAAGTGGCGCCTCCACACCCTCCTAATACCACCAACATTAATAAAATTCTAATTAATTACATTATATTAAATAAATTAATTTAAATCCCCAATTACTAAATTAAATAAACTAATTAAATATTTTTAGGGTGTTACAACTCTCCCCCACTTAGAATATTTCGTCCTCGAAATTTACCTGATCAAACAACTCTGAGTAGGATTCTCGCATCTTGCTCTCTAGCTCCCAAGTCATACTCTCGCCGGCAGCTCCTAGCCAGACCACTTTCACTAATGCAATCTCTTTTCCTCTAAGCGCTTTCACTTCACGATCCTCAATCCGTACGGGCATCGTCTCCACAGTGAGATTATCCCGCACCTCTACATCGTCCATATGGATCACATGAGATGGATCCGAAACATACTTCCGAAGTTGTGACACGTGAAACACGTCATGCAAGTTCGAAAGGTTTGGCGGTAAAGCCACTCTATAAGCCACATTTCCGATTCTTTCAAAAATCTGATAAGGACCAACAAATCGAGGGGTGAGCTTCTTCGATTTCAACGCTCGCCCAACACCGGTAATAGGAGAAACCCTCAAGAACACATGCTCACCCTCCTGAAACTCTAAATCCTTCCTCCGCTTGTCATGATAACTCTTTTGACGACTCTGCGAAGCCTTCATCTTTTCACGGATCATCTTGATCTTCTCTGTAGTCTCCCGGACAATCTCCGGTCCCAATACTACACTCTCTCCCGACTCATACCAACACAATGGCGTCCTACACTTTCGACCATACAATGCTTCAAACGGTGCCATCCCAATACTGGAATGGTGACTGTTGTTATAAGTAAACTCAATCAACGCAAGGTAGGAATCCCATGAACCCCGCTGTTCCAAATACACAAGCCCTCAACAAATCCTCTAATGACTGAATTGTCCTCTCTGACTGACCGTCTGTCTGGGGATGATACGCCGAACTCATTTTTAACTTTGAACCCAATTCTTTCTGCAAACTCTTCCAAAACTCGGAAGTGAACCTCGGATCCCTATCTGACACAATACTCTTCGGAACACCGTGCAGCCTCACAATTTCTTTGACATAGACCTCTGCCAACCTCGACACCGGATAGGTGATGTTAATAGGAATAATGTGGGCAGATTTCGTCAACCTATCAACGACCACCCAAATAGTGTCATAACCCTTAACTGTATTCGGCAATCCCGTCACAAAATCCATCGCAATGCTATCCCATTTCCACTCTGGAACTTCCAACGGTTGCATTAACCCTGCAGGCTTCTGATGCTCAACCTTAGATTTCTGACAGGTCAAACAGGCATACACAAACTGTGCCACATCTCTCTTCATACCATACCACCAAAACATCTTTTTCAGATCTTGATACATTTTCGTCGCTCCAGGATGGATACTCAACTTGCTACGGTGTCCCTCCTCTAAAATTGCCTTTCTCATCTCTTCATCGTCCGGAACACAGATCCTACCCCGGAACCTCAACACACCACTGGAATCTAATTTGAAATCTTCACTTTCAGACAGAGCGACCCCATTAATTAAATCTACTAGCTTGACATCTGTCTTCTGAGCTTCCCTGATGCTGCCCAGGAAATCATTATCGATCCTTAACATCCCCAGCTTGACACTGCGAGGTGTCATTTTACAAACCAAACTCAAATCCCTGAATTCTTCGATCAGCTCTAATTCTTTCACCATCATTGCCGACATATGCAAGGACTTTCTGCTTAAAGCATCAGCCACGACATTAGCTTTGCCGGGATGATAATTCAAACCAAAGTCATAATCCTTCAAGAGCTCCACCCACCGACGCTGTCTCATATTCAACTCTTTCTGATCGAACAGATACTTTAGACTCTTATGATCACTGAACACTTCGAACCTCGAACCATAAAGGTAGTGCCTCCAAATCTTGAGCACAAATACCACAGCAGCCAATTCCAAATCGTGCGTAGGGTAATTTTTCTCATGAACCCGCAACTGCCTCGACGCGTACGCAACGACTTTCCCATCTTGCATCAACACTCCACCGAGACCCATCTTCGAAGCGTCACAATATACAACGAACGGTTCCTCTGGATTAGGCAACGTCAAAACAGGCGACGTCGTCAATCTCTTTTTCAGTTCCATAAAACTTTCCTCGCACCGGGCATCCCAAACAAAAACTTTACCCTTGCAAGTCAACTGAGTCAACGGAAGGGCCAACTTGGAAAAACCCTCTATGAACCTCCTGTAGTACCCAGCCAAACCCAAAAAGCTTCTAATCTCTGTTACGGACTTCGGAGACTCCCACTCCAACACTGCTTCTACTTTTGCCGGATCAACCGCAATACCATTACCAGAAATCACATGCCCAAGGAAACTCACCTCTTTCAGCCATAACTCACACTTCGATAACTTAGCGTACAACTTTTTCTCTTTTAAAACTTCCAACACTGACTTCAGGTGCTCAGCATGCTCTTCCTCTGACTTAGAATAAACTAGAATGTCATCTATGAAGATCACCACAAACCGATCTAGGTAATTATGGAAAATACGGTTCATATATTCCATAAATACACCAGGAGCATTGGTCACACCGAACAGCATCACCGAATATTCATAATGCCCATACCTTGTCCTGAACGCTGTTTTCTGAACATCCTCATCCTTTACTTTAATCTGATGATATCCGGACCTCAAATCAATTTTGCTGAAAACACGGGCACCCACTAACTGATCCATCAGATCGTCGATCCTCGGAAGCGGATACTTATTCTTGATAGTTACCTTATTCAACTGACGATAGTCCACACATAACCTCATGCTGCCATCTTTCTTCTTCACTAACAATACCGGAGCTCCCCACGGTGACACACTCGGTCTCACAAACTTCTTCTCAAGCAATTCTTCAAGTTGCGTCTTTAACTCAGACAATTCCGACGCCGACATCCTGTACGGTGCCATAGACACAGGCCTCGTACCAGGTACAAGATCAATCGAAAACTCAACTTCTCTTTCCGGTGGCACACCCGGAATTTCATCAGGAAAAACTTCAGGAAACTCGCGTACTACTTTCAGTTCTTCAATAACTGCCTGACTCTCAGCAGACAACGAAGCCATCAACGCAAATAACTGGACTCCTTCTTTCTTCAACTTCTTCAACTGACCAGCAGATATCAAAACAGAACTCTCTTCACCGAAACTAACCGACTTGCTACGACAGTTGATATGAACGTGATTATCCTCTAACCAGTCCATGCCTAAGATTACATCCAGACCTCTCAACGGCAAACAGACAAAATTCACAATAAAGTCCCTGCCGAAGATCGACACGGGACATTGAGAACACACCTGGGACGTAATCACCGACCCCTTCGCAGGAGTATCGACAACAATATCCCCACACATAGCAGATAAAACAAGACCCAATCGTTTACAGCAATCAACAGATATAAAACAATGGGTAGCACCAGTATCAATAAGAGATTTCAGAGAAGTACCATTAATAAAACACGTACCTCTAATCAGACCATCATCATCATCAGGCTCCTCTCCTGCCAATGCAAATACCTTCCCAGTAGACCTTTCCTTTTTCGGCTTTGTACACTTTGTACTGATATGCCCAGATTCACCACAGTTGAAACACACCACATCCTTGACCTTACACTCGGCTGCCATATGACCCTTTTTACCACAACGGTAGCAATTCCTTTCATCAGACCTGCATGTAGTACTCTTGTGGCCAGGCTTGCCACACTTATAACAGACAATGCTAGCAGGGGCATCTCCCCCACTAGAACCCTTACCTCCAGCAGCCCTCTGATAACCCTTACCCGCAGGAACCTCATACGGCTTGCTTCGACTCTGAAACTTGCCCTTTTTCTCAGAAGTAGCTTTGTAATGAGCAGTATTGTCCTCCTCGAAGATTCTGCAACTGTCAACCAGATCTGCGAACACACGAATCTTCTGATAACCAATGGCCTTTTTAATATCAGGCCTTAACCCATTCTCAAATTTGATGCATTTTGAAAATTCAGCTGTAGCCTCACTGTAGTGTGGATAAAATTTTGCTAATTCCACAAATTTTGCCGCATAGGCAGTCACAGACATGCCACCCTGCTTCAGCTCCAAGAACTCTATCTCTTTCTTCCCTCTGACGTCTTCAGGAAAATATTTTCTCAGAAATTCCCTGCTGAATACCTCCCAAGTAATCTCTTCCTGCACAGCCTCCAACCTCTGCCTAGTAGCCAACCACCAGTCGTCGGCCTCCTCGGCTAACATGTGGGTACCAAAACGGACCTTCTGCTCAGCAGTACAGTCCATCACCCGGAAAATCCTCTCGATCTCCTTCAACCAAGCCATAGCACCATCTGGATCATATTTGCCCTTAAAGGTGGGCGGATTCTCTCTCTGGAAGGTAGTCAGACTCCGAAAACCAGCATTATCTCCAGCATTCTGCTGTCCCTGCACAGCCTGAGCCATAGCCTGCAATGCAGCAGCAAGAGCAGCGTCGTTCCTCCCAGCCATTATGAACTATCACTACAGCACAAACCAAAGATTCAGAACTAATCTATTGTCATAAGACACTATGACAGGACAACATTGGCCGGACAGACCGAACTGCTCTGATACCACTAATGTAACACCCCTTTCTACCCGTCACTTTAATTATAAAAATCAGAGTTTTAAAAAATTTCGTTCATAGGGAATGTTACACATACTTCAGTAAACGTCGCTTGTCATTTTAAAACAGTTCAACTCAATAATAATGCATTCACGTAGCACGTCACAAATAAAAGAATTTCAAGCCTCAATTTAACGTCGCTCATAAAACTCAACATAACAAAACCAACTACGCAGCGGAAAATAATAAAACATAACAGAAGGGTCCACATGGACATAACAACCAGAAAATCATTAATAAAATATCGAGTTCGTTTCCCCCCCTGAGTGCTACGTATCAGAGCATGACGACTCGACTCAAGAAGTGAAGCTAAGGCATTCACTGGGAATCACCTGCACGTTACCAACACGGGGGTAACATTCAAACAGGAAAGGGTGAGCATCATTTCAATCCATATAATAGAAAATATGATAAGTACTAATCATAGGCTACGCACTAGAACAATCAGCATCCAAAACACTAAATATCCACATTACAGTCATCATTCACGTCACTTACAATAACTCATCTCATGTCATGTAGGCTTATGAAATGCAACCCACTCGCGGGCATATGCATGAGGTACCTTTTCATAAAACGTCGCTTAGCCCTTAAGGCCTCATCGTCACTTAGCCACTCAGGCCCCAAAACGTCACTGGATTTATGCATATGGGCATGAGACACTATGACATGCATCTCTCACAACACACAAACACACAATTACTCAAATCATAGTCAACTGTGTGACCCGTCACTTACCCGTTTGCTCGCAAAGAGCACAGCACCTGTCAAGTTCATAATCAGCACAAAACGTCACTTGGCCATTTAGGCCTTAACATCACTCAGCCCTTCGGGGCCCGAACGTCACTGGGTTCTCATCATCACTTACACATAATTATCAATCAACTCAAACAATAGCCACTAGGGGCAAAACGTCATTTGACTAACCACTAAGGGCATCCTCGTCGTTTACAAACCATTATCTACAACTTTGGCCACTAGGGGCAAAACAGTCATTTGACTAGCCACCAAGGGCATCCTCGTCAAAATCATCATTTTGACACTACCACGTTAAAACTGTTGTTTATACACCAAAAAGGAATTTTAAAGAGCTTCATAAAATTTTTCAATGTCACTGGGACAATCACCGGGGATGGCCACTTGGGCACCCACAAACAATCAGAAAATAACAATTTTTCATTTTAAAAATTGGACCCATAGATAGACAACGTAAAAAGCTTCACGACACTTTTCGAATCGTTCAAAACGGACGTCTGAGTCAAAAGTTATGTTAAAAATAAGTTTGGGGAAAATCAAGCAACATTCTGAAAATAGGCGCCTTAGGCGCCCAGGCAACCAGGCAACACGCGCACTGGCGCCCAGCGCCCAGGCGCGCAACACATCGCACACACGCAACACACACAGGCGCTCAGCGCCCAGCGCCTGGCGCCCAGCGCCTTGGCGCAACACGCAGCAACACACACGGGCGCTCAGCGCCCAGCGCCTGGCGCCCAGCGCCTTGGCGCAACACACACACACACGCTTGGGCGCTCAGCGCCCAACGCTGGCACCCAGCGCCCAGCGCCTAACCACACAGGAATCTGGCAACACACAGCAACACACACAAGCCACAGGCACCCAGCACAGGCACTTGGCGCCCAGAAAACAGCAACAACAAATCCAGAATTTTTCCAACAACTCTTCAACACTGAAAACCAAAAATCACCATTTTTCCAGCAATTTTCCAAAACACTAAAAAACTGATTTTTAGCAATTTAACTCATCAAAATCTTATAATTTTCAACACTCAAAATAACACTTAATTTAATCAATCAACAAAATTCTTTTGGAGCACTAAAATCATCATCACTTTGGCGCCCTAGGCGCCCTTGCACACCCACACCCAAAATGCGAAACATCAAGCTCTCCAACATACCAATTCATAATTCCATGAACTCACAAATACCAACATCCTCAAAACACATACATAATTCGTATTATCTCATGGTTCAAACACTAAAACAATTAGCATATGGCACACATATAAGTATATATGAAGATCATCATCATGGGCAACCCAAAAACATTCAAGAACATTAAAGAACATCAAGAACACATGGTACTAGTATAAACCCTAGATCTAGGACCCATCATATAATTTATTAGATAGAATGATAGAGCTCCCCTAACCTTTTCAAGAAGAAGAATTCGATGCCCTAGGAGAAGTCACCTACAGAGCCACAGCAACAACGGAGATCCCTTCCTCTTGATCTTCGAATTCTCTTCTCCTTCTCCTCTTGGCCGCCTCCTTGCTCTCTCTCTTTCTCACGCTATTCTCTTTCTCTGTTGCTCTCTCTTGCAATTCGCAACAATAGCCAAAAAAAACTAACCCCCAATCACTAGTCCACTTTGCATACTAGTGGATCATGGGCTTGGGCCTTCCACTCAAGCCCAAGTCATGCAAGTGGCGCCTCCACACCCTCCTAATACCACCAACATTAATAAAATTCTAATTAATTACATTATATTAAATAAATTAATTTAAGTCCCCAATTACTAAATTAAATAAATTAATTAAATATTTTTAGGGTGTTACACCAACACCCTCCATTGCCTTTACTTTTTCTTCAAGTGCACGAATCTGGTCATTTGGCTGTGATCCCTCAAACATATGTCCTTGGGGGTGACTCCCCATACTGTAATAATACCCTCCAGGCTGAGGAACATTGTGAGGGTGTGCTGCAAGCCCCGGAGTGGGACTGAGCACAGCATGAGGACTAGGAGCTTGGATCTGCGGTCCTCCGGCAGCTCCCCCGGACACGGCGGTAGTGACCTGATTAGGCGCAACCATACTGACGGGGATAGGTCCAACTGTTTGCGGCATGTACCCAGTAGGCATACCCCAAGGATATCTTTGTGAAGTGTATTGATTCGGCCCATTCATTCCTGAAGCAAAGACGGGAGGACTGACCCCGGATCCCGGAGGAACTGTGGCTGATATCGGAGGAGGAACGAAAGAAGTGACACCATCTGTACCCACGACGGTGGCACCTTCAGCAGCTGTCCCACTCTTTAAACTTTGCAGCATGACCATCATCTCATGCATCTGGGCCTCCATTGCCCCAACCTTATCCTTAAGCACTTGGTTCTCCTGAGCCAGCTGCTCAGGATTCAGAATTTGTACGCCCAAGTCTTCATGTTCTGGATTACTTTCAGTTTCAATCTCTAAATGCCCTTGAGGATCAGCCATCAGCCTTGCTTGTAATCGGGTGAAGTATCGGTGGCGGCGAACCAGCTTGCCTCTCGCTTCTGTTGGCAGAACAATTTTATTAAGTGAGGGAACAAATTAATGAATGCAATGCGTGTAATGCAGATGAGTGTTAGTTTTAGTTTGTCTTATGCCGTGAACCCCAACGTGTCATATCTTGCCATAGATTTAACAGTGAATCTTGATTTGTTTAGAACATAACAAGAGTGGAATCAACAAATGAAACAACCACGCCCCATACATTCAAATTCAAACAAGGACTTCAAGTCTTACATTTCAAAAAGTAAAATACTCAAATGGAAATAAAGGTCCCTCTAGGAAGAGAAAGTACAATGAAACGGAAATTACAAACAAAAAGCTCAACTACATAGAGCCTTGAAAACTTCAGTTCTCTTCCTCTTGCTGCCTGTGGGGACTCTCCTAGTTTTCTCCCTGACTTCTTCGACCAAGGCCCTGCAGAACTCCACAAATTTGTAGACTGCTGGCGGAGTGTTGAAAGGAGACATCTCACACTCGGCCTTTCCTAGCTTCTTAGGCACACCCGAGAGAGCTTGGCTGGCCAACTCTGCAAGCTCAGAGAATCTAACCTTCCAATACTGAATTTCATCTTTCAGCTCCATGATTACTGCCTGTTCCTCAATTCTGCCAAGGAGTTCAACAAAGCGACGCTCCCAATACCGACTTTCATCTTTCACCTGCCTGTATGCATCGCTGATGTGCCGAAGGTTTCTTTTCAATTCGTCAGAAATCTCTCGCTCGTATCCTAGAGCTCGCTTATACTCTTTGAGGATGCTTTCCACTGAATCTCTTTCTTGCACCACACTGCTCAATTTGCTCTCCCACTCGGCTTGTAGCAAGCGGGACTCTCTTTTTGACTTGGCGAGCTGACTCCTCGTAGTCCTCTCTTCCATCTTTGTCTTTTCATACAGATCCCTCCTGTAACACCCCGATAATTTCTAACTTGTAGAAACTACCGAAATGCACTACTGGCATACATCAGAGTACCTCCTGTTTTAAATACTGAACACCTACTAATGCTTGATGCTAAAAACCATCAAGCGCGATACATAACTTAACATGAATAATGCATAAAGCGTTCTTACACCACTCAACTAGTGTTCAGTACCAAAATAGAAAGTGCGCGGAAGCGATTTACAACTTTATAACATAAGTCGTACAATCGTACATACTAAGGATCTGAATACAAAGTACAAAGGAAACTAAAATACAAGACATAATGAAATAAAGGTAGCGGCTGCTCCTCAAGCGTCTCCATGACCATGCCTCATCATCTTCAACTTAGCCTGCAATTCTGAAAAACAACAACATGGATTGGGTGAGACAACTTGTCTCAGTGAGTTCTATCGCGACCCCTTACTAATTCTCTCGGTTCAATTATGCTTGATTCATTATTCAAAACTCAAAACTCATAGTCCTCAAAATCGACTATGTGGCTGAACTATGCTCAATCACTGAGCCTAACAATGAACTATGCTCAATCACTGAGCCTAACCATGAACTGTGCTCAATCACTGAGCCTAACAATGATTCTTAGCGTGTCACCGGTCACCTGGCAAAATAAGCTTCCGGTGAACCCAATCCACTAATCACTAGTGGGCAAACCTCAAGGGGCCTAGGTTCATAGGGCTCATGACTTCCCCTCCCCTAGCACACTAAACTGAAATAGGGTCGTCACCCTAACCTGATGTATATATTTTAATATACCTTGAACAATGAGCAGTGAACAATGATCTGTGAACATGACAATGAGCTTGTACTTAACATGATCTTAATCTTAACCTAATTTATACTTATCATAATCTTGTCATTAGGTGATCTCACACGGAATCACTAACGTTGTTATCTTAGCTTATAACTATCCATTACCTAGTCCACATCATAATGTATCGCCCATACTCAACATTATGATAACCTAACTTAGTCATAATCTATCTCATAAATACCCTATCGGGCCATCACATAAAAGAATGACATGAGCATGACATAAAAATTTCTTTGATCGTACTTGATTTCATGATACTAATATGTTTCCATCCTTGGGAAACCCTGAGGAGTGGATTAGAAGGGATTTAGGACCAATCGGAATGACTTAGGACATAGTTTAAAATTAGGTACCAGCAAGATACGCACGATCCGTGCTCAGTTTTCAAAAATCCACCGTGAGTACCAGAACCTCACGCACGACCCGTGCCCATGGGCGCACGGTCCGTGCGTGACTACCAGTAATTCAGAAAAGTCAGTTTTCGTGTTTCCTTTTCCATTCCGATCGTTCCCGTATCCATTCCGATTCACCTCCGAACTTAATAATGTATTCAAACAACCATGGCAACCAATCAATCATCACATAACAATCAACAATCAATGATTTAACGTAACCAAACACATAATTCAACGATTCGTCCCTGTTTTCATAAAATGGTTCAATACCGGTTTTCATAACTCACGAGACCAAAACTCGAAACATAACACACATGACCATAACATCCTAGTGAGTATAGAACTCACCTATTTGCCGAGACTTCAAGGATTCGACCACAACACCAACTCACGAACTATCTCCGGAATCGCTCCAAACTTGTCCTAATCGAACTCAGCTCCCACAACTTCGAATTTGCAAGGCACCAACACTCCTAGTGACTCCAAAACTCAAGCTTGACACTTCTATTACCTCTTGCTAGCCCTAAGATGTACTTCATAGCTCTCCATTTCAACATGCAAGGTTCAGATTTTGTGTTTGACTTGGTGGAGCTTGGAGAGGCCTTCAATGGTGATTTATGGAGGAGGAGGAGGATGGTTTCGAAAATTGTATCAATGGAGAGAGGATAGAATACTGAAACTAATGGTGAAATCAGATTGTACATGCAAGGAATTCTGAGGAACTCTCCTCTCCTCTTCTTCTCCCTCGAGCTCTCCTCTCCTCTCCCTCTCAATCTTGCTGTTTCAGAATTTTCAAGGAATGAAGTGTTGTTGTGTTTCAGCTGGAGGGGCATACATATATATATATATATATATATATATATATATATATATATATATATATATATATATATATATATATATATATATATATATATATATATATATATGCTTGGTAAAAGACTACTATATCCCTCACTTAAACTTTTCATTCCTCATGACTCCCTAGGCGCCCTTGCACACCCACACCCAAAATGCGAAACATCAAGCTCTCCAACATACCAATTCATAATTCCATGAACTCACAAATACCAACATCCTCAAAACACATACATAATTCGTATTATCTCATGGTTCAAACACTAAAACAATTCGCATATGGCACACATATAAGTATATATGAAGATCATCATCATGGGCAACCCAAAAACATTCAAGAACATTAAAGAACATCAAGAACACATGGTACTAGTATAAACCCTAGATCTAGGACCCATCATATAACTTATTAGATAGAATGATAGAGCTCCCCTAACCTTTTCAAGAAGAAGAATTCGATGCCCTAGGAGAAGTCACCTACAGAGCCACAACAACAACGGAGATCCCTTCCTCTTGATCTTCGAATTCTCTTCTCCTTCTCCTCTTGGCCGCCTCCTTGCTCTCTCTCTTTCTCACGCTATTCTCTTTCTCTCTTGCTCTCTCTTGCAATTCGCAACAATAGCCAAAAAAAACTAACCCCCAATCACTAGTCCACTTCGCATACTAGTGGATCATGGGCTTGGGCCTTCCACTCAAGCCCAAGTCATGCAAGTGGCGCCTCCACACCCTCCTAATACCACCAACATTAATAAAATTCTAATTAATTACATTATATTAAATAAATTAATATAAATCCCCAATTACTAAATTAAATAAATTAATTAAATATTTTTAGGGTGTTACAACTCTCCCCCACTTAGAATATTTCGTCCTCGAAATTTACCTGATCAAACAACTCTAGGTAGGATTCTCGCATCTTGCTCTCTAGCTCCCAAGTCATACTCTCGCCGGCAGCTCCTAGCCAGACCACTTTCACTAATGCAATCTCTTTGCCTCTAAGCGCTTTCACTTCACGATCCTCAATCCGTACGGGCATCGTCTCCACAGTGAGATTATCCCGCACCTCTACATCGTCCATATGGATCACATGAGATGGATCCGAAACATACTTCCGAAGTTGTGACACGTGAAACACGTCATGCAAGTTCGAAAGGTTTGGCGGTAAAGCCACTCTATAAGCCACATTTCCGATTCTTTCAAAAATCTGATAAGGACCAACAAATCGAGGGGTGAGCTTCTTCGATTTCAACGCTCGCCCAACACCGGTAATAGGAGAAACCCTCAAGAACACATGCTCACCCTCCTGAAACTCTAAATCCTTCCTCCGCTTGTCATGATAACTCTTTTGACGACTCTGCGAAGCCTTCATCTTTTCACGGATCATCTTGATCTTCTCTGTAGTCTCCCGGACAATCTCCGGTCCCAATACTACACTCTCTCCCGACTCATACCAACACAATGGCGTCCTACACTTTCGACCATACAATGCTTCAAACGGTGCCATCCCAATACTGGAATGGTGACTGTTGTTATAAGTAAACTCAATCAACGCAAGGTAGGAATCCCATGAACCCCGCTGTTCCAAATACACAAGCCCTCAACAAATCCTCTAATGACTGAATTGTCCTCTCTGACTGACCGTCTGTCTGGGGATGATACGCCGAACTCATTTTTAACTTTGAACCCAATTCTTTCTGCAAACTCTTCCAAAACTCGGAAGTGAACCTCGGATCCCTATCTGACACAATACTCTTCGGAACACCGTGCAGCCTCACAATTTCTTTGACATAGACCTCTGCCAACCTCGACACCGGATAGGTGATGTTAATAGGAATAAAGTGGGCAGATTTCGTCAACCTATCAACGACCACCCAAATAGTGTCATAACCCTTAACTGTATTCGGCAATCCCGTCACAAAATCCATCGCAATGCTATCCCATTTCCACTCTGGAACTTCCAACGGTTGCATTAACCCTGCAGGCTTCTGATGCTCAACCTTAGATTTCTGACAGGTCAAACAGGCATACACAAACTGTGCCACATCTCTCTTCATACCATACCACCAAAACATCTTTTTCAGATCTTGATACATTTTCGTCGCTCCAGGATGGATACTCAACTTTCTACGGTGTCCCTCCTCTAAAATTGCCTTTCTCATCTCTTCATCGTCCGGAACACAGATCCTACCCCGGAACCTCAACACACCACTGGAATCTAATTTGAAATCTTCACTTTCAGACAGAGCGACCCCATTAATTAAATCTACTAGCTTGACATCTGTCTTCTGAGCTTCCCTGATGCTGCCCAGGAAATCATTATCGATCCTTAACATCCCCAGCTTGACACTGCGAGGTGTCATTTTACAAACCAAACTCAAATCCCTGAATTCTTCGATCAGCTCTAATTCTTTCACCATCATTGCCGACATATGCAAGGACTTTCTGCTTAAAGCATCAGCCACGACATTAGCTTTGCCGGGATGATAATTCAAACCAAAGTCATAATCCTTCAAGAGCTCCACCCACCGACGCTGTCTCATATTCAACTCTTTCTGATCGAACAGATACTTTAGACTCTTATGATCACTGAACACTTCGAACCTCGAACCATAAAGGTAGTGCCTCCAAATCTTGAGCACAAATACCACAGCAGCCAATTCCAAATCGTGCGTAGGGTAATTTTTCTCATGAACCCGCAACTGCCTCGACGCGTACGCAACGACTTTCCCATCTTGCATCAACACTCCACCGAGACCCATCTTCGAAGCGTCACAATATACAACGAACGGTTCCTCTGGATTAGGCAACGTCAAAACAGGCGACGTCGTCAATCTCTTTTTCAATTCCATAAAACTTTCCTCGCACCGGGCATCCCAAACAAAAACTTTACCCTTGCAAGTCAACTGAGTCAACGGAAGGGCCAACTTGGAAAAACCCTCTATGAACCTCCTGTAGTACCCAGCCAAACCCAAAAAGCTTCTAATCTCTGTTACGGACTTCGGAGACTCCCACTCCAACACTGCTTCTACTTTTGCCGGATCAACCGCAATACCATTACCAGAAATCACATGCCCAAGGAAACTCACCTCTTTCAGCCATAACTCACACTTCGATAACTTAGCGTACAACTTTTTCTCTTTTAAAACTTCCAACACTGACTTCAGGTGCTCAGCATGCTCTTCCTCTGACTTAGAATAAACTAGAATGTCATCTATGAAGATCACCACAAACCGATCTAGGTAATTATGGAAAATACGGTTCATATATTCCATAAATACACCAGGAGCATTGGTCACACCGAACAGCATCACCAAATATTCATAATGCCCATACCTTGTCCTGAACGCTGTTTTCTGAACATCCTCATCCTTTACTTTAATCTGATGATATCCGGACCTCAAATCAATTTTGCTGAAAACACGGGCACCCACTAACTGATCCATCAGATCGTCGATCCTCGGAAGCGGATACTTATTTTTGATAGTTACCTTATTCAACTGACGATAGTCCACACATAACCTCATGCTCCCATCTTTCTTCTTCACTAACAATACCGGAGCTCCCCACGGTGACACACTCGGTCTCACAAACTTCTTCTCAAGCAATTCTTCAAGTTGCGTCTTTAACTCAGACAATTCCGACGCCGACATCCTGTACGGTGCCATAGACACAGGCCTCGTACCAGGTACAAGATCAATCGAAAACTCAACTTCTCTTTCCGGTGGCACACCCGGAATTTCATCAGGAAAAACTTCAGGAAACTCGCGTACTACTTTCAGTTCTTCAATAACTGCCTGACTCTCAGCAGACAACGAAGCCATCAACGCAAATAACTGGACTCCTTCTTTCTTCAACTTCTTCAACTGACCAGCAGATATCAAAACAGAACTCTCTTCACCGAAACTAACCGACTTGCTACGACAGTTGATATGAACGTGATTATCCTCTAACCAGTCCATGCCTAAGATTACATCCAGACCTCTCAACGGCAAACAGACAAAATTCACAATAAAGTCCCCGCCGAAGATCGACACGGGACATTGAGAACACACCTGGGACGTAATCACCGACCCCTTCGCAGGAGTATCGACAACCATATCCCCACACATAGCAGATAAAACAAGACCCAATCGTTTACAGCAATCAACAGATATAAAACAATGGGTAGCACCAGTATCAATAAGAGATTTCAGAGAAGTACCATTAATAAAACACGTACCTCTAATCAGACCATCATCATCATCAGGCTCCTCTCCTGCCAATGCAAATACCTTCCCAGTAGACCTTTCCTTTTTCGGCTTTGTACACTTTGTACTGATATGCCCAGATTCACCACAGCTGAAACACACCACATCCTTGACCTTACACTCGGCTGCCATATGACCCTTTTTACCACAACGGTAGCAATTCCTTTCATCAGACCTGCATGTAGTACTCTTGTGGCCAGGCTTGCCACACTTATAACAGACAATGCTAGCAGGGGCATCTCCCCCACTAGAACCCTTACCTCCAGCAGCCCTCTGATAACCCTTACCCGCAGGAACCTCATACGGCTTGCTTCGACTCTGAAACTTGCCCTTTTTCTCAGAAGTAGCTTTGTAATGAGCAGTACTGTCCTCCTCGAAGATTCTGCAACTGTCAACCAGATCTGCGAACACACGAATCTTCTGATAACCAATGGCCTTTTTAATATCAGGCCTTAACCCATTCTCAAATTTGATGCATTTTGAAAATTCAGCTGTAGCCTCACTGTAGTGTGGATAAAATTTTGCTAATTCCACAAATTTTGCCGCATAGGCAGTCACAGACATGCCACCCTGCTTCAGCTCCAAGAACTCTATCTCTTTCTTCCCTCTGACGTCTTCAGGAAAATATTTTCTCAGAAATTCCCTGCTGAATACCTCCCAAGTAATCTCTTCCTGCACAGCCTCCAACCTCTGCCTAGTAGCCAACCACCAGTCGTCGGCCTCCTCGGCTAACATGTGGGTACCAAAACGGACCTTCTGCTCAGCAGTACAGTCCATCACCCGGAAAATCCTCTCGATCTCCTTCAACCAAGCCATAGCACCATCTGGATCATATTTGCCCTTAAAGGTGGGCGGATTCTCTCTCTGGAAGGTAGTCAGACTCCGAAAACCAGCATTATCTCCAGCATTCTGCTGTCCCTGCACAGCCTGAGCCATAGCCTGCAATGCAGTAGCAAGAGCAGCGTCGTTCCTCCCAGCCATTATGAACTATCACTGCAGCACAAACCAAAGATTCAGAACTAGTCTATTGTCATAAGACACTATGACAGGACAACATTGGCCGGACAGACCGAACTGCTCTGATACCACTAATGTAACACCCCTTTCTACCCGTCACTTTAATTATAAAAATCAGAGTTTTAAAAAATTTCGTTCATAGGGAATGTTACACATACTTCAGTAAACGTCGCTTGTCATTTTAAAACAGTTCAACTCAATAATAATGCATTCACGTAGCACGTCACAAATAAAAGAATCTCAAGCCTCAATTTAACGTCGCTCATAAAACTCAACATAACAAAACCAACTACGCAGCGGAAAATAATAAAACATAACAGAAGGGTCCACATGGACATAACAACCAGAAAATCATTAATAAAATATCGAGTTCGTTTCCCCCCCTGAGTGCTACGTATCAGAGCATGACGATTCGACTCAAGAAGTGAAGCTAAGGCATTCACTGGGAATCACCTGCACGTTACCAACACGGGGGTAACATTCAAACAGGAAAGGGTGAGCATCATTTCAATCCATATAATAGAAAATATGATAAGTACTAATCATAGGCTACGCACTAGAACAATCAGCATCCAAAACACTAAATATCCACATTACAGTCATCATTCACGTCACTTACAATAACTCATCTCATGTCATGTAGGCTTATGAAATGCAACCCACTCGCGGGCATATGCATGAGGTACCTTTTCATAAAACGTCGCTTAGCCCTTAAGGCCTCATCGTCACTTAGCCACTCAGGCCCCAAAACGTCACTGGATTTATGCATATGGGCATGAGACACTATGACATGCATCTCTCACAACACACAAACACACAATTACTCAAATCATAGTCAATTGTGTGACCCGTCACTTACCCGTTTGCTCGCAAAGAGCACAGCACCTGTCAAGTTCATAATCAGCACAAAACGTCACTTGGCCATTTAGGCCTTAACATCACTCAGCCCTTCGGGGCCCGAACGTCACTGGGTTCTCATCATCACTTACACATAATTATCAATCAACTCAAACAATAGCCACTAGGGGCAAAACGTCATTTGACTAACCACTAAGGGCATCCTCGTCGTTTACAAACCATTATCTACAACTTTGGCCACTAGGGGCAAAACAGTCATTTGACTAGCCACCAAGGGCATCCTCGTCAAAATCATCATTTTGACACTACCACGTTAAAACTGTTGTTTATACACCAAAAAGGAATTTTAAAGAGCTTCATAAAATTTTTCAATGTCACTGGGACAATCACCGGGGATGGCCACTTGGGCACCCACAAACAATCAGAAAATAACAATTTTTCATTTTAAAAATTGGACCCATAGATAGACAACGTAAAAAGCTTCACGACACTTTTCGAATCGTTCAAAACGGACGTCTGAGTCAAAAGTTATGTTAAAAATAAGTTTGGGGAAAATCAAGCAACATTCTGAAAATAGGCGCCTTAGGCGCCCAGGCAACCAGGCAACACGCGCACTGGCGCCCAGCGCCCAGGCGCGCAACACATTGCACACACGCAACACACACGGGCGCTCAGTGCCCAGCGCCTGGCGCCCAGCGCCTTGGCGCAACACGCAGCAACACACACGGGCGCTCAGCGCCCAGCGCCTGGCGCCCAGCGCCTTGGCGCAACACACACACACACGCTTGGGCGCTCAGCGCCCAACGCTGGCACCCAGCGCCCAGCGCCTAACCACACAGGAATCTGGCAACACACAGCAACACACACAAGCCACAGGCGCCCAGCACAGGCACTTGGCGCCCAGAAAACAGCAACAACAAATCCAGAATTTTTCCAACAACTCTTCAACACTAAAAACCAAAAATCACCATTTTTCCTGCAATTTTCCAAAACACTAAAAAACTGATTTTTAGCAATTTAACTCATCAAAATCTTATAATTTTCAACACTCAAAATAACACTTAATTTAATCAATCAACAAAATTCTTTTGGAGCACTAAAATCATCATCACTTTGGCGCCCTAGGCGCCCTTGCACACCCACACCCAAAATGCGAAACATCAAGCTCTCCAACATACCAATTCATAATTCCATGAACTCACAAATACCAACATCCTCAAAACACATACATAATTCGTATTATCTCATGGTTCAAACACTAAAACAATTCGCATATGGCACACATATAAGTATATATGAAGATCATCATCATGGGCAACCCAAAAACATTCAAGAACATTAAAGAACATCAAGAACACATGGTACTAGTATAAACCCTAGATCTAGGACCCATCATATAATTTATTAGATAGAATGATAGAGATCCCCTAACCTTTTCAAGAAGAAGAATTCGATGCCCTAGGAGAAGTCACCTACAGAGCCACAGCAACAACGGAGATCCCTTCCTCTTGATCTTCGAATTCTCTTCTCCTTCTCCTCTTGGCCGCCTCCTTGCTCTCTCTCTTTCTCACGCTATTCTCTTTCTCTCTTGCTCTCTCTTGCAATTCGCAACAATAGCCAAAAAAAACTAACCCCCAATCACTAGTCCACTTCGCATACTAGTGGATCATGGGCTTGGGCCTTCCACTCAAGCCCAAGTCATGCAAGTGGCGCCTCCACACCCTCCTAATACCACCAACATTAATAAAATTCTAATTAATTACATTATATTAAATAAATTAATTTAAATCCCCAATTACTAAATTAAATAAATTAATTAAATATTTTTAGGGTGTTACACCAACTGTAACACCCCCCTTCTATATCAACTATTATTATATTATTATATCAGAGTTTAATAAAAAAAAATTTCTTTTGAAAGGAAGCGTCACATTTCACCGCTTATAAATCAACCAGATTAAAACGGTGACATACGGTCAACAATCTAACAGCATGATATATAGCACGAATAATTTGGGGACGGGCCCACAACACCTGTTTTAATTTACAGCACATAAATAAAATAGCCTCAACACAGCATAATGGCATCCATACATCAACATAACAATCCAATACAACCAAAACGACAAATATAATAATACTACGCCCTCCCCCTGGTGCTACATATCAGAGCTGACACACTACTAGAAAAGAGGCATAAGGATGCCCTCACTCTCGATCACCTGCAAGTTGCCGACATAAGAAGCAACAAAGGCAGTAGGGTGAGTCTCTTTAAGGATGCCCTCACTCTCAATCACTGAGCCTAACCATGAACTGTGCTCAATCACTGAGCCTAACAATGATTCTTAGCGTGTCACCGGTCACCTGGCAAAATAAGCTTCCGGTGAACCCAATCCACTAATCACTAGTGGGCAAACCTCAAGGGGCCTAGGTTCATAGGGCTCATGACTTCCCCTCCCCTAGCACACTAAACTGAAATAGGGTCGTCACCCTAACCTGATGTATATATTTTAATATACCTTGAACAATGAGCAGTGAACAATGATCTGTGAACATGACAATGAGCTTGTACTTAACATGATCTTAATCTTAACCTAATTTATACTTATCATAATCTTGTCATTAGGTGATCTCACACGGAATCACTAACGTTGTTATCTTAGCTTATAACTATCCATTACCTAGTCCACATCATAATGTATCGCCCATACTCAACATTATGATAACCTAACTTAGTCATAATCTATCTCATAAATACCCTATCGGGCCATCACATAAAAGAATGACATGAGCATGACATAAAAATTTCTTTAATCGTACTTGATTTCATGATACTAATATGTTTCCATCCTTGGGAAACCCTGAGGAGTGGATTAGAAGGGATTTAGGACCAATCGGAATGACTTAGGACATAGTTTAAAATTAGGTACCAGCAAGATACGCACGATCCGTGCTCAGTTTTCAAAAATCCACCGTGAGTACCAGAACCTCACGCACGACCCGTGCCCATGGGCGCACGGCCCGTGCGTGACTACCAGTAATTCAGAAAAGTCAGTTTTCGTGTTTCCTTTTCCATTCCGATCGTTCCCGTATCCATTCCGATTCACCTCCGAACTTAATAATATATTCAAACAACCGTGGCAACCAATCAATCATCACATAACAATCAACAATCAATGATTTAACGTAACCAAACACATAATTCAACGATTCGTCCCTATTTTCATAAAATGGTTCAATACCGGTTTTCATAACTCACGAGACCAAAACTCGAAACATAACACACATGACCATAACATCCTAGTGAGTATAGAACTCACCTATTTGCCGAGACTTCAAGGATTCGACCACAACACCAACTCACGAACTATCTCCGGAATCGCTCCAAACTTGTCCTAATCGAACTCAGCTCCCACAACTTCGAATTTGCAAGGCACCAACACTCCTAGTGACTCCAAAACTCAAGCTTGACACTTCTATTACCTCTTGCTAGCCCTAAGATGTACTTCATAGCTCTCCATTTCAACATGCAAGGTTCAGATTTTGTGTTTGACTTGGTGGAGCTTGGAGAGGCCTTCAATGGTGATTTATGGAGGAGGAGGAGGATGGTTTCGAAAATTGTATCAATGGAGAGAGGATAGGATACTGAAACTAATGGTGAAATCAGATTGTACATGCAAGGAATTCTGAGGAACTCTCCTCTCCTCTTCTTCTCCCTCGAGCTCTCCTCTCCTCTCCCTCTAAATCTTGCTGTTTCAGAATTTTCAAGGAATGAAGTGTTGTTGTGTTTCAGCTGGAGGGGCATATATATATATATATATATATATGCTTGGTAAAAGACTACTATATCCCTCACTTAAACTTTTCATTCCTCATGACTCCTCACCATTCTAATTACCCTACTTGACATAATTAATATCAATTAAGCACACAAATCATATAATAATTAAATGAAGCAATCCACTATCAAATCATTTTATTTTCAACCAAGTTAATAAATCACTAAATAATAATTATACGCCAAATAATTTAAATAGCGAAAATTGGGGATATTACATTCACCCCAACTTTTAAAAAATTTTTTCCTCAAAATTGGACTAAGAAATACCTTTTGCCGAACTGTCGCCAGCTTTGCCTTTCTGAGCGTCCATCACATAGATTCTTCCACTGGCGGGAGTTGCATTCTCTTCTCTGCTCCTTTTCTTCGCCGGACACTCGTGAGCGTAATGCCCTTCGCCTTTGCAGTAATAACACATAGTTGACCCCAGGCAACACTCTCCACCTTGAGGCTTTCCGCATTTCGAACAGTTAACGAACCTTGGAGATTCGGACACCACTGCTTGCTTTCCTTTGATGGAGTTACCCTTTGGCTCTTCACTTGGGGTTGGCAATTCCACTGCCTTTTTCTTTTCCTTCCGATAAGCTTTCCTTTCTTCATACATTCTGTTGAGATCTGCCTCTGCAACATAAGCTTGCCGCACCAATCCAGCATAACTAGTCATAGCATAAGAGCTAAGACCTTGGGCCACATCAACACGAAGACTTGCCCTATACATCTGCATCTTCCACTCATCATTCGGAGCATGCTTTGCCAACTGATAAAACTGCGACAACCTTTCGAACTTGGCGGTGAACTCACCCACCGACATTTCTCCTTGCCTCAGATTGATAAACTCAGCTTGCTTGCTTAGCTTCATTACCGGAGGGAAAAAGTGACCAATAAACATTTCCTTGAAGTTAATCCAGGTAACAGGAGTTCCCTGGTTCACCATCAAATCATGAGCATTGGTCCACCAGGTTTGAGCATCTTCCTCGAGCATATGGGCAGCAAAAAGAACCTTCTCTTCTTCGCTGCATTGAAGAGTCCTAAAAATCTTCTCCATTGAATCCAACCAGAAATGTGCTACCATTACCTCTGGTCCTCCTTTGAAACTTTGGGGATTCATCTTCTGGAAACGAAAGTAAGCCCTATTCGGATCTTCCAGAGGAGGTTGTTGAACATTCGGTTGTTGCTGTTCCATCCTCTCATGATGCATCTGGGCCATTTGAGCCATCTGCTGCTGCTGCATTTGCATCATGTCATTCATCATCTTCTGTTGCGTCTCGATGACGTTCTGCATCCATTCGGTATGAGGATCAACAGGGACGCTTCTCCTACTTCCACCAGCCATGATTCTGCGAAATATGCACAAAGTGTTTAGTTGATCAGGCTAAACGTCTAATAGCATATTAAGAGGAATCACACTTAGAGGACTTAAGAGACTCATGATTCTAAGCCCGACTAGGTCGAACTGCTCTGATACCAATTGTAACACCCCGATAATTTCTAACTTGTAGAAACTACCGAAATGCACTACTGGCATACATCAGAGTACCTCCTGTTTTAAATACTGAACACCTACTAATGCTTGATGCTAAAAACCATCAAGCGCGATACATAACTTAACATGAATAATGCATAAAGCGTTCTTACACCACTCAACTAGTGTTCAGTACCAAAATAGAAAGTGCGCGGAAGCGATTTACAACTTTATAACATAAGTCGTACAATCGTACATACTAAGGATCTGAATACAAAGTACAAAGGAAACTAAAATACAAGACATAATGAAATAAAGGTAGCGGCTGCTCCTCAAGCGTCTCCATGACCATGCCTCATCATCTTCAACTTAGCCTGCAATTCTGAAAAACAACAACATGGATTGGGTGAGACAACTTGTCTCAGTGAGTTCTATCGCGACCCCTTACTAATTCTCTCGGTTCAATTATGCTTGATTCATTATTCAAAACTCAAAACTCATAGTCCTCAAAATCGACTATGTGGCTGAACTATGCTCAATCACTGAGCCTAACAATGAACTATGCTCAATCACTGAGCCTAACCATGAACTGTGCTCAATCACTGAGCCTAACAATGATTCTTAGCGTGTCACCGGTCACCTGGCAAAATAAGCTTCCAGTGAACCCAATCCACTAATCACTAGTGGGAAAACCTCAAGGGGCCTAGGTTCATAGGGCTCATGACTTCCCCTCCCCTAGCACACTAAACTGAAATAGGGTCGTCACCCTAACCTGATGTATATATTTTAATATACCTTGAACAATGAGCAGTGAACAATGATCTGTGAACATGACAATGAGCTTGTACTTAACATGATCTTAATCTTAACCTAATTTATACTTATCATAATCTTGTCATTAGGTGATCTCACACGGAATCACTAACGTTGTTATCTTAGCTTATAACTATCCATTACCTAGTCCACATCATAATGTATCGCCCATACTCAACATTATGATAACCTAACTTAGTCATAATCTATCTCATAAATACCCTATCGGGCCATCACATAAAAGAATGACATGAGCATGACATAAAAATTTCTTTGATCATACTTGATTTCATGATACTAATATGTTTCCATCCTTGGGAAACCCTGAGGAGTGGATTAGAAGGGATTTAGGACCAATCGGAATGACTTAGGACATAGTTTAAAATTAGGTACCAGCAAGATACGCACGATCCGTGCGCCTTGGCGCACGATCCGTGCTCAGTTTTCAAAAATCCACCGTGAGTACCAAAACCTCACGCACGACCCGTGCCCAAGGGCGCACGGTCCGTGCGTGACTACCAGTAATTCAGAAAAGTCAGTTTTCGTGTTTCCTTTTCCATTCCGATCGTTCCCGTATCCATTCCGATTCACCTCCGAACTTAATAATATATTCAAACAACCATGGCAACCAATCAATCATCACATAACAATCAACAATCAATACAACAATCAATGATTTAACGTAACCAAACACATAATTCAACGATTCATCCCTGTTTTCATAAAACGGTTCAATACCGGTTTTCATAACTCACGAGACCAAAACTCGAAACATAACTGTAACACCCCGATAAATTCTATCATGTAGAATCACCGAAATGCACTAGATGGCATACATCAGAGTAACTTCCTGTTAATGAAATATTGAACACATCTAAAACTGAAGATAATATATATATCAAATGGTTTTCTGAACCTCATAAATTTCCTGAAAATGCTTAAGTTCCAAAAACTTAAGACTTACACATGATCCTGGTGTTCAATACTCAAAAACATAAAGTAGCGGAAACGATTTATAACTTATACATGATAGTTATACAACCGATAACAAAAGTACTACAAAAGGGCACGGGCCCAAAACAAGAAACATAGACTTCCGGACTCCTCGAGTCCCACCAGCTAATCGTGCTTCGTCGCCTTCGCCTTCCCCTGTTTCTCTGTATAAAAACCACAAATATGAAGGGTTAGATAAACATTATCTCAGTGAGTCCTATTGAGACCCCTGACCAACTCTAACGGTTTATTATACTTGAATCTGAACTCGTAACTTGTAGCCCTAATAAGCGACCACTTGTTACATTTCTAATCTCTTTCCTGATGTAGCCCTAATAAGCGACTACAGATCATATTTTAACATGAACTTAGCATAACCCGAGATATAATGCTAGACAATCTTGATTGCCCAATATCTTCGGAAACCCCAATCCGAAATTCTATCCGAATAATGCTAGGGTCCTAGCTTTGGATTCATGACTCCCCTCAACTAGGTATGCTAATAACTGGAGGATCGTCATCCTCGATATACACAAGGTATACCATCTACCTTTCCCCGAGGGAAAGTAACTTGAATTGTGTTTACATGAATTGAGAGTTTTTATGTCTTTATAGACTTAAAATCAATTCGCTTACATGACATGACGATCTTGAAGTTCATTATCGTAACATGATTGGACTCAAGGTCCGTTAATATTTCTTGACTTGCATTCTCACACGTTCTCTAAGTACGGTTTTCCGTTACGTTCATAACACACAAGTTTTCTATAAAACATGTTCAATGCCATGATATCAATATCTCTACATTGTTGGGGAACCATGAGGAATGGATTAGAAGAGGATTAGGATCATTTGGAATGGATAAAAAGGTACTTTGAATTTGGGAATCAGACGGTTTCACACGACCCGTGCGGCTAGGCGCACGCCCCGTGCGCGGTTGAGCAATTTGCAGAAAGTTTTCCAGAAGGATACACACGACCCGTGCGACCATGCACACGATCCGGGCGTTATCGTTCAAAGTTGTAGAAAGTTCCAGAAACATACGCACGACCCGTGCGACTAGGCGCACGATCCGTGCGAGTTCTAAAAATCCAATCCTTGTAGCCTCAGATAGGGGCGCACGACACGTGCTCAGAGGCACACGATCCGTGCGTCTCTATCAGTTTCCAGAAAACAGGTTTTTCATGAGTTTTTCCCATTCCGTTCCGATTCCAATATCCCTTCCGATCGATACCCAAACATAAACACACATTATAGCGGTATAATACAGCAGGCATATTCATTCCAATCCAGCACATTTCAACAATTAAGCACATCACTTATCGTTTAAAATAACTATTTTATAAAACGGTTTTCGAAAAGATAGAGACTCAGAAGAATGCACACATTCCCTACGCGAGTTATAGAACTCACCCGAAGTGATGAGAATCACTCAAATTCTGAAACACTTGGAGTTCAATGACACCGAATTTACCCAAACTTGCTCCGTAACTGTCCTTCTCGTTCTCACGAACTCCACGCAAGGTGATGTCTCCCAAGGTTTTATTCTAGCTCTAAGATGACATGCAAGCCACTAGAAGCACTACAACTCCATTTTTGCTCTATGGAGCTTTGTGGGTCGAAAAATGGTGAATGAGTGAGGAGGAGGATGATGATTATGAAAGTTATATCAGTTGGAAGAGGAGGGTGTAGGGATCAAGATGGTGAAATCATCTCAAACATGCATCCAGAATTTCTCTTCCCCTCTTCTCTTCTCTCCCTCTCGACAGCTCTTTCTCTCCACCTCTCAATATCTTTCAAATTCTGAAAAAACTGGAAAATGAGATGGTTTTGTGTGTGAGGGGTGTGGGTTCAGCTGGCCATCACTTAAAGAGGGTACAAGGACCAAAGTACCCTTCAGCCACTCATTCCTCTAATCTTACCAAGACATGGCTTAATCTAAGGATTTTAGTCAAACTCTGTTAACTTAACACAATTAATTTAACTAAGCATTACTATAGAATTTATTTATTTCTACCTCACATAATAGGATAACCTCTTGTGCTAAATTTAAATAAATCTAATTAGCTAATTAGGGGATGTTACAATCACCCCAACTTCTAAAATTTTGTCCTCAAAATTGACAAAACGTACCTTACTCAAACAAATAAGGATATTTCACCCGCATGCTCTCCTCTACTTCCCAGGTTGCTTCGTCAGGTGACGCACCGTCCCAAAGCACTTTGACAATAGGAATTGACTTCGTTCGGAGCGTTTTCTCGCCGCGTTCGATGATCCTGATTGGAGTAGGCTGATAAGATAAATCTGGTCTGATGTCAATTGCTTCATAGCTTAATGGTTGATTCGGATCATGAATATATTTCCGTAGCTGAGATACATGAAACACATCATGTAATCTGGACAATTCGGGAGGTAAAGCAATGCGATACGCTACTGGCCCAACTCGCTCGACAATCTGGAAAGGTCCGACATACCGAGGACTGAGCTTCTTCGCTCGCAAGGCAATACCGGTCCCGATGGTTGGAGAAAGTTTCAAAAAGACATGATCTCCTTCTTCGAATTCTAACGGCCTTCTCCTCTTATCCGCATAACTCTTTTGTCGACTCTGCGCGGTTTTCATCCTTTCTCTTATCTGACAGATCTTCTCCGTAGTCTCCCGGACCAAATCCGGTCCCAACAATCTCTGCTCGCCTACATCCCACCAACACAATGGTGTTCTGCACTTCCTCCCATACAATGCTTCATATGGAGCCATTCCGATACTAGAATGGTAACTGTTGTTGTATGAAAATTCCACCAATGGAAGATGATCTTCCCATCTGCTTCCACTATCGAGTACACAAGCCCTCAACATATCCTCCAACGTCTGAATGGTTCTCTCAGTCTGCCCGTCTGTCTGTGGATGGTAAGCTGTGCTAACACACACCGTTGTTCCCAACGCCATATTCAATGCTCTCCAAAATCGAGATGTGAACTTTGAATCTCGATCACAGACGATATTTGTAGGGATTCCATGCAATTTCACAATACTCTTGAGATACTCATCTGCTAACCTAGCAACCTTGTGATTCGAACGTACTGGAATAAAATGAGCGGACTTGGTCAGACGATCCACCACTACCCAAATAGAATCATTTCCGGCTTGGGACTGTGGCAATCCCATGACAAAATCCATAGATATACTTTCCCATTTCCATTCAGGTACATTCAATGGCTGTAACTGGCCACCTGGCTTCTGGTGCTCTATCTTAACCTTTTGACAAGTCAAGCATCGAGACACAAACTCTGCAATATCAACTTTCATACCTGGCCACCAGTACAATTGCTTCAGATCTCGATACATCTTGGTAGATCCAGGATGTATTGAGAACTGACTCTTATGAGCCTCTTCTAGAACTTGTCTGTTTACATTCTCATCATTCGGCACACAGATTCTACCATCAAAACAAATTACGCGATCACCGTCTTCGGTGTAACTCGGCAATCTCTTCTGCGCTTGCAGCTCCACATCACCTTCTTGGGCTGATCGAATTAGATTTCTCAAGGGACTTGAAATTCGAATGTGACTCAACACCAACCTGTTCCTTCTTGACTTCACTCTCAAGTTAAGGTCTCTGAACGATTCCAACAAGAACAACTCGTGCATCATCAGCTCTGCAGCATGAATAGATTTTCTGCTTAAAGCATCGGCCACAACATTAGCCTTACCAGGATGGTACTTCAATTCGAAATCGTAATCCTTCAAGAATTCTACCCATCTCCTCTGTCTGTTGTTCAGTTCCTTTTGGTCAAACAAATACTTAAGGCTCTTGTGGTCACTAAAGACTTCGAAACGAGACCCATACAGGTAATGTCTCCAAATCTTTAGGGCAAACACAATCGCTGCCAACTCTAGATCATGAGTCGGGTAATTCTCTTCATGTGGCTTCAACTGCCTGGAGGCATAGGCAACTACTTGTTGATTCTGCATCAGGACACATCCCAAACCCTTACCAGAGGCGTCGCAATAGATTTGGAATCCTACGGACGGATCTGGAAGAATCAGAATGGGTGCAGAAGTCAAACGACCCTTCAATTCCGTGAAACAATTTTCACATGCTGAGTCCCAAACAAACGGTTGACCCTTGCGAGTTAACCGAGTGAGTGGAAGAACCAACTGGGAAAATCCTTGAATGAATCTTCGATAATACCCAGCTAATCCCAAGAAACTTCTTACTTCAGTAACTGTAGACGGCTGTTCCCAGTCTACCACAGCTTCGATCTTACTGGGATCCACTGCAACACCATTCCTAAATATCACATGGCCCAGAAACTTAACTTCGGGCATCCAAAAATCGCATTTGGACGGCTTAGCATACAACTTCTTTTCCCGGAGTACGTTCAGAACAATTCGGAGATGTTGCACATGCTCCTCAATAGTTTTAGAGAACACCAAGATATCATCAATGAACACTACCACAAACTGATCCAGATAGGAATTAAAAATCCGATTCATATAATCCATGAATACGGCTGGAGCATTGGTCAAACCGAAGGGCATCACTACGAATTCATAGTGTCCATACCTCGTACGGAAAGCGGTCTTCGGGACGTCCAAAGCTCTAACCCTGATTTGGTGATAACCGGACCTCAAATCAATTTTTGAAAATACAGAAGCTCCCCTCAACTGATCTAGCAAATCATCAATTCTCGGTAGAGGGTACTTATTCTTGACAGTCACCTTATTTAACTGACGGTAATCGATACACAATCTCATACTTCCGTCCTTCTTCTTGACAAGCAACACTGGAGCACCCCATGGTGAGGCACTCGGCCGGATGAACCGCTTGGAAATTAGCTCTTCCAGTTGAACTTTCAATTCCCTCAACTCTAATGGCGACATTCTATACGGGGCTATAGAAATAGGTCCAGTGCCTGGAACCAACTCTATAGAAAATTCCACCTCACGATCCGGAGGAAATGAAGGAACTTCATCGGGAAACACATCAAGAAATTCATTAACAACTTGTACAGAAGATAAATCCTGACCTGTCTCAGTGGATGCAGACAGCATCATGACATAAGCTTCCGCGCCTTGGAACAGATAGTTACTGGCCGAAGTGAAAGAAATAAAAGCTTCAGAATTGGGTGGCTGTAGCTCCACTGACTCGGAGGTGAAACCGATAGTTCGATGGAAACAATCTATAGTCACATGGTTGGCCGTCATCCAACTCATTCCTAGGACAACGTCCATGCCCTTCATCGGTAAACAAATGAAGTCTACCACAAAGTTCCTGTCTCCAATGGATAGAAGACAGTTTTCACATATCGCTTGGGTCTGAATACTACCCTCAGCAGCAGTCTTAATGGAGATTGGTTGAGGCAAAGGAGTTAAAGCCAATCCCAACCGATCGACACAAACTTGAGATATAAAACAATGGGTCGCACCTGAATCATACAAAATACTAACAGAGTTATTAAAAAGAGATCCCATACCCCTTAGTAGATTATCTGACGGTGTGACCTTCTGGGCGTCCAAGGTGTAAACTCTCCCATGAGTTGTAGTAGTACCTTCTTCTTGACCTCTCTTCTTTGGGCAATTAGCAGCATAATGACCCTCCTTCTTGCAGTAGTAGCACTGAGTCGATCCCACTTGACACTTACCCTGATGGTACCTTCCACAGTTGGAGCATGCACTGAACTTTGGCGAATTGGACGACTGAATCTGTTTCCCTTTGTTGGAGTTGTACCTAGGACCCATTTGATTGTTGGATGATCCAACATTCTTCTTACTCTGATTGAATACTTTTCTACTGGCATACAACCTCTTCAAATCACTTTCGGCTATATGGGCTTGCTGAACCATGGCCGCATAATTGGTGTATGCAAAGGAACTTAGACTCTGAGCAATGTCTTCCCTTAATCCATACTTGTACCTATCGGTCTTCCACTTGTCATTAGGGGCATAACCAGCTAAACCGAAGAATTGATACAACTCTTCAAACTTGGCGGAGTACTGACCCACCGTTAGACTTCCTTGAGTGAGAGTTAAAAACTCATTCTCCTTTTCGAACCTCATTGCCGTTGGAAAGAACTGCTCCAAAAACACTTGTCTGAAATGCTCCCAAGTCTGGGGAGTACCCATAGTCACCATCATAGCCTTAACATTATTCCACCAGTTGTGAGCCTCCCCTTTCAGCATATGGGATGCCAACCTTAACTTGTCCTCATCCGTAACTTGCATAGTCAGAAAAATCTTCTCTATATCATCCAGCCAATGCTGGGCTTCCATGACAACCGGCCCTCCTTTAAACTCAGATGGCTTCATCTTCAAGAATTCTGAATAAACTTGCCTGGGGTTAGCTTGCGGCTCTGGGGCCTGCTGAGGTTGAATTTGAGCATTCTGCTGCAATGCTACCATATCTTCCAGCATCTTTTGTTGTCTTTCCATCATGCCTTGCATCCAAGCAGCATGTGGATCAATCGGTGGGTTATTCCTTGATCCTCCTGCCATAATTCTGCAAATGATACACCAAGTATTAAGTTGATCAGTCTCAATGTCTCTTAGTATCATAAGAAGCAAGATAGCAGAATTTCTCGAGGAACAAAACCACCCTAACTAATCTAAGCCCGACTAGGTCGAACTGCTCTGATACCATTATGTAACACCCCGATAAATTCTATCATGTAGAATCACCGAAATGCACTAGATGGCATACATCAGAGTAACTTCCTGTTAATGAAATATTGAACACATCTAAAACTGAAGATAATATATATATCAAATGGTTCTCTGAACCTCATAAATTTCCTGAAAATGCTTAAGTTCCAAAAACTTAAGACTTACACATGATCCTGGTGTTCAATACTCAAAAACATAAAGTAGCGGAAACGATTTATAACTTATACATGATAGTTATACAACCGATAACAAAAGTACTACAAAAGGGCACGGGCCCAAAACAAGAAACATAGACTTCCGGACTCCTCGAGTCCCACCAGCTAATCGTGCTTCGTCGCCTTCGCCTTCCCCTGTTTCTCTGTATAAAAACCACAAATATGAAGGGTGAGATAAACATTATCTCAGTGAGTCCTATCGAGACCCCTGACCAACTCTAACGGTTTATTATACTTGAATCTGAACTCGTAACTTGTAGCCCTAATAAGCGACCACTTGTTACATTTCTAATCTCTTTCCTGATGTAGCCCTAATAAGCGACTACAGATCATATTTTAACATGAACTTAGCATAACCCGAGATATAATGCTAGACAATCTTGATTGCCCAATATCTACGGAAACCCCAATCCGAAATTCTATCCGAATAATGCTAGGGTCCTAGCTTTGGATTCATGACTCCCCTCAACTAGGTATGCTAATAACTGGAGGATCGTCATCCTCGATATACACAAGGTATACCATCTACCTTTCCCCGAGGGAAAGTAACTTGAATTGTGTTTACATGAAATGAGAGTTTTTATGTCTTTATAGACTTACAATCAATTAGCTTACATGACATAACGATCTTGAAGTTCATTATCGTAACATGATTGGGCTCAAGGTCCGTTAATATTTCTTGACTTGCATTCTCACACGTTCTCTAAGTACGGTTTTCCGTTACGTTCATAACACACAAGTTTTCTATAAAACATGTTCAATGCCATGATATCAATATCTCTACATTGTTGGGGAACCATGAGGAATGGATTAGAAGAGGATTAGGATCATTTGGAATGGATAAAAAGGTACTTTGAATTTGGGAATCAGAAGGTTTCACACGACCCGTGCGGCTAGGCGCACGCCCCGTGCGCGGTTGAGCAATTTGCAGAAAGTTTTCCAGAAGGATACACACGACCCGTGCGACCATGCGCACGATCCGGGCGTTATCGTTCGAAGTTGTAGAAAGTTCCAGAAACATACGCACGACCCGTGCGACTAGGCGCACGATCCGTGCGAGTTCTAAAAATCCAATCCTTGTAGCCTCAGATAGGGGCGCACGACCCGTGCTCAGAGGCACACGATCCGTGCGTCTCTATCAGTTTCCAGAAAACAGGTTTTTCATGAGTTTTTCCCATTCCGTTACGATTCCAATATCCCTTCCGATCGATACCCAAACATAAACACACATTATAGCGGTATAATACAGCAGGCATATTCAATCCAATCCAGCACATTTCAACAATTAAGCACATCACTTATCGTTTAAAATCACTATTTTATAAATCGGTTTTCGAAAAGATAGAGACTCAGAAAAATGCACACATTCCCTACGCGAGTTATAGAACTCACCCGAAGTGATGAGAATCACTCAAATTCTGAAACACTTGGAGTTCAATGACACCGAATTTACCCAAACTTGCTCCGTAACTGTCCTTCTCGTTCTCACGAACTCCACGCCCTCTCCAATTCGAATCCCAGCAATATGAGCTACTGACCCTCTTCCCTCATTACTTCAAACAGCAAGGTGATGTCTCCCAAGGTTTTATTCTAGCTCTAAGATGACATGCAAGCCACTAGAAGCACTACAACTCCATTTTTGCTCTATGGAGCTTTGTGGGTCGAAAAATGGTGAATGAGTGAGGAGGAGGATGATGATTATGAAAGTTATATCAGTTGGAAGAGGAGGGTGTAGGGATCAAGATGGTGAAATCATCTCAAACATGCATCCAGAATTTCTCTTCCCCTCTTCTCTTCTCTCCCTCTCGACAGCTCTTTCTCTCCACCTCTCAATATCTTTCAAATTCTGAAAAAACTGGAAAATGAGATGGTGTTGTGTGTGAGGGGTGTGGGTTCAGCTGGCCATCACTTAAAGAGGGTACAAGGACCAAAGTACCCTTCAGCCACTCATTCCTCTAATCTTACCAAGACATGGCTTAATCTAAGGATTTTAGTCAAACTCTGTTAACTTAACACAATTAATTTAACTAAGCATTACTATAGAATTTATTTATTTCTACCTCACATAATAGGATAACCTCTTGTGCTAAATTTAAATAAATCTAATTAGCTAATTAGGGGATGTTACAATAACACACATGACCATAACATCCTAGTGAGTATAGAACTCACCTATTTGCCGAGACTTCAAGGATTCGACCACAACACCAACTCACGAACTATCTCCGGAATCGCTCCAAACTTGTCCTAATCGAACTCAGCTCCCACAACTTCGAATTTGCAAGGCACCAACACTCCTAGTGACTCCAAAACTTAAGCTTGACACTTCTATTACCTCTTGCTAGCCCTAAGATGTACTTCATAGCTCTTCATTTCAACATGCAAGGTTCAGATTTTGTGTTTGACTTGGTGGAGCTTGGAGAGGCCTTCAATGGTGATTTATGGAGGAGGAGGAGGAGGATGGTTTCGAAAATTGTATCAATGGAGAGAGGATAGAATACTGAAACTAATGGTGAAATCAGATTGTACATGCAAGGAATTCTGAGGAACTCTCCTCGCCTCTTCTTCTCCCTCGAGCTCTCCTCTCCTCTCCCTCTCAATCTTGCTGTTTCAGAAGTTTCAAGGAATGAAGTGTTGTTGTGTTTCAGCTGGAGGGGCATACATATATATATATATATATATATATATATATATATATATATATATATATATATATATATATATGCTTGGTAAAAGACTACTATATCCCTCACTTAAACTTTTCATTCCTCATGACTCCTCACCATTCTAATTACCCTACTTGACATAATTAATATCAATTAAGCACACAAATCATATAATAATTAAATCAAGCAATCCACTATCAAATCATTTTATTTTCAACCAAGTTAATAAATCACTAAATAATAATTATACGCCAAATAATTTAAATAGCGAAAATTGGGGATATTACACCTCCATTGACTGACTTCTTCAATTGCCCCCTTCCCTTTTGATTTCTGTCTCTTGACTTCCTCTTTGGCCGCTTGCCAATACTTTTGAGCTTCTACCTTTTCTTTCTCTTCTTCTTTGAGTATCTTGTCCAACTCCTCAATAATAGCAGATTTGGAAGCATTATCTTCTTTCAATCTCTGGTTGCTCTGAGTTAACTTCTCTATCTTAATTTGGAAGGATTTCTTCTCCTCCTCTACTTTCATCAGGGCTAACTTGACATCCCCTAGTTCTTCAACAACCGGGGTACTAGAGCTTATCATCTCTCTCTCATTTTGCAATACCTTCTGATATGGCAGCTGGACACTCTGAATCCTCTCCTCAAGCCACCGAGCAAAAGTGATTCCCTTGGTCTTCTGAGAGATCTCTGCTTTTCCATAGCGAGTCACCATACCCCAAGCCTGCAAAACCTTTCTCATCAAAACTGGCATCTTGTTGCCCTCCCTCATGGATGTAAAACGAGGATACCATCTCTTCAGTAGGCGCACTTCTCATAGGGTATCCTAATTGTCTCAGAGTCAAAGAGGGATTGTAGTTAATGCAACCCTTAGTGCCCATCAGTGGGACATTTTGAAAACCACCACAGCGGAAAACTACCTCAGGCCTATCTTCCCAGCAAGATGGGAGATACCAACGAATCAAGTGTTCATCTAGACTCCCTAGAAACTGGATCCACTCCTGAATGTTCATGATTCGCACTTCACAGGTGATAGCATAATCAATCAACTTCTCTACTCGTACTCGATTAGTGTAGACATGAATCAGAAGCCAGGCATACAATAAGTGAGAGGAGCAAGAGATTTTCTTTCTTTTCAGTTCGCAGTGATGAGTGAAAGCTGAATAAGCGTCAGCAAGAATAGCCGGGATTGGATTGATCGGATTCTTCTCATTCTGGGAGGCTAGGAAGATGCCAACGACAGTCACATCTATGAATCTCTCAATCTGTGGAAAGAGGACAACTCCGAAGATTGTCAGTGCCAAGATTTGCTTGAAAACAACCCAGTTCTTATTTTTGGCATGCACATCCATCAGACTCTCGAGATAACTCTGTGGGAAACCCATCACCTGGTTCTTCTTCTGTTTCTGGAGTCTCAGGTCCTCCACTTTCATTTGCAACAGGGCAGCAAATTTCTCGTCCGTGTAGTATTGCTCTTGATATCGGTAGGGAACGGCTGCTGTCCGAGGGAAACCCAAAATCTGATGGTATTCTTCCAACGTGGGAGTCAATTGGAAGTTTCTGAAAAGAAAGCATCTGATCCCGGAGTCATAAAATATGCTTAGAGCCACGATTGCTTCGGTCTGCACCTCTAGTGCCAACAGCTTCCGGAGATTCCCGTAAGAACTGTCAAATGATCCTCTTTCGATAGGTCCCAACAGGTCAGCACATTTTTTCAGACTGGCAACATCAACCTTACTTACAACCGGATATCTCGGGGGGTGCACTGTCTCACTTCTTGATTCCATACTGTACCTATGGCAAGATTCTTTGTCACTTTGGGATTCTTGGCAAACAAACTTTGATGAAATGCAAGGATGCATGCATGAGCTGTAAAAGCTTATGTTGGATGCAATGCGAGGATGCATGCAAAATGATGATGATGTTTTAGGCATATGCAGATTAGGGCAAAACCTTTATTGGCATTAGTTCAAGTTTTTTTTCTTTTTTTTTTGAAAAATGCGGGTCGTACGTGGTTTCATATGGACCAAGTAAGAGAAAGGCTACAACGGCAACTCGTTCTCTCTTTTTTTGAAAAGAGTGGGCCATATGTCACTTCGTACGGACCAGCAGAAGAAAGGCTACAACGGCAGCTCTTTCTCTACTTTTTTATTTGAAAAACCTCCTACTCTTTTTTGAAAACATGTCTATATTACCATGCAACACACAATTTGGTATGCCGCTTGTGTCCTACGAAGGTGGGGACCTAAGTTCTAGGACAACTCAAATGTTCCTCCCATGCGGGTTTTAATCACTTCCTTACCAGGTTACCAGAGCTAATTCTCTTTCACAATAGCACCCACAACGATGGACCGCCATCTGGTGTGAGGCATCATGAAAGAGCATACTCTGGCTGAAACTTTCGCGAGAGTCGGAAGGACAACAGTCCAATTGCCAGTCACTACTCGTTTCCACTCTCCTAAGTTTTGTCAGACCTTGGGTTTTAGGCCCCTCTCAAAGCATAGTAAGCATAAGGTGTGAGTGTGTGCAGCAAGGGCATACCGCCTAAAACTACCCACATATACCCCACCTGCAAAGGAAAACCCAGAACAGTCCATACAGAAGCAAGCAATAATATGTCGTCTACCCTAGGGTTCAATATCACAATACCAATAATCCAACCTAGGTTTCAGCAACAGTCATATGCACTGCTTACCTCAAGAAAGGGAGCGGAGAAGAAGGGATCATAATAGAATGGGAGGAAATGCATGTTTTTACCTTAAGAAAAGGGAGCAGAGAATAGGGGACATGGGATTTGAGGGATGCATGAACAAGGCATTGTGAACAAATATAAAAGAAGTAAAACAAAGCTTTCAACTCAATTAGTTTTAAACCACACATCAAGTTTACTAGGCTTGACCCTCGTCTTTTTTTTTAAAAAAAATGTCCCCAGCGGAGTCGCCAGCTGTTGCGCCCGAAAAATCCGGTTTGGGACTTTTCGTTTGACAACGTGGAAAAAGTTTGGAGCCGCCACCAATATTTTAATTTTAAGACCAAAACATTGAAAAAAAGTCTTTTGAAAAGGCGGGTGGTCTTTTGAAAACGCAGAGATGTAGGTTCGGGGGTCGGTTAGGTACGGGGAAGGTATTAGCACCCCGCACCTCCTTTCTACCGAAAGGGAACCATTAACTTGATGTGTGGTTTAGACAAAAGTTTGAGTTTGAAAGCGGTTTATTCTACTTCTTTTCTTTTCTTTCCTTTTCTTTTTATTTTATTTGAGAAATTGTTTTATTGAAAACGGGGGGGAGAAGAATATTTTTGGTATCTTTGAAAAGCGGAACAAAAGAAAGATTTTTTAAAAGGGTGCTTGACGGGACAGGACCCCGCTCCTACGTACCCTCACTGGAAGAGGGATCAAAGCTACGTAGTTCTCGGTTTTTGGTTTTGAAAAAGGATTGAGCTTTCGCGAAGACCGAACAACAACGGTTAGAATGGTCTCGCTACTAACTCCTTTCGAAAACAACATCATCATTAACGACCTAATCGGCAACGGCGCGATTGGTGTTTAATGACAATTGGTTTATTTTTGAGAAATGAATAAGTTTTCGAAAATGGGATAGAGCTTTTGCGAAGACCCAACAACAACGGTTAGAATGGCCTCACTACTAACCCTTTTGAAAATGAAATCGTCATTAATGACCTAACCGGCAACGGCGCGATTGGTGTTTAATGACGATTGATTTATTTTTGTTTTGAAAGTAAAAGTTTCTTTTTGTTTTGAAATGATTTTAGGAAATGGGTTTTAGAAAAGGAGTAGAACATTTCAAGTCAATTCTAAATCCATAACCAAATGCAAATGAATGAATAATACTCAAGCAAACATGAACATATCATTCATTAACCAAGATTAAACATGCCCATACAATCAAAGGATTCAATTATTAAAGATGCAAAACAAAGTTCTCAAAGTAATTGTGTGTGTGCAAGAAGGATTGTATTTTCCCTAATGGCTCTATGCTACAACATGCATGTAGACTTACGTCTCCATTAGGAGGTCATACAAGTGGAGAGGAGGGTACACAATCAAGTCAAGACATTTACATGGCATCAAGAACAAGTGAATACAATTGATTGTAAACATAGAGTATTATAAGTTAAATGATTGAATATGTAAGCAAGGATGCATGATTAGGTAAGCATGTAAGTGCATGAGTGTACAAGGAATGAATGCATAGCACTTTATTTATGAATGGATGGCATACCAGGATGCATAAAATGATGCAAGAGATATAAGCATATGAGGATGCATGAGAGTGTCACATAAACTAAGTATGAATGAAGATGTATGAATGTGAAAATGGTTTGGGTATTTTTGCAAGTTGATAAGTTGTAAAACTTTGAGTAAGAAGTTAGTGAAAAGTAAAGTAAAAAATGCATGAAGTAAATGGTAATTATTTAATGAGATGGTAAAGTAAAAATGCATGAAGTAAATGGTAATTATTTAATGAGATGGTAAAGTAAGAATGCATGGAGTAAATGGTAATTATTTAATGATATGGTAAAGTAAAAATGCATGAGGTATGTTGCGCCCCGAATAATCCGGTTAAGGATTCCTCAGTTTGACAACGTGAAAAATTTTGAAGCCGCCACCAATATTTATTTTTTTTAAAGACTAAAACATTGGAAAAAGTCTTTTGAAAAAGGCGGATGGTCTTTCGAAAACACAGAGATGTAGGTTCGGGGGTCGGTTAGGTACGGGGAAGGTATTAGCACCCCGCACCTCCTTTCTACCGAAAGGGAACCATTAACTTTGATGTGTGGCTTAGAAAAAGTTGACTTGAAATGATTTTTGTTCTACTTCCTTTCTTTTTATTTCGTTTGAGAAACGATTTTATTGAGAAGAAAAATATTTTTGGTATCTTTGAAAAGCGGAACAAAACAAAGATTTTTAAAAGGGGTGCTTGACGGGTTACAACCCGCTCCTACGTACCCTCTCTGGAAGAGGGATCAAAGCTACGTAGTTCTAGGCTTTTGCGTTTGGAAAACGGCTTAAGGGTTTTTCGCAATTGGGTGACAAAATGAAGATTTTTTAAAAGGTGTGCTTGACGGGTTACGACCCGCTCCTACGTACCCTCTCTGGAAGAGGGATCAAAGCTACGTAGTTCTAGAGAACAAAACAAAGTTTTTTTTGAAAGTGTGCTTGACGGGTTACGACCCGCTCCTACGTACCCTCTCTGGAAGAGGGATCAAAGCTACGTAGTTCTAGGGGTCTTTTTTAAAAGTGTGCTTGACGGGTTACGACCCGCTCCTACGTACCCTCTCTGGAAGAGGGATCAAAGCTACGTAGTTCTAGGGAACAAAACAAAGTTTTTTTTTTGAAAGTGTGCTTTTGAGTTTTTGGAAATAAGACTCGAGTGTTCACGAATGCCAAACAAGCAACGGCTTCGAGTGGTGTTCATTACTAACTTGAAAGAGAATAGTTGAAACCGGTAATCATTCAAGCAAAGGCTTCGAGCGATTACAAGTAACAACGTTTTATTATCTTTTTGAAATCGTTTTGAAAAAGGGTGAGCATCAGTGATAATTATCACTAATAGCTCGTGTTATTTTTGAAATTTGGGTTAGTTTATGTTTAGTTAAGGTGTGGGAGCTTTCATGATAGTCAAACAAGCAAAGGCTTCGAGTGACTACCACTAATAACTCCTCATTAGCGATCAAACAAGCAAAGGCTTCGAGTGATGACTAATGATTTATTTAAGAAAAATGCCTTAGGTTTTTTTATTGAAAAAGCATTTGATTTAATTTGAAAATTAGTTCTAAGAAAAAGATGATTTGGAAAAGGATTTCGGAAAAATAAGTAGAACATTTCAACCAACTCCGAGTCCATAACCAAAAGATGCGACATGAATGGATGAAATACAAACACATTCACTAATCAAGCAATTATGAACGTGTTGATCACTAACTGAGATTAAACATGCCAATACAATCAAGAGATACAGTTATTGAGGATGCAAAGTAAAGTTCTCAAAATAATTGTGCGTGTGCAAGAAGGGGTGTATTTACCCTAATGACTCTATGCTACAACATGCATGTAGACTTACGTCTTCATTAGGAGGTCATACACATGGATGGAATGGCATACAATTGAATCAAGACATTTAAATGGCATCAACAACAAAAGAATGCAATTGATCATAGGCATAAAATAGTCTAAGTTAAATGGATGAGCATGTGATCATGATGTGCTAGATTAGATAAGCATGAATGCATGTAAATGCATGAACGTTTGAGAATGAATGCAAGAATGAGTATATACAAAGATGCATGAGCATTTGATTAATGAATGCATGGACATGTGAGGATGAATGCAAGAATGAGTATATACAAAGATGTATGAGCATACAAGAATGCATGAGCATTTGATTAATGAATGCATGGACATGTGAGGATGAATGCAAGAATGAGTATATACAAAGATGCATGAGCATACAAGAATGCATGGACAATGTGAGGATGCATGGTTATTTAATTATGAATGGACATGTGAGAATGCAAGAAGTATAAACAAGTAAGGATGCATGAGGTACTAACAAATGAGAGTGCAAATGAATATGCAAGAGATATGAATATATGAAAAGGCATGAAGATTAAAACAAGAGAGTATGCAAGAGATACAAGCAAATGAGAATTCAAGAGAGTGAATAAGGTTTTATTTAAGTGCAAGTGTGTCATAAAAAGTGGTGAAAATCTAGTTACCTTATTCTTAGGAAATGGTGAAATGTTTTGGTGTTTTATCTTATTTAATTTTTTTTGAGTTTTTGAAATAGGACTCAAGTGTTCACAAATACCAAACAAGCAATGGCTTCGAATGGCGTTCATTACTAACTCGAAAGAAAAGAGTCGAAACCGGTAATCAAACAAGCAAAGGCTTCGAGTGACTACAAGTAACGACGTTTTATTATCTTTTTTGAAATCATTTTTGAAAAAGGTGAGCATTGGTGATGATTACGTTGTTTTTCAAATGGGAATTTATTTATTCTTTATTAAGGTGTGGGAGCTTTCATGATAGCCAAACAAGCAAAGGCTTCGAGTGACTACCACTAATAACTCCTCATTAGCGATCAAACAAGCAAAGGCTTCGAGTGATGACTAATGATTTATTTAAGAAAATGCCTTAGATTTTTTTTATTAGAAAACATTTGACTTGGGTTTGAAGACTAATTTTGGAAAAGAATTTGATTTGGAAAAAAGTTTTGAAAGATAAGTAGAACATTTCCATCAACATATCAATTCCTAACCAAAATGCAATTCCCTTAATTACACTTCATACAAGCATTACAAATCAAAGAGATACATCTATACATAAAAGTGGCCCTTGGCCGAATGCTCCTCATGCAAAAATCAACATCGATTTCATGTGAAGACTCACAAGTTAGCACACAAACACATCACAAGATGTAACCCTATTCCAATCATATGAGACTACAAGACAAACCTCAAGCAAGACATACATTTATTCCAAGCAAAATTGAATCATATAGAGTAATCCTTTCACCTAGATTAAAGTGTCATGGGCACAAGTGAAAATCAACTTACCCTATCATCAATATCTAGCAATGAGCAAAATAGAACACATAAACCAAGAAATTAAAGTTGAATCCTTTCTAGCCATCTTTACCACTTAAATTAAAGTGCACTAGGCACTAGTGGCGATTCACATAGCTAAATCATCAACTTAACAATTACTTGCAAACAAGAGCCCATCAAAACAAACTTGAAGCAATATTTTTAAACACCAATACAAGAAAAATAAACAAGGAAACAACAAAAACCCTAAATGTCTCATCATTTGCGAAACCTCTACATAACCAAACAACAATTTTATTCTCAACCTAAAAATTAATTGTCAACAAAGACTCCATCAACAACTTGAGACAATCACAAGCCAAATAACCAAAAGGTAACAAAAACCCTATTTATTTTAGCAACTTGCGAAACATACATATGGATTGTAAAATTATTTTTGCAAGTTTTAACATGATTCCAAGCATAATAACACAACAATCAAACATCAATGGCTAGATCAAGTATTATTGGGCAAGGATGAACAAGAAAATTATATTACACATATATTTCACACAACTTGCGAACCAAAATAGCCATAGGTTCACAATTTTATTTCACCAAATGCAAAAACATCACAAGAACAACACATAATCAACACATAGTCACAAGAACAATTTATTTGGTGGGTGAGATGCCAACACTCACCGACAACAGCCCCTAATCTACATTTAGATGATGTTATGAGATGCAAATATAAGTTGAAAAAGGATTTTGATGCAAGAAAATGGATGAAAATGCAAAGGGTTTTAGGTTATACCTTAGTTCCAAGCTAAACAAGAGTAGAAATGAAGATCGAGAGTAACAAATCACCAACACTCCTCAAAATCAACAACAACAAGCACGCAACCTTGAAGGATCAGCCCCTTTGATGATATAAATGTGGAATCAAAGATGAAAGGAAGAGGATATATGAATATGGAGTGAGTTTGAGGTGAGTTAGTGGATGGAAGTTGAAAAAAATGGAGGAGAAGGAATGGGGGTGGCTACGGCCTAGAGGAGGAGGGAGGTGTGCTAGGGTTTTTGAATGGGGAGTGAGGCTAAGAGCTTGTGTGGGCTGGTCATATGAAGGTATATATAGTGCTCACTTATCATTAAGGGCTTCTAGGTCATTTTGATTTCCATTGTGCTCTAGGATTGCATCTAAATTTTGAACCAAGGGTCAAGAACAAATGTCACATGGATTAGGGGCAATTAGAAAGCACAAAGTGAGGAGAGAGAGGGCTGAGGGGCGCAGCTTAAGGATGGTGGTGAAGGATAAGCTCAATTACAAAATTGTATTTTTCTATGAAGCTTATTACAAGAGTGCCATTTTAATTCAAATGAAGGGTGGGGATTGCATTTAGCACTTGAATGGAAGGCCATGATTTAAACACAATTTGCAACCAATAAAATAAATCAAAAATGGGGAAAAAAGGGCTGGAATTCGCAGCCAAGAAGAGAGAGTGAGTGGAATTGCAACTTGTACTATTATACTACATTTGACCTTTCAAAATTCAAAGGGATATTCCTTATTCCCTTCTAGATAATTCTTCTAAATTCTTGCCATTTTGGGCTATGTCCCATGATTCAATGATTGGGCTCTGAACTTTATGATCTCACCAATCCCAAAATTGATTTATTGACCCCACTCCAAAGGAAATGACCATTTTGCCCTTTTGTTCAAAAAACAGAATTTCATGCCAAAAATACTCCTATGATGCATAAAAAATGCACAACTCCACTCACTTGGACTCACATAAATTCCTCAAGAGATGCATAGTGGTTTTTACTGAGAAAATATTTATTTTAGTAAAATGACCAAAATGCCCTTTTGGTCCCAAAAACCCTGATTTTGCTCTAAACTTCATTTTCACTCTAACAATGATCCTGAGACCCTTTGGATGACCCTAAAACTCTAGAAATGCATGCATGATGAGAAAATAAGTCTTTTTGGCGAAATTACCAAAATACCCTTTGAACTAAAAAAAAACCCTAGAAACCCTAAAAATGCTCTAAAGTGCTCTAAAATGCCATGCTATGCTTTTCTAACCCTAAAATGCATTCTGAAACTTCTAAGATGCAAGCATGATGCTCTTCCTAACCTCTAGGATGAATGCTAAGACTTGGTTTATTTATTTTTGGTTGAAAATTAGGGTTTTGCCCTAAGCCGGACAAAATTGGGGTATGACAGCTGCCCCTCTTTATTTGGATTTTGACAAGAAATATGATTTGCGCAGGACATATTTCGAGGCAAAATAGAAATAAAGAATTCAGAAATTATACCGATTTTGTCTGCTTAGGGAGACCCGAATTTTCCTCTTTTTCTTTTTCTATTTTTTTTTTTGACGGGCTTGAGAACAAACAGGGAATGGTTAACACTTGGTGCATTAACCGAAAGAGAAAATGAAGGACCACTCAGGGTCTGAAGGAGCACTAAGGCTCTGAAGGACCGCTCAGGGTCTGAAGGAGCACTAAGGCTCTGAAGGACCACTCGGGGTCTGGAAGGCTGCCTAGGCCTTAATTGAAGGACCATCGTGGTCTGAAGGAGCGCTACTAGCTATGGTACTAGTAAAACGGTCTGAGGGGGCCTTTCGAGCGGCCATGGGGGGTCAAGATCAGCTCCGGAACTGATATGTTGACCATGAAGGACGTCCGCTGTATCTTAGGCTTGACACAACTAGTCTGAAGGACCACTGGGGGTCTGAAGGACTTACCCGCAGCTCGAATACGAGGTGAAGTCTGCTTTTGAAGGGACACTTGGGTCCTGAAGGGATTCACGAATCCTGTTGGTTGATTGATTGAAATGACCAATGCTGCCGCACTGGATTGAGGTACCTGCATACGTCAGTTGATGCCAGGAATAGTGCATGGAGTATGAGTGCATGTTATGCGAAGGCATGTTATGCGGATGCATGCTATGCGATGAGTTTATTGAGATGATGAATGTTCATGAAATGCCCTTTATTCTTTTACTTTGGTTTTCATCATGTGATGAATGCACAAGATGCGGTCATGCAAATGTAATGCCGATGTATGCTACGTGGATGCATGTGACGCTGATGCCTACAATGCTAGATTTATGGGCCGACAAGCCTGGTTTATGGAGCAATATGTGTCTGCATATTGGTCTGATTTACGGACCCCAAAGGTCTGGTTTAAGGACACGAAGGTCTGATTTAAGGACACAAAGGTCTGGTTTGAGGACACAAAGGTCTGGCTTGACTTGATGATTTGTGGGATTTCAGTGTGCGCATGGAATGCAAGTGTATGCGATGGAAGACTTTGTTTTGTTTGTTTTTTTATTTTTTTTATTTTTATGAGATGCATGATGCAAATGCAATGCCTTGATGCAATATTTTTGTTCTTTTACTTCTATGAAATGCAAACATTAATATGATGCAAATGAAATGCTTGAGTGCAACTATTATGGTACATGGGGTGATGATATGAAATGGTCGATCGGGAAATATAGGCATTTTGGAAGACATGTGATGAATGCATGAAATGCGAATGCAAATGACATATTTGGATGCAAATGTTATGATGCATAGTGTGATGACATTAGTGGCCGGGATACAGAAACATTTTTGTAATGATGGGATGCGATGAGTGCATGAAATGCAAATGTGAATATGATTTGAATGAAATGCTTGGATGCGAATGTTATGACATGGGATGACGTGTTTTGCTTTTTCTTTCTTTTTGATGCAATGCTTTGATGCTTGATGGAATGATTTTTTTTTTACCCGTTGTTTCTTTTTTTGTTGCCTTTCATAGAATGATGATGTTGGCACGATGCAAATTATGATAAACAAAATGGAATGCCTAAATGCATGAGGATATGAAAAATACGATATGCGTGATTAAACATTTTTGAGATGATGAGACGCGAGACTTTGGATGCAAAACAAAAGTGGAGGTGAATCTGGATCATTCTTTTTGAAAAAGCTAGTTTTGCTTAAAACTCTGGTGTTCTCAAGGTGTTTATTTACAAACAAGCCCACTTGTTTTCTCTTCCTTCCAATGACGACTGAATCTGAGATATCGCATGACTAACTTGTGTTCTCTCTCTTTGAAGCATTGTCTAGTAAGCATGCATAGGAGTGCAAATGTGAATGAATGAGTCAGTTAACTTGGAATTGGTTTAGGGTATGGGTATTTATGGCAAGTGAAGAAATGACAGACATGGTTATTGCCGAAGCTTATGAGGGGTTAAGAGATACAAGATTGCCCCAATTCATGTCTTTGACGAATGAATAACTTGCCCCTGTCTAGTGGTGACAACAACTAGGGGTGTAGAAGATGATGAATTGGGAATGCTTCGGCTTTTTGAAGAGAATGCCCCAACTTTTGAATTTGAGTGACGTTCTTAGTGCAAATATTTGGTTCTCTACTGATGTCTTGACTTTTGGTGTGAAAGAAGCCTTACTTGGTGATCACTAAACCTTGTTTTAATGCAGTTTGAAGCTGTTTTGGAGTGCAAGTCCCTCTTTTATTTTGTCAGCTTTCTTTTTTCTGACTGTTTGTTTTTGCTCCCTCATTTCTTTTTCCTGAGGGTTTGTTTTTTTTTCTTGATCAGCTTTCTTTTTTCTGATTGTTTGTTTTTTTTTTTTTTTGAGCAAACACATTGTAGACAGATAAACTTAGTTGTCCTAAGATTAAAACTTGAGAGAACGAAAGCAACCGGTCATTGATCGGACTGGACATTTCAGGATTGTGGTGTTTCGTGGAGGAGGGATAATTGGGCTTATCGAAGTGTTTGAGGTTGATGGGAGGATGATTTTTTATTCGGCATTGATTTGACGGTTAATGGTTTATGAGGGTTAAATGGCTTGATAGGGTGTTTGGAAATTTTATTCCTGGCTAAGGGTTTGTGAGGGGCGGGACGTCGAGGTCAAAGGAAAGTGTTTGCGGTTTATGGAAGGGGGTGTATGGGAATGATGAAGTGTTTGAAGGTTTATTGAGACAAGGATCTCTTGTGTTTTGTGGCAACATGTATCAACTCACTACTTACATTTCTGTTGTATTTTTCTTTTGATTTTGGGATTTTCCCTTTTTGAAATTTTTTTTTTTTTTGAGCTTGGGTGAACTGATAAAGAACGATGCACTGTTTTTTTTTTTTGGTGATCCTTGTCTAAGGTGACTTTTGGATTTTTGGCTTTTTTTTTTTTGGCTTACGGTGGGTAGGAGAGGATTTTGTTTTTCTCTTTGGGATTTTCTTGGCTTAAGGTGGGTAGGAAAGGGATTTTCTGGGATTTTGGGTTTTTGAGGGTATGGCTAAACTTCATTTCAAATCCCGATTGCTTATTTCTGTAAGACTTAACTTTGGAACAATAATTTATCTACCTTCATGTGCTTGCACTTTTCTTTGCATTTTTCTTTCTTTTTTTTTTGTGCCCTAACTTTTGCCTGGACCGCTCTTTGCGAGTTTTCAATCCACCGGGTGCTCTTTTTTTTTTTGCCTAGGCCGCCCTTTGCGGGTTTTCAACCTAGCGAGCTTATTTTCTTGTTTATTATATTATTTTTGGAAGACTTGCACTGAAGGTATATGATATTGACAAGGAAACTTAGTGATCACAGACTTGCCCCAGCATGGAGGACTTAAAGTGTTAAAATGAACCAAAAAGTCAAGCATGCACTGATAGGGGAGAATATGCGCTTTATGGGTGGACGGGGCGGGATTAGACTTGGATGGTAATGATGACAAGGAAGGAAACTGACTGACTCAAACAAGAGAAATTGCACGTGGCATGCATGCTGACTGGAAGAACGATTCACAGAGAGTTAGCATCAGTTAGAACATGATATAAAAACTTTTTGATGAACTGTTTCAGTCTTTTATCATGGAATGGATGGGATGCAAATTTTTTGTTTTGAGCTACCGACTCGAGAAACTAAGCACCTTGGAACACCTTGAAATTTTCAAAGAATGATTACTTTGCAAAACCGTCTCGTCTCTCATCGAATCCTTTATTTTATGCAACAAACGGATGTACAGATCATGGTATGCAAATGCATGGAAAAATGACCACTTGAGAAGTGTAATTATTCTAAAGGTTTTTATGATTTTGATGCAAAATGAAATGTATTTTGAATGGTGTGCGAAAAACGCTTTTCAAAATGAAGTTTTTTATTTGTTATGCTTGACGGGGCGAACCCGCTCCTACGTATCCTCCCTGTGATGAGGAATCAAAGCGTACGTAGTTCTACTGTGTCCCTAAATAATGCTTATGCATGAATGCTTATGCTATGCAAATGATAACTGTTTTTTCATTTTTATGCAATGAAATGAAATGCAGGATGAATGATTCTTTCGAAATTGGAAATTTATTTAATGCAAATGACGCAATGATATAATGATGCAATGATGCAATGATGCAGTGATGCAGTGATGCAATGATGCAATGATGCAGTGATGCAATGATGCAGGATGCAGGATATATGTATGTTTTTTTTCAAAATTTTGTTTTATGTAATGCATGATGTAAGTATGCAAATGAATGAGTATGAATGAGATACAAATGTATGCGCATGAAATGATAATGTATGACTTTATGTTTGTTTTGACATTTATTGCATAAAAATCAAGATAAATGCATGAATAGATGCATGGACAATGTTTGCTTGATGCCGGGAACCACGGGATGCCTTATCTTGTCATAAGCGCATAAACTTTTTCTTTTTTGATTTAGGAAGTGAAGTAAACGAGGAATCGAAATAGCAAATTAACCTTCTTCATAACTGGGAAGCGAGAAGTAAGTGAAGCCTTGCTATTCGATTCCATTCTGATGCTCCTATGACAAGACGGCACATTATCCGGTGATCCCCAGCAAGCAAATGCAAATGAGATGCAATACGAATGCACATATTTACAATTTTGGTTTTAAAGAATGCAGCATAATGCGGTCATGAGGTGAATGAAAAAGATAAAGGCGATGCATATGGACGGAAGTTCAAAAATTGAGGAGATATACCACGTGCCGCCTCACGCAGTGGTTTATTTGATGAAGGGAAATATATTATTATTATTTTTGAAAATGAGGACCGTACGTCATTTCATATGGACCGGTACGAGAAAGGCTACAGCGGTAACTCTTTCTTTCTTTTTTTTTTGAAAATGAAGTGGGCCATATGTCACTTCGTACGGACCGGCAAAAGAGAAGGCTACAATGGCAACCCTTTCCTCTTTTTTTTTTTTTTTTTTTTTTTTTTGAAAATTTCTTCTTTTATTCTAGTAAAGACATGCCTAAACTACAATGCAACATACAATTCGTATGCCCTCGTGTCCTACCAAGGTGGGAATCCTAAGTTCTAGGGCAACTTCAAAGGTTCCTCCCATGTAGTTCTAATTCACACCCTCGCAATGGCTACCAGAGCTATAGAATCCTCATGCCGACACCACAAATGTAGAATACTACCAAGTGTGGGGCGTCATAAGAAAGCGTACTCTGGTTGAGACTTTCATGAGTATCAGACAGACAAAGGTCTCGAATGACAGTCACTAATCGTCTCCACTCCCCTAAGTGTTTGTTGGATCCGGGTATAGGAGCCCACTCATAGTACACAAATCATAAGGTGTGAAAGTGTGTGATTGAGGACATACTTCCTAAAATCTACCCATCCCCACCTGCAAGGAAAACCAGAACAGCCAGACAGAAGCAAGCAATAATAAGTCGTCTACCCTAGGGTTTAATATCATTTCAAAACAAAGTAAACTAACCTAAGGTATCAACAACAAACATGTATAGCTTACCTCAAGAAAGGGAGCGAAGAAGAAGGGATCATAAGGGCATAAGGGTATGATGCATGAGATTACCTTGTAGAAAGGGAGCAAAGAAGAGGGGACATGGGAATTGAGAAATGCATGATAAGAGAAGAAAAGGAAGAAAAAGGAAAAGGTAGAACAAAGTTTTCAAGTAAAACATTTTAAGCCACACATCAGGTTAACTAGGCTTGACCCTCGCCTTTTTGAAAAAGGGTCCCCAGTGAAGTCGCCAGCTGTTGCGCCCCGAAAAATCCGGTTAAGGATTCCTCAGTTTGACAACGTGAAAAATTTTGAAGCCGCCACCAATATTTATTTTTTTTAAAGACTAAAACATTGGAAAAAGTCTTTTGAAAAAGGCGGATGGTCTTTCGAAAACACAGAGATGTAGGTTCGGGGGTCGGTTAGGTACGGGGAAGGTATTAGCACCCCGCACCTCCTTTCTACCGAAAGGGAACCATTAACTTTGATGTGTGGCTTAGAAAAAGTTGACTTGAAATGATTTTTGTTCTACTTCCTTTCTTTTTATTTCGTTTGAGAAACGATTTTATTGAGAAGAAAAATATTTTTGGTATCTTTGAAAAGCGGAACAAAACAAAGATTTTTAAAAGGGGTGCTTGACGGGTTACAACCCGCTCCTACGTACCCTCTCTGGAAGAGGGATCAAAGCTACGTAGTTCTAGGCTTTTGCGTTTGGAAAACGGCTTAAGGGTTTTTCGCAATTGGGTGACAAAATGAAGATTTTTTAAAAGGTGTGCTTGACGGGTTACGACCCGCTCCTACGTACCCTCTCTGGAAGAGGGATCAAAGCTACGTAGTTCTAGAGAACAAAACAAAGTTTTTTTTGAAAGTGTGCTTGACGGGTTACGACCCGCTCCTACGTACCCTCTCTGGAAGAGGGATCAAAGCTACGTAGTTCTAGGGGTCTTTTTTAAAAGTGTGCTTGACGGGTTACGACCCGCTCCTACGTACCCTCTCTGGAAGAGGGATCAAAGCTACGTAGTTCTAGGGAACAAAACAAAGTTTTTTTTTGAAAGTGTGCTTTTGAGTTTTTGGAAATAAGACTCGAGTGTTCACGAATGCCAAACAAGCAACGGCTTCGAGTGGTGTTCATTACTAACTTGAAAGAGAATAGTTGAAACCGGTAATCATTCAAGCAAAGGCTTCGAGCGATTACAAGTAACAACGTTTTATTATCTTTTTGAAATCGTTTTGAAAAAGGGTGGGCATCAGTGATAATTATCACTAATAGCTCGTGTTATTTTTGAAATTTGGGTTAGTTTATGTTTAGTTAAGGTGTGGGAGCTTTCATGATAGTCAAACAAGCAAAGGCTTCGAGTGACTACCACTAATAACTCCTCATTAGCGATCAAACAAGCAAAGGCTTCGAGTGATGACTAACGATTTATTTAAGAAAAATGCCTTAGGTTTTTTTATTGAAAAAGCATTTGATTTAATTTGAAAATTAGTTCTAAGAAAAAGATGATTTGGAAAAGGATTTCGGAAAAATAAGTAGAACATTTCAACCAACTCCGAGTCCATAACCAAAAGATGCGACATGAATGGATGAAATACAAACACATTCACTAATCAAGCAATTATGAACGTGTTGATCACTAACTGAGATTAAACATGTCAATACAATCAAGAGATACAGTTATTGAGGATGCAAAGTAAAGTTCTCAAAATAATTGTGCGTGTGCAAGAAGGGGTGTATTTACCCTAATGACTCTATGCTGCAACATGCATGTAGACTTACGTCTTCATTAGGAGGTCATACACATGGATGGAATGGCATACAATTGAATCAAGACATTTAAATGGCATCAACAACAAAAGAATGCAATTGATCATAGGCATAAAATAGTCTAAGTTAAATGGATGAGCATGTGATCATGATGTGCTAGATTAGATAAGCATGAATGCATGTAAATGCATGAACGTTTGAGAATGAATGCAAGAATGAGTATATACAAAGATGCATGAGCATACAAGAATGCATGAGCATTTGATTAATGAATGCATGGACATGTGAGGATGAATGCAAGAATGAGTATATACAAAGATGTATGAGCATACAAGAATGCATGAGCATTTGATTAATGAATGCATGGACATGTGAGGATGAATGCAAGAATGAGTATATACAAAGATGCATGAGCATACAAGAATGCATGGACAATGTGAGGATGCATGGTTATTTAATTATGAATGGACATGTGAGAATGCAAGAAGTATAAACAAGTAAGGATGCATGAGGTACTAACAAATGAGAGTGCAAATGAATATGCAAGAGATATGAATATATGAAAAGGCATGAAGATTAAAACAAGAGAGTATGCAAGAGATACAAGCAAATGAGAATGCAAGAGAGTGAATAAGGTTTTATTTAAGTGCAAGTGTGTCATAAAAAGTGGTGAAAATCTAGTTACCTTATTCTTAGGAAATGGTGAAATGTTTTGGTGTTTTATCTTATTTAATTTTTTTTGAGTTTTTGAAATAGGACTCAAGTGTTCACAAATACCAAACAAGCAATGGCTTCGAATGGCGTTCATTACTAACTCGAAAGAAAAGAGTCGAAACCGGTAATCAAACAAGCAAAGGCTTCAAGTGACTACAAGTAACGACGTTTTATTATCTTTTTTGAAATCATTTTTGAAAAAGGTGAGCATTGGTGATGATTACGTTGTTTTTGAAATGGGAATTTATTTATTCTTTATTAAGGTGTGGGAGCTTTCATGATAGCCAAACAAGCAAAGGCTTCGAGTCACTACCACTAATAACTCCTCATTAGCGATCAAACAAGCAAAGGCTTCGAGTGATGACTAATGATTTATTTAAGAAAATGCCTTAGATTTTTTTTATTCGAAAACATTTGACTTGGGTTTGAAGACTAGTTTTGGAAAAGAATTTGATTTGGAAAAAAGTTTTGAAAGATAAGTAGAACATTTTCATCAACATATCAATTCCTAACCAAATTGCAATTCCCTTAATTACACTTCATACAAGCATTACAAATCAAAGAGATACATCTATACATAAAAGTGGCCCTTGGCCGAATGCTCCTCATGCAAAAATCAACATCGATTTCATGTGAAGACTCACAAGTTAGCACACAAACACATCACAAGATGTAACCCTATTCCAATCATATGAGACTACAAGACAAACCTCAAGCAAGACATACATTTATTCCAAGCAAAATTGAATCATATAGAGTAATCCTTTCACCTAGATTAAAGTGTCATGGGCACAAGTGAAAATCAACTTACCCTATCATCAATATCTAGCAATGAGCAAAATAGAACACATAAACCAAGAAATTAAAGTTGAATCCTTTCTAGCCATCTTTACCACTTAAATTAAAGTGCACTAGGCACTAGTGGCGATTCACATAGCTAAATCATCAACTTAACAATTACTTGCAAACAAGAGCCCATCAAAACAAACTTGAAGCAATATTTTTAAACACCAATACAAGCAAAATAAATAAGGAAACAACAAAAACCCTAAATGTCTCATGATTTGCGAAACCTCTACATAACCAAACAACAATTTTATTCTCAACCTAAAAATTAATTGTCAACAAAGACTCCATCAACAACTTGAGACAATCACAAGCCAAATTACCAAAAGGTAACAAAAACCCTATTTATTTTAGCAACTTGCGAAACATACATATGGATTGTAAAATTATTTTTGCAAGTTTTAACATGATTCCAAGCATAATAACACAACAATCAAACATCAATGGCTAGATCAAGTATTATTGGGCAAGGATGAACAAGAAAATTATATTACACATATATTTCACACAACTTGCGAACCAAAATAGCCATAGGTTCACAATTTTATTTCACCAAATGCAAAAACATCACAAGAACAACACATAATCAACACATAGTCACAAGAACAATTTATTTGGTGGGTGAGATGCCAACTCTCACCCACAACAGCCCCTAATCTACATTTAGATGATGTTATGAGATGCAAATATAAGTTGAAAAAGGATTTTGATGCAAGAAAATGGATGAAAATGCAAAGGGTTTTAGGTTATACCTTAGTTCCAAGCTAAACAAGAGTAGAAATGAAGATCGAGAGTAACAAATCACCAACACTCCTCAAAATCAACAACAACAAGCACGCAACCTTGAAGGATCAGCCCCTTTGATGATATAAATGTGGAATCAAAGATGAAAGGAAGAGGATATATGAATATGGAGTGAGTTTGAGGTGAGTTAGTGGATGGAAGTTGAAAAAAATGGAGGAGAAGGAATGGGGGTGGCTACGGCCTAGAGGAGGAGGGAGGTGTGCTAGGGTTTTTGAATGGGGAGTGAGGCTAAGAGCTTGTGTGGGCTGGTCATATGAAGGTATATATAGTGCTCACTTATCATTAAGGGCTTCTAGGTCATTTTGATTTCCATTGTGCTCTAGGATTGCATCTAAATTTTGAACCAAGGGTCAAGATCAAATGTCACATGGATTAGGGGCAATTAGAAAGCACAAAGTGAGGAGAGAGAGGGCTGAGGGGCGCAGCTTAAGGATGGTGGTGAAGGATAAGCTCAATTACAAAATTGTATTTTTCTATGAAGCTTATTACAAGAGTGCCATTTTAATTCAAATGAAGGGTGAGGATTGCATTTAGCACTTGAATGGAAGGCCATGATTTAAACACAATTTGCAACCAATAAAATAAATCAAAAATGGGGAAAAAAGGGCTGGAATTCGCAGCCAAGGAGAGAGAGTGAGTGGAATTGCAACTTGTACTATTGTACTACATTTGACCTTTCAAAATTCAAAGGGATATTCCTTATTCCCTTCTAGATAATTCTTCTAAATTCTTGCCATTTTGGGCTATGTCCCATGATTCAATGAATGGGCTCTGAACTTTATGATCTCACCAATCCCAAAATTGATTTATTGACCCCACTCCAAAGGAAATGACCATTTTGCCCTTTTGTTCAAAAAACCGAATTTCATGCCAAAAATACTCCTATGATGCATAAAAAATGCACAACTCCACTCACTTGGACTCACATAAATTCCTCAAGAGATGCATAGTGGTTTTTACTGAGAAAATATTTATTTTAGTAAAATGACCAAAATGCCCTTTTGGTCCCAAAAACCCTGATTTTGCTCTAAACTTCATTTCCACTCTAACAATGATCCTGAGACCCTTTGGATGACCCTAAAACTCTAGAAATGCATGCATGATGAGAAAATAAGTCTTTTTGGCGAAATTACCAAAATACCCTTTGAACTAAAAAAAAAACCCTAGAAACCCTAAAAATGCTCTAAAGTGCTCTAAAATGCCATGCTATGCTTTTCTAACCCTAAAATGCATTCTGAAACTTCTAAGATGCAAGCATGATGCTCTTCCTAACCTCTAGGATGAATGCTAAGACTTGGTTTATTTATTTTTGGTTGAAAATTAGGGTTTTGCCCTAAGCCGGACAAAATTGGGGTATGACAAGGCAAATGGTAATTATTTAATGAGATGGTAAAGTAAAAATGCATGAGGTAAATGGTAATTATTTAATGAGATGGTAAAGTAAAAATGCATGAGGTAAATGGTAATTATTAAAATCTTTTTATATTTTAGTAAAAAGTTAATGAATGGTAAAGTAAAAAGGTAAAAAGTAAATAAACACTAAAACCAAGTTGAGTCACATAGAGCAATCCTCTCACTTTGAGAAAAGTGCACTAGGCACTAGTGAGAATCAACTTGCCTATCATCAACAATGAGCAATAAGCAAACTAAAATGCAAAGATTAACTAAACACACAAATAACTTGAATCACCTAGAGCAATCCTCCCACTTTGAGCAAAGTGCACTAGGCACTAGTGAGAATCAACTTGCCTATCATCAACAATGAACAATAAGCAAATTAAAATGCAAAGATTAACTAAACACACAAATAAGTTGAATCACCTAAAGCAATCCTCCCACTTTGAGCAAAGTGCACTAGGCACTAGTGGGAATCAACTTGCCTATCATCAACAATTTACAACAAGCAAACTAAGACACAAAAATGAATGGACACATAAACTAAATTGAGTCATTTCTAGCAATCTTCGCCACTTAGGTCAAGGTGCACTAGGCACTAGTGGGAATCATATTGCTAAATCATCAAACAACAAAAGTAACATTTAACACTAAAGTGAAATACTAATAACAAGATTAAACATCACTAAACAAAGAACAACAACAAAATCAACTCGGAAAATTTTTTAGATCTATAAGCATGTGAACCAAAGGAAACATAGATCCACATTTTATTTAATAAAGAAAACACCAAAATTAACACTAAGCAACATAGATCTATTTTTGCAAAGATTTATATGATTAAGCAAGGAAGCACAACAAAATCATATCAACCCTAATTTTTTTTTATGATATGCGAAATACTAAAGCCTATAAACAACAACTTTATTTATGAAATCTAGTGCAAAATATGTAAAGATGCAAGAGAAATTATTCAAGTAGAAGAATAACTCCTTCAAGGCCAAGGACCCATCTCAAACACCCAAAGCTCCCTAAGTCTTTGTCAAAATGTTTGAAATGGATCCTCAAAGCAAACAACAATCAAGAAGGAGTTTGGAGTAGAGGAGAAATTATGCAAGAAAATTAAATATGAGGTGCAAAGCTTCAAGGATTACCTCAAAACTACAATGAAATGAAGAAGGAGATGATAAGCTCAAAAATTACTAGCTCTTAGCAATTTGATGATGCAACCTTGAAGAGAATGGAAGGAAAGATGGTGATCTAACAAGAAATGGAGGATTTGGTGGTTGATTTTTGAAGAAAATATATGGAAGAGGGGAGGGAGAGGCTACGGCCAAGGAGAGGGAAGGAGAGGAGAGGAGGTGTGCTAGGGTTTTGTGTAGGAGAGAATGAGCAAAAAAAAGAAGAGGATCCTTAGGTGTGGGAATGAGGGAGTATTTATAGGATGAAACTAGGTCTAAGGGTAGTTTAGTCTTTGTGATTTTGATGTGCTCTAGGATTGAGCTTTGATTTTGAATGGAGGGTTGAGATCACTTATCACAAGGATTGAGGGTGGAGAGAAAACAAAAAATGTGAGAGTGAGAGAGTGGGGGGCGAAAGTTAGAGGGAAAAAAGAAAGAAAAGAAAAAAGAATTTCTTATTTTGGAAGAGATATTTTATGTGAGGTAGGGTTAAGGGCCTTTTAGAGAAGAATTGTTACCAAAGAGGGAAATTTGGGTTTTCTTATGAAGGGGTTAGTGTAAGTGAGTGAGGTATTTTACCAAAGAGGGTATAATGATTACAAATTGGAGAGAGAGGGAGAGAGAAGGAGGATTTCGAAATTGAGGAGAGGAAGAGAGAAAAAAAACTTGTTTTTTTGGTCTTTTGTCTTATTGAGGACACTTCCCTTTTTTTGAGTTTTTTTTTTGAATTTTTGGGCATGGGAAATAATGGGAATGCAACTATTGAAAATGTGTCACATGCTTTTGGGCACCATAAAATATTCCCTCTAGTCACCTATGACAATAAAAATTGTCACTTAAGAATTGAGGAATATTTAATGGTCCTTTTTTATTTTTCTATGCACTTAAAAATGGAAAAATACATTTTTAATTATTTTGACTAGGGTTTTCTTTCTAAAAAATTGCACAAAAATTATCCTTGATAGAATAAAAATGTACTTTTTGTGGATGTGCATCTTTGGCGAAAAAATCATCTTTTTGCGAAAAATGTCCAAAATGCCCTTTTTGACCCTAAAACCCTAATTCGCCTAAAAAGTGCATTCCAACCCTAAAAATGATTTTAAAGACCTTGGAATGACTTCTAGGACCCAAAATGCAATGCATGATGCTCTTCATTCTTCAATTTATTTATTTATTTTTTTTTTGTGGAAAATTAGGGTTTTGACCTAAGCCGGACAAAATTGGGGTATGACAGCGCCCTCCTGGGCGCCTTGTGCCAAGATGCTGCGCTCTGACGTTGGCACCCTCTTGGGCGCCTTGTGCCATGCGTCCTGATGTTGGCTCCCTCCTGGGCGCCTTGTGCCAAGGTGCTGTGTTCTGAAGTTATCGCCCCCCTGGGCGCCTTGTGCCATGCCCCCTGATGTTGGCAGCCTCCTGGGTGCCTTGTTGTTGTTCGTTACTGTTCTCGTTTGTGTTGTTGATGGCGCCCACATAGGCGCCTGGGTGGTTGGTTGCTAGGCGCTGGATACCTCCTTGCGAAGCAGGATTTGGCGCCCTCCAAGGCGCCTTGGGCGCCTGCCTGCGCTAGTGTGGGTGCCTCCTTGTGGAGCAGGATTTGGCGCCCTCCTAGGCGCTGGGTGCCGGTTTGTGCTGCGCTGGCTGCCTCCTGGGCGCCTTGGGTGCTGGCTTGCAATGTGCTGGCTGCCCCCTTGCGACGCGTTTTGGTGCCCTCTTGGGCGCTGGGTGTCAGTTTGCGCTGGGCTGGGTGCCGGCTTGTGAGAGGGGGTTTGGTGCCCTCCTGGGCGCCTTGGGCACTGTCTGCCTCCTTGTGAAGCGTTTTGGCGCCCTCCTGGGCACTGGGTGCCGGTTTACGCCAGCCTGGATGCTGGCTTGCGAGAGGGGGTTTGGCGCCCTCCTGGGCGCTGGCTTGCAATGCGCTGGCTGCCCCATTGTGACGCGTTTTGGTGCCCTCCTGGGCGTTGGGTGCTGGTTCGCGCTAGGCTGGGTGCCGGCTTGCAACACGAATTTTGGCGCCCTCTAGGGCGCCTGGGTGCCGGGTTGGGCACGCTGGCTGTCTCCATGCGTCAAGTGTTTTGCCGCCCTCTTGGGCGCCTTGGTGCCTTCCTGGATGTGCTTGGTGCCATCCTGCAGAACTTGTTTTGGCGCCCTCTAGGGCGCCTTGGTGCCTTCTTGGATGTGCTTGGTGCCATCCTGCAGAACATGTTTTGGCGCCCTAGGCTGGATGTGCTTGGTGCCATCCTGCAGAACTTGTTTTGGCGCCCTCCAGGGCGCCTTGGTGCCTTCGTGGATGTGCTTGGTGCCATCCTGCAGAACATGTTTTGGTGCCCCCTAGGGCGCCTGTGTGCCGGCCTGGATGTGCTTGGTGCCATCCTGCAGAACATGTTTTGGCGCCCTCTAGGGCGCCTTGGTGCCTTCCTGGATGTGCTTGGTGCCATCCTGGGTGCCGGCCTAGATGGTGCTTGCAGCCATCCTGCGAAACATGTTTTGGGGCCCCCTAGGGCGCCTGGGTGCCGGGTGCTAGGCACCTTCCATGATGCCCGATCCTGTTTTGAGTTGGCGCCCTGGTGTTGGGCGCCTGGGTGCCGGGTGCTAGGCTGTCTTGTCTCATGACATTGGCACCCTTGCTGGCACCTTGTGGGTGCCTTGACCTTAGATCCCTGCTGGGTGGGCGCCGTGACCTTGGTTGTTTTGTGTGACTATCCTTTCAATCCTTTCGCAAGCTTTGTGCTGCTTCTTCTTTGCTAAGGTAAATTTGCTTGGATTTTGGATTTTAAGTAGATAGTTGCTAAGCTTGCCTTGCTTTATGAAGATGAGCCGATGCCCGCCGGGACAATTTGTAATGAAGTATACCCTTAGCACAGTTTACCAAGACTCGGCTTGGATAGAACTCGCTAAAAGGGGTTGTGACCACCAAGGTCAGCTCGAAGTATGCTCTCGACACAGTTTAAAAGGACTCGGCCCAGATCGAACTCGCCCAAGGGGTTGTATCCACCAAGGTCAGCTTTAAGTATCCTCTTGGCACAGTTTACCAAGGTCAGGTTGAAGTATCCTCTTGACAAATGATAATGTGCTTTGTTTTATTTACTAATGAAAGTATGCATAACGTGCAAAGATGCAAAGAGAAAATGAAATATGAAGAAATTTTATGATGAATGATTTTTGACAAATGAGTGTGATGGATGACAATGAAATGAAGATGTGCACTACATGTAGACAAAAAAATATTTTTCTAAGGACTTATGTAGAGAAAATGCAAATGAATGCATACTTTTCAATGACACGCGGTGAACGAGACAAAGTTAATTACATTCTTTTTTTTTTTACGCGAAATGCACTATTTTTTACCATGCAACATTTTTTTTTGCTTTTTATGCATGAAATGTAATGCAATTTTTATGTTGTTTATGCATGAAATACAATATGGCTTTTAATTTTGTAGAAAAAACGAGTGATTTTCTAAACCCAAAAGTTTTTTTTATGGGAAAAGGATATTTTTGTTTTTTTATGGAAAATAAGGTAAGAGGTAGAGTAGCTCCCTCTGTGACCTAAATTGGTTAGCCCATGCTATTGGGCCCTACAGATCTAAGGTCTTCTATTGTGAGTACTCACGAGGTGGGTGTTCTAACCTATTGAGATTTAAGGTCTCTAGAGTCAAGTACTCTTCTAGAAGGTTAAACGCACCAGGATGTACATCCCAGATGTGGATACCCGCATAGAAGAATCATACTCTAGATGAGGAATTCGTGGAACTCACACAGGATGTACATCCCAAATGAGTCCCACTCACCCTCGTTCTAACTTATGTGTTTTTTGCGGCTCAGGTGTGAGGTCAACACTCAAGGTGTGCTCACAGTGTAGGTGTAGTGTGTGAAGGGAGCATACAAACCTCAAATCCTAAAAATAAAAACCCAAATTGAACCTGCATATTAACCAGAAAATACAACCAGCCAATAATATCAAGTGTTCTCTAGCCTAGGGTTTATATCAAGTAAAATATAAAATAAATATCAAATGAAATATATACAAAGAAAAAATAATAAATTAAGAGGGGTAAACAATGCGAATCTTATAATCATTTTGCACAAACAAACTAAATAGGCTTGACTCTCACCGTCCCCAGTGGAGTCGCCATCTATCGTGACCGGGGTCCCGACGCAGACAGCTCAAAATTGGTATCTTTAGGAGTCGCCACCCAATTTATTAAATAGGGAAAATTGAGAAAAACCTATCTAAGAGTTATTGGTCTACGTAAACTAGGTTGGATTCGGGAGTCGGTTATGCATAGGGAAGGGAGAAAACTTAATTCCACTACACCCCTAGTACATCCGTCCTAAGACAGTTACCCTAAAGCTGGTTGTGCAAATATAACTTACGAATTTATTTGTTTTACCCAAAAATAAAATCGAAGAAAATAATAAAGACTAATTTGGAAAAGTTTAATTTTGACTTGACGGGGAAGCCCCGCTCCTACGTATCCTCTGGTGCAATGAGGAACTCAAAAGTCACGTAGTTCTTTCTGAAAAAAGTTTGTTGGTTGGTTGATTTTAATTTTTTGAAGGGGTTTGAGATCACCAAGTTGTACAACACAGGCGTCTTAAACTGAGATCGACAAGATGTCACATCTCAGCCAATCCCTGTTTTATATTTTTTAGAAAATAGGTGTTAAAGAAAAGAGAGTTGATTATTTGAAAAAAAAAAATAATTAGCTTGACGGGGAAGCCCCGCTCCTAGTTATCTCCTTGTGCGGAGAATCAAAGCCTACGTAGTTTTTCTTGAAAATATTTGTTTGTTTTGTTGATTTTAATATTTTGAAGGGGTTTGAGATCACCAAGTTGTACAACTCAGGCGTCTTAACCGGGTTGCGGGTTTGATAAGATGTACATCTCGATCAAAGCCATTTTTATTGATGTTTTAATTCATTTTTAGAAATAGATAACAATAATAATAATATAAGTAATAATAGATAATAATAACAATAATAATAATAATAATAATTAAAAAGGAAAGATAAAAATAAATAAATAAATAAATAAGTAATCAATGAATATGTACATAAATAAATAAAGAAATAAATAATAAATAAACAAATAGATATAAATAAACAATGTGGGACTAAAATTGGGTGTTCACATTCGGGGTTTGTTAACCCCCACGTCCATTTGAAACAGGCTTCCCTTCTTGAGGCCATCCTTCATCCAAAAGAGCCTCCTCTTGTCTTCAAGGTTCCTGACGTTGGCAGCCTCCTTGTTGAACCTTTCTAGATATTCTCTAAGTGTTTCTTTCTCTCCCTGCCCGATTTCCCTAAGAACCTCTTCAGATTTTGGTTTCAACCGGGACGCAGTGAGACGAGCTGTGAACATTATCGCCAGCTGACTCCATGAGGAGATGGAGTTTGGCTTTAGCTCTTGAAACCACTCTAATGCGGAATTTTCGAGAGTGAGGGGGAAGATTTTACAGTGAACAGGCTCCCTGGCGCCTCAATAGCGCATCATCAGGGAGAAGTGTGCCAGATGGCGGTCTGGATCTCCGGTTCCATCATTCATCTTGGGAGCTGGCAGCTTTTCCAAGGCCCTAGGGATTTGGCATTCATCCACCCTTCGAGTGAAAGGTCCTTCATCGGAAAACCTTTTTGAGTTTCGTGGGGAGGTGTCTTCATAGTCTGAATCTCGATACCTGCGCCGGTCGGGGGATCTCCTCGATGGCGATCCCCGGTGGTGCCTCTGGTGGGTATTGACCTGACTCCTTGACCTCTCACGAGAACTAGGGGATGCACGTGAGGAGGTCCTGGAGTGGGAGTCGTGAAGCTGGTAGGTATCATATGGAGGGGATGGAGGGGTCTTTAGAGGTGAGCCTGATCCTTGGTGCTGAATCGATAGCACTGAGTTTTAAAATATGATGCCAGGGCGAGACCGAGGGCACGAAAACTAGTGCCAGAGCTGAATCGATAGAACTAAGTTTTAAAATATGATGCCAGGGTGAGACCGGTAGCAAGAAAACTAGTGCTAGAGCTGAACCGGTAGCACTAAGTTTAAAATATGATGCCAGGGCGAGACCAAAAGCATGAAATTAAAGACAATGCCAGAGCGAGACCGATAGCATAAAATTAAAGATAAATGCAGGGAGAAACCAGTAGCATGAAAATCAAAGACAATGCTAGGGCGAGACAAAAAGCATGAAATTAAAGACAATGCCAGGGCGAGACCGATAGCATAAAATTAAAGATAAATGCAGGGCGAAACCAGTAGCATGAAAATCAAAGACAATGCCAGGGCGAGACCAATAGCACAAAATTAAAGACAATGCCAGGGCGAGACCGATAGCACAAAATTAAAGACAATGCCAAGGCGAGACCGATAGCATGAAAATTAAAGACAACGCCAGGGCCAGACTGATAGCACAAAATTAAAGACAATGCCAGGGCGAGACCGATAGCATGAAAATTAAAGACAATGCCAGGGCGAGATCGATAGCATGAAAATTAAAGAAAATGCCACGGCGAGACCGATAGCACAAAACTAAAGAAAATTCCAGGGCGAGACCGATAGCATGAAATTTAAAAACAAATGCCAGGGCGAGACCAATAGGATGAAGATGAAAGACAGTGCCAGGGCAAGACCGATAGCACCAAATTCAAAACAATGCCAGGGCGAGACCGATAGCACAAAATTAAAGACAATGCCAGGGCGAGACCGATAGCACAAAACTAAAGACAATGCCACGGCAAGACCGATAGCATGAAAATTAAAGACAATGCCAGGGCGAGACCGATAGCATGAAAATTAAAGACAATGCCCGGGCGAGACAGGTAGCACAAAATTAAAGACAATGCCAGGGCGAGACCGATAGCACAAATTTAAAGACAATGTCAGGGCGACACCGATAGCATGAAAATTAAAGACAATGCCAGGGCGAGTCCGATAGCACAAAATTAAAGACAATGCCAAGGCGAGACCGATAGCACCAAATTAAAGAAAATGTCAGGGCGAGACCGATAGCAGGAAAATTAAAGACAATGCCAGGGTGAGATAGATAGCACAAAGTTAAAGACAATGCCAGGGCGAGACCGATAGCATGAAAATTAAAGCTAATGCCAGGGCGAGACCGATAGCACAAAATTAAAGACAATGCCAGGACGAGACCGATAGCATGAAAATTAAATACAATGCCAGGGCGAGACCGCTAGCACAAAATTAAAGGCAATGCCAGGTCGAGACCGATAGCATGAAAATTAAAGACACTGCCAGGGCGAGACCGATAGCATGAAAATTAAAGACAATGGCAGAGCGAGACTGATAGCACAAAATTAAAGAAAATGCCAGGGCGAGACCGATAGCATGAAATTTAAAAACAAATGCCAGGGCGAGACCGATAGCATGAAGATAAAAGACAGTGCCTGGGCGAGACCGATAGCACCAAATTTAAAACAATGCCAGGGCGAGACCGATAGCACAAAATTAAAGACAATGCCAGGGCGAGACCGATAGCACAAAACTATAGACAGTACCGGGGCTGAACCGTAGTACGAAAAAATACCATTTCCATGGTTGAACCGTAGCAGGGAAACGCAGTGTCAAATGCCAGGGCTAGACCATAGCACTGAAATGAACATAAAATGCAATGGATGTCTTGCTTTGAATAATTATTATTATTTTTACTTTTTTTTATTTTCACAAAGCGACTGAAAAAACACATGCTTCTATTCATGAAGGGGATGCATGGTTGGACATGAAATGTATGCATGATATGACATGAAATGTATGAAATATGCATGATCTTTGAGTTAAAATTGAGATGCACGTGTCATAAAAGTTAGATTCACCGAAAATATTTTCTTTTTTGTGCATGCTTCATTTGAACCCAATCAAACTGATTCTCAAATGGAAGGTGATCCTCATCCTCGCTAGCTTTTTAAGATCTCCTTCCTTTTATGATCACTTCTCATTCTTCAAACAAAACACTTTCAAGTTTGACCCTCTCTCTATATATATTTTTTCACAGATATATCGTCATTAGCCCTCTAAATCATATCATTGATTCCAAGTTGACTATTTTTGAAGCATTACTTAATGAGCATGCATGGATTTGTGGGTATTGACAAGCTAGACTTTTGTGTTTCTTGGTTTTCCTGTTTTGGATTTTGAAGGATTGGAAGTGGAGGGTTTTTGGAAAGCGAAGGCGTAGGGAGGCCAAAACGACACAAGATGGTAGGGGAAAAGGTTAGTGGTAACCTCCAGCTATTGAGAATTTCTTTTATTTGTGGTAGCTGGCTTGCTGGAAAATGGTCAGGTATTGGAAACAAGCTTTACCATAGAGGGAAGACTACTAGGTGTAGCAAGCAAAATCTGACTCATCAAGGATCATGTAAATATTTCGGCCCCAGTATTGGTAAAAGGAACCCCCAAGAGTAGGATGCACTGGTGTACTATACACTCATGATGGGTCTTGCAAACGTTTCCCCCAGTATTGGTTAAAAGCATTGCCCTAGGAGAAGGATGCATTAGTGTACAAAACTAGTTTGGCTCATGAAGGGTCTTTGCAAAAGTTTCTTTCCTAAGATGGCTAAAAGGTGAGGTCAATGTAGGATCTTGTAAGATTTCTTCCTCGTTCTAGTGAAAGACATTCCCCGAGAGAATACTACACTGGTGTAGAAAGAAATATTTGACTCATAGAGGGTCTTACAAAATTTTGCCCTAGTGTGGGATTTCTTGACACTCTCAAGCTTACATTCCACAAAATTTCCCCAATGTGCACTCCTGTTCGGCATAAGTAGGAGAACTCCAGTGAACTACACTAATTAACATTGTAAGTCTCATTCCCCTTTTGTACCCTAATTTTTGCCTACACCTTTGCAGGTTTTCAGTCTAGCGGGCTTTGTCTTTTTTTTAAACCCTAATTTTTGCCTAAACTACCTTTACAGGTTTTCAGTCTAGCGGGCCTCATTCTTTTTTCATTTATTCTTAGAGCAAAGAAAAGTTTAAAAGAAGCAAATGATTTATTTCAAAATTAATATTATGAAAATGAAAACAATCATTCATCAATCAGAGTGGACTTTTAAAGGCTTGTAATGTGGCAATGGGTTATGGGTTATGGAAAAAAATGATTAGAGGGCTCAGAAATGTTTTACGGGTATGGACCAATGATCTTTAGTGCATTCGGCTTCCAAGACATCACATTTTTCTTGTAAAACGGATCCATTCACATGATTTTGATTTTATTTCCCTTCATTTCTCTTTTTTTCCTCATTCTTTCCTTCTCCTCCGATTTTGCTTTATCTCATTTCAGCCTTCGCCTCTACTTCATATTTGATTGATTCTTTTTTTTTTCACCCTTCACCATCATTTGTTTCTTTTTTTTCTTTTTTTCTTTTCCTCTGTTGCCCCTGATTTGTATTTCATCAATTTTCTACCTTTGGAAACTATATGATAGTCAAAATGCACTAAATTCCATTGTAGTGTGGATCCTTGTCCAGGGGTTAGTGAACGGAAATTATAGGCTCAAAGGGGACATCAAGGGATACAATAATTCAACTTTGATCGGGATAGAGAAAATTGTCCACTCTTCATTTCGAATCGTAGTTCGTCATTTTCAAAATTTTAATTTCGAAAAGAACATTCATTTTTTGACAAATTCTTTGTTCTCTCTTTCTTTTGTCTTTTTTTTTTGGTTTTTTTTTATCTTTTTTTTTGGGAAATGGACCTTCAAAATCTTATATTTGTTCACTGGTTCATCCTTGAATGACGCAACAAAAAGGGCTTTGGGAAGGTGTAGTGTTGTACATCCCAAATGAGTCCCACTCATCCTCGTTCTAAATTATGTGTTTTTTGCGGCTCAGGTGTGAGCTCAACACTCAAGGTGTGCTCACAGTGTAGGTGTAGTGTGTGAAGGGAGCATACAAACCTCAAATCCTAAAAATAAAAACCCAAATTGAACCTGCATATTAACCAGAAAATACAACCAGCCAATAATATCAAGTGTTCTCTAGCCTAGGGTTTATATCAAGTAAAATATAAAATAAATATCAAATGAAATATATACAAAGAAAAAATAATAAATTAAGAGGGGTAAACAATGCGAATCTTATAATCATTTTGCACAAACAAACTAAATAGGCTTGACTCTCACCGTCCCCAGTGGAGTCGCCATCTATCGTGACCGGGGTCCCGACGCAGACAGCTCAAAACTGGTATTTTTAGGAGTCGCCACCCAATTTATTAAATAGGGAAAACTGAGGAAAACCTATCTAAGAGTTATTGGTCTACGTAAACTAGGTTGGATTCGGGAGTCGGTTATGCATAGGGAAGGGCGAAAACTTAATTCCACTACACCCCTAGTACATCCGTCCTAAGACAGTTGCCCTAAAGCTGGTTGTGCAAATATAAATTACGAATTTATTTGTTTTACCCAAAAATAAAATCGAAGAAAATAATAAGGACTAATTTGGAAAAGTTTAATTTTGACTTGACGGGGAAGCCCCGCTCCTACGTATCCTCTGGTGCAATGAGGAACTCAAAAGTCACGTAGTTCTTTCTGAAAAAAGTTTGTTGGTTGGTTGATTTTAATTTTTTGAAGGGGTTTGAGATCACCAAGTTGTACAACTCAGGCGTCTTAAATCGGAATCGACAAGATGTCACATCTCAGCCAATCCCTGTTTTATATTTTTTAAAAAATAGGTGTTAATGAAAAGAGAGTTGATTATTTGAAAAAAAAATAATTAGCTTGACGGGGAAGCCCCGTTCCTACGTATCTCCGTGTGCGGAGAATCAAAGGCTACGTAGTTTTTCTTGAAAATATTTGTTTGTTTTGTTGATTTTAATATTTTGAAGGGGTTTGAGATCACCAAGTTGTACAACTCAGGCGTCTTAACCGGGTTGCGGGTTTGATAAGATGTACATCTCGATCAAAGCCATTTTTATTGATGTTTTAATTCATTTTTAGAAATAGATAACAATAATACTAATATAAATAACAATAGATAATAATAACAATACACCTAAAAAAAATATAAATAAATAAAGAAACACCTATACACCTAAAAAATATAAATAAATAAATATATATAGAAATAAACAAACAATAAATAAATAATCAATGAATATGTAAATAAATAAATAAATAAATAAATGATAAAGAAGCAAATAGATATAAATAAATAAATACAAAACTAACCTCAAGATGATAAACGCGATGAACGCCGAACCGGACCGAGCAGTCTGACCAGGTCAACTGCGAACCGGACTGCTTTGAGAACCGGAAAACCGACTCAAAAAAGTACAAAATAATCAAAGACAGACTTTTAGTGTCTGGACCGCAAATGCTAGCCCAAAAGATCGCTTAATCTGCCAATGACTCCCCCCTTCAAGTCTTTGCCTCTTAGCCTCTTTTATAGTCAAATGTTAGGTGGTTCTTGTTTCTCCCAAACAATGTGGGACTAAAACAAGATAGAGAAAGCCAATCCCATTTTTCTCAAACCAACCACCGTAACAGTGTGATTTCGGATTCGTTAACTGTTGGATCATCGTCGTTTTTTGATACCAAGTTCGTGAGACATCCCTCTTCACTTTTACCGTTCTGATCGTCGAAACCAGGTCTGAGGAACGAGAAATTGCCTTCGCAAAAGTAGAAAAAACAACCCCCGTTTTTCTCAAACCAGCCACCGTACAAGTGCGATTCTGGATTATTTAACCGTTGGATCGTTTTCGTTTTTTGCCAGAAGGTGCTTGAGACATTCATCTTCACTTTCACCGTACGGATCGTCGAAACGAGGTCTGAAGAGAGAGAAATCGCCTTCGCAAAGTAGCTGCAGTTTTGGGAATTTTGGTTTATTTTTTGTATTTTTGTAATTTTGGCATTCTTGGGCCAAGTCATGTACATGGACATTCTCCTTTTTTGTAATAAACTGAATTAACCTATTTTTTTTAGTTTTGTTTAATCACTAAAAAAGAAATAACAACGCAAAATAGGTAAAACATATTTTTGTGATTTTTTGAGAAGAAAATTAAAAATACCGGTTAAATTGGGTGTTCACATTCGGGGTTTGTTAACCCCCACGTCCCTTTGAAACAGGCTTCCCTTCTTGAGGTCATCCTTCATCCAAAAGAGCCTCCTCTTTTCTTCAAGGTTCCTGACGTTGGCAGCCTCCTTGTTGAACCGTTCCAGATATTTTCTAAGTGTTTCTTTCTCTCCCTGCCTGATTGCCCTAAGAACCACTTCAGATTTGGGTTTCAACCGGGAGGCAGTGAAACGAGCTGTGAACATTCTCGCCAGCTGACTACATGAGGAGATGGAGTTTGGCTTTAGCTCATGAAACCACTCTAATGCGGAATTTTCGAGAGTGAGGGGGAAGATTTTACAGTGAACATGCTCCTTGGCGCCTCTATAGCGCATCATCAGGGAGAAGTGTGCCAGATGGCGGTCTGGATCTCCGGTTCCATCATACATCTTGAGAGCTGGCAGCTTTTCCAAGGCCCTTGGGATTCGGCATTCATCCACCCTTCGAGTGAAAGGTCCTTCATCGGAAGGCGTCTTAAACCGGAATCGACAAGATGTCACATCTCAGCCAATCCCTGTTTTATATTTTTTAAAAAATAGGTGTTAATGAAAAGAGACTTGATTATTTGAAAAAAATAATAATTAGCTTGACTGGGAAGCCCCGCTCCTACGTATCTCCGTGTGCGGAGAATCAAAGGCTACGTAGTTTTTCTTGAAAATATTTGTTTGTTTTGTTGATTTTAATATTTTGAAGGGGTTTGAGATCACCAAGTTGTACAACTCAGGCGTCTTAACCGGGTTGCGGGTTTGATAAGATGTACATCTCGATCAAAGCCATTTTTATTGATGTTTTAATTCATTTTTAGAAATAGATAACAATAATACTAATATAAATAACAATAGATAATAATAACAATACACCTAAAAAAATATAAATAAATAAATAAATACCTACACACCTAAAAAATATAAATAAATAAATATATATAGAAATAAACAAACAATAAATAAATAATCAATGAATATGTAAATAAATAAATAAATAAATAAATAAATAATAAAGAAGCAAATAGATATAAATAAATAAATACAAAACTAACCTCAAGATGATAAACGCGATGAACGCCGAACCGGACCGAGCAGTCTGACCAGGTCAACTGCGAACCGGACTGCTTTGAGAACCGGAAAACCGACTCAAAAAAAGTACAAAATAATCAAAGACAGACTTTTAGTGTCTGGACCGCAAATGCTAGCCCAAAAGATCGCTTAATTTGCCAATGACTCCCCCCTTCAAGTCTTTGCCTCTTAGCCTCTTTTATAGTCAAATGTTAGGTGGTTCTTGTTTCTCCCAAACAATGTGGGACTAAAACAAGATAGAGAAAGCCATTCCCATTTTTCTCAAACCAACCACCGTAACAGTGTGATTTCGGATTCGTTAACCGTTGGATCATCGTCGTTTTTTGACACCAGGTTCGTGAGACATCCCTCTTCACTTTTACCGTTCTGATCGTCGAAACCACGTCTGAGGAGAAAGAAATTGCCTTCGCAAAAGTAGAAAAAACAACCCCCGTTTTTCTCAAACCAGCCACCGTACAAGTGCGATTCTGGATTCGTTAACCGTTGGATCGTTTTCATTTTTTGCCAGAAGGTGCTTGAGACATTCATCTTCACTTTCACCGTACGGATCGTCGAAACGAGGTCTGAAGAGAGAGAAATCGCCTTCGCAAAGTAGCTGCAGTTTTGGGAATTTTGGTTTATTTTTTGTATTTTTGTAATTTTGGCATTCTTGGGCCAAGTCATGTACATGGACATTCTCCTTTTTTGTAATAAACTGAATTAACCTATTTTTTTTAGTTTTGTTTAACCACTAAAAAAGAAATAACAACGCAAAATAGGTAAAACATATTTTTGTGATTTTTTGAGAAGAAAATTAAAAATACCGGTTAAATTGGGTGTTCACATTCGGGGTTTGTTAACCCCCACGTCCCTTTGAAACAGGCTTCCTTTCTTGAGGTCATCCTTCAACCAAAAGAGCCTCCTCTTGTCTTCAAGGTTCCTGACGTTTGCAGCCTCCTTGTTGAACCTTTCCAGATATTTTCTAAGTGTTTCTTTCTCTCCCTGCCTGATTGCCCTAAGAACCACTTCAGATTTGGGTTTCAACCGGGAGGCAGTGAAACGAGCTGTGAACATTCTCGCCAGCTGACTCCATGAGGAGATGGAGTTTGGCTTTAGCTCTTGAAACCACTCTAATGTGGAATTTTCGAGAGTGAGGGGGAAGATTTTACAATGAACATGCTCCTTGGCGCCTCTATAGCGCATCATCAGGGAGAAGTGTGCCAGATGGCGGTCTGGATCTCTGGTTCCATCATACATCTTGAGAGCTGGTAGCTTTTCCAAGGCCCTTGGGATTCGGCATTCATCCACCCTTCGAGTGAAAGGTCCTTCATCTGAAGGCGTCTTAAACCGGAATCGACAAGATGTCACATCTCAGCCAATCCCTGTTTTATATTTTTTAAAAAATAGGTGTTAATGAAAAGAGAGTTGATTATTTGAAAAAAATAATAATTAGCTTAACTGGGAAGCCCCGCTCCTACGTATCTCCGTGTGCGGAGAATCAAAGGCTACGTAGTTTTTCTTGAAAATATTTGTTTGTTTTGTTGATTTTAATATTTTGAAGGGGTTTGAGATCACCAAGTTGTACAACTCAGGCGTCTTAACCGGGTTGCGGGTTTGATAACATGTACATCTCGATCAAAGCCATTTTTATTGATGTTTTAATTCATTTTTAGAAATAGATAACAATAATACTAATATAAATAACAATAGATAATAATAACAATACACCTAAAAAAAATATAAATAAATAAATAAAGACCTAGACACCTAAAAAATATAAATAAATAAATATATATAGAAATAAACAAACAATAAATAAATAATCAATGAATATGTAAATAAATAAATAAATAAATAATAAAGAAGCAAATAGATATAAATAAATAAATACAAAACTAACCTCAAGATGATAAACGCGATGAACGCCGAACCGGACCGAGCAGTCTGACCAGGTCAACTACGAACCGGACTGCTTTGAGAACCGGAAAACCGACTCAAAAAAGTACAAAATTATCAAAGACAGACTTTTAGTGTCTGGACCGCAAATGCTAGCCCAAAAGATCGCTTAATCTGCCAATGACTCCCCCCTTCAAGTCTTTGCCTCTTAGCCTCTTTTATAGTCAAATGTTAGGTGGTTCTTGTTTCTCCCAAACAATGTGGGACTAAAACAAGATAGAGAAAGCCATTCCCATTTTTCTCAAACCAACCACCGTAACAATGTGATTTCGGATTCGTTAACCGTTGGATCATCGTCGTTTTTTGACACCAGGTTCGTGAGACATCCCTCTTCACTTTTACCGTTCTGATCGTCGAAACCACGTCTGAGGAGAGAGAAATTGCCTTCGCAAAAGTAGAAAAAACAACCCCCATTTTTCTCAAACCAGCCACCGTACAAGTGCGATTCTGGATTCGTTAACCGTTGGATCGTTTTCGTTTTTTGCCAGAAGGTGCTTGAGACATTCATCTTCACTTTCACCGTACGGATCGTCGAAACGAGGTCTGAAGAGAGAGAAATCGCCTTCGCAAAGTAGCTGCAGTTTTGGGAATTTTGGTTTATTTTTTGTATTTTTGTAATTTTGGCATTCTTGGGCCAAGTCATGTACATGGACATTCTCCTTTTTTGTAATAAACTGAATTAACCTATTTTTTTTAGTTTTGTTTAACCAATAAAAAAGAAATAACAACGCAGAATAGGTAAAACATATTTTTGTGATTTTTTGAGAAGAAAATTAAAAATACCGGTTAAATTGGGTGTTCACATTCGGGGTTTGTTAACCCCCACGTCCCTTTGAAACAGGCTTCCCTTCTTGAGGTCATCCTTCATCCAAAAGAGCCTCCTCTTGTCTTCAAGGTTCCTGACGTTGGCAGCCTCCTTGTTGAACCTTTCCAGATATTTTCTAAGTGTTTCTTTCTCTCCCTGCCTGATTGCCCTAAGAACCACTTCAGATTTGGGTTTCAACCGGGAGGCAGTGAAACGAGCTGTGAACATTCTCGCCGGCTGACTCCATGAGGAGATGGAGTTTGGCTTTAGCTCTTGAAACCACTCTAATGCGGAATTTTCGAGAGTGAGGGGGAAGATTTTACAGTGAACATGCTCCTTGGCGCCTCTATAGCGCATCATCAGGGAGAAGTGTGCCAGATGGCGGTCTTGATCTCCGGTTCCATCATACATCTTGAGAGCTGGCAGCTTTTCCAAGGCCCTTGGGATTCGGCATTCATCCACCCTTCGAGTGAAAGGTCCTTCATCGGAAGGCGTCTTAAACCGGAATCGACAAGATGTCACATCTCAGCCAATCCCTGTTTTATATTTTTTAAAAAATAGGTGTTAATGAAAAGAGAGTTGATTATTTGAAAAAAATAATAATTAACTTGACTGGGAAGCCCCGCTCCTACGTATCTCCGTGTGCGGAGAATCAAAGGCTACGTAGTTTTTCTTGAAAATATTTGTTTGTTTTGTTGATTTTAATATTTTGAAGGGGTTTGAGATCACCAAGTTGTACAACTCAGGCGTCTTAACCGGGTTGCGGGTTTGATAATATGTACATCTCGATCAAAGCCATTTTTATTGATGTTTTAATTCATTTTTAGAAATAGATAACAATAATAATAATATAAATAATAATAGATAATAATAACAGTACACCTAAAAAAAATATAAATAAATAAATACCTATACACCTAAAAAAATATAAATAAATAAATATGTATAGAAATAAACAAACAATAAATAAGTAATCAATGAATATGTAAATAAATAAATAAATAAATAAATAAATAAATAAATAAATAATAAAGAAGCAAATAGATATAAATAAATAAATACAAAACTAACCTCAAGATGATAAACGCGATGAACGCCGAACCGGACTGAGCAGCCTGACCAGGTCAACTGGGAACCGGACTGCTTTGAGAACCGGAAAACCGACTCAAAAAAGTACAAAATAATCAAAGACAGACTTTTAGTGTCTGGACCGCAAGTGCTAGCCCAAAAGATCACGTAACATGCCAATGACTCCCCCCTTCAAGTCTTTGCCTCTTAGCCTCTTTTATAGTCAAATGTTAGGTGGTTCTTGTTTCTCCCAAACAATGTGGGACTAAAACAAGATAGAGAAAGCCATTCCCATTTTTCTCAAACCAACCACTGTAACAGTGTGATTTCGGATTCGTTAACCGTTGGATCATCGTCGTTTTTTGACACCAGGTTCGTGAGACATCCCTCTTCACTTTTACCGTTCTGATCGTCGAAACCAGGTCTGAGTAGAGAGAAATTGCCTTCGCAAAAGTAGAAAAAACAACCCCCGTTTTTCTCAAACCAGCCACCGTACAAGTGCGATTCTGGATTCGTTAACCGTTGGATCGTTTTCATTTTTTGCCAGAAGGTGCTTGAGACATTCATCTTCACTTTCACCGTACGGATCGTCGAAACGAGGTCTGAAGAGAGAGAAATCACCTTCACAAAGTAGCTGCAGTTTTGGGAATTTTGGTTTATTTTTTGTATTTTTGTAACTTTGGCATTCTTGGGCCAAGTCATGTACATGGACATTCTCCTTTTTTGTAATAAACTGAATTAACCTATTTTTTTTTGTTTTGTTTAACCACTAAAAAAGAAATAACAACGCAAAATAGGTAAAACATATTTTTGTGATTTTTTGAGAAGAAAATTAAAAATAACGGTTAGAAAATAACCCCCACGTCCCTTTGAAACAGGCTTCCCTTCTTGAGGTGATCCTTCATCCAAAAGAGCCTCCTCTTGTCTTCAAGGTTCCTGACGTTGGCAGCCTCCTTATTGAACCTTTCCAGATATTTTCTAAGTGTTTCTTTCTCTCCCTGCCTGATTGCGCTAAGAACCTCTTCAGATTTTGGTTTCAACCGGGAGGCAGTGAAACGAGCTGTGAACATTCTCACCAGCTGACTCCGTGAGGAGATGGAGTTTGGCTTTAGCTCTTGAAACCACTCTAATGCATAATTTTCCGAGAGTGAGGGGGAAGATTTTACAGTGAACATGCTCCTTGGCGCCTCTATAGCGCATCATCAGGGAGAAGTGTGCCAGATGGCGGTCTGGATTTCCGGTTCCATCATACATCTTGAGAGCTGGCAGCTTTTCCAAGGCCCTTGGGATTCGACATTCATCCACCCTTCGAGTGAAAGGTCATTCATCGGAAAACCTTCTTGAGTTTCGAGGGGAGGTGTCTTCATAGTCTGAATCTCGATACCTGCGTCGGTCGGGGGATCTCCTCGATGGCGATCCCCGGTGGTGCCTCTGGTGGGTATTGACCCGACTCCTTGACCTCTCACGAGAACTAGGGGATGCATGTGAGGAGGTCCTGGAGTGGGAGTCGTGAAGCTGGTAGGTGTCATATGGAGGGGATGGAGGGGTCCTTGGAGGTGAGCCTGATCCTCCATGTCTGCGCTGCCGAGGGGGAGAGCGATGTACGTGCCTTCGCCTTGGGGGGTGTTACCAAGTGGCTTCAGTCTCAAGAGGGGGGGTGAATTGAGATTTAAAAACTTTTCAGATCTTTCAAAAACGTTTTTCCCCTTTTCAATGACTTAGATCAATTTTCGCGCAGGTTAAGTGGAAGCGAAGGAATTAGAATATAAAGCAGTAAAGCGGTATAATAGTAAAGCAGGAAAGCAGTAAAGCACGCAGAGATTTATCCTGGTTCGGTCACCTCCTAGTGACCTACGTCCAGTCCTCACACCCTTGTGAGATTTTCCACTAACACAACAAGGCTTACAGGTGCCTTGGAAAACCTTTACAGACTCAGGCACTCTCCTCCTAGGATACCCCACCTATAGAGAGCCCTCAGATCTAATATAACAATAACAAGAGATACCCCACCCCTGTTACAATCAACTGCCCTAGAAAGATACCCCACTTCCTAGTACATGCAGCTACCCTAGAGAGATACCCCACTCCCTAGAACAAAACACAACAATTAAATAATAAACAATTGTAAATGCAGAAATACCTCTAGTGTAGGCAGATATTACAACTTGAAGAATACAACCCCAACTAACTCTTAGCAACAAATCAGCTCAGACAGACCAACGGTATGTGACGAGCAAAAATATAAGCTTGAAGAGTTTTCTCAAGAGTTTTTCTGATTCGTACAAATGGGTTGATGTGTGTTGTGTGTAAAATGAATCGTGAAGCACTGCCTATTTATAGGCTATGAGAAATTCATTTTTACGTTGAAAATAATGTAAGAATCGATTCTTTGTTAAAATGTATTTGATCTAGGAATCGATTTATTTAGGTAAGGAATCGATTTTATCTCTGTGTGTAAAATGTGGGAAATCGATTCTTGAGTGCCATGAAAAGCTAGGAATCGATTCTATACTTAGTGAAAAAATGTAGGAATCGATTTTCAGCTTGCCTGAGACAAGTGGGAATCGATTCTCAGTTATGTGCAAAAGGTTGGGAATCGATTCTTCCCTTAAAAAATATTTGGCTCAGAAATCGATTTGTGTATTATAAAACATGGCCTGACAATCGATTTATAGCTTTTCTATTTTACCTGAAAATCGATTTTGATATCTTGTTTATGCATGAGGAAAATCGATTTTGTTATTTAAAAGGTGATAAGAATGTTTACGTAAATATGCATGCACCTTTAAAAAACTTTGTGAGTGTGTGAGACTTTGATATACGAGCTGACCTTTGAAAGAGCTTACACTTTTTCCTAAGACACACCCAAACCCTAATGACTACCCTTATATTTAAGGACTACCCTTAAACTTGAATCTTCAGTTCTTGGCTTGCTTGTCTTGGATTGTGACTTTGACGTTTAGTCACTTTTATTGACTTTGACCGTCAATCTTACCTTTGTCTTTTTCATCATCAAAACACATCCTGCAATATCAGGTTACCTGCAACACAAGGTATCCACAGGGGGAACGATGGACGTGATGCCTTCTAGGGGGAGACCGTTGGCGTCTTGAAGCCACCGTTGTCGGAGGAGGGGTTCCCCAGCTAAGTGGAGGCTGCTCGGGCAGGGAAGCCACACGCCTTTCAATCTGCCTTAGGCGAGCTTCCTGCTGCAGCATAGCTTGAGTGCGATTGCACAGGAGATCCAAAAATTGGCTCACATTCGAGGGCTGGGCAGGCTGACTTGTACCCTCGTCAGGCAGGCTGGCGACGTTGCCCTCAGGAGTACCCTCTGGTGGGGGTACGGGTATGGCAACGCTTTGAATCTGGTGTCTGCCTCTGGGAGCAATGGAGTAGCAAGAGAAAAGTTCAAGGAGTAGCGATGATGTGAAAGATAGATATCTCCTCCTATGGTTGCCAATGTTCCGTACCTTGTAGTATTGGGTTGACTATTGTTGGTAGGTCTCTTACTGTCTGGCCGGAGGTTAGTGTGAGCCTAGGGGGTACCTGCGAAGCCACTCCGACGCTCAAGTCAGTATTGAGAATGGATGAGTGATTTAGCTAGGAATGAGAGAGTGTACCTTATGAAGGCTATGGGAGCCGGAATTTATAGGAAATCGTGCCCGTTTGTGGATCGTCGGATCAGTAGAATTGATCTCAACCATTCAAGTGTGATAGCCTTAATTGGGCTTGTATGTTGTGGATATGGGCCGAAATGGTTGGGCCAATCCATATCCAATTGCTAAATGCACCTCCTGGTATTGCTGAATGGACCTCCTGGTCTAGTCCAGAACAATATTTAATAATATATGGGAAAATTACACTCACCTCCCCTAAGGTTTTGTTAAATGTCACATTTCCCCTCTAGTTTTCTCTAGACATTAACCTCCCCTCAAATTAACACCGTTGGTGATCCGTTCCATTTTAGAAGGAAAAAATTGATCCCCTCCAATTAGCTTTCCATCTTTCTCTTTCGTTCAGTTTTTTTAGATAGAAAACACCGTCAAATTTCATTCCTAAAATCTGAACAAACCATTGTGCGGGATTGGGTTCACGTTTTCTTATTCTCCCTTTTGAGATAAAGAAAAACGTTTTAGAAGAAGAAAACGAAACCTTTATATTTCCTTTAATTATGTTTTTTGGTTTAATGTTTTTGTTTCAACACATTAATTTGTAAAGATTCTTCTCACTTCTTGCTACTTTGGATGTGATACTTGGACAACCATTACAGTTATAGACACATAACTCAATCTTTATTTGTTGCTTCTTGCGAGGGATTCTGCTCTTTACTGTAGCAATAGGCGATCTGATTTGAATTTGGTGCCAATGGCTAATGGCAAGATGTCAAAACCCAAAGCCAAATACTGTCTAACACCCGATGAAGCAAAAGATGTTTGTCGATGGTTGAAAAGATTGAGGATGCCAAATGGCTATTCTTCTAATCTTGCAAGATGTGCAGATGTGAACACCGGGAAGATGTATGGGATGAAAATTCATGACTGTCATGTATTCATGGAGTGTTTGCTTCCAATTGCTTTTAGTTCATTACCAAAGTGTGTTTTGGAACCACTTACTACTGATGTGAGTCAATTTTTAAGAATATGTGCTCTTCAACATTAAGAAAAGACGATCTTATTAAGATGGAGTAAAATATTCCTTTCACTATCTGTAAGTTGGAGAGAATACTTCCTCCGGGTTTCTCTGATTCCATGGAGCATCTTCCGGTTCACCTTGCATATGAAGCAAGCCTTGGTGGGCCAGTTCATTATAGGTGGATGTATCCATTTGAGAGGTAATTATCAATTTCAACATTTTAATTAAAGATGCATATTTAGTATGACTATTTATTTAATCAACTCCCCTTCCTCCATATATTTAGATTAATGGATGATTATAAATGATCAGTGAAGAATAAAGCTAGAGTCGAAGGATCGATCTGCGCAGCTTACTTACATCGTGAAACAATTTATTTTTGTTCTCATTATTTCAACAACTTTATGTTGTCAAGAAATAATAGAAACGAAATAGAGGTTGAAGAAGAAAGACACGCGCTCACTTTATCAGTGTTTAGCAAACCTGGTCGCCCCTCGGGAAAGAAGTCGACTCAATGGTTATCAGATATGGAGTATAAATTGTAACACCCATTTCTATCCGGTAATTTATTAGCGTAAAATCAGAGTTTTCAACAATGAAACGGATGTCACACTTTTCGACTTAAAAAAAAACCTTAAACGGATACATAACACTCATCACTCGGATGAACCGGCAAACAGCATTTTTAGTCTTAAAAACAAATCAACTCTTACTCATTCACGCAGCGGAAAATCATAAGGGTTCAACTAAAACAAACGTAGTGACCATGTAAGATTTATAACATCAAAATCCACAAAATAACATAAACAATATAAATAGTGTTCATCCCCCCGAGTGCTACGTATCAGAGCGACGACACCGAACTAATGAAGAACTATGGTGTTCATTCGAGATCACCTGCACGTTAGCAACATAGGGGTAACATTCAAACAGAAGGGGTGAGATATCACACAGTATAAAGAATCGTATGAAAGACCGTATATCTAGGTCAGAAAATCAGATAATCATAACAGACAACAGGTCAACAACAGCATGGACATAACAGTCAATATCAGCACAACGGTCAACATCAGCACAACATGCAAATATCATCTCAACAGTCAAATATCGACCCAACAGTCAATATATAACAACAACAGTCAATATGCAACAACAACAGTCAATATACAACAACAACAGTTCACCACAGTCAGTGACTTCAAACATGCGGTATGAATGCGGGATGCTCAACAGAGGGCCAACTACCCTATAATGCATGTGGTACCGGGTCCAGCCAAATGAGGCTTCCAACAAAAATCCATGCCAAAAGAGGCAATCCAACGTGGTGGAGACTAGCTCCGGGGCCAACTACCCCATATGCAAATGATATGCATGCGACACAATGATGCAACACGAACAATCAACAACAAGAAACATATCTTAGCACACAATGACACAAGACTCAACACTGGCCATAGGGCCACAACACAAAATCAACAATGGCCATCGGCCTACAACACAAAATCCATGCCTAAAGAGGCAATCCAACATTGGCCACCGGCCTACAACAACATATCCATGCCTTAAAGAGGCAATCCAACATTGGCCACCGGCCTACGACAACAAATCAACAAGACAACAGGGCGCTAAGGCCACCAACAAGGCAACAACAACGAATCAACAAGACAACAGGGCGCTAAGGCCACCAACAAGGCAACAACACTAGGGAACAATACTAGGCGCTAAGGCGCCAAAGGGCAACCCACAAAAATAGGAACAACTCGCAAAAATAGGAATAGTGCCCAAATATAGGAGCAATAACAGTAATTTTCGAAAACAGTAACAGCAATTTTCGGGAATAGTTTTCAGAAACAGCAACAATTTTCGGAGACAGTTTTCAGAAACAGCAACAATTTTCGGAAACAGTTTTCAGAAACAGCAACAATTTTCGGCGACAGCAATAACAATTTCCAGCAAACATACCTCTACTTTGGTGAATTAATTAACCTATCAAACGGTATCGAAACTTAGCAAAGGACCCCTCTACGGAAAGCTAAGAATGTCTAGTTCCTGACTATAATTTTTATTTTGCAAAATAATTGTCCAGTTCGTACAGTTTCAGTAAATAAGTAACAAGGTTCAGAAAACAGGACAGCCACCATGACATAGCTTGTGACACCTCTAAAATTATCAAAACTCAGTCAAATGACATGGGACTTGAGCCTAACCCGAAAAAAATTGAGTGTAGTTTTCAATGAATCAAGAATCATTCAAAAAGGAGTTCAAACGAAAACGTTATACACGAAATACCGAACCTATATCCAGATTGTTTCCAGACTTTTAACCTAACTTGTGACACCTATAACTCGAGCTATACAACTCCAAATGCAACCAAACTAGTGCCAAATTAACAAGCATTAAGTCTAGTTTCTGAAAAGGTAAACCACATAATTTTTGGACCACTAGATTGTTCCCAGTTACTGTATAACCGAACCTATACCCAGTTTTCTTTGCGAATTAACAACCCCAAATTGATTTCCAACCTCCACAACATATTCAAACATCAACAAGTGATCTCAAACATCAACAAATAGGTTCAATCATCAACAATTGGTTCAACAAGGCAACACAAACATATAATCATACATGTGATAAATCATCATACCCTAACCCCCACATGCAATCATCAAACATAGTATTAGGACATGAGAACATCAATTACATGACAAAATCAACCAATATAGCATTCAAAGCATTTTATCAAACACATAATAAACATGATACACATATGATGACTACCAAACCCTAACCCACATACAACCCTTCATACCAATCCTTATAAAGCATGAACCTCACCCTTACCTTAGCCTTAGAAGATCACAAACCCTAGCCTCTCCCTCTCTCTTGGCCGTAGCTTCTCTCTCCTTGTGCGTCGTTTTCCTCTTCTCTCCTCTCCTAGCCGTCGCCCTCTCCTCTTCTCTTCTCACTTTCTAATTGTGTTTTGTTTCTAATTATGAGAGAAACCCTAACCTAATTCCCTTAAGTAGACTCATCACCCATCATGGGCTATTTTCCTTAGCCTTATTCGCATACCCTATTGGGCTAGTTCCCTCCACTTAGTTATTTCCAATCCTAATATGCACCAACACACTAAAATAATTAACTTGCATTTCTATTATTATATCTATCACATAAAACTAATATAATTAATTAAATAAATAAATCAATGAATATTTAATTAATTTTGGGGCGTTACATAAATCAGCACATGTTCATGTCTTGATCAATTGCACCAAAGTTAAACCATGTCTTGAGTAAGTGTGATGCAATTCAGTTTTCAATATATAGACATTTAGAGTAGGAAGTTAAATCATGCCTTGATCAATTGTCATTCTGAAGAGTATGACTAATTCTTTTTCAGTGCATTCTTACAAGTTGAGGTTATACGCGCTGAAGATTCTTCTATTCGTATACATGAAAGTTTTCCATCCTGGTTTAATTGTAGAGTAAGTAAATAAAATTAATGTTTTAATGTCTAACGTTTAAAGTAGATATGAGACATGAAGCGGCACACATACGTAATCCAACACTTGAGGAACTTAGCTGATGCTCCTTTTCGTGAAGTTAGTGAGTGGCACACGTACCTTGTTAATGGTTATAAATTTGACACTCAATCATGGTGTGAGGGAAAACAAACAATTAATAGTGGAGTATATGTAAAAGGGATCACCAAAGGAGGTGAAGATGAATACTACGGTGTGATCCAACACGTATATGAACTTGAATACAAATATTTAGACTATCAAAAGAAAATTGTTTTGTTTTATTGTAGTTGGTTTGATCCATTGGTTAAAGGAACGAAACTGAATCCAAAATGTAATACCATGGACATTTGAATGGATAGAAGGTATAGAGCCTATGATTCGTTTATCATGCATGAGAGGCAGGTGTATTATGTTCCATATCCATCAACTTCGGAAGGATGGTGTGTTGCAATTAAGACAAAACCACGGGGTCGCATTAAATCCATTGATGTGGGGGATGAGGTTCCTAATCAAGTCTATGAAATGTCGGGCGTCAATGAGGTAATTGAAGTTAAACCAGTTGATACCTTATGTGATGATCCACTCCACGTTGAAGAAGTTGAACCAGTATTAGAAGAAGAAATTGGAGTATATGAAGTGTTATACCCCAATTTTGTCCGTCGTCTTTTTCTAGTTTTAGTCGTTTATTTTACTTAAATCGTGTTTTGAAGTCGCGTGATTACGAGAATTATCAGTATGGCGTCTCAGTTACTAACCCTGGTCAATTTCAATGACTCTGTTCAACTAAATCGAAATACCGTTGTTTTAAATTAGGCATGCACGCGAATGATCGATCGTTTCGTGCGTTCTTCAATTTAATCTTCGTATTTGGATTTAAGTCGAACCTAATTGAGACTAACAAAGTCATTTTTCTCGCGATCGAGCTTGTCGTTTCAATTTGGGCTTAAGAACGCGATTCTGAGATAATGTTAGCGTTTAGTGGTCAACGGGCTTATTTATTCTATTTGGGCCTCGTTCTCACGCACTTGTCTAGTTGGGTCCGATATCGTTTTGTATTTGGCCCAATTTCTTTTATTATTTTTTACTTTGCCTATTCATTTATGTTGGGTAGTATATATAGTCCAAAAATGACAAAAAAAATTCTATTTATTTTTATTTACAATTTAATAGTGTCTAAGATGTCCAAAAGTCCAAAAATACAAAAAATGATAATACTAAAAATACCAAAAAATACAAATCCGAAAATGCAAATAATAATAGGCAGCAGCAGCAGATTTAGGGTTTCCAGCAGCTGCTCCCCAAGCTGCTGGGCCTAGGTCGATCAGCTCCAAAACCTGAAAAATAAGTCAAAGCTCGGTCAAAAGCAATTAATGCCAAGACCTAAGTTTTTAATATAAATCAGCAGTCAACAGCAGTAGCAAAGGGGACAGACACGATTTTCGAGTTCAAAAAATCAAAGAAGCAATAGCAGTCAAGGATCCAAGGAAGCAGGTACGCAGGTAGAGCAGTCACAAACAACAGTACCAGTAACTCAGATCCGCAGTGATAGCAAAGCAGAAGGATACATACAAGAAGCTGGAATTCAGGTTTGTTTCTGGGTTATTAAATCTGAAATATACATATACGAATGTAATACCAAAACTAAAGAAAAATTTTGAGTCTGTAATATAAATAGATTAGAATAAAGATTATAAAGTAGATTAGGTCCTTTTAAAAGAAAAATCAGCAGCTCTGTAAATGTTCTACGGTTAACGATTTTTAGAACTAACTAGGTTATTGATTTAGTATTATCATGAACACATTAGGTTTTTTAGTATTGTATAGAATATATTTAATTTGAGACAAATCAAAAAATAAGAAAAACAGAAAAAGATGTGAAGGAGTAGATAAGAAAAATATATATAAAAAAAAGGGAGAGAACCGACACCTTGCCTGTTAGTTCCGGCCACCGTAGACGGTGGCCGTCCGCCTCAAACCGCCGTCGTCCTCCCCCTCTAGGTAGCCTTGGAAGCCGAACCAGAATCAAAAATAATAGTGGGAAGAAACGTGTAGAAGGAAAATAGGCCAAGAACAAAAAAATAATAAAACTGACCTTAATGTGTTCGCCGGAGCTCCGGTCGTCTTCTCCGGCGAGCTCCACCACGAACTCCGGTGACCCATCACGAGACCGAGCTCCTCTCCCTAAACCGACGCCAACCCTTCCAGATTACTCCAGCCGCCATGAAACGCCAACAACCACCGTCGCACTTCCACCAACAACCGCCACCCTCCTCTCTCTCTGGCTGTCCCTACCATCGCATCCTCCCCCTTCTTCTTCTCCCCTTCCCTGTTTTCATTCTCTCCTACTTCTCCCAAAACCGAGCCACCCCCAAAACCGAAAGCAACACCGCCGGCCACCCACCTCCGACGAATCATCTTCGTCCTCTTCCTCTCTCCCCGGCGAATCTTTCCAAACCGGCGCTCTCTTCCCTCGTCTCTTCCTCACCTTCGCTTCCTTTCTTCCAGAAACGCTCCCTCTCTCTCCTCCTGAAGTTCCGGCGAGACATTCGCCCTTCTCTCTCTCTAGCTGCGGCGCAACCATAAAAAGGGGGGGGGGAGGCTGAAATGAAATTAGGGTTTTTTAATTTAGGGTTCCCCTTTTATAGTGTCCCCAATATTTATTTCATTTTAATTTTATTTTTTTTATTATCAGAATAATATTTGCACCCCCTCAATTCACGCGTGTACCCCTCCCTCACTCAAGCCCAGTTTCGCATACTGGGCCCTCAGATGCGAACTGGGCTTCCTTTTTACACCTGCTATTAATTATACAACCCCTTGCGGCTAATAACACCCTATTTTACCATTTCACCCCCCTTTTTCTCGTTTTTTCTAATTTAATTTAATTCTCTTCAAGACAAAATATTTTCTCATAAATTAAAAACTTTGTTAATAGTCTTGTGAAGCCTTTGCTTGCATGATTATTAACAACGAGGTACTAGTGGTGATCACTTGGAGCCTTTGCTCAATTGATCATCATGAATATCTGAATTTTCTTAAAAATTTTCACTAAATAAAAAAACTTTGTTAATAGTCTTGTGAAGCCTTTGCTTGCATGATTATTAACAATGAGGTACTAGTGGTGATCACTTGGAGCCTTTGCTCAATTGATCACCATGAATGCCCAATTTTCATAATTAAACGAGATAAAAATAAAAAAAAACAAAAAAACCATTTTCCAAACAAACAAGAACTACGTAGCTTTGAATTCTCCATCGCACCGGGAGATACGTAGGAGCGGGCCATGTCCCGTCAAGCACTTTTTCCTAAAAACCTTTTTTTCCCCCTTTCTCTCCAAAAATAAAAATTTTTATTAAGCTCTTTAATTCATTTTCAATAAGAAATAAAGAGGCAAATTAGATATTTTTCAAATCAACGCTTAAAACCACACATTTATTTAAAGGTTCCCTCTCAGTAGAGAGGACGTGTGAGGTGCTAATACCTTCCCTGCGCGTAACCGACCTCGGAACCCAAAACTCTCAGTTTTCAAAGGCCAATCGCTTTCTATAAAGGTTTTTCTAATACTTTTCCTTAAATAAGTATTGGTGGCGGCTTCATTGATTTTAGAAAAGTTGTAAACGAGGAAGGTTCTCCCTCGGGGGCTTTTTCGGGCGCAACAGCTGGCTACTTCACTGGGGACACTAATTTTTTTTTTTTCAAAAGTGGGTCAAGCCTAATTATCGAAATGTGTGGTTTATATGGTTGATTCGAATATCTTGCTTTGCCTCTCTTCTTCTTCCTTTTCATAAGAATATTACATCCAGGTGCATTCTTCTTCTATGTTTGCTTTTATCTAAAGCAATAGATAGTTACTTCTTTGCTTAGTTCCCTCATGCATTTCTTCCCCTTTCTTATCATGTCCCCTTCTTCTTTGCTCCCTTTCTTGAGGTAAGTAGTGCATTGTTATTGGCACCCTAGATTAGTTTATATTGGATCGATATTGAACCATAGGATAAACAACATGCTATTTGTCTGGACTGCTCTGGATTTTCATTTGCAGGTGGGGAAGAGTAGTTATTCCTAGGTGTTGGGCCCTCGACACACACTTCACATCCTATAATTGTGAGCATTGAGTGGGGCCTAAAACCCAAGGTCTGAACAAAAACCTAGGAGAGTGGGAACGATTAGTGACTGCCATTCGTAGACCTTTGTCTGTATGGCTCTCGTGAAAGTTCCGCCCAAGAGTGCGCTTTGTCATGATGCCTCACACTCGGTAGCTTTCTACGATTGTGGGTGCCATCATGAGAGAGACTTTAGCTCTTGGTTGCCATTGTAAGGAAGTGATTAGAACCTACATGGGAGGATTACCCCTTTCGTCGACTTTAGACCCTAGGATTCCCACCCTTTGTAGGACACGGGGGCACGCCTTTGTTTGTTGCATTAGTTTAGGCATTCCTTTTTCTTAAACTCTATTTCAAAAATCAAAGAAAAAAAAATATCCTTATTTTCTTACCCTCTTTTTATGTAAATGACACATCATTTCGCATTCACATCGTTTCACATCATTGCATCACTGCATCATTGCATCATTTGCATTGCATAAAATTCCAATTTTGAAAAAAAAAACCATTCATCTTGCATTCCCTTTCATTACATAAAGATAAAACAAAAAACAATTATCATCTGCATAGCATAAGCATTTCATTTATAATCATGCAAAAAAAAAAAATCCTCGTCAAGTTCATCCAAGATGAGACATTCATGCATAAGCATTATTTCAAAAAAAGACACAGTAGAACTACGTAAGCTTTGATTCCTCATTACAATGGGGATACGTAGGAGCGGGTAATACCCCGTCAAGCACATTTTTCTAAAACCTTTTTTCCAACAAATCATTTGCATCTCCAAATAATTTTCAAAATCATGTTCCAAAACTAAAAAACAAAAAAGAAAATCATTGTGAGTATCATGCATTTCATTGCACAAAAAAAAATGAAAACAAGAAAGCATCTCATTCATAATCATGAATAAAAATCATCATCAAATTTATTCAAAATGTAGCATTCATGCACCATTTCATTAACCTCATCACTTTGGTTCAAATACATCATTCCTGCGTCTTTCATCATTCAAAAGAAAAAAATGGGCATTGGTATTTCATACTTTGTCTTGCCTCTAAAGAAAAAAAATCATCATCATTTAGAGAAAAGCATCATTCATGCATCTTTCATCATTCAAAAGAAGAAAGGGCATTGGCATTTCATATATTGTCTCGCCTCTAAAAAATAAAAATAAAATCAAAACCAAAAATCATTTTGAAAAAAAAAAAAAAAGGGGGCATCATTCTTGCATCATCCGCATTGGCATTCCATATTTTGTCTTGCATTAAAAATAACAACATTATTTAGAATAAGCCACACTCTTCGAGTGGTCATTCTCCACGCATTTGCATCATACTTGCATATCATAATTTGTTCATTCATTCATTGCATAAAATAAGAGTTTTGATGAGAAGCGAGACGTTCTGGCGAAACAATCATCCTTTTTGAAAAAGTTTATCCTTACTTGGTTGCAAACTCAAGGTATTCCAAGGCACTCAGCTCATTTGCATTTCTTTCAAAAGCACTGCATCCCATCCATTCTATGACAAAAGACTGAAATAGTGTGTCAAAGAAAAAAACAAATTTTTAACTGATGTTAACTCTCTGTGAAGCATTCTTCTAATGAGCGTGCATGCTATGAGTACCTTCTCTTGTTTGAGTCAGTCAATTTCCTTCATTTATCATCATTCCCCATCCAAGTCTAATCCCGCCCCGTCCACCCATAAAGTGCATATTCTCCCCATCAGTGCGTATTTGACTTTTGGTTCAAGTCCTCCATGCTGGGGCAAGTCTGTGATCATTAATTCCCCTTGATTAATATCATATTCCTTCAGTGCAAGTCTCTCAAAATAAAAATAATAATAATAATATAATAAACAAGAAAACAAGCTCACTAGGTTGAAAACCCGCAAAGGGCGGACTAGGAAAAAAGGAGCGCCCGGTGGACTGAAAACTCGCAAAGAGCGGTCCAGGCAAAAATTAGGGCACAAAAAGGAAAAAAGAGCAAACACATGAAGATACATAAGTTATTGTTCTAAAGTTAAGTCTTATAGAAATAAGCAATCGGGATTTGAAATGAAGTTTGGCCATCTCCTCAAAAACCCCAAAATCCCAGAAAGTCCCTTTCCTACCCACCTTGAGCCAAGAAAAACCAAAATCCAAAAATCACCCTAGACAAGGATCACCCCAAATAAAAAAATAGTGCATCACTTTTATCAGCTCACCCGAGTCGAAGAAGGAAAAGAATCATAAAACAAAAAAAAAGGGAAAAAGAGAAAATCAAAAAAAGGGGATTCAAAAATGAAAATCCCAAAACAAAAGAAAATACAAAAGAAATGTAAATGGTGAGCTGGTACATGTTACCACAAAATACAAGAGATCCTTGTCTAAATAAACCTTCAAACACTTCATCATTCCAACACCTGATTCCATAAACCTTCAAACACTTCCTTTGGCCTCAACATCAAACCCCTTAGTCATTCTACCATGAGACACGAATTTGCTTTAACAGAGCCCAAACAAGCCCAATAACCATCTTCCTCATAGTCCATTAACCGTCAATCAACGCCGAACAAAACTCATCCTCCCATTAGCCTCAAACACTTCATTAAGCTTAACCCTCCTTCCTCCACAAAACACCACAATCCCGAAAAGTCCATTCCGATCAAAGACCGGTTGCTTTTGTTCACTCAAATTCTAATCTTAGGACAAACAAGTTTATCTATGTACAATGTGTTTGCTCAAAAGAAAAACAAACGATCAGAAAAAAGAAAGCTGATCAAGAAAGAATAAGCCCTCAGAAAAAAGAGAACTGAGGAAACAAAAACGAACAGTCAGAAAAAAGAAAGCTGACAAAATAAAAAAGAGGGACTTGCACTCCAAAACACATTCAAGATGCATTAAAACAAGATTTAGTGATCACCAGGTAAGGATTTTTTCGCACCAAAAGTCAAGACATCAATAGAGAACCAAAGATTTGCACTGAGAATACCACTCAGACCCAAAGTTGGGGCATTCTCTTCACCACCCACACACCCTAGTCTTGGGAAAGTCTGTTCAATGCCCATCCCATGTCACTCCAGTTGTCAATGTCATTCCAAAGTGGGGCAAGTGCATTCCCATTCCTTCACCTCGTTCATTCCCATAAAAACCTCACCGGGGCAATCTCTCAACTCACTATCCCAAACAAGACCTTGTCATTCTGATTGGGGCAGCCTTGTCCTTGTTATGACTGGGGCAACATCAAACTCCGTGGGTTGAAGCAAAACCCCTTTCATTCCAGCTTTCATCCCAAGAGCCGAAACGTTCCCAATTCATCATCTTCTACACCTCTAGTTGTTGTAACCACTAGACAGGGGCGAGTTATTCACTCGTCAAAGACCTGAATTGGGGCAATCTTGTATCTCTTGGTCCCTCATAAGCTTCGGCAATAACCATGTCTGTCATTCCTTCACTTGCCATAAAAATCCATGCCCTAAACCAATTCCAACTTAACTGACTCATTCATTTGCACTCTTATGCATGCTTACTAGACAATGCTTCAAAAAGAGAGAACACCAGTGGTTTACGTGATATCTAAAATTCAGTCATCATGGAAAGAAGGAGAAAACAAATGAGGTTGTTTGTAAATAAAAACCTTGAGAACACCGGAGTTTGAATCCAATTCAATTTTTCAACAGAATGGGCAATAGTCATCTCAATTCCTTGCATTCAAAGTCTCGCATCTCATCATCACAAAAATGTTTACCTCATGCATCTAGGCATTATAGCATATGCATCAAAGCATTACATTTGCATCTTCTCATTTTGTGCATTCATCACATAGTAAAAAAAAAAAAAAAAAAACGTTCCACATCAGTTGCACCATATTAATACTTGCATTTCATAGAAGAAAATAGTAAAGAGGAAAAAGCAGAAATCTTTTCATTGCATTGGCATCATATTCGCACTTCATAAAAAAGGAAAAGAACAAAATCATTGCATATCATTCATCATTAGAGCATTACATTTTGCATCAGATATTCCATAGAAAAAGCAAAGAAAGCAAAAAGAAAACAAAGAAAAGAAACCACAAAAGCAACACAAAAACATTCCCTGTCATCCAGCATTCCATATCATTCATCATTTCACAAGCATTCCTTTGTCATTCAATCATCAAACATTAAAGTAGTGCATATGCATCATATTAACGTTAGCATTTCCATAAAAGAAAAAAAAAGAACAAGAATCATTGCATCAAACATCAGAGCATTGCATCATATTAATGTTTGCATTTCATAGAAGAAGCAAAAAGAAACAAACAGAAGTTAGAACAGGAGCATTTCATTCATCAAAACATCAATCACCGCATACATTTGCATTCAAACATCAAAGCAATACAGTTGCATCACATCAATACTTGCATCTCATAGAAGAAAAGAAAGCTAAAGCGTCCCATGTCATTCATCATTGCATTCATCAGCAATATTCACACTTCATAGAAAAATGGCAAAGAAGAAAAATTTTCCATTACATGTCATCTGTCATTCCATTAAAATACATGAGCATTCCATCAAAGCTTTGCATTCGCATATCCATGATTCTTAAAAGAGCAAAAAGAGAAGCCAAAAGAGAGAAAAGAGAAGAGCCAAGAGAGCAACAAAAAGAAAAGAAAAGAAAGAAAAAGAAAAAAAGAGAAGCTAGAGAAAGAGAAAAAGACATATAAGAACAGGAGAAAATCATGCATTCATCAGACATAAGCAAAAGAAAAAGAAAATCATGCATTGCGTACAGACAAGAGAAGAAAAGGAAAATCATTGCATTCATCAAGCATATAGGAACAGTAGAGGATCATGCATTCATCCAGCATAGACAAAGGAAATAAGAAACTCATCATTCAAAGAAAACAGCAATCATGGCATTTGCATTGCATGCATTTGTTCATATCACTCGCAGGTACAAGGACGGATAAACACTTCGATGTTAATCCTCGCCCTCAGTTCCCAGAAAATGCTCCCTTAGTTCGGAGTTCAAATGTTTTTCAGTTCAGCGCTCAAGCGTGCATTGCAGTTTGGAGTTCAAAATCGCTCTCGTCAGAGTTCAACGCTCCCTTCTGTCCAGGTCTCACGTCGTGTACGAGCAACGCGATGGACCGCAGCCCCATGTGAGGTTCAACGGAATAGTTGTATCAGCCTAAGATACAGTGGACGCCGTGCATTGATCAGTATATCAGTTCCGGAGCTGATAACGATCACCCCCGGTCGCTCGAAAAGGCCAGCAGGAAGCGTGCTCCTCAAAGCCACGTGCAAACTCGGATTCACCAAGAGTCCGTTTAAGGATTACAGGTTTTAGGCAGCCTGGGCAATTTACCGCTTTCTGCACGCCAAGTGCCCATTTACCGCTTTCTGCACGCCAAGTGCCCATTTACCGCTTTCTGCACGCCAAGTGCCCATTTACCGCTTTCTGCACGCCAAGTGCCCATTTACCGCTTTTCTGGACGCCAAGTGCCCGTTTACCGCTTTCTGCACGCCAAGTGCCCGTTTTACCTTTTTTTGCCTCAGGTTTCTCTAGGTAGACAAAATTGGTATAATTTCTGAATTCTTTATTTCTATTTTGCCTCGGAATATGTTTCGGCCATTTCATATTCCTTGTCAAAATCTAAATAAAGAGGGGCAGCTGTTATACCCCAATTTTGTCCGTCGTCTTTTTCTAGTTTTAGTCGTTTATTTTACTTAAATCGTGTTTTGAAGTCGCGTGATTACGAGAATTATCAGTATGGCGTCTCAGTTACTAACCCTGGTCAATTTCAATGACTCTGTTCAACTAAATCGAAATACCGTTGTTTTAAATTAGGCATGCACGCAAATGATCGATCGTTTCGTGCGTTCTTCAATTTAATCTTCGTATTTGGATTTAAGTTGAACCTAATTGAGACTAACAAAGTCATTTTTCTCGCGATCGAGCTTGTCGTTTCAATTTGGGCTTAAGAACGCGATTCTGAGATAATGTTAGCGTTTAGTGGTCAACGGGCTTATTTATTCTATTTGGGCCTCGTTCTCACGCACTTGTCTAGTTGGGTCCGATATCGTTTTGTATTTGGCCCAATTTCTTTTATTATTTTTTACTTTGCCTATTCATTTATGTTGGGTAGTATATATAGTCCAAAAATGACAAAAAAAATTCTATTTATTTTTATTTACAATTTAATAGTGTCTAAGATGTCCAAAAGTCCAAAAATACAAAAAATGATAATACTAAAAATACCAAAAAATACAAATCCGAAAATGCAAATAATAATAGGCAGCAGCAGCAGATTTAGGGTTTCCAGCAGCTGCTCCCCAAGCTGCTGGGCCTAGGTCGATCCGCTCCAAAACCTGAAAAATAAGTCAAAGCCCGGTCAAAAGCAATTAATGCCAAGACCTAAGTTTTTAATATAAATCAGCAGTCAACAGCAGTAGCAAAGGGGACAGACACGATTTTCGAGTTCAAAAAATCAAAGAAGCAATAGCAGTCAAGGATCCAAGGAAGCAGGTACGCAGGTAGAGCAGTCACAAACAACAGTACCAGTAACTCAGATCCGCAGTGATAGCAAAGCAGAAGGATACATACAAGAAGCTGGAATTCAGGTTTGTTTCTGGGTTATTAAATCTGAAATATACATATACGAATGTAATACCAAAACTAAAGAAAATTTTTGAGTCTGTAATATAAATAGATTAGAATAAAGATTATAAAGTAGATTAGGTCCTTTTAAAAGAAATATCAGCAGCTTTGTAAATGTTCTACGGTTAAAGATTTTTAGAACTAACTAGGTTATTGATTTAGTATTATCATGAACACATTAGGTTTTTTAGTATTGTATAGAATATATTTAATTTGAGACAAATCAAAAAATAATAAAAACAGAAACAGATGTGAAGGAGCAGATAAGAAAAATATATATAAAAAAAGGGAGAGAACCGAAACCTTCCCTGTTAGTTCCGGCCACCGTAGACGGTGGCCGTCCGCCTCAAACCGCCGTCGTCCTCCCCCTCTAGGTAGCCTTGGAAACCGAACCAGAATCAAAAATAATAGTGGGAAGAAACGTGTAGAAGGAAAATAGGCCAAGAACAAAAAAATAATAAAACTGACCTTAATGTGTTCGCCGGAGCTCCGGTCGTCTTCTCCGGCGAGCTCCACCACGAACTCCGGCGACCCATCACGAGACCGAGCTCCTCTCCCTAAACCGAAGCCAACCCTTCCAGATTACTCCAGCCGCCATGAAACGCCAACAACCACCGTCGCACTTCCACCAACAACCGCCACCCTCCTCTCTCTCTGGCTGTCCCTACCATCGCATCCTCCCCCTTCTTCTTCTCCCCTTCCCTGTTTTCATTCTCTCCTACTTCTCCCAAAACCAAGCCACCCCCAAAACCGAAAGCAACACCGCCGGCCACCCACCTCCGACGGAATCATTTTCGTCCTCTTCCTCTCTCCCCGGCGAATCTTTCCAAACCGGCGCTCTCTTCCCTCATCTCTTCCTCACCTTCGCTTCCTTTCTTCCAGAAACGCTCCCTCTGTCTCCTCCTGAAGTTCCGGCGAGACATTCTCCCTTCTCTCTCTCTAGCTGCGGCGCAGCCATAAAAAGGGGGGGGAGGCTGAAATGAAATTAGGGTTTTTTAATTTAGGGTTCCCCTTTTATAGTGTCCCCAATATTTATTTTATTTTAATTTTATTTTTTTTTATTATCAGAATAATATTTGCACCCCCTCAATTCACGCGTGTACCCCTCCCTCACTCAAGCCCAGTTTCGCATACTGGGCCCTCAGATGCGAACTGGGCTTCCTTTTTACACCTGCTATTAATTATACAACCCCTTGCGGCTAATAACACCCTATTTTACCATTTCACCCCCCTTTTTCTCGTTTTTTCTAATTTAATTTAATTCTCTTCAAGACAAAATATTTTCTCATAAATTAAAAACTTTGTTAATAGTCTTGTGAAGCCTTTGCTTGCATGATTGTTAACAACGAGGTACTAGTGGTGATCACTTGGAGCCTTTGCTCAATTGATCATCATGAATATCTGAATTTTCCTAAAAATTTTCACTAAATAAAAAAACTTTGTTAATAGTCTTGTGAAGCCTTTGCTTGCATGATTATTAACAATGAGGTACTAGTGGTGATCACTTGGAGCCTTTGCTCAATTGATCACCATGAATGCCCAATTTTCATAATTAAACGAGATAAAAATAAAAAAAATAAAAAAACCGTTTTCCAAACAAACAAGAACTACGTAGCTTTGAATTCTCCATCGCACCGGGAGATACGTAGGAGCGGGCCATGTCCCGTCAAGCACTTTTTCCTAAAAACCTTTTTTTCCCCCTTTCTCTCCAAAAATAAAAAATTTTATTAAGTTCTTTAATTCATTTTCAATAAGAAATAAAGAGGCAAATTAGATATTTTTCAAATCAACACTTTAAACCACACATTTAATTAAATGTTCCCTCTCAGTAGAGAGTACGTGTGAGGTGCTAATACCTTCCCCGCGCGTAACCGACCCCCGAACCCAAAACTCTCAGTTTTCAAAGGCCAATCACTTTCTAAAATGGTTTTTCTAATACTTTTCCTTAAATAAGTATTGGTGGCGGCTTCATTGATTTTAGAAAAGTTGTAAACGAGGAAGGTTCTCCCTCGGGGGCTTTTTCGGGCGCAACATGAAGAAGATGAAGAAGAGACCGAAGATGTAGAGGATGAAGAAGATCAAAACTTTGATTAGTCTTATTAGTATCATATATAGATAGTTTGATTAGTATTAAACTCCGCATCTAGTTGATTGTTCATCTAATTTTAATTATTAATATATATCACATTTCGTTTATCATTATTGTTATTGTTGTCTTTAAATTTATTTATTAATATATATCATTATATATTGTTCTTGCGTTTCGTTTTTCATAGATATGCATCCAGGAGGAGGTTCTGACCCACCGAGAGATGTTAAGGGGAAGAAGATAGATGAACCTAAACACACGAGGAGGCATCGTCGAACTCGTGAGGTCATGATTAATGTGGGGGACAGGTATTTGGGGATGCCTCAGACCACCACTACTGCTGGAGGAGCTGGGACTTCACGTCCTGCTCCAGTTGCCCCACCGGTTGGTCATTCTCCCACCGGCGCCCATTGGTATCCTGTAAAGCCATCTGGCACACTAGCATCCTATGGGTATTTTATGGTCCCACAGTGTATATGGGCCCACCTCTGCAGCATCCTATGGGCACACAAGCTGGGTATATGAGTACACCAGTCATGTTATCTATGCTTACACCCGAGGTACATACTGATCAGCCCCTGCTGGACGATCGTACTGACCCCCATGGTCATACTGATTAAGATCCATCATCCGAGTCAGAGGAGGAGGAGGTGGTTGTCGACCCCGATGGTCGACGTCGCAAAGTCATTAGACCTATTGGCGATGCGTAAGTATTATTTGACTTTTTTTTCATATAATGTAATTATTTGACACGTATATATGTTTGTTAATTGTGCAGTGACTTAATTATGCAAGTCTGTTCGATCGAAGACTACTTCATCAACGATCATTTTTGTCATTAAGAAACTCTATTTTCAAGAGTACCGTCCAAAGTTGACGAAGGTTTTTTCATAGAAAGGTTTTTTGGACTTGTTTAGGATAAGTATAAATTATGTCATTACCTAATATATTGTTGAATATTTAATATAATTACTAATACATATTTTGATTTTTTTAATAAATACCAGATTGACTTGGGAACCCGAAGATGATGAATTGGAGCTGAAAGTTTTTTGGACTAGAATGGCCAAGAAATTGTTTGACTTGCTCTACAAATTGCGCTGTAAAGATGAAAAGCCAAAGTATATAAGTGAAGAAGTCTGGAATCAATTCAAGGAAGTCTGGAGAAGTGACAGATTCAAATAAAACGCTGAAAAAGCGATGAAAAATAGGAATTCAGAAAAGGGTGGCTCGCTTCATTGCTGCGGCTCCGTCAACCAGACTCAGCAAGCTATGAGATTGGTAAGTTATATTAAAAATTTGTGTTATTTTATTTTAGTTAGGGCGATTAGTTACCAATATTTGAGAATTTGTTTAATTTTTACAGAGTAAGAAGGCCAGACGCCCTCTCACTACTGCTGAGCTGCACAGGACCACACATGTGAAGAAAGATACCAAGACTTATGTTGATGAGCGCTCAAGGAAGACTGAGGTAAATAATATACAACTTGCTTTGTATTGTATAATGTTTTCTTAAAATGGAGCACTAATTATACTATGTTTTGTGGTTATGCAAAACAGGAGAAACATACTTGGACGATGTCTGAGGCGACTCAGGAGAGCTAGAACCCCGAGTCATTTAGTCCACTTCCCCCCGAGATCATAGCTTTAGCGAACCGCAACTGGGCGAAGTTGGTAGGCGGGAAGTATATATAAGAATCGCCTGTATGGTACGGGGCCCTTGGCTCCAAATTTGAGCTTTGGGGATGATCACTTGGACACCCGCGGACCCTCTAGTAGTCGACCTCCTCGTCCTTCAGCTGAGACAGAGCAGCTCAGGCAGCTGGTAGAGGCTCAGGTGCAGCAAATACAGCAGATGCAGACTCATCACCAACAGCAGCAGATGCAGAATCAGACTATCAAACATATCCAGGCAGACTTCTTGAGGTCTGCACGTCAGCAGGTGAGAATGTTAAAGTACTATAAGAGCTTGAAGCCAGATGCGTCTGTGTCTTCTGGGTCTGAGGAGACGGAGTCTGATGATCCCGATGCCCCTATTAGTATTATATATGTTGATTTGGATTTGGTATATGATTATGTTGATTTGGATTAAGTTATTGCTGATTTGGATTTTGATTTGGATTTTATTGGAGTATTCTCGAAATATATATTTTGATTTGTTGTATTTATTTTAAATTTTAGTATTTATTAAAATATGGAAAAATTACACTTACCTCCCCTAAGGTTTTTTTAAATGTCACACACTTCCCCTCTATTTTTTCTAGACATTAACCTCCCCTCAAATTAATACCGTTGGGGATCCGTTCCATTTTAGAAGGAAAAAATTGATCCCCTCCAATTAGCTTTCCATCTTTCTCTTTCATTCACTTTTTTTAGATAGAAATAGGCATGGCAACATAACCCGAACCCGTGGGTACCCACCCGACCCCGCCACGAGTTTGACGGGGAAAACCCGCTTTGACCGAGGACGGGTTTGGGTTCGGGGATGTCGATACCCACCCCGTCCCCGCCCCGAACCCGCTCGACAAAACATAAATTAATTATTTTATTTTATTTCATGCATATTTACTCATTCATTTTGTTTCATAAATTTTGTTTATTTTTAATTTTGATCTATTTCCTATAGAAAAATCTATTTTAATACTTTTAACTTTATTTTATCATTGTATAATTATTATTATTTTATTTTATTAATTATTATAAATATATTTTTTTTATTTTTCTTTTATATTTGTGGCGGAAACGGGTACCCGCAGGGAACCCGTCCCCGTTTGGGACGGGGTTGGGGGATGCAAAACCCGACCCCGATAGAGGTAGGGGCGGGGACGGGGAATGCCAAACCCGCCCCCGCCCCGCCCCGCCCCATTGCCATGGCTAGATAGAAAACACTGTCAAATTTGATTCCTAAAATCTGAACAAACCATTGTGCGGGATTGGGTTCACGTTTTCTTATTCTCCCTTTTGAGATAAAGAAAAACGTTTTAGTAGTAGAAAACGAAACCTGTATATTTCCTTTATGTTTTTTGGTTTAATGTTTTTGTTTCAACACATTAATTTGTAAAGATTCTTCTCACTTCTTGCTACTTTGGATGTGATACTTGGACGACCATTACAGTTCTAGACACATAACTCAATCGTTACAAGTGTGTTCAAAGAAAGCTCTGTTCAGTTTAGTTGTTGTCTTCTAACCTTTTTTTGTGTGTTATATGTAAATGAAAAAGTGCAGTATATGAATTCATGTGAGAACAATTTGTTGGGGAAGATGCTGCAACACTTGATCAATGATGATGATGATGACACCCGCACTTCATTCTAAAGCATGTGTAAAGACACTAACCTTTAGGTTCAATTCGCCCCCACCAATTCTAACCAATTGGAAGCAATAGGGTGTCCTGCGAATCCCCTTCAGGATATTTTAGAAACCTTGAAGTGATTTGCACAATCACAACAAGTCTATCTCTTGATAATAGTTTACAAAATTATGTTTCTTATATCTCACTCATGCATTAGAGAAATATAAGATGATTTAGATTGATGTAAATAGGAGATATTTGGCCTAAGATCAGAGCCAAGTTCGTGTACTTTCTTCCCTCTAAGTGCCGCTATTTATAGACAACTTCAAGCTCATATCCCAACTAACGTCGACCTGTGAGCCTATCTTCAAGTTGTTGTGCAAGAACCAAGAAACAAAGTGGAATGATAATTGCCAGGAAGCCTTTGAAAAGATCAAGAGGTACCTCCAAAATCCACCGATTCTGATGCCACCAATGCAGGGCAGGCCTCTCATTCTGTACTTAACACTGCTGGACAACTAAATGGGTTGTGTACTGGGGAAACATGATGAGTCTGGAAGGAAAGAACACGCCATCTACTACCTAAGCAAGAATTTCACCGAGTGCGAGACAAGATACTCATTGTTGGAAAAAAACATGTTGTGCTTTGGCCTGCGCTGGGCTGCACGTCGTCTGAGGCAGTATATGTTGAGCCACACGACTTGGTTGGTATCTAAAATGGATCCAATCAAGTACATTTTGAAAAACCCGCACTAACAGGAAGAATCGCCCACTGGCAAATGCTACTATCCGAATACGATCTCTTGTATGTCACTTAGAAAGCAATCAAAGGTAGCCTTTGCTGAATACTTGGCACATCAGCCCATTGAGGATTATCAATCAATGTAGTGTGATTTCCCAGATGAAGATATAATGGCGTTATTCGGAGAAGGGAAATCTCCAGACAACGAAAGGTGGAGAAAGTCATTCGATGGCGCCTCCAATTTGTATAGGCATGGGGTCGAAGCTGTATTGATTTCTCCCGATAACCGCTTCATACCATTTACTGCTAGGCTGAGCATCTATTGCACCAACAACATTGCAGAATATGAAGCGTGTGTCCTAGGCATAAAAGCGGCCCTCGAATGGAAGGTCAAAAGACTCGATGTGTAAGGGGACTCAGCCTTAGTCATCCACCAGATAAAAGGTGACTGGGAAACCATGGATTCCAAATTGATTCCTTATCGTGATCACATCCAAAAGATGATTGAACGGTTCGAGGAGATCACTTTCCACCATCTCCCTCGCGAAGAAAATGAATTGGCTGACGCTTTGGCGACTTTGTCATCAATGTTCAATATCAATAACAACAAAAGGCTGACATTCATCCCAATCCAGCAGCGAGACCTACCGACACATCATTGTGTGGCAATCGAAGAACAGCCTGATAGTAAACCTTGGTATTACGATATCAAGCACTATATCACAAGCAGAGAGTACCCTCCGGGTGCCACTGAGAATGATAAGAGAACACTTAGGAGGTTGTCAATGGGTTTCTTCCTAAACGAGGAGTTTCTTTAAAAACGGAATCACGATATGGTCCTCCTCATATGTGTAGCAAAAGAAGAAGCAGAAAGAATTATGAAAGATGTCCATGATGGCTCGTTCGGAATCCATTCTAACGGGCACACCATGGAAAGAAAAATCTTAAGGGCCGGCTACTACTGGTTGTCAATGGAGACTGACTGCTTTAACTACGTGAGAAATGCCACAAGTGTCAAATCTACGCTGAGAATATCCCTGTGCCGCCTGCTTCTTTGAATGTTCTAACAGCACCATGGCCATTCTCAATGTGGGGAATGGATGTCATCGGTCCCATCGAACCCAAGCATCAAATGGGCATTGCTTCATTCTTGTCGCTATTGATTATTTCACCAAATGGGTCGAGGTCGCTTCTTATGCCAGTGTAACAAAATCTGTGGTTGTCAAGTTCATAAAAAGAGATTTGATTTGCCGTTACGGTCGGCCAAATAAGATCATCACGGACAATGGGACCAACCTGAAGAACAAGATGATGAAAGAGTTGAGTGATGACTTCAAAATCCACCATCATAATTCCTCCCCATACCGTCCAAAGATGAATGGGGCAGTCAAAGCGGCAAATAAGAACATAAAGAAGATTGTGCAAAAGATGGTGGTGACCTTCAAGGACTGGAATGAAATGTTGCCTTTCGCTTTGCAAGGGTATCGGACCTCAGTCCGCACCTCAACAGGGGCAACACCATTCTCACTAGTATATGGGATGGAAGTAGTTCTTCCCATGGAGGTCGAAATACCCTCTCTGCGAGTGCTAATGGAAACAAAAATAGAGGAAGCAGAATGGGTTCAAGCTCGTCTGGATCAGTTGAACCTCATAGAGGAAAAGAGAGTGGTTGCTTTGTGTCACGGGCAGTTGTATCAGCAAAGAATGAAGAAAGATTACAATAAGAACGTTCGACCCCGGCAGTTTCAAGAAGGAGACCTCGTGCTCAAGAAGATTTTGCCTATCCAAAAGGATTCCCGGGGAAAATGGACCCCTAACTATGAAGGACCTTATGTGGTAAAGAAAGCATTCTCTAGAGGAGCCTCAATTCTCACAAAGATGGACGGTGAAGATCTCCCGCTCCCAATGAACTCAAGTGCAGTTAAGAAGTACTATGCCTAAAGAAATATATGAAAAAAGAGAAAGATGAGCCAAGCAAAAATGAGCTTGTAACACCGCTTTTCTACCCGTTAATTTAATTGAAAAAAAATCAGAGTTTCAAAATTATTTCGCACGGGGAATGTTACACATACTTCAATAAAACAACGCTTCTCAATAAAACAGCTCAAACACAATAATCATGCATCACGTAGCACGTCACTAAAAGGAGAGCCTCAAAACCACAGTTATCATCGCAAATAAAACTTAACACCAATAAAACCAACTACGCAGCGGAATAACAAAGTAAAACAGAATCGTCAACAAAGACATAACAACCGAAATCATTCATAAACATCAAGTTCGTCCCCCCCCTGAGTGCTACGTATCAGAGCGTGACGACTCGACTCAAGTAGTGAAGGTACCTAGTCCTTCACTGGCGATCACCTGCACGTTACCGCATAGGGGTAACATTCAAACAGAAGGGTGAGTCCAATTCAATACATATAATATATCACATGATAAGCAATAAGTCAAGTCATAACTCTAGAGTAATCACATCACAATCATCAGTTACATCACTACAATAACTCATCACTATGTCGTGTAGGCTTATGAAATGCAACCCACTCGCGGGCATATGCATGAGGTACCTTTTCACAAAACGTCGCTTAGCCTTTTGGGCCTCATCGTCACTTAGCCTTTTGGGCCTCAAACGTCACTGGGTTTATGCATATGGGATGCATGAGACACTATAACATGCACCACGCACAAACACACACAATCACGGTCAACTATGTGACCCGTCACTTACCAATTTGCCAAATAAGAGGCACAGCACCTGTCAATTCACAATTACACACAACAACATCACTTATCCCTTTGGGCCTTATCATCACTTAGCCTTTTGGGCCTCAACGTCACTTACTTTCATCGTCACTTGTTCATAAACATCATCAATTCAAACAATAGCCAGTGAGGGCAAAAACGTCATTTACTAGCCACCAAGGGTATCATCGTCATTTACGCATCATCATAATAATATCAGCCACTAAGGGAAAAACAGTCATTTAACTAGCCACTAAGGGCATCATCGTCATTTACACATCATCATAAATAATATTAGCCACTAAGGGCAAAACAGTCATTTAACCAGCCACTAAGGGCATCATCGTCATTTACACATCATCATAAATAATATTAGCCACTAAGGGCAAAACAGTCATTTAACTAGCCACTAAGGGAATCATCGTCATAAATCCCCCATTTTGACACTAAAACGTTAAAACTATTGGTTATAGGCAAAGAGGATTTTTAAAGAACTCAATACGACTTTACAACGTCACCGTAATGACCACCGGGGACAGCCGCTTGGGCGCCCAGAAACCACCAGAAAATAATAAGTTTTTATTTTAAAAATGAGACACACAGGTAGACAATCGAAAAAGCTTCCCAACACTTTTTGAAACGTTTAAAACAGATGCCCGAGTCAAAAATTATAGCGAAAACAGTTTTATAAAAAATTTGGGAACATCCTGAAAAATGGCGCCCTTGGCGCCCAGCGCCCAGCGCAACACACACACACACGCACTGGCGCCCAGCGCCCAGCGCAACACACCCACACACACACTGGCGCCCAGCGCCCAGCGCAACACACACGCAACACTGCAACACGGCGCACAGCGCCCATGGGCGCCCAGCGCCTACACACTTCCAGCAACGAAATTTTCAGCAACAACAATGCTTGGCACAGGGCGCATGGGGCGCCTAATTCTGTACCTCAAACATCAAAATCCAGCAAAAACAATAACATGGCCACGACGCCCAGCACAGTGGCGCCAAATCCTATGCCTAAAACATCAAAATTCAGCAACATCACAAGCACACACATGGCTCCCTAGGCGCCCATAACACCAACAACGGATCTTTGAGCAACAAATTCGTCAAACAACATGCCAATCGAAACAACAACATGAAATCACACATAAATCATACTCATGGATTAGATCTAGGCCATCTCTATTTAAAACCTATCATAGGACCTATTATATAAATTGATAGGACATCCCCTTACGTCGAATTTGAAGAATAGAAGCCCCAGAGACAGTCACGAACGGAACCACGGCAACAGAATCATGTCCCTTGGCCCTTGGAGCTTGCGACATCTTCTCCTCCTTCTCTTCTTCCTACGGCGCTCTCCTTCTCTCTTTTCTCTAGTCTCAATTTCGCAACAAGCCAACACAAACCCTAACCTCAAATGACTTGCCCCCTTCGCATATGACCTTGGATCATGGGCTTGGGCTTTTCACTTAAGCCCAAGTGTAGCTAATTGGCGCCTTCATCTCCTAATACCACCTACACCATTTTAATATAATTTCTAATAATTAAATTATATCCAATTAATTAAATTAAATTCCTAAATACTTAATTAAATAAATTAATTAAATATTTAGGGTGTTACAACTCTCCCCCACTTAGAATATTTCGTCCTCGAAATTTACCTGATCAAACAACTCTGGGTAGGACTCTCGCATCTTGCTCTCTAGCTCCCAAGTCATACTCTCACCGGCAGCTCCTAGCCAAACCACTTTCACTAATGCAATCTCTTTGCCTCTAAGCACTTTCACTTCACGATCCTCAATCCGTACGGGCATCGTCTCCACAGTGAGATTATCCCGCACTTCCACATCATCCATATGGATCACATGAGATGGATCCGAAACATACTTCCGAAGTTGCGACACATGAAACACGTCGTGCAAATTCGAAAGATTTGGCGGTAAAGCCACCCTATAAGCCACATCTCCGATTCTCTCAGAAATCTGATAAGGACCAACAAAGCGGGGAGTGAGCTTCTTCGATTTCAACGCTCGACCAACACCGGTAATAGGAGAAACCCTCAAGAACACATGCTCACCCTCCTGAAACTCTAAATCTTTCCTCCGCTTGTCATGATAACTCTTCTGACGACTCTGCGAAGCCTTCATCTTTTCACGGATCATTTTGATTTTTTCTGTAGTCTCCCGGACAATCTCCGGCCCCAACACTACACTCTCCCCCGACTCATACCAACACAACGGCGTTCTACACTTTCGACCATACAATGCTTCAAACGGTGCCATCCCGATACTGGAATGGTAACTGTTGTTATAGGTAAACTCAATCAACGCAAGGTAGGAATCCCATGAACCCCGTTGTTCCAATACACAAGCTCTCAACAAATCTTCTAACGACTGAATTGTCCTTTCTGACTGACCATCTGTCTGAGGATGATAAGCCGAACTCATTTTCAACTTTGAACCCAATTCCTTCTGCAAACCCGTCCAAAACTCAGAAGTGAACCTCGAATCCCTATCTGACACAATACTCTTCGGAACACCGTGCAACTTCACAATTTCTATGACATAGACCTCTGCCAACCTCGACACCGGATAAGTGACATTAATAGGAACAAAGTGAGCAAACTTCGTTAACCTATCAACGATCACCCAAATAGCGTCATGACCCCTAACTGTATTCGGCAATCCCGTCACAAAGTCCATCGCAATGCTATCCCACTTCCACTCTGGAACTTCCAACGGTTGCATTAACCCTGCAGGCTTCTGGTGTTCAACCTTCGACTTTTGACAGGTCAAACAGGCATACACAAACTGTGCCACATCTCTTTTCATACCATACCACCAAAACATCTTTTTCAGATCTTGATACATTTTCGTCGCTCCAGGATGGATACTCAGCTTGCTACGGTGACCCTCCTCCAAAATTGCCTTTCTCATTTCTGCATCATCCGGAACACAGATCCTACCCCGGAACCTCAACACACCACGAGAATCCAATTTGAAATCTTCATCCTCAGATTGACCAACCCCATTAATTAAATCTACCAACTTGACATCTGACTTCTGAGCCTCTCTGATGCTGCCCAGAAAGTCATTATCGATCTTTAACATTGTAACGCCCCAAAATAATTTAATTATTTATTTAATTAAGTTATTTAAGGCTTACAATATTTATTTAATTTAATTAAATAATTCAAGGTTTAATTATTTTATTTTATTTATTAGGAGGTGTTGTCACGATTTGAGTGGTGCGAGCAAGGGCCCGTGATCCACAATTAGGCCCGCGGCCCATTGCCTTGTCAAAGAATTCGACTCACAAGGGGTCTTAGAGTAGTTTTCATTTTTTTACTCTATTGTGAAGAGAAGGAAAAAGAAACATAAAAGAGAGAGTGAGAAGAGGAGAAGTGCGAAGTGAAGAGGAGAAGAAGAGAAAGGGGGCGAATCACCCAAGAGGAGGAAGATCTTGATTGGAGTCTTGCATTTTTCCTTGGAGCTTTGCTAGCAATTCGACTTCCATAAGGTTAGGGGGTCCTCTTTTTGTTTTTAATAATTTATGCGAATTGGTGATGCTTAGGGTTAGGGTTCTAGGATAGTGCTATGAACAAATTGTGATGTTGATGATTAATCTATAGTATTGTGATGCTTGATTTTAAATTGCCTATGTTGAAATCGCATGATTGAATGTTTGGATTGTTGCTAATGCGAATTGGATGTCATATGTTTGAATATATGTCTTATTGGTGCTTACTTGGTGAAATTGAGAATCATGGTGACACTTGAATCATATATATATATAATTGAGTGTTTGGTGAATTGAAATTGGTGATTGAAATTGAAAAATTCTGGTTTTGGAAGCCCCTAGGCGCCTTGGGCGCCATATGCATGTTGCTGGATTTTCTGTTCTGCGCCTTAGTCATGGGCGCCAGGCGCCCAGCAGTGTGCCTGCGCCAGTTTCCCAAATCCTGTTGCCCCTGTGTTGCTGTTTCTGTGTCACTGTGTTGCTGTGCCTGTTGCCACTGTGTTGCTGTGTTCTGTGTCACTGTGCTGCCAGTTTTGGCGCTAAGTGCTTGTGTCATGGGCGCCAAGGGCCCCAATGTTCTGGTGATGGTTTTGTAAAAATTGGTTTCAGGTTTTCATATTCAGGTAAAATGGCTCGTGCAAAATGATTTTGGGCAACAAAAGAGTTGGGTTGCGTGTTTTCACTAGGTGCCTAGTGCATGGGCGCCAAAAATGATGTTCAGTTTTTGACAAAATTTTTATTGGGTTTTCATGTTCTGAGCATTTGGCTCGTGTAAAATCAATTTCGAAGAAAAATGAGTTTTGTTGCATGTTGGTCTTAGGCGCCTAGTGCCTGGGCACCGTGTTGCTGTGCTGGGCGCCTAGCGCCTGTGCGCGTGCTGTTCCCTAGGGGCCTAGCGCCTGTGCGCGTGCTGTTTCCTGGGCGCCAAGCGCCCATGCGCCAAGCCCCGTGTTGCTCCTGGGCGCCCAGCGCCCATGCGCCAGTTTCCAGGATGTCTAAGTATTTTTCCTATTTTGTTTTTAATGTAACTTTTGACTCGGTTATCCAAATTTAACGGTTCAAAATGCGTTTCGAAACTAATTTCAGTGTCTATCCAATTGTTCCAGTTTTATGCAAAAATAAATTATTTTTACTGGTGTTTCTGGGCTGATGGTGTTCAAGTGTCCAAATGGCTATTTTTATCCACTTTCCCTATGTAGTGTCAATATCCTAAATTGGTCTATTTGAATTGGTGTTGGTGTGAGTGGTGGGCTGAATTGGTGAGTGTGATAAGGTGAGATTGGCGAGCAGAGGCTTCGGCCTAATTTTAATTTGGTGAGCTGATTAATGCACTATGGTGAGATTATGAATTAAAATGGTGAGCTGAAATGAAATGGTGATTTTATTTAATTGTAGTGTGTTGTGATGCATTTCCATAACACCTCATGAAATCATGTGCATTATTGGTGAGCAGAGGCCACGGCCTAATTTTAATTGTTGAGCAGAGGCTTCGGCCAAGTTTTATTTGGTGAGCAGAGGCTACGGCCTATTTGTATTTGGTGACGGATCCGACATGCATGTGCCCGTGGAGTTTGGGTTGCATTTCATGCATAATCATATATTGTGTAGTGCTGCTTGGAAATAGAATGTTGATGTGATTGTTTCCGTTGTTGTGAATTGGTGTGCCTGGTTTCCTTTTCCTATGCAGTGCTTAATTCCCATATGTTATTAATTATGAAAAGAGACTCACCCTACTGCTTTTATGTTGCTTCTTATGTCGGCAACGTGCAGGTAATAACGAGTGAAGGTTTCCTTTATGCCTTCATCTGGTAGGAAGTGTCACGCTCTGATACGTAGCACCAGGGGGGGTGTCCTATGTTTGTGTGTTGTTTTCCTTAAACCTTTAGATTTTTGTTGGTGATGTATTGGTTTTTATTTTAGAACTCATTATTATTCCGCTGCTGGTGGTGACTGAATTTAGTTGATGCGAACTAAACGTTTTGTCTTTATGGTGTTATGTATCTTGTGTTATGAACCGAACTGTGAAAAGTGAAGTGGTTGATTTTTATGGAGTAAGTGTAGCACTCGCTTAAATTTGTTTTCAAAAAAAAAAAGAAACTCTGATTTTATAAAAAATCAAGGCTATTAGAAAAGGGGTGTTACAAACATTCCCAGCTTGACACTGCGAGGTGTCATTTTACAAACCAAACTCAAATCTCGGAATTCTTCAATCAACTCTAATTCTTTCACCATCATTGCCGACATATGCAAAGACTTCCTGCTTAAAGCATCAGCCACGACATTAGCTTTGCCGGGATGATAATTCAGACCGAAGTCATAATCCTTCAAGAGCTCCAACCACCGACGCTGTCTCATATTCAATTCTTTCTGATCGAACAGATACTTCAGAATCTTGTGATCACTGAACACTTCAAACCTCGAACCATAAAGATAGTGCCTCCAAATCTTAAGCACAAATACCACAGCAGCCAATTCCAAATCATGCGTAGGGTAATTTTTCTCATGAACCTGCAACTGCCTCGACGCATACGCAACGACTTTCCCATCTTGCATCAGCACACCACCAAGACCCATCTTCGAAGCGTCACAATATACAACAAACGGTTCCTCCGGATTAGGCAACGTCAAGACAGGCGACGTTGTCAATCTCTTTTTCAGTTCCATAAAACTTTCCTCACATCGAGCATCCCAAACAAAAACTTTACCCTTACAAGTCAACTGAGTCAACGGAAGGGCCAACTTGGAAAAACCCTCGATGAACCTCCTGTAGTACCCAGCCAAACCCAAAAAGCTTCTAATCTCTGTTGCGGACTTCGGAGCCTCCCACTCCAACACTGCTTCTACTTTTGCCGGATCAACCGCAATACCATTACCAGAAATCACGTGCCCAAGGAAACTCACCTCTTTCAGCCATAACTCACACTTTGATAACTTAGCATACAACTTTTTCTCTTTCAGAACTTCCAATACTGACTTCAGGTGCTCAGCATGCTCTTCCTCCGACTTAGAATAAACTAGAATGTCATCTATGAAGATCACCACAAACCGATCTAGGTAATTATGGAAAATACGATTCCTATATTCCATAAATACACCAGGTGCATTGGTCACACCGAACGGCATCACTGAATACTCATAATGCCCATACCTTGTCCTGAACGCTGTCTTCTGAACATCTTCATCCTTCACTTTAATCTGATGATATCCGGACCTCAAATCAATTTTGCTGAAAACACGGGCACCCACTAACTGATCCATCAAATCGTCGATCCTCGGAAGCTGATACTTGTTCTTGATAGTTACCTTATTCAACTGACGATAATCCACACATAACCTCATGCTCCCATCTTTCTTCTTCACTAACAATACCGGAGCTCCCCACGGTGATACACTCGGTCTCACAAACTTTTTCTCAAGCAATTCTTCAAGTTGCGTCTTCAACTCAGACAATTCAGACGCAGACATCCTGTACGGTGCCATAGACACAGGCCTCGTACCAGGTACAAGATCAATCGAAAACTCAACTTCCCTCTCCGGCGGCACACCCGGAATTTCGTCAGGAAAAACCTCAGGAAACTCGCGTACCACTTGCAGTTCTTCAATAACAGCCTGACTCTCAGCAGACAACGATGCCATCAACGAAAATAGCTGAACTCCTTCTTTCCTCAACTTCTTCAATTGTCCAGCAGATACCAAAACAGAATCTTCTTCCCCGAAACTAACCGACTTGCTACGACAGTTGATATGAACGTGGTTATTCTCTAACCAGTCCATGCCCAAGATTACATCTAGACCCCTCAACGGCAAGCAAACAAAATTCACAACAAAGTCCCTGCCGAAGATCGACACGGGACACTGAGAACCCACCTGGGAAGTAATCACCGACCCCTTCGCAGGAGTATCGACAACCATATCCCCACACATAGCAGATAAAACAAGACCCAATCTTTTACAACAATCAACAGATATAAAGCAATGGGTAGCACCAGTATCAATAAGAGATTTCAGGGAAGTACCATTAATAAAACACGTACCTCTAATCAGACCATCCTTCTCATCAGGCTCCTCTCCTGCCAATGCGAACACCTTCCCACTAGACCTTTCTTTCTTCGGCTTTGTACACTTTGTACTAATGTGCCCAGATTCACCACAGTTGAAACACACTACATCCTTGACCTTACACTCGGCCGCCATATGACCCTTTTTACCACAACGGTAGCAAACTCTCTCATCAGACCCGCATGTAGTACTCTTGTGGCCAGGTTTACCACACTTATAACAGACAATGCCAGCAGGAGCATCTCCCCCACTTGCCTTTTTACCTCCAGCAGACCTCTGATAACTTTTACCCGCAGGAACCTCATACGGCTTGCTTCTACTCGGAAATTTACCCCTCTTTTCATTCACAGCTTTATAATGGGCAGTACTGTCCTCCTCAAAGATTCTACAACTGTCAACCAGATCAGCAAACACACGGATCTTCTGGTAACCAATGGCCTTTTTGATATCAGGCCTCAAACCATTCTTGAACTTGATGCATTTTGAGAACTCCGATGTCGCCTCACTGTAGTGCGGATAGAATTTTGCCAATTCCACAAACTTCGCCGCATATGCAGTCACAGACATACCACCCTGCTTCAGTTCCAGGAACTCTATCTCTTTCTTTCCTCGGACATCTTCAGGAAAATATTTTCTCAGAAATTCTCTGCTGAATACCTCCCAGGTAATCTCTTCTTGCACAGCGTCCAACCTCTGCCTAGTAGCCAACCACCAGTCGTCGGCCTCCTCAGCCAACATGTGAGTACCAAAATGGACCTTCTGCTCAACAGTGCAGTCCATCACCCTGAAAATCCTCTCGATTTCCTTCAACCAAGCCATAGCACCATCTGGATCATATTTGCCCTTAAATGTGGGCGGATTCTCTCTCTGGAAAGTAGTCAGACTCTGAAAACCAGCGTTCTCCCCAGCATTCTGCTGTCCCTGCACAGCCTGAGCCATAGCTTGCAACGCAGCAGCAAGAGCAGCATCGTTTCTCCCAGCCATTTCAAATTATCACTACAGCACAAACCAAAAATTCAGAACTAATCTATTGTCATAAGACACTAGGACAGGACAACATTGGCCGGACAGACCGAACTGCTCTGATACCACTAATGTAACACCCCTTTTCTACCCGTTAATTTAATTGAAAAAAAATCAGAGTTTCAAAATTATTTCGCACGGGGAATGTTACACATACTTCAATAAAACAACGCTTCCCAATAAAACAGCTCAAACACAATAATCATGCATCACGTAGCACGTCACTAAAAGGAGAGCCTCAAAACCACAGTTATCACCGCAAATAAAACTTAACGTCAATAAAACCAACTACGCAGCGGAATAACAAAATAAAATAGAATCGTCAACAAAGACATAACAACCGAAATCATTCATAAACATCAAGTTCGTCCCCCCCCCCCTGAGTGCTACGTATCAGAGCGTGACGACTCGACTCAAGTAGTGAAGGTACCTAGTCCTTCACTCGCGATCACCTGCACGTTTCCGCATAGCGGTAACATTCAAACAGAAGGGTGAGTCCAATTCAATCCATATAACATATCACATGATAAGCAATAAGTCAAGTCATAGCTCTAGAGTAATCACATCACAATCATCAGTTACATCACTACAATAACTCATCACTATGTCGTGTAGGCTTATGAAATGCAACCCACTCGCGGGCATATGCATGAGGTACCTTTTCACAAAACGTCGCTTAGCCTTTTGGGCCTCATCGTCACTTAGCCTTTTGGGCCTCAAACGTCACTGGGTTTATGCATATGGGATGCATGAGACACTATAACATGCACCACGTACAAACACACACAATCACAGTCAACTATGTGACCCGTCACTTACCAATTTGCCAAATAAGAGGCACAGCACCTGTCAATTCATAATTACACACAACAACATCACTTAGCCCTTTGGGCCTTATCATCACTTAGCCTTTTGGGCCTCAACGTCACTTACTTTCATCGTCACTTGTTCATAAACATCATCAATTCAAACAATAGCCACTGAGGGCAAAAACGTCATTTACTAGCCACCAAGGGTATCATTGTCATTTACACATCATTATAATAATATCAGCCACTAAGGGCAAAACAGTCATTTAACTAGCCACTAAGGGCATCATCGTCATTTACACATCATCATAAATAATATTAGCCACTAAGGGCAAAACAGTCATTTAACTAGCCACTAAGGGCATCATCGTCATTTACACATCATCATAAATAATATTAGCCACTAAGGGCAAAACATGTGGATACCTTGTGTTGCAGGTAACCTGATATTGCAGGATGTGTTTTGATGATGAAAAAGACTAAGGTAAAGTTGACGATCAAAGTCAATAAAAATGACTAAACGTCAAAGTCACAATCTAAGACAAGCAAGCCAAGAACTGAAGATTCAAGTTTAAGGGTAGTCCTTAAATATAAGGGTAGTCCTTAGGGTTTGGGTGTGTCTTAGGAAAAAGTGTAAGCTCTTTCAAAGGTCAGCTCGTATATCAAAGTCTCACACACTCACAAAGTTTTTTAAAGTTGCATGCATATTTACGGAAACATTTCTATCACCTTTAAAATAACAAAATCGATTTCCTCATGCATAAACAAATATCAAAATCGATTTTCAGGTAAATTAGAAAAGGTAGAAATCGATTGTCAGGTCATGTACTTTCAGTACATAAATCGATTTCTGAGCCAAACAATTTTTAAGGGAAGAATCGATTCACAATCTTTTGCACTTAAACTGAGAATCGATTCCCACTTGTCTCAGGCAAGCTGAAAATCGATTCATACATATTTTCACTAAGTATAGAATCGATTCCTAGCTTTCCATGGTACTCAAGAATCGATTTCCCATATTTTCCAAACAAAGATAAATCGATTCCTCACCTAAATAAATCGATTCCTAGATCAAATACATTTCAACAAAGAATCGATTCCTACACTATTTTCAACGTAAAAACAATTTCCTCATAGCCTATAAATAGGCAGTGCTTCACGATTCATTTTACACAACACACAACACAACCCATTTGCATGAAACAGAAAACTTTTGAGAAAACTCTTCACGCTTGTACTTTTGCTCGTCACGCACCGTTGGTCTGTCTGAGCTGATCTGTTGCTAAGAGTTAGTTAGGGTTGCATTCTTCAAGTTGTAATATCTGCCTACATTAGAGGTATTTCTATATTTACAATTGTTTATTATTTAATCGTTGTGTTTTGTTCTAGGGAGTGGGGTATCTCTCTAGGGTAGCTGCATGTACTAGGAAGTGGGGTATCTTTCTAGGGCAGTTGATTGTAACAGGGGTGGGGTATCTCTTGTTATTGTTATATTAGATTTGAGGGCTCTCTATAGGTGGGGTATCCTAGGAGGAGAGTGCCTGAGTCTGTAAAGGTTTTCCAAGGCACCTGTAAGCCTTGTTGTTTTGGTTAGTGGAAAATCTCACAAGGGTGTGAGGACTGGACGTAGGTCACTAGGAGGTGACCGAACCAGGATAAATCTCTGCGTGCTTTACTGCTTTCCTGCTTTACTATTATACCGCTTTACTGCTTTACATTCTAATTCCTTCGCTTCCACTTAACCTGCGCGAAAATTGATCTAAGTCATTGAAAAGGGGAAAAACGTTTTTGAAAGATCTGAAAAGTTTTTAAATCTCAATTCACCCCCCCCCCCTCTTGAGACTGAAGCCACTTGGCAACAAAACAGTCATTTAACTAGCCACTAAGGGCATCATCGCCATAAATCCCCCATTTTGACACTAAAACGTTAAAACTATTGGTTATAGGCAAAGAGGATTTTTAAAGAACTCAATACGACTTTACAACGTCACCGTAATGACCACCGAGGACAGCCGCTTGGGCGCCCAGAAACCACCAGAAAATAATAAGTTTTTATTTTAAAAATGAGACACACAGGTAGACAATCGAAAAAGCTTCCCAACACTTTTTGAAACGTTTAAAACGGATGCCCGAGTCAAAAATTATAGCGAAAACAGTTTTATAAAAAATTTGGGAACATCCTGAAAAATGGCGCCCTTGGCGCCCAGCGCCTGGCGCCTGGCGCCCAGCGCCCAGCGCAACACACACACACACGCACTGGCGCCCAGCTCCCAGCGCCCAGCGCAACACACCCACACACACACACTGGCGCCCAGCGCCCAGCGCAACACACACGCAACACTGCAACACGGCGCACAGCGCCCATGGGCGCCCAGCGCCTACACACTTCCAGCAACGAAATTTTCAGCAACAACAATGCTTGGCACAGGGCGCATGGGGCGCCTAATTCTGTACCTCAAACATCAAAATCCAGCAACAACAATAACATGGCCACGGCGCCCAGCACAGGGGCGCCAAATCCTATGCCTAAAACATCAAAATTCAGCAACATCACAAGCACACACATGGCGCCCTAGGCGCCCATAACACCAACAACGGATCTTTGAGCAACAAATTCGTCAAACAACATGCCAATCGAAACAACAACATGAAATCACACATAGATCATACTCATGGATTAGATCTAGGCCATCTCTATTTAAAACCTATCATAGGACCTATTATATAAATTGATAGGACATCCCCTTACCTCGAATTTGAAGAATAGAAGCCCCAGAGACAGTCACGAACGGAACCACGGCAACAGAATCACGTCCCTTGGCCCTTGGAGCTTGCGACTTCTTCTCCTCCTTCTCTTCTCCCTACGGCGCTCTCCTTCTCTCTTTTCTCTAGTCTCAATTTCGCAACAAGCCAACACAAACCCTAACCTCAAATGACTTGCCCCCTTTGCATATGACCTTGGATCATGGGCTTGGGCTTTTCACTTAAGCCCAAGTCTAGCTAATTGGCGCCTTCATCTCCTAATACCACCTACACCATTTTAATATAATTTCTAATAATTAAATTATATCCAATTAATTAAATTAAATTCCTAAATACTTAATTAAATAAATTAATTAAATATTTAGGGTGTTACAGAGCTCGCTAGGTTGAAAACCCGAAAGGGCAGCCTAGGCAAAAATTAGAGCGACATTAGAGCGACCCGGTGAATTGAAAACTCTAAAGAGCAGTCCAGGCAAAAATTAGGGTCAAAAAGTTGGACTTTGAACAGATACGAAGGCAGTCAATACCTGGGAAAGTTGGATGACGAATGCTCAAGGTCATATGCATGGGTGATTGGCATTGTTACCTCAAAGATACAAACAATCAAAAGATCTGCTCTTTCCTTTTCTTTCTTCTTTTCGTAGTTTAAACTCTCAATGTACTTTTCAGCCGATGTGACCTTCGGCGCATTTGGTTTCCATTTGAATATTAAACTCTTTCTTTATTCTCTCATTTCCCTATTTTCTTTGAAAAGATGTTGCGGTAAATGATACTGAATTGCGAAACATGTGCATAATCAAAAGCATTACAATCATTGCAAAATTTCCAAAAAATCACAAAAAAGAGATGATCTCTCATAAAATTGTAAAGAAGACAAACGCATAATCACTTCAAGCAACAAATCACGATAACCCGCACTGCGATATCACTACTATGGGGCAACCCTCGTATCTCATGTCGAGAGTCCTGCAAATTGACGAGATCATCAAGAGAGTCAAGAAAGAGAAAAAGAGCAAAAAGAGTCAAGAAAGAGCAAAAGAGCGAAAAGAATCAAAAAAGAGCGAAAAGAACCAAAAAAAAAAGAAAAATCATTCCACATTTCATTCATCATACCACCAGATGCCGATCATTGCGAATGCTTACACTGCATGCACGCATACATCATCCATTGCATCCTTAAATGCGTTCAAGCATAGATAGTTTTTATCTGTCGAGATAAATTCAAATTATAATGTTAGCACCGAGTCTAGCACTAGTCCTTTAGACCCCCAGTGGTCCTTCAGAGCCCTGGCGCTCCTTCAGACCAACGATTGGTCCTTCAATCCAGATCGCACGTCGTGTTATCGAGCAACCGACAGATCATCTGACCCCAGGTCCTTCAGACTAGCTGTGTCCGCCTAAAAAAAACACAGTGCACGTCCTTCAAGGTGCGCAAATCAGGTCAACGACCTGACCTTGCCCCCCTGGACGCTCGAGAAAGGTCACCCCCAAGCAGACCGTTTTACTAGCACCATTGCTAGTTTGCGCTCCATCAGACCCATTGGTGCATCAGGCTTAGGCATGCCTTTCAGACCCCGTCGGTCCTTCCGTTTAACTCCAATCAATGCGCCATGCATCGACTGCGAATTAGACCATTAGAGCCCCAGTACTCCTTCAGATCCCCGGTGATCCCTATTTACTTTTGTTCTATGTAAACCCGATTTTTTGGGATTTTCTCAAAAATAAAAAGGTTTTGACAAAATTAGTGTCCTTTTATCTTTATTTCTACTTTACTCGAGAAATTTGGAAGCCCTCCATATTTTCAAGTAAAATATAAATAAAGAGGGCCAGCTGTCATACCCTAATTTCGTCCGATCAATTAAAATCCAAAAAATTCTTATCGCGTCACACATTGTTCTAAACGCGCGTGTCTTTGGCACTTTCGTATAACGATTGTTTGACGCTCATTTTATTTTATTTCGTTGTTATTATTATTTTAGTCTATTGTTATTGATGCAAAAATAATTGAAAAAAAAAACTGAATAGTCAAAAGTTTTTACATATAATATAGTTTCTTTACACACATGAACCAAAAAAGCAAAACAACAAAAATAGTACAAAAATAATACAAAAATTTAAAAAATATACAAAATTTCAAAAAAAGGAAAAAAAGAAGAGGCAAAGGGCGCAGCAGCTGCCCTAGCTGCTGGGTTGTCCTTTTGAGTTTTTTTTTCTTGCTATTGTCCTTCCTTTGACTGTCCTTGGCACCCTAAATTGCTCCAGCTGTTGTCCTTTTGATTCCCCCTCAAAGATGCTGTCTTTTTGGTGCCTTTTTTGCCCTAATTGCTGACTGTCCTTTTAGCCCCTCAGCACCTCATCAATCCACCGATAAAAACAGCAACACAGTCGCAGAAATGGAGGACATAGATACAGAAATTCACAGAGAGAGTGACTGAAATATACAAAAAAATACGTTCACACACAGAAAAGTAAACAAAATCCAGAGAAGAGCATGAAAAACGATTAGGATTTCACACTGAAACCCTAATCACAAAACACCAAAAATTTAGAAATAGAAGCAGTAGCAGTCAGCCAAACGAGAAGCAGTAGTAGAGCAAAAGGGGTAGGGATTAACAACAGATCTAATTTCATTCAGAAAATCAGGTTGGCCACATCTTTTTCAGATTCTTAGACACATGCCTTAGATCGTTTTTTGTCTTTTAATTCGAACATGTGTTAAACAAAAATGTAGATATGAGATATCAAATAGTTGAAATTTCAAGCATGTTGTTTTAAACATCGTTTAGTGACATAAGTTATATGTTATACAAACAGTGAATAAATAATTTTTTGTTTATAGGGTTAAAAGGAAAAATCACAAATAAAATTTGTTGGTGATAGTTTCTGGATTTTAGGAATTCTAAAGATCAAAATTAGGAGTAAAGCAAAAATCAGGTTATAGACTAAAAATGAATCTGGTTTTAGAGGTTCAAAAATCATAAATTAGGATTAGAAGAGAAGAGAAATAAAGAAATAAAAGAGAGAATCAGAAGCTTACCCGTTAGTCCGAGCACCGTAGACGGTGGTCATTTGCCCCAAACACGCCGTCGCCGTCGTCGTCCCCAATCAAAAATGTCGTTGTTCCTCTCCTACGCTGGTCTTCAAAATCAAACCCTAAAGAGAGGACTATGATGGTCTTCTCCGTCACCATCCACCTCTCCTAGCAGCGAACGTAGCCCCGGTTAACCCGTCGACGTGACACTTTGCCGGAACCCCACTGTCGCTTCCCCCATGGCCATATCTTCCCTCTCACACCGCAACCTCTCCACCACTAAAAAAACCACCACGCCTCTCTCTTCCCTTCACTCCCCTTCTTCCGTTCTCTCACCTTCGCACCTTTCGTTCTCTCCCTTCGTCCACCCCTTCTCTCTCTGTCGCGAAAGCCATCCTCTCTCCCTTTTTTTTTGAAGTTGCGGCGTGAGGAAAGGAAGGATTGAGATTAGGTTTACTGTTGGTTGTGTGGGGAGGAGTGGATCGGTTCAGTGAGGAGGAGATGACAGAATGGGGAAAATGAAGTCACGTTTGAGAGAAAGAGAACAAAACGGCGCTGAGAAAATTTAGGGTTAGAAATTAGGCTTCAACATCAGATTCTTATTTCCTTATATACCCCTTTATTTTAAATATTTTTTTTTTTAATTCCTTTTATCAGATTACTAATTACACTCTTTGTTTTAAGTCGTGCACCTCCTGGAAAGCCCACATTTCGTGGGTTAGTAAGTGTGAAACTGAAGACTGGGCTCTGCTATGCGCACCCCTTCCGTTTTCTACTACAACCTCCGTTTCTAATTACACCACTCTGTTGTGATAATGTACCCCATGCAACCCTTTTTTGAATACGCAGGCCACAAATCATTAATTAATAAATGCTTAAACACAAAAAAGCAATTAAGGACCCAAAAGAACATAAAAATACAATAAAGTGCCAGCACCTGAATGTATAACTCTTTCCATGGGCACTCCCTTATCTTCCTAGTGTAAGGAAGAATACCCCATCGCATACTGTTGCGCCCGAAAAAGCCCCCGAGGGAGAACCTTCCTCGTTCACAACTTTTCTAAAGTCAATGAAGCCGCCACCAATACTTATTTAAGGAAAGTATTAGAAAAACCTTTTATTGAAAGCGATTGGCCTTTGAAAACTGAGAGTTTTGGGTTCGGGGGTCGGTTACGCGCGGGGAAGGTGTTAGCACCTCACACGTCCTCTCTACTGAGAGGGAACCTTTAATTAAATGTGTGGTTTTAAGTGTTGATTTGAAAAGTATCTAATTTGCCTCTTTATTTCTTATTGAAAATGAATTAAAGAACTTAATAAAATTTTTTTATTTTGGAGAGAAAGAAAAAAAAAAGGGTTTTTAGAAAGAAGTGCTTGACGGGACATGGCCCGCTCCTACGTATCTCCCAGGTGCGATGGAGAATTCAAAGCTACGTAGTTCTTGTTTGTCCTGAAAAAGGTTTTTGTTTTTTATCTTGTTTAATTTTGAAAATCAAGCTTTCATGATGATCAATTGAGCAAGGGCTCCAAGTGATCACCACTAGCACTTCATTGTTAATAATCATGCAAGCAAAGGCTTCGCAAGACTACTAACAAAGTTTTTGATTTAGTGAAAATCTTTAGGAAAATTAGGCATTCATGATGATCAATTGAGCAAAGGCTCCAAGTGATCGCCACTAGTACCTCATTGTTGATAATCATGCAAGCAAAGGCTTCGCAAGACTACTAACAAAATTTGATTTTTGAAGAGTTTTCGCAATTGGATTGATGCTTGTTTAGGGAAAAGAAAATCTACCATTTTGGAAAAAAAGAAAAAAAAAATATAAGTTTGCTTAAGGGAAAGAAACAAAAATAAAGAAAAAGAACAGGGGGGTGCAGCAGTAAAATAAGGGTGTGAATAAAAGGGGAGCTGTATTATTAAAATTGGGGTGTAGGTAGCAGCCCAGCCCACTATAAGGCTGGCTAACCCACGAAATCGTGGGCTTTCCTAGGGGGCTGTAGTGATTGAAATGGGGGGTGCGAAACCTAATCTGATATTTAAAAATAAAATAAATAAATAATAAAGGGGTGGTATATAAGAGGAACCCTAAAAAAGAAAACCTAATTTTTCTTCTCCACTCCCTTCAGCGCCGCACGAACCAAATGGGGGAGAGGGAGAAAACGCGAAATCTCCGGCGAGAGAGAGGGAGCAGACTTGCGGAGAGAGGGAGAGAGAAGCGAAGTTTCCGGCGAGAGAGAGGGCGAGGGGAGAGGGCTTTGCGACAAGGGAAACAGAGAGAAGAGGCGTGAGATCGCCGTGAGTGAGGAGGAAGGCGGTGGGGACAGGGAGAGAAGATGCGGAGAAGACGACGGCGCGGCAGTCCATGGGCGATTCACGGCCGCGGCGACGCGCTTTTTGGAATGCGGCCACCGTCACGGTGCCGGAACTGGTACGGCTCTACCCCTTCTTAGTTCACCTTTTATTCCTCTGCTCCTATTCTCTGTTTTAATGTTTTTTGTTTCTCTGGGTGGCTGTTGGCGCGGTGGTGGTGACCGAAGGACGGCTCTGACGGTGAGCTCACGGTGGTGGAACGCGAACGACACGGTGACGGGGCGACCGCGGGGTTGACAACGACGCGGAGGAGCGCGGCGGCCACGCCTTACGGCGATGACCTCCGCCGGTGGTGGCGGTCAGAAACCGGGTATGTTTCTCTATATTTTGGTACTTTCTGATTCCTTTTTGCATATCCTCTTTTGTTTCTCTGTTTGATTTCTATTTTCACCAATTTTTATTTCTGAATCGTTAAAAAAAAACTAAACCCTACTTTTGGCCACAACCTTTGCCTAACCTCCTTTCTGAAACAGATTTAGCAAACCCTAATCATTTCCACTTTTTAACGCAAACAGAACCGATCGGATTTTGGCTAACTAAGCCCTAATTTTTTCTAAAAAAAACAGATGTTGTTCGAAACCAAGCTTCGTTACAGACTGATTTTTCAAAACAAAATTTTTTATAACCCTGATTAGTTTCTAAAACATTTTTAAGGCCTAATCCATTCATACAAAAAACGTATACAGGGCATATGTACCACCAAAAGAATCATCAAAATAACCTTGCAGTCGCTATATGTACGATTTACTTAACATGTGAACATCTAACAAGGTTAAAGCATCACAGATCACACCTATGTCTACATGATTTTGGTATTTTTGAATAAGAGAAGCACCAACCTTTTTTCCAGCTTCTGAACTTTTGTTTGGTTGCTGCTGTTAACTAACCACTGCTACTGTTTATCCTTGTTGTTTCTGCTCCTCCTACTTCTGTTTCTGAATTCTTAATGTTTCGTGATTAGGGTTTCAATGGGAAAACCCTAATCTTTTGACTCTGAATTCTATGTAATTTCTCTCTGTCCTCTGCTACTGCTGTTGACTGCTGTTTTATACTACATTTCCAGGTTTAGGCATTAATTGTATTTTGATTGGGCTTTGAATATTTTTCAGGTTTGGATCCAAGTCCATCAGCAGCTGTAGCAGCTGGGAGTGCTGCTAGGAAACCCTAATCTGCTCCTTAGATGCTCATTTTCGGATCTGGCCATTTTTGGCCCTTTTGATGTAATTTTTTTTGTATTTTTTTGGACATTTGGACTCCTAAACACTATTAAATTGTAAATAAAAATAAATAGAATTTTTTTTGCCATTTTTTGATACTATATTGCTTAAATAAATTATATAAACAAAATAAGATTAATAACAAGAAAAAGCAGTCGGGCCAAATACAAAGACGAGAACGGGCCAGACTAAACAAATACGCTAAAACGAGGCCCAAAAATAGAAAAATGGGCCTGTTAACTAAAAACGCTAAAAATTAACTTGGAATTGCATTCTCAAGCCCAAATTGAAACGACAAGCCCAATCGCGAGAAAAATGACTTTGGTAGTCCCAATTAGGTCCGACTAAATCCAAATACAAAGATTAAATTGAAGAACGCACGAAACGACCGATCATTCGCGTGCATGCCTAATTTAAAACAACGGTATTTCGATTTAGTTGAACAGGGTAATTGAAATTGGCTAGGATTAGTAACTGAGACGCCATACTGATAATTCTCGTAATCACGCGACTTCAAAACACGATTTAAGTAAAATAAACGACTAAAACTGGAAAAAGAAGACGGACAAAATTTGGGGTATAACAGCTGCCCCTCTTTATTTGGATTTTGACAAGGAATATAAATTGGCCGAAACATATTCCGAGGCAAAATGGAAATAAAGAATTCAGAAATTATACCAATTTTGTCTACCTAGAGAAACCTGAGCTTTCTTTACTTTTCCCTTCTCTTTTTTATCTTTTTTTTTATATCTGGATTTTAACAAAGAATATGAATTGGTCAAAACATATTCCGAGGCAAAATGAAGATAAAGAGTAGGCACTTTCGTGTCGATGCGAAAACAGTAAATGAACACTGACGTGCGGGAAAAAAAGGTAAAACGGGCACTTGGCGTGCAGAAAGCGGTAAATGGGCACTTGGCGTGCAGAAAGCAGTAGATGGGCACTTGGCGTGCAGAAAGCGGTAAATTGCCCAGGCTGCCTAAAACCTGTAATCCTTAAACGGACTCTTGACGAATCCGAGTTTGCACGTGGCTTTGAGGAGCACGCTTCCTGTTGGCCTTTTCGAGCGACCGGGGGGATCGTTATCAGCTCCGGAACTGATATACTGATCAATACACGGCGTCCACTGTATCTTAGGCTGATACAACTATTCCGTTGAACCTCACATGGGGCTGCGGTCCATCGCGTTGCTCGTACACGACGTGAGACCTGGACAGAAGGGAGCGTTGAACTCTGACGAGAGCGATTCTGAACTCCAAACTGCAATGCACGCTCGAGCGCTGAACTGAAAAACATTTGAACTCCGAACTAAGGAAGCATTTTCTGGGAATCGAGGGCGAGGATTAACACCTGCAAGTGATATGAACAAATGCATGCAATGTAAATGCCATGATTGCTTTTTGATGGGATGAATGTGATGTGTTGCAGGAGCTTCTTCTTGCTTGCATGAATTTTTTTTGTCTATGTTTGATGAATGCAATGCATGAGTTTTATTCGTTTTATTGCTCTTTTGCTCTCTCTTTTTTCCTAATCCCCTTTTTTTATTGTTTTCTTTTTCTTTTCTTCTTATTTTTGTTGCTCTTTTTGGCTTTTCTTTCACTGGTTCAACCAAATCGTAGAACTTGCGTCACGAGGCACGATGATCGTCCATAATGGTGTGAGGGTCATTCTTCAGCCTTTTTTGTGAATTATTTTGGCGCAGTCAGTGCTTTTGTCTGGCTTTTATGAATTTACCTGGTTGAGAGATCATTTCTTTTCTCATGATTTTCAAAAGTTTCGCAATGAGTTTAATGCTCTGATTTATGCACATTTTCATAATTCATTTATCATCTACCATAAAACATCATTTTAAAGCACAAATGAAAAGGAAGCAATGACAAAACAATAAGCAGACGGAGTGAAGAGTTTGGACTTTTATTCATATGGAAATCGAACGCGCCAAAAGGTCGCGCCGACTGAAAAGAGTACATTGAGAACTTTGAAACTAAGAAAAAGCAAGAAAAATGGACGCAACAGATCTTATGAACGTTTTTTGTCTTTGGAGTGTTGATGCCAATCATCCATACTTATATCCTTGATCACCCTTTTATCCAAGCTTTTGGAGGCGCTGCTTGCCTCTTTTAAAGCTAAAGTCTCTCTCATGATGGCACCCACAATCGTAGAAAGCTACCGAGTGTGAGGTATCATGACAAAGCGTACTCTTGGGCGGAACTTTCATGAGAGCCATACAGACAAAGGTCTACGAATGGCAGTCACTAATTGTTCCCACTCTCCTAGGTTTTTTTTCAGACCTCGGGTTTTAGGCCCCACTCAATGCTCACAAGTATAGGATGTGAAGTGTGTGTCGAGGGCACAGCACCTAGGAATAACTACCCTTCCCCACCTGCAGATGAAAATCCAGAGCAGTCCAGACAAATAGCATGTTGTTTATCCTAGGGTTCAATATCGATCCAATATAAGCCAATCTAGGGTGCCAATAACAATGCACTACTTACCTCAAGAAAGGGAGCAAAGAAGAAGGGGACATGATAAGAAAGGGGAAGAAATGCATGAAGGAACTAAGCAAAGAAGTAACATATTCAAATCAATCATATACACCACACACTTAATTAATTAGGCTTGACCCACTTTTGAAAAAAATGTCTTTTTTTAGTCCCCAGTGAAGTCGCCAGCTGTTGCGCCCGAAAAAGCCCTTGAGGGAGAACCTTCCGCGTTCACAACTTTTCTAAAGTCAATGAAGCCGCCACCAATACTTATTTAAGGAAAGTATTAGAAAAACCTTTTATTGGAAAGCGATTGGCCTTTGAAAACTGAGAGTTTTGGGTTCGGGGGTCGGTTACGCGCGGGGAAGGTATTAGCACCTCACACGTCCTCTCTACTGAGAGGGAACCTTTAATTAAATGTGTGGTTTTAAGTGTTGATTTGAAAAATACCTAATTTGCCTTTTTATTTCTTATTGAAAATGAATTAAAGAATTTAATAAAATTTTTTTATTTTTGACGAGAAAGGAGGAAAAAAGGGTTTTTAGAAAGAAGTGCTTGACGGGACATGGCCCGCTCCTACGTATCTCCCGGTGCGATGGAGAATTCAAAGCTACGTAGTTCTTGTTTGTTTGGAAAACGGTTTTTGTTTTTTTTTATCTTGTTTAATTGTGAAAATCGAGCTTTCATGATGATCAATTGAGCAAAGGCTCCAAGTGACCACCATTAGCACTCCATTGTTAATAATCATGCAAGCAAAGGCTTCACAAGACTATGAACAAAGTTTTTTTCATTTAGTGAAACTCTTTAGGAAAATTCAGGCATTCATGATGATCAATTGAGCAAAGGCTCCAAGTGATCGCCACTAGTACCTCATTGTTAATAATTATGCAAGCAAAGGCTTCGCAAGACTACTTAACAAAGTTTGATTTTGAAGAGTTTTCGCAATTGGATTGATTCTCGTTTAGGCGCACTCAGTGCTTTTGTCTGGCTTTTATGAATTTACCTGGTTGAGAGATCATTTCTTTTCTCATGATTTTCAAAAGTTTCGCAATGAGTTTAATGCTCTGATTTATGCACATTTTCATAATTCATTTATCATCTACCATAAAACATCATTTTAAAGCACAAATGAAAAGGAAGCAATGACAAAACAATAAGCAGACGGAGTGAAGAGTTTGGACTTTTATTCATATGGAAATCGAACGCGCCAAAAGGTCGCGCCGACTGAAAAGAGTACATTGAGAACTTTGAAACTAAGAAAAAGCAAGAAAAATGGACGCAACAGATCTTATGAACGTTTTTTGTCTTTGGAGTGTTGATGCCAATCATCCATACTTATATCCTTGATCACCCTTTTATCCAAGCTTTTGGAGGCGCTGCTTGCCTCTTTTACTTTTTTTAAAGTCCAACCCTTCTGACCCTAATTTTTGCCCTGGACCGCTCTATGCGAGTTTTCAGTCCACCGGGTCGCTGTTTTTTGCCTAGGCCGCCCTTTCGGGTTTTCAACCTAGCGAGCTAATTCTTGGTTGGCTCATTTTTCTCTTTTTCCTTTTTATTTTTCTCAGGCGTAATATTTCTTGACTGAATCTGAATTGACTGGGTTTCTGAGTTCTTCACCATCAATGTTGGTGAGTATCAATGCTCCTCCAGAAAAGGCTTTCTTTACCACATATGGTCCCTCATAGCTAGGAGTCCATTTCCCACGGGGGTCACTCTGGATAGGCAGAATCTTCTTGAGCACAAGGTCTCCCTCGCTGAATTCTCGGGGACGAACCTTCTTGTCGAAAGCTGTTTTCATCCTTTGTTGATACAACTGGCCATGACACAAGGCAGCAATTCTTTTCTCCTCAATGAGATTCAGCTGATCCAGACGAGCTTGGACCCATTCTGCTTCTTCCAACTTAGTTTCCATCAGTACCCGCAGAGAAGGTATCTCAACTTCAATGGGGAGGACTGCTTCCGACCCATACACCAAAGTGAAAGGGTTACCCCGGTTGAAGTACGCACTGAGGTACGATACCCATGCAAGGCGAAAGGAAGCATCTCGTGCCAATCTTTATAGGTTACTACCATCTTTTGCACAATCCTCTTGATATTCTTGTTGGCCGCTTCAACTGCCCCATTCATCTTGGGACGGTATGGAGAAGAATTATGATGTTGGATTTTGAAGTCCTCGCATAACTCTTTCATCATCTTACTGTTCAAGTTGCTGCCATTATCTGTGATAATCTTATCCGGAAGCCCATAGCGGCAAATCAAATCTTTCTTTACAAACTTAGCAACCACAGAGCTGGTAATGCTGGAATATGAAGCAGCTTCAACCCACTTGGTGAAGTAATCAATAGCGACCAGGATGAAGCGATGCCCATTTGATGCCTTAGGCTCGATAGGACCTATGACGTCCATGCCCCACATTGAGAATGGCCAAGAGGCGGTCAAGACATTCAGGGAAGCAGGTGGTACATGAATATGATCAGCATAGATTTGACATTTGTGACATCTTCTTACGAAACTATAGCAATCTGATTCCATTTGCAACCAATAATAGCCAGCTCTTAATATTTTTCTTGCCATGGTGTGCCCACTGGAATGAACCCCAAATGAGCCTTCATGGACTTCTCTCATGATTTTTGTCGCCTCTTCTTCTGTCACACACCTTAAAAGGACCATATCATAATTTCTCTTGTATAGAACTTCACCGCTCAAAAAGAAATTCCTTGACAATCTTCTGAGGGTTCTCTTGTCATTCTCTGACGCTCTAGGAGGGTATTCTCTGTTCAAGATGTACTGCTTGATGTCATAATACCAGGGCTTGTTATCAGACTCTTTCTCGATGACCATGCAATAATGATGTGCTGGCAAATCTCGATGCTGAATCCCGATGTGAGTCAAGCTTTTGTCGCAGCTGATATTAAACATTGAAGACAAAGTGGCTAGTGCATCAGCCAACTGATTCTCATTGCGAGGAAAGTGCTGGAATTTGATCTCCTCAAAAGGCTCAACCATCTTTAGAATGTAATCTCGGTAAGGGATCAACTTGGAGTCCCTGGTCTCCCAATCACCGTTCACTTGGTGAATTACTAGAGCTGAATCTCCATACACATCAAGTCTCTTAACTTTCCAATCAATGGCCGCCTGGATACCAAGAATACATGCCTCATACTCTGCGATATTATTAGTGACGTAGAAGCTTAGTCTGGCAGTGAATGGGATGAATCGATTATCAGGGGAAATCAGCACTGCCCCGGCTCCGTGCCCGTACATATTGGAGGCACCATCGAACACCATTCTCCATCTTTCATCTTCTGGGGATTTCCCTTCTTCAAACAAAGCCATGATATCTTCATCAGGAAAGTCATACTGCATAGGCTGATAATCTTCAACAGGCTGGTGTGCCAGGTACTCGGCCAGCGCACTACCTTTAATTGCTTTCTGAGTGACATATAGGAGATCATATTCTGATAACTGCATTTGCCAACGGGCAAATCTCCCTGTAAGTGCGGGCTTCTCGAAGATATACTTGATAGGATCCATTTTAGATACCAACCAAGTAGTGTGACTTAGCATGTACTGCCTCAAACGATGAGCAGCCCAAGCTAAAGCACAACAAGTCTTTTCTAGCAGCGAGTACCTTGTCTCACAGTCAGTGAACTTCTTGCTCAGATAGTAAATGGCATGCTCTTTCTTCCCAGATTCATCATGTTGCCCTGACATGCAACGCATTGAGTTGTCTAGCACGGTTAGGTACAGGATCAGAGGTCTTTCGGGTACAGGAGGCGTCAAGATAGGTGGATTCTGAAGATATTTTTGATCTTTTCGAATGCTTCTTGACAGTCATCATTCCATTTGGTCTCTTGATTCTTGCACAAAAGTTTGAAGATTGGTTCACAAGTGGCCGTCAACTGGAATATGAACCTAGAGATGTAGTTCAGTCTTCCGAGAAAACCCCGAATCTCTTTTTCTGTTTTAGGGACTGGCATCTCAAGAATCGCACGCACCTTGTCTGGATCGACCTCTATCCCCTTTTGGCTGACGATGAACCCCAACAACTTTCCTGATCGCACGCCAAAGGTACACTTGGCAGGGTTTAATCTGAGCTTGAATTTTCTCAACCGCTCGAAGAGCTTTTGCAAATTGACGATGTGTTCCACATCCGTTTTAGACTTTGTGATCATATCATCCACGTAGACCTCTATTTCTTTGTGCATCATGTCATGAAACAATGTGACCATAGCCCTTTGATAGGTAGCACCGGCGTTCTTCAACCCGAATGGCATGACCCTGTAACAGAATGTTCCCCAAAGAGTTGTGAAAGTTGTCTTCTCCATATCCTCAGGAGCCATCTTGAACTGGTTATACCCTGAATACCCATCCATGAAGGAGAACAGTGAATGTTGCGCCGTACTATCCACTAAGACATCAATATGGGGCAGGGGAAAATCATCTTTGGGACTAGCACGGTTCAGATCTCTGTAATCAACGCACATTCTAACTTTCCCGTCTTTTTTCGGAACTGGCACGATGTTGGCAACCCATTGCGGATACTTGGCTACCGCTAGGAACCCAGCGTCAAACTGCTTTTTCACTTCATCCCTGATCTTTAACGACATTTCTGGCTTCATTCTTCTCAGTTTCTGCTTTACTGGAGGACATCCTGGCTTGACTGGCAACTTATGCACCACTATGTCGGTATCTAAACCTGGCATATCTTGATAAGTCCATGCGAAGACATCAACATATTCATGCAGGAGTTCAATTAGTTTCTTGCGCTCACCTTCCTTCATTGAAGTACCCACCTTTACTTCCTTCTGGCTGTCCTCTGTGCCTAGGTTGATTATCTCAACGGACTCCCCATGTGCCTGAATAACCTTTTCCTCTTGTTCAACCATTCTCATCAATTCTGGAGGAGTTTCCCAGTCATCCTCAACATCCTCCTCAGCTTGGTTAACGGGGTGATCAAAATTAACATATGAACCGTTGGCATCGTTATTCTCAAAGATATTCATTTTAGATCTGCATTTGCGGGAATAGAAAGAAATGAACAAGCAAAAATAGAAACACAAGATGGAGACGCACGATAATAAAAGGCAAATTTATTTATTTGAGAATCCAAAACAACATTTTATTGATAGATGATATTTGAAGGAAAAACATGCATGCCCTTATGAAATATCCTAAGGCCTTGGGCAGAGCCAAAGAATTTGCATTACAAAATCATTACTTTGGAATGAAAATAACAGGGAAATCAATGATCTTCCAATTATCAAGCTCTTCATCTGCAGCACTGCGACGCACCAAGTCCACGCCTTTGTCTTCCACAACTGATTCTTCCTCAATGACGGCCACCTGATTGGGACCCAGCATACCCGCATTCCTAAAGCTCCGAGAGAGATCATAGATAGGAATCTTCTTCAAGCCTGGTTCACGTCCCTGAAGCTTAGCTAGCCTCCTTTCTCGTTTTTCCTCAGCCATTCTCTTCTTGTCAGCCTGAGTGGGCCAATATCCTAACCCACGCCTATCCTTGTACCCTTGCAGCTGAACCGGCGTCAGAACTCCTTGCTCGTACTTTCCCAACCCTTTTCCGATCTGGTAACCATTTTGCAGCATGACTTTGGCTACCATGATAGCAGCGTCAGATATCTTTGGTACGGGCAACGGGGCCTCTTCCCCCACAAAAGCAGCATTTGCAATTTCTAGTGATTGAAAGGCAGATTCAAGCGATTCTTCTGTAGCCTCAATATATTGAGAGGGATGGGGCTTGCTAACGATGAACTCTTCTTCTCCAAAAACGACTATCAGCTTGTTGTCGACTACAAACTTAAGCCTTTGGTGGAGGGATGAAGGAACAGCACCGGCAGCATGAATCCAGGGTCTCCCCAGGAGACAACTGTAGGATGATGCAATGTCCATGATCTGAAAATTCACATAAAATACTTCTAGCCCTATCTGCATCTGGAACTCCATTTCTCCCATAACCTCCTTCTTGGATCCGTCAAATGCCCTAACTAGTGTTGAGCTAGGCTTCATATATGAACAGTCTACATTTAATCTGCTCATAGTAGATTTGGGCATGACATTCAAAGAGGATCCATTGTCGATGAGGACCCTGGAGAGTGTATATTCACCACATCTAACTGAAATGTGAAGTGCCTGATTATGCCCCTTTCCCTCAGGGGTGAGCTCATCATCGGTAAAAGTGATATAATTGGATGCAACAATATTCCCTACAATGCCACCGAGCTGGTCAGCAGTGATGTTCTGAGCTACATGAGCTTCATTCAATACTTTCATTAGGGCTGCACGGTGAATCTCAGAATTGAGCAGTAGGGACATGATAGAGATCTTTGCAGGGGTGTGGTGCAGCTGGTCCAACACTTTGTAATCACTCTGACGCATGATCTTCAGAAATTCAGTGGCTTCTTGTTCTGACACTTTCCTACTTTCCTTGGGTTCTTGCGCTTTGCCTTTGCGAATTCTTTCCTCCTCCTCCTTTGAGGGACCTTCTTTCAGGACTTCAGGGGCATAAACACGTCCGCTTCTAGTGACTCCGCTGCTTCCCGCAATGTTGGTGACATCGGGAACAACCTGAGGCGTCTGGATTGGAACTGACACCCCATAGCTCATTGGAACAGCATTGTTCTTTTGATGAGGAGCTGGGACAGGAATCACAATGGTCTTAGGTCTCTCCACGATCGGCTTTCGGCTATACGGGACCTCAATAGGTACCTGAACATTTCCATTCCTATCTGATTCGAAGGTCAGCACATCCTCCTCTTTCTCTTGCACACCCACTTGGATTATATGACGATCCAACAGGTCCTGCAAAACTGTCTTGAAGGTCTCACATGTTCCGACGCAATTAACATCAACACAGACTTCTCTCTGAGTACATCGTCTCTCAATGACCCCGAACTTGCATAACTTTGCATGAATAACCTCTAAGGGTGTTTGGATACACTCCACAGTTCTGATTTAAGGATTGACTCCCCGTATCATGGATGGCATTGGTTGCATGTTTCTGATGACCAGGCAGCGGGTTAGTTGTGATTCTCGGGTCTTCTTGTTTGAAGGTTATCCCTTTGGCATCAATCAGATCTTGCACCACGATTTTGAATGCCTTGCAGTCCTCAACAGCGTGTCCTACTGCCCCTTCATGAAATGCACAGGTAACATTGGGATTGTAGCCTCGGAAGTAGGGTGGTTGAACTGGTCTCATGGGTCTGGTATTGATGAGTTTGTTTGTAAAAAGATAGTTGAAGAGGTCAGTATAGGACATGGGGATGGGATCAAAGGTGGTCTGTTTTTTGTCTGGGTAGCTTTTGTGGTAGTTATTTTGTGGTGGAAGGGTTGGTCGTGTTTGAGCGGGGACAGGGATGTTTTGTGGTTGATAAGGTGGGCTTATGGTGATGGCGTTGGTCTCTCCTTCTTTCTTCTTTGAAAATCCGCAGAATGGCTTTTTCTGGGTGGTTATACCTGTGGAACCATGGGCAATCTTGCCGCTTCTCATCCCGTTTTCTAGTCTTTCACCGATGATTACCATATCTGAGAAATTGGAAGACACGCTACCAATCAACCGATCGTAGTATAACGGCGGCAGGGTTTCCATGAACATGAAGACTAATTCTTTCTCTAACAAAGGGGGCGTTACTTGTGCAGCCAAAGCCCTCCACCGCTGGGCATACTCTTTGAATGATTCATTATCTCTCTTTGCCAGACTCTGCAACTGTGTTCTGTCTGGCGCCATATTTGTATTGTACTGGTATTGTCTGAGGAAAGCATCAGCCAAGTCCTTCCAACAATGGATATGGGACGATTCTAGCTGCATGTACCAATTGAGAGATGCTCCCGCAAGGCTCTCTTGGAAGTAATGGATCAACAACTTGTCATCATGAGAATGTGCAGCCATTTTTCTACAGTACATGGTTAGATGGCTTTTAGGGCAAGTCACGCCTCGGTACTTGTCAAAGTCGGGCACTTTGAATTTGTGAGGTAAAACCACATCAGGGATGAGACACAGATCACGAGCTTCTCTTGCTCTAGAGCCCGACCCTTCAATCATCCTTAAGCGTTCTTCTAACATGTGATACCTGTCTCTAGCTTGAGGAGCTTCAGCAGGGTAGTTCTGAGGAAAACCATTCACACCGTAGTGAGGATTACTCATCGCCACTACGGCTGGGTTCACGTGTGGGTCACGTGAGTGAGTGATATTCCCAGGAATTGGTCCCCGAATTGGGGGATAGACCGTTACTGGTGAATGAAAGTCGAACGGAGTTCCCGGCGGAATAGGAATCTGAATTTGGCCCTGAGGCGCTCCCGCTCCTCCACTGTTTGTGGCTGAGATGGGCCGGACTTGTTCTGCAATCGTAAGGAGATTACTTCCCGCATTAGCCTCGGCTCCTCGAGGTGTGTATCCGGGTGGGAGTCCCCAAGGCATCCCATGCGTAACTGGTTGGCCCTGGTTGTTGGTTCCTGAAGTGTGAGCAAAGGTGTTAGTCTCGAGACTCGGAGGGGGAAGAGTGACAGCAACTCCGGTAGTGACGGCGAGACTTTCAGCGGCAGTTCCGTTCCTCAAAGCTTGTAGCATGCCCATCATTTCCGTCATCTGTGTTTCCATTGCCCCGATTTTCGTTCTCAACTCCCGATTCTCTTGAGCCAATTACTCTGTATTGGGAACCTCAGCAGAGGTGTTACCATGGTCTGATTCCCCACTTCCTAAGTCTCCAATAACAGGACGGCCCCGGTCATTCTGGTTAGTTGCCATGAGCCTTGCTTGTAGACGAGTCAGGTATCGATGTTGGTGAACCAGCTTGCCTTTTTCTATTGAGGGAATACACTTTATGAGCACGAGAATTAAATAAACGAATGCAGATGCAATGCAATATGCATGATTTTATGTTTGTTTGGGTACCGGGAATCGCGGTGTAATTCGTCTTGTCATAGGCGTGTGGGTCTAAAGCTCTAACATTTTATTTTTATATATTTTTTTTTATTTTGCTATTATTTTTTGCAACGAAGTTGGAAACAATAGGCAAAACGAACACACTTTATTCAAAAGGAAAGAATACTTCAAACTCGAGGGAAAAGCAAAGTATAATATTCTGAGGACAAAGTACAATATCCAAAGAAAATTACAACTTTTTAGAGAAAATTACAATTTCCTAAGAATTATTGCAATGATCTAAAGTGGACTTCAGAGGCATATAGCCTTCAATTTCTCCTTCCTCTTTCTCTTCTTGCTTTCGGCTGCCTCCTTGGCCTTCTCCATGAGTTCTTCTGTCAGGATCTTGCAATACTCGACAAACTCACGCACCTTGGCCGGAGTGTTGCAAGGGTTCATTTCTGCTTCGGCTCTTCTTAGCTTCTTGGGAACAACTCTCACAGCTTGATTAGCTAGCCCTGCTAGCTTTGAAAATTTGCTCCTCCAAAGCCGAATCTCATCCCTTAGCTCCTTGATGACTTCTTGGTCTTCTATTCTGCCAATTAATGCCATGAAGCGTTCCTCCCAGTACTGGCTTTCTGCTTGTACTTGCCCATAAGATTCCCTTAGGTATTGGAGATTCCTCTTCAATTCATCCGACCTTCCTTGTTCAAACTCCAAAGCTTGTTGATATTCTTTCAAGATCCCTATGACAGACTCTCTATCTTGCCTGATGTTTTCCACTTGGTTCTCCATTTCAAACTTCATCCTTTCGAATCCTTCTTTTGACTTAGCTAGCACCTCTCTAACCATTTTCTCATCCCTCTTTGACTTGGTGTATGATTTCTTCCATTCCCTTGCTTCCGCCACAGCCTCATTCATTTTTGAGACGCACCTCTTCACTTCTTCTTTAGCTCCCTCCAAATGTTTCTGAATTCCCCTCTTGCTCTCTTCTCCTATTTCAAGCTTCCTATTGGTTGCTTCAATAGCAGCAGCTTGAAGAGCATTTTCATTTTCTAGCTTCCGCTTGTCTTGCATCACCTTTCCCAATCTGTTTTGCAAAGCCCTTTTCTCTTCTTCCGCTTTCGATAAGGCCAACTTAACCTCTTCTAGTTCTTCAATTAGGGGAACATGGGGTTCTGGTATTTTCTCTTCAAGTGATGGCATTCCTTGGTTGGATGATCGAGTTTCCTTAATCCTTTTTTCAAGCCATTGAGTGAAGGAGATAGCAGTGGTCCTTTTAGATAACTCGCCCTTGTTTTTCCGCACCACGGTTTCCCAAGCTTGCAAGACTCGCCGAAGTAAGTCCTCGTCTTTAGGGATCCCCTCATGGAGGTAAAAACGGAACAACATAGCTTCGGAGGGTGAGTCCCGCATAGGGTACCCGAGTTGTCTCAAGGCCAAAGACGGGTTGTAATTGATGCATCCCTGTGTTCCCATGAGAGGAACGTTCTGGAAACTGCCACATTGGAATATCACTAAGGGTCTATCTTCCCAGAACTTGTGCAAGTACCACCGAATTTGAAGAGCATCAAGGTTCTTAAGAGTATCCTTCCACTCTTGAGGGCTCATAGTCTTCGGATTGCAACCCAAGGTGTAGGAAAGCAGGTCCCCAACTTCACTTTTGTTAATGCACACATGACTGATCAACCAAGCGTATAGCACAGGGAAGGAACAACACATCTTATCTTTTCGGAACTCATGATGGCGGGTGAAGGCACGATAGGTCTCGGCGAGAATAGCGGGAACCGGGTTGATGAGACTTTTTGCACTCTTGAAAGCTAGGAACACACCAACAGCGGTTTCATCTATATGTTTCTGAATCTGAGGGAAAAGAACAATGCCGAAGATGGTCAAAGCTAGTACTTGCTTGAAAGAAACCCAATCATTTGATGCTACATAACTAGTCATCAAACTCTCAAAGTACTCCTGAGGAAACCCAAATATCTTGTTACGCTTAACTTTGTGGGACCGCACTTCTTCTACACTGATTTGTAACAAGGAAGCAAACTTCTCATCTGAATAATACTGCCTCTGATACTGGTAAGGTCTAGCCTCTGAGCGATTAAAACCCAGAATCTTCTCATACTCCTCTAGGGTAGGTGCCATTTGGAAGTTCTTGAAAAGAAAACATCTAATCTCAGAGTCATAGAACCAACATAGGGCGGCGATGGCGCTCTCTTGTACTTCTAACTGTAATAACTTGCGGATGTTCCCATAAGTCTTGTCGAACGACCGAAGCTCAATAGGACCTAATAGGGAAGCATACTTCTTCAAACTAGTTACATCAATCTTCTTTACAATGGGGAACCTCGAATTGAATGCGGTTTTGCCTTTGGATTCCATGTCGCTTCTTACACACCTATGACAAGGTTCGATGTTATGTCGCGATCTCCGGCAAACAAACTTTAATGCATGAAGAATGCAAATGAAGAAAGTTTTTTTTTGCTTCAAACTTTTGTTAGATGCAAATGCAATGGTGCGAAATGATGTGAATGCGAAATGATGTGGATGTGAAACGATGTGGGTGCGGAATGATGTGTCATTTATAAAAAAAAGGGTAAGAAAATAAGGATATTATTTTCTACGATTTTTTGAAATAGAGTTTAAGAAAAAGGAATGCCTAAACTAATGGTGTGAGGGTCATTCTTCAGCCTTTTTTGTGAATTATTTTGGCGCAGTCAGTGCTTTTGTCTGGCTTTTATGAATTTACCTGGTTGAGAGATCATTTCTTTTCTCATGATTTTCAAAAGTTTCGCAATGAGTTTAATGCTCTGATTTATGCACATTTTCATAATTCATTTATCATCTACCATAAAACATCATTTTAAAGCACAAATGAAAAGGAAGCAATGACAAAACAATAAGCAGACGGAGTGAAGAGTTTGGACTTTTATTCATATGGAAATCGAACGCGCCAAAAGGTCGCGCCGACTTAAAAGAGTACATTGAGAACTTTGAAACTAAGAAAAAGCAAGAAAAATGGACGCAACAGATCTTATGAACGTTTTTTGTCTTTGGAGTGTTGATGCCAATCATCCATACTTATATCCTTGATCACCCTTTTATCCAAGCTTTTGGAGGCGCTGCTTGCCTCTTTTAAAGCTAAAGTCTCTCTCATGATGGCACCCACAATCGTAGAAAGCTACCGAGTGTGAGGTATCATGACAAAGCGTACTCTTGGGCGGAACTTTCATGAGAGCCATACAGACAAAGGTCTACGAATGGCAGTCACTAATTGTTCCCACTCTCCTAGGTTTTTTTTCAGACCTCGGGTTTTAGGCCCCACTCAATGCTCACAAGTATAGGATGTGAAGTGTGTGTCGAGGGCACAGCACCTAGGAATAACTACCCTTCCCCACCTGCAGATGAAAATCCAGAGCAGTCCAGACAAATAGCATGTTGTTTATCCTAGGGTTCAATATCGATCCAATATAAACTAATCTAGGGTGCCAATAACAATGCACTACTTACCTCAAGAAAGGGAGCAAAGAAGAAGGGGACATGATAAGAAAGGGGAAGAAATGCATGAAGGAACTAAGCAAAGAAGTAACATATTCAAATCAATCATATAAACCACACACTTAATTAATTAGGCTTGACCCACTTTTGGAAAAAATGTTTTTTTTTAGTCCCCAGTGAAGTCGCCAGCTGTTGCGCCCGAAAAAGCCCCCGAGGGAGAACCTTCTGCGTTCACAACTTTTCTAAAGTCAATGAAGCCGCCACCAATACTTATTTAAGGAAAGTATTAGAAAAACCTTTTATTGGAAAGCGATTGGCCTTTGAAAACTGAGAGTTTTGGGTTCGGGGGTCGGTTACGCGCGGGGAAGGTATTAGCACCTCACACGTCCTCTCTACTGAGAGGGAACCTTTAATTAAATGTGTGGTTTTAAGTGTTGATTTGAAAAATACCTAATTTGCCTCTTTATTTCTTATTGAAAATGAATTAAAGAATTTAATAAAATTTTTTTATTTTTGACGAGAAAGGAGGAAAAAAGGGTTTTTAGAAAGAAGTGCTTGACGGGACATGGCCCGCTCCTACGTATCTCCCGGTGCGATGGAGAATTCAAAGCTACGTAGTTCTTGTTTGTTTGGAAAACGGTTTTTGTTTTTTTTTATCTTGTTTAATTGTGAAAATCGAGCTTTCATGATGATCAATTGAGCAAAGGCTCCAAGTGACCACTATTAGCACTCCATTGTTAATAATCATGCAAGCAAAGGCTTCACAAGACTATGAACAAAGTTTTTTTGATTTAGTGAAACTCTTTAGGAAAATTCAGGCATTCATGATGATCAATTGAGCAAAGGCTCCAAGTGATCGCCACTAGTACCTCATTGTTAATAATTATGCAAGCAAAGGCTTCGCAAGACTACTTAACAAAGTTTGATTTTGAAGAGTTTTTGCAATTGGATTGATTCTCGTTTAGGGAAAAGAAAATCTGTTATTTTAAAAAAGGATTGGTGAGAAAAAAGGTTTACTTAGGAGAAAGAAACAAAAAATAAAGAAAAAGAACAGGGGGGTGCAGCAGTAAAATAAGGGTGTGAATAAAAGGGGAGCTGTATTATTAAAATTAGGGTGTAGGTAGCAGCCCAGCCGACTATAAGGCTGGCTAACCCACGAAATCGTGGGCTTTCCTAGGGGGCTGTAGTGATTGAAATGGGGGGTGCGAAACCTAATCTGATATTTAAAAAATAAAATAAATAAATAATAAAGGGGTGGTATATAAGAGGAACCCTAAAAAAGAAAACCTAATTTTTCTTCTCCACTCCCTTCAGCGCCGCACGAACCAAATGGGGGAGAGGGAGAAAACACGAAATCTCCGGCGAGAGAGAGGGAGCAGACTTGCGGAGAGAGGGAGAGAGAAGCGAAGTTTCCGGCGAGAGAGAGGGCGAGGGAGAGGGCTTTGCGACAAGGGAAACAGAGAGAAGAGGCGTGAGATCGCCGTTGTAACACCCCGAAATTAATTAAATAGTTATTTAGTATTTATTTAATTAATTAAATAGGAGTTGGTGATAGTAATAATAATAATAATAATAATAATAATAATGATGATAATAATAATAATAATATTGGGTGGTTTTAATTATTTAGAGGGTGGTGATATTTAATTTTTTAAATGGGCTTAAGTGAATGGAGGCCCGCGATCCAGGCCCAAGAGTTGACTTAGGCGCATGTGACTAGGGGTTGGGGGAGAGGCGCCTCACTTGAGAAAAAAAAAAGAGAGAGGAGCGTGAAAGAGAAGAAAAGAAAGAAACGCAAAGGAGAGAAAGAAAGAGAAGAAAAATAGCGCAAGGGAGAGGAGAGGAGAAGGGAGAGGCGCAAAATCCCAAGGAGGAGAAGAGGAGCTCAGTTACTGTGGTTACTCGGTGTGCACGTGGAGGAGTCCCTGTCTTCGGTGAAACTAAGGTAAGGGTGGGTCTTGCCTTATAATAGGGAGCATAATGGGATGTATGTAGGGGTTAGGTCCTATGTCCTGTTTATATTGATTTTTATGTTGTTCATGATATATGAGTATGTTGTTGTTATTATTGGTGCCCGTTGTGATGATATGCGAATTGTTGCTCTGTATGTTGAATTTGAGTTGCCTGCTAAGTGCTCGAATAATTGCGTAAACGATGTATTTTTGAACATATTATATAATTTGGTGTTGTTGATGAGATTGATGCATGCCATGTTTCTTGATGTTTCTTGATGCTCTTGATTTGTCCTTGATGATGAATTTATACGTACATATGTGTGTGCATAGGCGCCTAGGGTGCCATAGTGTTGATGTTGATAAAGAGTAAAAAAGATTTTGATGATGTGAATAAAGTTTGATTTTTGGTGGTTGGAATTTTGGGTGTGTCAAAAAGTATATTTTGATGTTTTGAAATTGGCAAAAATTAGTTTTTAGGTGTTTTTGATGTTGCTGGAAAACTGGCTGTGTTGCGCAGGATGTTGCCTCTGCGCCAGTTTTTGTGTGTTGTGTTGCGCAGAATGTTGCCTCTGCGCCAGTTTTTGTGTCTGGCTGTGTTGCGCAGGATGTTGCCTCTGCGCCAGTTTTTGTGTGTTGTGTTGCGCAGAATGTTGCCTCTGCGCCAGTTTTTGTGTCTGGGTGTGTTGCGCAGGATGTTGCCTCTGCGCCAGTTTCTGTGTACTGTGTTGCACAGAATGTTGCCTCTGCGCCAGTTTTCCATGTGCTGTGTCTGTGTTGCAGAATTGTGTTGCTCGTGTCTAGGCACCATGGGAACCGGGGGTCCCGGAGATTGGGTGTTCGGTTTGCTTTCAAATTTGGTATGGGGGTTCCTGGGCACAAAAAGAGTCAGTTTCTGGTGTTGGGTCAAAAATTTGGCCGTGTGCCTTGTGTCATGGGCGCCAAGGGCCCCAATTTTCTGTTGTTCATTTTGCGAAAATTGATACTGGGTTTTCATGTCCAAGCTAAATGGCTCGTGTAAAACAATTTTTGGAGTCATAGGAGTTGTGGTTTGTCCTGGCCTTAGGCGCCTAGTCCATGGGCGCCAAAGAGGCGTGTCACATTTTGCCAAAATCTTTGTTGGGTTCACTTATTCTGAGCATTTGGCTCGTGCAAAATTAATTTCGAAGCTAAAAGAGTCTTATGGCGTGTTTTGGCAAGGCGCCTTGTGCATGGGCGCTGTGTTCCCTGCGCCAGTTTCCTGCGCCTGTGTCTGGGCGCTAGGCGCCCTGCGCCAGTTTTTCCTGGGCGCCAGCGCCTAAGCGCGTGTTGCTGTTTCCTGGGCGCCAAGCGCCCATGCGCCAAGTGCTGTGTTGCCCCTGGGCGCCCAGCGCCTGGGCGCCAGTTTCCAGAATGTCTAAGTATTTTTCCGGTTTTGTTTTTAACGTAACTTTTGACTCGGGTGTCCGTTTTAGGTGGTTCAAAGTGCGTTACGAAGCTCATTTAATTTTCTATCTGGTTGTCCAGGCCAAAATCAAAAATTAATATTTTTCCCCGGTCGTTTTCTGAAAGTCCCAAGTGACTGTGTACTAGTTGTTGTTTGGATTGGAAATCGCTACTGTCCCTTTTTAAATAAAATGTTGGTGTTCGTCATGAGACTAAGGTACTGTTCCTTGTAATTTTAAATGGTGTTGTCACGGTGAAAGTAATGCGCTGTGTAACAGTGTGGTATGCAAATATATATATATATGGCGTATATTATTATTGGTGAATGGGGTATGTGATCCTCTTTTGGGTGTGGGTGAATAAACCAACTGTCGGTGAATATGCTATGGCATACTTTTATTTGGTGATTCTGGTGTGTGATGCATTGTCATGGTGTCGCATAATCATATGCATGATCTTTGGTGAATAGGCTTCGGCCTCGGGCTTCGGCCTTATTATAAATTTTGGTGAATGCCCTCAAGGCTCATTTTTGGTGAATGGATCCACATGCATATGCCCAGTGGAGTTTTGGGTTGCATCTCATACATTAAACATACAGTTGGCGAATGTTTTGGTGATTATTTATTTGGTGATTGTTTGGTGATTACTTTTATTTGGTGATTGTTTGGTGAATATTTAGTTGGTGATGAATTGGTGATAAATTTCGATTGACTGAACTGGTGATTAAAGTGAATATTGCTGTGATTGATGTAGTCCTGTATTCGTACATACTACTCCTTATGTACTTTATTATAGGGTCTGAGACTCACCCCTTTTGTTGATTTTTACTTTACAGGTAACCGTACTTGAAGGCTTTGACCTTCATTCCCTTGAGTTCGAGTCGCTCTGATATGTAGCACCTGGGGGGCGTCTTATTAGATAGTGATTTTGTCTTGTACGACTTGTTGGATTTTATTTTAACGTTGTAACCGTATTTTTGAGTAATGGCCGCCCATGATGCCACGTAATGATTTTAATTTAAGTTAAACAATTGACGTGTTTTTGAAGTAAATGTAGCATTCCGTTTCAAAAAAATAATTTGGGCACTCTGATAATTGTTATAAATGAAAGGGGTAGAAACGGGTGTTACAGCCGTGAGTGAGGAGGAAGGCGGTGGGGACAGGGAGAGAAGATGCGGAGAAGACGACGGCGCGGCAGTCCATGGGCGATTCACGGCCGCGGCGACGCGCTTTTTGGAATGCGGCCACCGTCACGGTGCCGGAACTGGTACGGCTCTACCCCTTCTTAGTTCACCCTTTATTCCTCTGCTCCTATTCTCTGTTTTAATGTTTTTTGTTTCTCTGGGTGGCTGGCGCGGTGGTGGTGACCGAAGGACGGCTCTGACGGTGAACTCACGGTGGTGGAACGCGAACGACATGGTGACGGGGCGACCGCAGGGTTGACAACGACGCGGAGGAGCGCGGTTGCCACGCCCTACGGCGATGACCTCCGCCGGTGGTGGCGGTCAGAAACCGGGTATGTTTCTCTATATTTTGGTACTTTCTGATTCCTTTTTGCATATCCTCTTTCGTTTCTCTGTTTGATTTCTATTTTCACCAATTTTTATTTCTGAATCGTTAAAAAAAAACTAAACCTTACTTTTGGCCACAACCTTTGCCTAACCTCCTTTCTGAAACTGATTTAGCAAACCCTAATCATTTCCACTTTTTCACGCAAACAGAACCGATCGGATTTTGGCTAACTAAGCCCTAATTTTTTCTAAAAAAACAGATGTTGTTCGAAACCAAGCTTCGTTACAGACTGATTTTTCAAAACAAAATTTTTTATAACCCTGATTAGTTTCTAAAACATTTTTAAGGCCTAATCCATTCATACAAAAAAACGTATACAGGGCATATGTACCACCAAAAGAATCATCAAAATAACCTTGCAGTCGCTATATGTACGATTTACTTAACATGTGAACATCTAACAAGGTTAAAGCATCACAGATCACACCTATGTCTACATGATTTTGGTATTTTTGAATAAGAGAAGCACCAACTTGTTTTCCAGCTTCTGAACTTTTGTTTGATTGCTGTTGTTAATTAACCACTGCTACTGTTATCCTTGTTGTTTCTGCTCCTGCTACTTCTGTTTCTGAATTCTTAATGTTTCGTGATTAGGGTTTCAATGGGAAAACCCTCATCTTTTGATTCTGAATTCTATGTAATTTCTCTCTGTCCTCTGCTGCTGCTGTTGACTGCTGTTTTATACTACATTTCTAGGTTTAGACATTAATTGTATTTTGATTGGGCTTTGAATATTTTTCAGGTTTGGATCCAAGCCCATCAGCAGCTGTAGCAGCTGGGAGTGCTGCTAGGAAACCCTAATCTGCTCCTTAGATGCTCATTTTCGGATCTGGCCATTTTTGGCCCTTTTGATGTAATTTTTTTGTATTTTTTTGGACATTTGGACTCCTAAACACTATTAAATTGTAAATAAAAATAAATAGAAATTTTTTGCCATTTTTTGACACTATATTGCTTAAATAAATTATATAAACAAAATAAGATTAATAACAAGAAAAAGCAGTCGGGCCAAATACAAAGACGAGAACGGGCCAGACTAAACAAATACGCTAAAACGAGGCCCAAAAATAGAAAAATGGGCCTGTTAACTAAAAACGCTAAAAATTAACTTGGAATTGCATTCTCAAGCCCAAATTGAAACGACAAGCCCAATCGCGAGAAAAATGACTTTGGTAGTCCCAATTAGGTCCGACTAAATCCAAATACAAAGATTAAATTGAAGAACGCACGAAACGACCGATCATTCGCGTGCATGCCTAATTTAAAACAACGGTATTTCGATTTAGTTGAACAGGGTAATTGAAATTGGCTAGGATTAGTAACTGAGGCGCCATACTGATAACTCTCGTAATCACGCGACTTCAAAACACGATTTATGTAAAATAAACGACTAAAACTAGAAAAAGAAGACGGACAAAATTGGGGTATAACACATACAATACCTGAAAATTTTAACCATGGTTAACACAATTCTAAACAGTACAAATCTCACAAAACAAGAAAATATATATAACATTATATATTTAAGTAGAGGAGAACCCACTACTCAGAACCAAGCTGATACGAGGCAACAACCTCCACTTTAAATGGGGCAGTTCTATGTTTCATATCCATCAGACATGGGAGATGCACTCCTGCAACACTGCTATGTCTCAAATCAACACTCAAAAGAACACAAAATCCAAATCAGTCCATGCTCCGAACAAGCTATCCAATGCATGCAATGCTAAACCTCTAACATACTGCTATGGAAAATGAGGGATTTTCTACCTCTTCTTGTACCTCTCTGTGTTGTTCTTCTCAGCCTACCTAGTTTTGAGGTGATATCTCAGCTATATATACTGGCACCTATTTAAATTTGAAAACTCAATAGTTGTGTCTTCTCAACTAAAAATAAGATAACTTAAACATTTTAAACTTACTGTGTAAGATATTATTCCAACTCCAAACCCTTCCAACAACCTTCTCATATAGAGAAAATAAGTATCCTGAAAAGATGCCGAAGCAAAACCTGTTAAAGATTCAACTCAGATAAGAACTAACCAAAATAAAATATAGAAAAATGAAATTATCCAACCAAACTCACTTTGGCAAATGAACTGAAGAATCAACCAATAATATTGGGAATGGATGCAATCATCAAAGACTGCAATTTTAGACAATGAATTTGGCTTAATTAATTAGCCTTAGCCTTCAAAAAATGAAAAGCAAACAATGCAAGCGTAAATTTGTTGTGGGGGAAAATAAAATAAAGGGGTTACCCCTTTACGCCCTATATATTCGGCGATCTGACCACATTTGACAAAGAAGCAAATAAAGAGAACTAGCCAATAGGACATAAAGCAACAATGAGAACAAAAACAAATACAGGGATTGAAGAATCACGAATGGCTTGAATTGAATTCAACAAACTACTAGTTGCTGCAAGATTAACTCATATAAACCATAAAATTGGCAAGTAAGTTGTTAGTTTTATCCTGCTGCTCTTCAGGGGTACCTTCATCATCAATTGAAAATTCACCTTTCCACTTCTCAAACTCCAATGTAGCAGCTTCCTCTTCCTTAGGCTTCTGAGCTTTGGCTTCATCTTCCTCTATGAACAAGCATGGGTTTTGACAATCAATAAGCAATAAACCAGGAGAAAGTTGATCCCTAAGATCAAATCGGAACAAAGTTACTGACTCACCAACATACGCTCTCGCGCCTCACGCTCTGCATCCTTCAACCTCCGCATTTCTAAATAACGATCTTGCTTTGTCTGCCTTGAAAATAATTCTCAATTCACATCTAAATAGCAACACGATAAGTAATATTGAAGACACAAAGTTACTCTGTAGTGCAGCATTGGCTATATGCATTAGGAGCAATCGCAAATATGCATTATTTTATCAACTCAGCATTATCTATTTCTCTACACCCCACCCTCATCCCCACCCCTACCCCTACCCCTTGGAAGAGAAAGCTAGTACTCCTTAAACTCATTTTGGCAGTTGCTGACAAGTTCAACCATGTCCGCTCCATCACGCTGCATAATCATAAGGCAAATGACAATATCCACACAAATTAACAAAACAGGGTCTGTATCTGAATAAGAATAGCTGAAATTCAGTTTCCAAGGTAATAAAGATGACATAAGTTTAACACCCTGAATTAAGTATGTATTTCAAATTTGAATTAATGCTATCGCATTGCGCAACCAAAAATCATTAATTAATAAATGCTTAAACACAAAAAAGCAATTAAGGACCCAAAAGAACATAAAAATGCAATAAAGTGCCAGCACCTGAATGTATAACATTTTCCATGGGCACTCCCTTATCTTCCTAGTGCGAGGAAGAATACCCCATCGCATACAATACCTGAAAATTTTAACCATGGTTAACACAATTCTAAACAGTACAAATCTCACAAAACAAGAAAATATGTATAACATGATATATTTAAGTAGAGGAGAACCCACTCCTCAGAACCAAGCTGATACGATGTAACGAGGCAACAACCTCCACTTTAAATGGGGCAGTTCTGTGTTTCATATCCATCAGACATGGGAGATGTACTCCTGCATCAACTGGAACTTCAAAAGTAGCTAATTGACAAAGATCCCAATTCTCCAATCAACACTCAAAAGAACAGAAAATTCAAATCAGTCCATGCTCCGAACAAGCTATCCAATGCATGCAATGCTAAACATCTAACATACTGCTATGGAAAATGAGGGATTTTCTACCTCTTGTTGCACCTCTCTGTGTTGTTCTTCTCAGCCTACCTGGTTTTGAGGCGATATCTGAGCTATATATGCTGGCACCTATTTAAATTTGAAAACTCAATAGTTGTGTCTTCTCAACTACAAATAAGATAACTTAATCATTTTAAACTTACTGTGTAAGATATTATTCCAACTCCAAACCCTTCCAACAACCTTCTCATATAGAGAAAAGAAGTATCCTGAAAAGATGCAGAAGCAAAACCTGTTAAAGATTCAACACATATAATAACTAACCAAAATAATATAGAAAATTGAAATTATCCAACCAAACTCACTTTGGCAAATGAAATGAAGAACGAACCAATAATATTGGGAATGGATGCAATCATCAAAGACTGCAATTTTAGACAATGAATTTGGCTTAATTAATTAGCCTTAGCCTTCAAAAAATGAAAAGCAAACAATGCAAGCGTAAATTTGTTGTGGGGGAAAATAAAATAAAGGGGTTACCCCTTGACGCCCTATATATTCGGCGATCTAACCACTAGCTATTGCTCCAACCATGCCTCCCACATTGGACAAAGAAGCAAATAAAGAGAACTAGCCAATAGGGCATAAAGCAACAATGAGAACACAAACAAATACAGAGATGGAAGAACCACGAATGGCTTGAACTGAATTCAACAAACTACTAGATGCTGCAAGATTAACTCACATAAACCATAATATTGGCAAGTAAGTCTTCAGTTTTATCCTGCTCCTCTTCCAGGGTACCTTCATCATCAATTGAAAATTTTCGTTTCCACTTCTCAAACTCCAATGTAGCAGCTTCCTATATGAACAAGCATGTGTTTTGACAATCAATCAGCAATAAACCATGAGTAAGTTGATCCCTAAGATCAAATCATAACAAAGTTATTGACTCACCAACATACGCTCCCGTGCCTCACGCTCTTCATCCTTCAACCTCCGCATTTCTAATTAACGATCTTGCTTTGTCTGCCTTGAATCTCGTCCAGCTTCTTCAGCCTTCCAAAAAGAAATTTCGCAGATAGATTAAGCCTAAAATCAAATAGAAATGTAGGTGGACCTGTTGAATTATTTGCCAGTAGAATATCTCCAAGCTCAATCTACAAGTGCAAAAGCCAAATGTTAAGAATGACATGGCTGAATCTTAAATATTTAAAGTTTGATTGGTTCCTTTTTGAAAGTTTCAGCATGTACTGTAACACCCCGATAAATTCTAATATATAGAATCACCGAAATGCACTAAATGGCATACATCAGAGAGACTTCCTGTTATTGAAATATTGAACACAACTAAAACTTTTAATAATACATACTAATGGTTCTCAGAACCTCATAAACTTTCTGAAAATGCTTAGGTTTCAAACTTAAGACTTATACAAAATCCTGGTGTTCAATACTCAAAACAAAAAGTAGCGGGAACGATTTACAACTGATACATGATCGTTATACAATCGATAACATAGAAACAATAAATGGGACAAAGGTCTAAAACATGAAACTAGGTCTTCAATGACTTCGAGAGTCACACCCGCTAACCGTGCTTTATCGCCTTTGCTTTCCCCTGTTTCTCTGTAAAAACCACAAATATGAAGGGTGAGATAAACATTATCTCAGTGAGTCCTATCGAGACCCCTTACTACTCTAACGGTTCATTATGCCTTGTTTTGAACTCGTGGTCCTAAAAAGCAACCACGTGGAAATACATTAAGTTCCTGTAACCTTCATGCTCATGGCCCTCCTAAGCGACACATGAAGCATGCAATCTTTGTTCCATGTTTTTAGCATAACACCTCAGTTTACCTATTTTATAGGCATCTCTTGACTTTGGTGAACCCATCCCGCTATTTCTAGTGGGGGAAACATTCTTGAGTCTAGGTTTTGGGGCTCATGACTTCCCCTCCCCTAGTATGCTAACCTCTTAGGGTCGTCACCCTTTTTCCTCTTGTATTTATTATACATTTTCAGTCTGTGTACCCGCAATGGGCTGTTAGTCATTTCAGTCAAGTACCATGTACCATATCAGTCCAATACAGTGTATAATATCAGTCAAATACCGTGTATTATTATCATTCTTGACATATGCACTCTCGCGTTCTCTAAGTGCGGTTTTCCATTTTATTCATAACACACAAACTTTCTATCGAACATGTTCATTCTCATACCATTGTTACCTTTACATTGTTGTGGAACCTTGGGGAATGAATTAGAAGAGGATTGGAATCATTTGGAATGAATAAAAAGGTACTTTGAATTTGAAGGTCAGAAAGTCTCACACGACTCGTGCGTGTAGGCGCACGACCCGTGCGTTTTTAAACAATTTGCAGAAGATTTCCAGAAAGATACGCACGACCCGTGCGACTAAGCGCACGATCCGTGCGTTATCCACTAAAATTTTAGGAAGTTCTAGAGACATACGGACGACCCGTGCGACTAGGCGCACGATCCGTGCGTCTTTAAAAAATCCAGTTCTTGTCGTATCAGATGGAGGCGCACGACCCGTGCTCATAGGCACACGATCCGTGCGTCTCTATCAGTTTTCCAGAAAATAGGTTTTTCATGAGTAAATCCATTCCTTTCCGATTCTCATTTCTCTTCCGATCGAGACCCAGTCTCAAACATACATGGAAACAGTATATTATAGCAATATATATCCATTCAATCCAGTACATCTAACAATCAATCAAGCAAATTTCATAATTTGAATCACAATCTTTTCAATAAAACGGTTTCCGAAAAGCGAAGACTCGGAAACACCAACATATTCCCTAAGCGAGTTATAGAACTCACCGGTTGCGATGGAAATCGCAAAATCAACGAATCCGCGAGATGGGACGATGAAACGACTTCACGAACGACTTCGGACTCGACTCCACGCTACTCCAAACGCTCCAAAAACTGAACCGATAGAGCTTGGCCTATACTACTTCGAACTTCACTCCCAATCTACCTTATGAGGGTTGCTACTCACTTTGTGGCTTCCAAAATGAACATGCAAACTGTATTCAGCTATTAGACTCCATTTTTGGAGCTTGGAGCTTCATATGGACAAAAATGGTGATTTGGAGTTAAGGTGGTTGCTTGTTTAGAGAATGGGGCCAATGGGAAGAAGAAGGAGAATGGTGGAGGGTGATGGATTCAGATTGGACATGCAAGGAAGTTTGACGTAGGATCCCTCTCCTTCTCCACTCTCTCTCTCGAGTTCTCTCCTCCTCCTCTCTACCTTTTGCTGAATTTCAGAAAATGAGGGAAATGAAGTGTGTGTGAGTGACTTGGTCAGCTGAAGCCTCATTTAATGAGGTGAAAGGACCAAAATACCCCTACTCTCTAATGTTTTATTAATTTACTCCTAACACCACACTAATCCCATAACTCATTAACTTAACATATTAATGCATTTATGCACAACTATTATTTATTAATTTGCCACAACACATAGTTAATGCCAACTAATCAACTTAACCTCGCGCTAATTTAATTAGATCTACTTAACTAATTAGGGGATGTTACATGTACTGCTGTCATTAAAAAATCTAATTAGTACTACCATAAGTAGATTTTAGCTAAACTAGCACATTCCAACTATCTCTCTAAATCATTATCATTTACAATAAGTAATACAGAAAAAATCAAAGATAGAGAGATAAGTATTAAGTATATACATACATCTAGAGAAGCAGTCTTTAAATCAAGGAACTCAATCTCAGTAATGAATTTCCCAGTCAGTGGAACCTCAACTGCCCAAACAAAGTCCTCATTGGTCTTGATCACTTTGTCCTCTATCTCTGCATCATATCAATAAGAGAAATCAGCCAACACTAGAAACTGTTGAAAAAACATACTGAATTTCATAGCAAAACACCTCTGAGAAATTGTGAAAATGCAACCAAAGGGGCATTAACCACAAAAATAATAAAAAATAGACATTTAGCATCGGTTGTTTGAAACAACCGATGCTAAATGTCTAATTTTAAAAAAAAATGATTCTCAATTCACATCTAAATAGCAACACGATAAGTAATATTGAAGACACAAAGTTACTCTGTAGTGCAGCATTGGCTATATGTTCAGAAATCCCAAATCCTCGTTACACTAGGAGCAATCGCAAATATGCATTATTTTATCAACTCAGCATTATCTATTTCTCTACACCCCACCCTCATCCCCACCCCTACCCCTACCCTTGGGAAGAGAAAGCTAGTACTCCTTAAACTCATTTTGGCAGTTGCTGACTAGTTCAACCATGTCCGCTCCATCACGCTGCATAATCATAAGGCAAATGACAATATCCACACAAATTAACAAAACAGGGTCTGTATCTGAATAAGAATAGCTGAAATTCAGTTTCCAAGGTAATAAAGATGACATAAGTTTAACACCCTGAATTATGTATGTATTTCAAATTATGTATGTATTTCAGTTTTATCTTGCTTTGTCTGCCTTGAATCTCGTCCAGCTTCTTCAGCCTTCCAAAAAGAAATTTTGCAGATAGATTAAGCCTAAAGTCAGATAGAAATGTAGGTGGACCAGTTGAATTATTTGCCATTAGAATATCTCCAAGCTCAATCTACAAGTTCCTTTTTGAAAGTTTCAGCATGTATTGCTGTCATTAAAAAATCTAATTAGTACTACCATAAGTAGATTTTAGCTAAACTAGCACATTCCAACTATCTCTCTAAATCATTATCATTTGCATTAAGTAATACAGAAAAAAAATCAAAGATAAAGAGATAAGTATTAAGTTTATACATACATCTAGAGAAGCAGTCTTTAAATCAAGGAACTCAATCTCAATAATGAATTTCACAGTCAGTGGAACCTCAACTGCCCAAACAAAGTCCTCATTGGTCTTGATCACTTTGTCATTTATCTCTGCATCATATCAATAAGAGAAATCAGTCAATACTAGAAATTGTTCAAAAAAACATACTGAATTTCACAGCAAAACACCTCTGAGAAATTGTGAAAATGCAACCAAAGGGGCATAAACCACAAAAATCAAAAAAACTTATTTTTTATATAGTAAAAAATCAAAACAGATAATACTTGGTAACTATTTTTTATATAGTAAAACAATTTTTAAAATCTATAAAACCAAAACACAATCAAACAAGTCCTTGAGCAATTATCAGTCTGCAAATCATCATGTTGTTTTGTACTGAGTGCAACAATATACACAAAGATGCTAAAATCAAAGATTGATTATTTTCTATCAACAAGAAAAGAAATTAGAATAGAAAAAAAACTCAGAAGTTGGATGACCTGGATGTGTGTATCACCAACAGCATTTCAAAAAGGATTTCTCTCCTTCAATAAAGTGTGTTGCATCTCACAAGGGAAAATAAACAAAGTCAGTGTTATATTTTCAAGAGTGAGTAACGAGAGTAAGAGGAAATACAACACTAAAGAATAGGGAAGTTTCTACCTGTTTGAAACGCTGAGTTTCTGAGTAGTTGAAACTCAGTGTGGTTCTTTAAAGCTCACCAAAGAACACATGCAAAGAAACACAGAAAGGAATCTAGAGTATAAAGAAGGCAAGATAACGAAAGTAAAATCACAAGGAGTGATAGGAGATACCTTCGTTAGGCTTCGATTCAAACCTCGAAGTGTTTTGTACCTGAAAATTCACTAAATGAAGTTAGGGTTTCAGCAATTAAACAAAGGGGGAAAATGCAATACATCAACAAGGAGTTGATTACTTAGCTTCGTGTGTGAAGCATTCATCATCATCTACCTAAAAAATCAACAAGAACACTGTTAGGGATTCTGAAATCGCAGAATCGAGAGAGCGAAACAAATGGGTTTTCCTTCGTACCTTGGATATTTTGAAAATGTAGGAGAAAGGAAGGATAAGGAGAGAAATCAGCTGCACTTTTGTACTTGGAACCTCAACCCATGGTGAAGAGTGAAGGAAAGGGATGATTTGGTTGTGGTTGTTCAGAATGGGTTTTGGAGTTGAACTCTACCTTTCTTTCCTCTCTCTCTCTCTCTCTCTCTCTCTCTCTCTCTCTCTCTCTCTCTCTCTCTCTCTCTCTCTCTCTCTCTCAAAGTGATGTATTTTTGTTCTTTTTTAAAAAATAAAACTTTGAGTGATTGAGAGGGAGTGTTGGGGTTAAATGTTCAGCTGGTGGTGTAGCTAATGAGTGAGTGTGTGTGTGTGTGTGTGTTGGGTATGGGAAATTGCCATTATATCCTTATTCCTTTCCTCAATTAGCACACAACACACAACACACATCAATTTCATTTTTGATCAAGTAATTAACTCAATTATCAACCAAGCATCACTTTAAAAAAAATAATTAAGTCACTCAATCATTAAAGTAATTGAAATAATTACTTTGGGGTGTTACAACTAGCTAAAACAATTTTGATAACAATTTTGATTGATGGGGGCAATTGACCCCACACCTTATAAGGTGTATCCGGCTATCCGCCACTGACTATGTCCATTGTGTCAGGTGGAAATGTCATGCTACATCATCAACAATAGATGGCTACCACGAGACACTATCTTACTATTGAAAATTAAATCACAAATCTCAAGACTAGCTTGAGGATCGAACCTAGAACCACATGGTGGCAAACAAGCCAAAATACCACTGAGCCACTCATTCGCTTATGAAATAATGTGAGTTTTACCATATTTATATGTTAACATTGATGATTTTTTTCCAATAAATATATGAAAACTTAACATGAATGTTAACTTCTAAACTCTTACAACTTGTATATGTTTTCTTGGCAGAGACAACATGTATATATTTATTCAAACACAATTATTTTATATAAATTATCCTTATATTTTTTTATATTTACTTATTTATTTAATTGTACTTTATTTAATTAACAACATACTTTAATTTTTTTATAATGTACTTTATTTAAATATTATTTATATTTAGTAGAATATTTTATAAATGTAGTTTACATTATAAAAAATACTTTTTTAGGAGAATAGGATGAACGAAATCGAAATCGTTAGGTAGTGTAACTTAAAAAATCATTTAATATCTTCAACAATCATTTGATAATTTATATTTGCCAAAAAAACATAACTTATATTTAGACAAATATTTTCTAAATAAATATATCCTATTAATTAATATTTTTGATGTTAGCATTTATTTTTCCAGTTCCAATGTTTTAATTAAATAAACAAATTACAAATGGAGATTTTATTAAACTCGAATAAATATCTGGATTTTCTTATCACAACTATTAATTTTTCATTCACTAATTTTTCCTTCGAGTGTTCTAGAGGGCGAGGTTGTCTCTATACTGAATAACAAATTGATATCCAAACAATGTGTTGGATCTTCCAAAACACTTTCTAATTTATGTATTCTATTTTTAGTTTATCGTAAAATAATATCACATGGAGCAACCAGGTAACTAGGTCCCGATCCCACTCAATGATCTTGTAACATTCTAGATTTTAGATCTTTCAGAGTACAGATTCATAATTTGGATTAACCAAAATAACCTTAAAGACTCACATTGATAGAATTTTCATAAAATAAAACATAGTTCAAACTTAAATCAAACATTCGGGTCAAAATGATCTATCGGAGTCAACAACACAACCTTAATCCAAATTACAAGTGCATAGATAACTTAATACAACTTAGTTCATGTCTTGAACATAGACAATCACAAAATGTCTCAACAATTGAGACTAGCACATAACACATGCTGAAACCCTAAAGCTTCAAAGTCCTCCGCTAACAGAATCCTCTACTTGCTGTTACCTTCTTTCGACTTCAACTGAGAATGTGAAAAACAACAACAATGAGGGGTGAGACTAGATAATCTCAGTGAGTCCTTTCAAGACTCCTTACATTAATACGCTCAGTATATCTTTTAGTACTTTATCGAGAATGCATCCCCCTAACGCAATAGACTTACAGATCTGAATGCTATTAAGGTACACTTTGGGGAACCCGCACTTAACATATTATTTGAGCAAAAACCTCTGGGCCTTGAGATTAGGTTCATAACACCCACCTCAAGTACATTCAACCATTCTTTAATTCATTTATATGTGTACTTATATATGTACTAATTAGTTTCTCACAGGAATTTTTAAAAAGGAATTTACTTTCTACGCAAAACCCTTTAATTGTAACCTTCCAACAAATCACAACTAATGAAAATGGACTTAAACAAATGCATTTGGCATTACACAAGATAAGAGTTGGAATAGGCTTGCTAATAATTGCATTTGAAGGTGGGAAACCAAGGAAACGAGCTGGGTACCAGAAGTAAACACGACCACCCGTGTTTTGGAAACACGGTCGTGTTTCAGTTTTTAAAAAATATTGGGTTCACACTGAAAGAAACACGGCTACCCGTGTTTTTCAAACACGTTCGTGTTGTTTCCCCTGACAGCCATGTTGTTCATTTTGGTTTCCAAACTTCAACCACGTGTTGCCCAAACGCCTTTCCATCGAAACACACTAAATACAGAGACAGTACAAATGATTGAAACTTCTTTAAGTGTAGTTTGAAGTAATTTAATTCAACAAAACTCTACTACAAACACAATCACAATCTTGAAAACATTAACACATAATGCAGTTTATGCTCTTGTTTTATCTCAATTCAAAGCTAAAATTCAGCAGCCAAACCCTTCCAAACACACATGCATGAATCAAATTTGTGTCACTAGCAATCCTAGAGCCAAAATGCATCAATTGAAAACAAAGAAAAGAGGATAAAGGACTCACATTTTCAGGTGAAAACTCAAACAAGCAAGATTATGGTTTGATGGATACAACTTCAAGCTCCTAGTCACCCAAATCGCCTACCCCGAACTCCCAAGTTGCAAAGTGATTTCCAAAACCCCAAGAGAAGTAGAATGTAGGTCTTATTGCAGCTCCTATTGCTCCCTAGTTCCCAAAAACTAAACATGCAAACTGGTTTTCTTGGCTATTTTGGTGTTGAAAATTTTTGACAGATTTTGGGGAATTGGTTTGTGTGCCTTTTTCGAAAATGAGAGAGAGAAGGAAGTAAGGTGATGATGAAATGTTGTTGAATGGCAAGATGTCAATGGAAAGGATGAGATGAACAAGATGAATCTTCCATAGCTCACCATCTTCCTCTTCCTCTCCTTCTCTCTCTCTCTCTCTCTCTCTCTCTCTCTCTCTCTCTCTCTCTCTCTCTCTCTTCCAAAATGTGAGTGTGTTTTGGTTCTTCTTAAAATTCTGAAATGAAGAAGAGTGGTTGTGTTTGGTTTTCAGCTCTAAGGGTTTATACAGTGGGTTTAAATGAAGAGTAGTTTAGTAAATTGGGGGTAGTTGAATTAGGACAAATTAAATGAGGTTTGAAATCTAATGAAAATTACCAACTCTCACCCAATAGTAATTCCCCAATTTAACTAATGCATCAAAGACACAATAAACCACTCTAAGATTCATGTCCATAATAAACAAAGTCAACCAAGCATTTAAGGATTAATTCACTAAACGCATCAAGTCAACAATAAGAATTCATGATCAAGCCTCTTAGAAATCAAAGTAATTATAAATTACTTTGGGTGTTAGAAATCTTAAATTTGATTTTTGGGTATGACAAAAACTTTAACGAGATGGGAGAATTACACAAACGAGGGAAAGCGGGGACACATGATCAACTAGATTCATCAGTGTAGATCACTACAAGAAAACGGGGAATTAGCGTCGGTCAAAAATGGAGTTTAGCGTCGGTTTCAACCGACGCGAAATGGACTTCCGTCGGTTACAAAACCGCCACTAAATATGGCGCCACTGGACCGAACAGCGTCGGTTCCTTAGCGTCAGTTACAACCGACGGTAAAAATGAAAGTTGACCGACGTTATTTCTTCTTTAGCGTCAGTGACAACCGACGGTAAATGTGAAAGTCGACTGACGTTATTTCAATTTTTGCGTCTGTTCCAACCGACGGTAAATCCGAAAGTTGATAGTCAATTTTCTTTTACTTTAGTGGCGATTTGAACCACCAAGAAGCATTGTTTTTTAGTAATTATTTTAGCGGTGGGTTTCAACCGCCGCCATGCTATTTTGGTTTTGACAGCTGCTATTTTTTAATAAAAAAACCTGTTTTCAAGACAATAACTCAAAGTAGTCCTAACAATAACTCAAAGTAGCTCTTGAATAATAACAGCATAACAATGTCATTGGTACCATATGAGTATAGGTAGAAGTTTTACAATATCAAAGTAGTCCTAGCAAAATAATAACAATAGCTCTATAAAGTAGCTTTTGCTATAACAAGATAAAAATTTATCAAATAGCTTTCTAGAGTAGCTCTTGTTAACAAGATAACAATTGCACAAGTAGCTCTCACATATTACATATCAAAATAAGTATGTATTACATTGCAAAATAAGCATTAAGCATAAAAGTCACTTCAAGGCTGGCTATTGTTGTTAGTTGATTATGAGGAGTGACCACCAGCACTTTGTTGTTGCTACAATAGAAACAAAAGAATAATTTGTCATGTAAAATAATTTATTAAAGAATAATTTATAAAAGAATTAAACGAAATCATGTAAAAGTGAGAGCATATTACAATAAAATTAAGAAGTGGAACACGTACGGGCTCTGATGACTTTGTGAGAAGTCCAGCAAGTACTGATGCCATCATCTTCTTGGTTTCATCTTTTATCTTTGATCCACTCTTCAACTCAGCAATTTCATTTTTAAGTTGTTGCACTTCACCTGTATTAAGGAAATATAGAAATATCAATACCACATGCATTTTTCCAGCACATTAAAAGTCAGAGTACAGAAAGCTTTCCATCTATACCAGAAGCTGAAAAGAAATGTGTTATTCATGAGGTTGTCGCAATTACAAAATCCTAATCAGCAGAATTTAGAGGTATTCCTCTTCTGGTACTGTTTTCCCAGAAAAATGCGTCCATATCATGCCAACACAAGATCAAATTTTCTAATGCACTGCCTAGCTCTATTATATTTGATAATTTTGTGAAGGAATTAAAAATGATTATATTTAGCTTTTTTCATTCCAATAAGAAAAATTAAAAATATAATATTTATGCAGGGGTCATGTTCCTTATCGAGATAGCAAGCTTACACGAATTTTGCAATCTGCATTAGGAGGAAATGCCAACACAGCTATAATTTGTAATATCACACTTGCTCAGGTAAGATATCCATGCATTTTGTTTTATGCTTCACTTACACTATCGTATCAGATATGTACAAGTTTAATTCTCTTTCTGTCCATTGTAAACTATTTCTTTTCTAGATTATTTAAAACAGAGCACTAGTTGATGTCATGTTTCTCTACCATGAGCTTTTATTTCATTTTACGTTAACTACAATATAAATTTATTTCTGTCCTCCATGAATGACAAGAATTTGATATAGTCTCAATTTTTTTTCCCTCTCCCAAACAAATAGCCGTTAGGAATGTGTATGTAACGGAGTTTGCTATGTGGTTTATGGTTTCTTTAACCTTTAGTTTAATAGAGTGCAATTTCCAACCATTTTCAGTAGTGATTGTTCCTAATCTGTACAGTTCGGTTGAAAAAGTAGGCGGATTCACTCACTGGCTTGCAGTTACATCATTGCCAATTGTTTTGTATATCAATTGATATCCATCAGTTATCGATGCTTCATAGCTATCAATGGTCTGTTATGGTCCCCGGTTTGGGACCGTGTTGTCACAGTTCTGGACGCGATAGAACCTTTCTTTCTACCTATGGTGAAAACAGAAGCGGGCTTGTCCTTGACAGAGCTTCTTAAATTCACAAGTTTGATAATAATAATTTTTGATGCCTTATTCCAAATCTGATTGTCTTTAAATAGGCTACAGCAGAAGAAGAATTTAAGTGTTATCTGAATTATTTGCTCACCTATGCCAAAAGTGCCAGAAAAACATAAATGCAGAATATACTAAAGTAAAAACCATTGCTCACCTATATCAGTAGAAGGGCCAGAAAATTGCGGGTTACTTCATCCAAACACTTGAGAAGGGCAAAGTCCATCTCCCACACATCGTACTCGATCTGAATGCTCTTTTCCTAATACTTGACCAAGAGAGTCATTAGGTGTGATTGCCACAGAAGCAGTTCCTTGGCTCTCAATTTCAGCAATTTTCTCCTACAATATTTAATGTTATATGATGTTACTAAAAAATTAAGAAGAACAACATGATACCAAAAGGCATACAAATATCGATATAACTTACACAAACAACTCTCGCCTCTTCACTAATATATGTCCCATCAACTTTCTTATGAGTATCGATATACAAAACACCTCTGTTCACTTCCTTCCCAGTTTCATTCATCTTTTCATGAAAATCACAAATTCAAATGTTAACTATAAGATAAAAACAATACACTAAAGCTAAAATGTTCGTAAATACTCAAAATCTCCACCTTCCTTCGTTTGAGCTTTTTAGCTCCCACTGTATGATTAATATTAAGCTTGGATCTATTTTTAGTATTCTTTTGACTTATTTCCTACAAACATAAAGAAAATATTATTAACGTGATTTTTTGATGAAAAAATTGCTTATATGATGTTCGTAAACCAATTTAAATATAAAAAGTAAAATACTTTAGTTTTTGGTCTCAATCTATAGCCCAAAAATGTTGCCCAGTCAATTGGAGTAATTGACAATGGAGGATTCTTCGTATTTTCATCACGACTCTTTGTCGGGTCATAATAGGTATTAAACAAATCTAACCCGTGTTCTTTCCATTTCCTGCCAATGTCTTTCATGATATATGTTTTTGCATTAGCTTCATGGACCGGTTCCCACCATAACTTAGCCTAAAATAAATTATTGCTGTTAGGTATAACACTACATTACATGGTAATAAAAACAAGATTTTATGGATAAAAACAAGAAAAACAGCACTTAATACCTTAATAACATTATCCCAAGCTTTATCCTTGATGTCACCAATTACCTTTTTCCAACTATCAAATCCAATAGGAAACCATTTATGCTCTCGTGCCGATTGACCTAAAAAGCCACCTAAAAGCGCATCGACATCTATGGCACTTGGTGTATTTCCATCAAAAGGAACGACAATTCTCACTCCACGTGGAAGTTGGTAAACATCTCTAACTTGCATAGCACGTTCTTCTTCTTCTCCTTTATCATCTATAAAAAGAAAGCATTAACCGACCATTTTATATCAGATATGTTAATTTATGCATGAACAAATTTATCAATAAAATGCATGAACATTAAATGACTTATCTCTTACTCGAACCATCCAACAAGTTCTTTTGGGTTTTTTAGCAACACGAAGTTCTGTATCAATTGGGGGCTCGTGTAGGATGTCCTCAAGCTCATCACGTAGAAAAGACTCATCTTCAGATGTTGGTGTTGCTCCATATGAGACAATTGTTTACCTTATCCTGGAACACTTTTAGCAAATATGTTTAAAACTAATTACTGATGATTCTTAAAACTAAATAACATGTAAGTCCTTAGGTTGTTGGGGAACTGATCAATGCATCAAAGTAAAGTGAAGCTTTGAAAGTGAATTGAATGAAGCATTGTCAACGTGAATAAGCTACATAACATTTCCAATAATCATTCAAACCGATGAAAATAATAAAAGCTAGGAACAGAAATGACAATTCTAAGTATGCATGCCAGTTCTAAACTTAATCAAATTCCACATGTACTCCAGACCTTGACAATTGAGCTTCCGAGTCGTCATCTGACAAAAGCGACGTCAATTGTTTTCGATAGGGCTCACATTCATAAGCTATTTCCGTATTATCATGACCCATATCAAACAAGTCTCTTAGTTTTAGATGAACCGGGCTATACCATCCTTTGTCCATCTTATCCTCCACGTAATACACCAATTGAGCTTCAGAAGCTTGAATATATGGCTCGTCATCTTCACGGGCACCCGTGTGGATTAAATGAGAAAAATTAATTGACATGAAACCCAATGCATCCTTTTTGATATATCTAAAATTTGTAGTGTTTGCCCATTGGCATTTTAACAAAGTCACCATAAATTGGCCATAAAAGTTTAGTTCAATAATGTCAACTAACTTCCCATAATATGGCACTAAACCTTCTGATGGCCTGTTGTCACTTGTATTTGCATAGCTTTTAGTTCCGAAGTCACAAAACACACCACTATTTTGCGTTTTCATCCCTTGCTCACGTTGTAAAGTTTGAAATTTATATCCATTCACATTATATGCAGTAAACTTCTCACTTGCGGAAGAGGGCCTTGCGCAAGGGCACAAATATCTTGAGAGGGTGCATCACTATTATCATTCATAATCTATTTCAAAGAAAAAATCGACTTTAGTAATAATGCATAATAACACATTGAAATTCAGAGATATCTCTTCCACTTACACGACGCCTAAACCATTCCACAATGCCCCGATGAACTTCCTTCTCTATCTCATTTGACAACCTCGTCCGATTCCTTAACTTCCTCTTTGTATAAGTTCTAAATTTCCTATAAGAAATGGTCATGTAAGTAAGTCTCTAGAAAATAGATAAATAACATATCTCAATGGGACTTACTCAATGAAGGGTTGTGCTTCTGGACAGTTAATCAACACGTGTCGATGTGCTTGGAGCAATTCTGTAGGCGTCAAAGTAAAATATGATGATCCGCCAATAGGTTTTCCTACATCGGGAAATAGGGACGATGCAGAGTCAAAGGGATCATCATCAACACGACCCACTAATTGAATCTCGTCTCAATCTCATTGTCGAAGTACCTTGAACAAAAAGTTAGTATCTCTTCAGAAATACAACCTTCAGCTATCGATCCTTCGGGTTGTGCTTTATTACGCACGAATGACTTCAACTTCCCCAAGAACCTATGATTTTAGAAAGTAAACAGACTTAAAGAACAAGTCATTACTAATAAATGACTAAATATGTGTGTGTGTGTGTGTGTGTGTGTGTGTGTGTGTGTGTCAGAATTCATAATTGGTTATACCTTTCTATAGGATACATCCATCGATAATGCACCAGTCCACCAAGTTTGGCTTCATCAACTAGATGCACTATAAGGTGAATGATAACGGTAAAGAATGATGGTGGAAACAACATTTCCAAATGACACAGTGTAAGAATAATTTTTTCCTTAAGCTTGTCTAGATCAGCGTGGGTCAACCGTTTGGCACACAATAGCTTGAAAAACGTGCATAAGTCAACCAAAACGGATGCAACTTGGACAGGAAACACGTTTCTAACTCCTAAGGGAAACAATTGCTCCATAAGAATGTGGGAATCATGGCATTTAAAACCAAAGATCTTCCGTTGAACTGTATCAACACATCTTGAAATGTTGCTTCTGTAACCATCTGGCACAGTAATATTCTTCAAGGTGTTTGGAAAAACATCAATCTCTTCGTTTGCTAGTGTAAACAAAGCAGCGGGGAACTTTTTCCCATCACCGGGAGGCCAAAGATCTCTTCTAATACCCATTGCTTGCAAGTCTTTTCGAGCCTCTACGTGATCTTTTATTTTGTCTTTGTCATTTATCAATGTGAAGATTACATTGTCGCACACATTCTTCTCAATATGCATCATATCTAGATTGTGTCGCAACAAGTTAAACTCCCAATATGGAAGTTGAAAGAATATACTTTTCTTTTTCCATTGTTGAGTTTGGTTATCATTGGTGTTCTTCCCACGAGTTCTCTTTCGACTATCTAATGATTGTGTTTTTTTTCCAAAAGTGACATTTAAATTCTCTACTTGTCTCAAAATTTCTGAACCAGTCAATTGCTTTGGAGGATTCCTATCCTCAGTTTTTCCATTAAAGCGGGCTCGGCTCAATTGAAACTTGTGCCTTCTAGACAAAAACCGACGGTGACCCATGAAACACCATTTTTTACTAAATGGCAGGCGAAGAGGACTTGCATTAAAGTTACAGGATGGACAAGCTAACCCGGTATAAGTATTCCATCCAGAAAGCAATCCAAGTCGAGGAAAGTCACTAATGGTCCATAAAAGACATGCTCGCATCATGAACACTTCATTCTTTGAAGCATCAATTGTTTCAACGCCTTTTTCCCACAGCTCTTGCAACTCTGCTATAAGAGGTTGCATGCATACATCAATATCATTACCAGGCATACGTTTTCCAGGGATCAGGCTTAAGAGAATAAAGTTTGTTAGCTTCATACACGTCCACGGGGGAGTGTTGTATGGAATAAGAATCAATGGCGAAATACTATAATTGGCACTCATCGATCCATAGGGATTGAAGCCATCACTTGCTAAGGCCAATCGTACATTTCGAGGATCTGAGCCAAAGTTAGGATACTTTAGATCAAAATTCTTCCAAGCCTCAGAGTCTCTTGGATGTCTCATCATTCCATCATTGTTATTCTCCTCAGCATGCCAAATCATGCTCTTAGCTGTCTATGAAGACATAAACATCCTTTTCAACCTTGGGATCAATGGAAAGTATCGCAAAATTTTTGCAGGCAATTTCTTTTGTGACTTTAGAATAGTTGAACCACGAACACTTGCATTATCCTTACCACTTTCCTTCCATCTAGATGTCTGGCATATTTTGCATTCTTCTCTACCTTCATCTACCCCCCAATATAACATACAATCATTAGGACATGCATGTATCTTAGTGTAATCAAGACCAAGCTTGTTTATGAGCTTCCTCGCCTCATAACTAGATGAGGGGATCTTTGCATGTTCAAAGGCATCATGCAGCAATTCAATGATCATTGACATTGCTTTGTCGCTAAATTGACACAAGATCTTAATGTGATATAATTTCATTAAGAAACACAATTTTGAATACTTGGTACAACCATCATACAACGGTTGCTCGCCATCTCTTAGTAAATCATGAAAATCCTTGACCCCAATAGTTGGTCCATGGTGTGAATCCGGTATACCTCCTCCACCCCCATCTCTAGGTTCAGTTGATGATGGAAAAGGCTCTTCGTTAGCACGCATTCTAGAGAATTCAAATGCATCATTTATCATTGTCTGCATTGGATCTTCATGTGGTATATTTGACATAAGATCTTCATTTACCAAGTTCTCTTGAATTATAGGAGGGCTAACATCAAATTCCCCAGATTCTTTCTCCCCGTGGAAACACCAAAACGTGTAACCTTCAGGAAATTGTTTACTTGTCAAGTGGTCCCACACTTCTTTTCGAGTTCTCGGCTTAAAACCACATGCAACTTTTACATGGGCATAGTATTGTACTCGCACTGGAGTGGTGTTGAAAGGCAAAATCTAAAAAGTCACACACTCTCAATTGATACTCCGGTGTATTGCGTGGCAATTTGATCCAGGACTTATCCATATCTAACTATAACCATATGCAATCAATTAGAGAATAACCAATAACAAAGATATAGAATGAGTATCAGTGCCTAATTGAACAGAATGTTTCAAAATATAATTATCATGAGAAATATAATTATGTTTACTACATGCTAGTAAGGTAGAGTATGACTAGAAGTAGGAACACATGGAAATAAATTCAAACCTTGGTAGTACTACACTACTATATATATATATATATATATATATATATGTATATATATAGTTACCAGATAATTTTCAACGCAGTGTTAATAATTAATATGCAAGAAGGGTACAAGAGGTCAGAGAGAACTTCAGCTCTGAAGAAGACTATACTTGGAAAACCAAATGAAAGGATTGAGATTGTTCACATTTCTTTATTAAGCTGTATATGTCTATATGTGAGAAATAGAAAAACAAGAAACAACAAAAGTTAAAAATATATACTAATAAATAATGGGATGCAAAAAGATAATATTATTATTCACCTCACTCCTTCGTTCTCTTCTAACTTCTTCAGAAAAAAAAGCATCCAATGTTTGTTTGTTTATAATACAGAAAGAAAGACAACAGAGCAGGACTATGAATTGATGGGCACAGCTACCTGAATCGTGACACTTTCCAAACACTATGACCAAATTACTTATAGTTGCTGAAACACTGTAAGCAGTACTTCCTCATATTGGTTACTATGAATTTATCCCTTTCAATCATTCTAATCCAGTTGGGCTTACTGAAGTTAAGGTTGGTGAGGAGTATGAACTTGTCATCACTAATCCAGGAGGTATGTTCCCTTTGAATTATTTCTAGTCTACACAATTTAATTATCTTATAAACTTGGGTAATTTGCAGGTTTATACAGGTATAGTCTAGGAGATATGGTGAAGGTAATTGGATTCCATAACTCAACACCAAAACTCAAGTTTATTAGAAGCAGCAATCTTATACTAACAATTAACATTGACAAAAACACAGAGACTGATTTACACAAAGTTGTTGTAACAGGAGCTAAAGTTTTAGCTAACGAGAAACTAGAAGTTGTTGACTACACTAGTTACATTGATTTATCCAAAGAACCAGGCACTATGTTATTTTATTGGAATTAAGTGGTGAATCAGCTAGTGAAGAAGCACTTGGTGAGTGTTGCAATGCAATGGACAAAAATGCATGTTTTTGCACTGGTTAGAGTTTTTCACGCTACACCAATTTAATTTTGTAATCTTTCCATCTCTTAATAAACAGCAGTGGATTCAAAAGAAATTAATATTGAATAGGTTGATGACGCTATTGGTGGTTTGGCCGGAGGAAAATCACCATTGAAGGGAAGACTCCCTGGAAAATCACCATTGAGTTGCTTTTTACCAACTAGCACAAATAGTCAAAGAATCATAATGCATTGGTGGTTGATCAACATACAGAGACAGAGAAAAGAATAGGATATGAATTTTTATTGTCAGGTTGAGTTTCCCCATCACACCAACAGAAGCTATGTTTGAAACCGTTTAAAAATGTCTCCACAAATTTAGAAAGAGTTCCTGAATATTACTACCAAAAAGCAGTAATTGTTTTACAGGAGTGAAGTTTTCAGTCTTAATGGGCATGGGTATCATTCCTAGAGCCCTTCAATTTGAAATAGCTTAGAAGCTAAAGTCTTGATACTAAAAATTCATTTTTCTTCAATCATCTAGGAGCATTGCAGCACAAACAAAAATCCATTTACTCCTTTGTTTTACCAGCTTGTCTACAACAATAACAACAACCAAAGTTATGTCCTACTTGGTGGAATTGGCTACATGGATCAAATGATGGCATAATATCTTATCATGCTGAGACCATTTAAATCCAAATCTTTCTTAATGGTTTGATACAGAGAGGGGGAGAGAATTACCTATGGTGAAGAACGGCGGAGAGCAAGAAACCACAACGGAGAGGCACAAGCTGGGAAGAGCGGCGGTGAGCGAGTCGTTTCTGAAACTCGGGGCATAATCAAAGCTGGGAAAGAATCTGAGTTTCTTTTAGGGTTTGAGAGATTTATAAAAGAATGAAATGGAGAGCGGAAAGAGATAGAGATACAGAGAGGGGGAGAGAGTTACCGATGGTGAAGAACAACTGAGGAGAGCAAGAAACCACAACGGCGGTGACTGGGAAGAGCGGCGGTGACTGGGAAGAGCGGCGACGACTGAGAAGAGCGGCGGTGACTGGGAAGAGCGGCGGTGACTAAAACTCGGAGCCGTTTGGAAGGCAGTATGCGCGCAGAGTTGAGAGATTTGGGGGAAAGAATCTGAGTGGGGAAGATGGGTTATTTTGGGAGCAGTTTGCGCGCAGAGTTGAGAGATTTGGGGGAATGAATCTGAGTGGGGAAGATGGGTTATTTTGGGAGCAGTTTGCGCGCAGAGAGGGAAAAATTAGGTTCTTACGGGAAACTACACGAGACAGGTGCGCAATGGAGAGAGTTAGGATGCCTTCGGCTTCGTGGATTTAGCGGTGGGTATTGACCGACGGTAAATTCCGGTTTTGAAACCCAAAATCCCTACTTTAGCGTCAGTCGTAGGCACGTGACGCCAACCAAGTGACGTAAAATTCCTTTTTTCTTGTAGTGGATTAATCACCAACAAAGACGGTGAATACTGCCCATCAATAACATGGTAAGGGGAAATATATTTCTTTATCCTACTCGAATATTACTAGAGTAGCAAAAGTAACAAAATATTTTTAGAATATTTTGGAAATTTAATCACAATTGTGATTGAACACAAGACATATGAATGATTAAAATGTGAAAGATCACATAATGGATTATACTTTTTTCCCATATGTGAATAATAATATAGGTCAGTATTTTATTTCAAGAACTTTATTCTTTTGCAAAATCAGTTGCTATAGTGGTTGCTAAAAATAATCATAAAATAGTCATAAAATGGTCACAAAATTAGTTGCTAAACCTGTCACTAAATTAGTCTTTATATCAGTCGCTAATTTTAATATAGTTGCTAAACCGGTCACTAAATCAATTGCTAATTTTAGTCACAAAATCAGTTGCTAAATTGGTCACTAAATTGGTCGCTTATTTCGGTAACAAATTCAGTCTCTAAATCAGTTAGCAACCGGTGATTTAGCAACCGATTTTTTAGCCTCAGAAATTCGGCCGCAAAAACTTGTGGTGACCAATTTTTCCTATATAGCAATCGAAATATTGATCGCTATTTACCCTTTTTCAGTGTTTACCTCTCACCATCCTCTTATCAGATGTGAATATTAGAAATGTAAACTTCAAATTTCCAATTATGGTGCTTATGAAGGATCCCAATTCTTAATACTTGGAAACATACATGCATGCAATGCACATGCTTACATAGTTACATTGCACATGGTCAATTTTGATTTAGGTCACTTCACAAACCTAGAAAACTAAATCATAATTTAAAATATCTCAACCAACAAACATTTTTTATGGAAGAATTATGTGTCTCTATAATATCTGGAGATACTAGGAACAAACTCACTCTATTCAATCACAAAAAAATATATATTAGGTTTTTTTAATTTCTTATTTTATAATGAAAAGGGGAAATAAATATTTTTAAAGTTAATAATTTTTTCCACAAATAATTTGAGGCCTAAATTGCACATTTGGTCATTTATCTTTCGCTTTGGTTTCATTTTGGTCCTTTCTTTTTTTTTCTTGTTTTGGTCCCTCATCTTTTTTTTGTGTCATTTTGGTCCTTTTTTGGTATTTTTCGTCAATTAACTTAACAGACGTCACACTGGTAGCTAACTGCAGACGTGGCGTCTAAGTTGTCCAATCTGACGTGTCACTCATTTAATGACGTGGCAAATAGGGACCAAATCGAAACTAAAAAAAACATAAATGACCAAATTGACAAAAAAACACTCCATGTCCATCTTCATCTTTTCCGACGACACACCACCACCTTCTCCTCCTCACATCCACCACCACCCTCTCCTCCACCGCCACACCAGCACCACAACACCATAACAGAACCCTAAATCTCAATCCCAAATCCTAAATCCCAATCCCAATTCCTAAATTCCCAAAACCATCACTACATCATCATTGAGAAACAATGAAACAATGAAATAACATTGATTGCAACATGATCCCTCTTAAATTTTCTTTCATATGTTACTAGCATGTAATAAGTACTACTCTAGTGTATGGTGTACCTGGTGCCTTTGCTATACATAGCAGCACTGTTTCTGTTTTCAATCATCAATGAAATAGTACCTTTCTTGATCAATGTTTTCTTTCATTTTGCCTATCATGGCTCTTGCATATTTATTGCTTTCTGCTATTTTGTTTTTCTGCGCCTATTTAAAGATGGTATCAGAGCATATGCTCTGATTACCTTGTTTATTCTTTCCTCCTTGTTTTATTTTTTTCGTGTCTCATCATGGCTAGGGGATCTGGTAGTGGACCACAAACTGTACCTGTGAATCCTCCCAAGGATCCTGCTTCAGAACAGTCAAGTCCCTACTATGTGCACCCTAGTGATGGACCTTCCACAGTCACAGTTTCACCTGTCTTAAATGTTAATGGTTCAAACTATCATACCTGGGCTCGTTCCATGATAAGAGCTTTAGGTGGTGAGAACAAATATGACTTTGTTGATGGAACCATAGTTGTTCCTGAGTCTTTTGATCCTAGCTATAAAGCTTGGTGTAGATGCAATTAATATGCTAACACACTCATGGATTATGAACTCAGTTGCTGATTCCATAGCACAAAGTGTTTTTCTTGAAAATGCCATTGATGTGTGGAATGAACTCAAGGAAATATTCTCTCAAGGAGATCTGATTAGAACTTTAGAGTTATAGTGCGAAATATACTCTCTAAAACAAGGTTCATTGTGTCACAGAATTTTTTTGAGTTAAAAGTCTTATGGGAAGAATTAGACACTTACCTTCCTGAACCTGTTTGTACCTGTCCCAGAAAATGTGTATGCCTCACTGGTATAGAGTTAACCCATAAACACCATGAATTGAACAAAACAATACGATTCCTAACTGGTCTGAATGAGAACTTTGTCATGATTAAGTCTCAAATTCTTCTTATGGAACCACTCCCTAAGCTAAACAAAATTTTCTCTATGGTCATCCAACATGAATGACAGTTCTTTGCTAATGATCAAGCCAAAACTGTCATTGCTAATGTTGATACTAGAAAAGGTTTTGGTCGTGGAAAGGGGACTTATCAAGGAGGAAAGAATGGAAACAAGGTGTGTACTCATTGTGGCATAAGAGGACATACTATTGAGACCTGTTATAAGAAACATGGTTGTCCCCCTAACTGGCAGAGAAATGCATCTACTGTTTTTGGTTCCAACGAAGAAGGTGAAGAACAGAAAGTGGATGATGATGATAGCAAGATAGTAGGTATCACCAAAGACCAATATGAGAAACTGGTAAACATTATTCAAGCTGCATCACTTTCACAGTCTTCTAACTACAAGAATTATTGGTTTTTCCGGCCAGGAGTTTCCGGCGGATATGGATCCGCCGCAAAGTTACCGGCGGAATCTACGCATTTCCGGCGGATTTTATCCGCCTCAAAGTTACCGGCGGAATAATTGACCGTTGCGGCGGATTAAAATTCGTCTTGGATTTTGCGGCGGAATTAACGGCTCTTGCGGCGGATTTGGGTTCACAAATTTTTTTTTTTTACGAGATTTTAATTAACTGCCGCAAATGCACCTCCGTCCGCCGCAAATCCCTTAAATCCGCCGGTAACTGCCGTTTCCGGCGGATCTTGCCTTTTGACCGTTTGACTTCGTTTCTCCTATATAAACCCTTTCTCCCCTTCTTCTTTTTTCACACCTCTACCAATACTCTCATTCTCTTGATACGGCACTCGATCTCTTAATACGGCACTCTCTTGAGCATTGTCGGCAGCGGGGTTCCAATAGAGTGGCGTACGTCTCCATTTTTTTGAAAAAAAATTTCCACATTGTCATGAAGACCCCTTCATCTTTTTCGTTAAAAGTAACCCCTTTATCAGCATAAAGTTCATCCTCATTATTTTCACCACAAGAGACATATACGCTCATCAAACGCTCGGTATCATCCTCCAACTTAACAACCCGTCCTTGCAGTTCCTCAAATTTTCTATTTAGAGATTCAATCATCTTTTCAAAAGATGGTTTCTTTTGAAACTTTCTATTTTGAAAATATGGTTGAATCTCTAAATAGAAAGTTTGAGGAACTGCAAGGACGGGCTGTTAAGTTGAAGGATGATACCGAGCGTTTGATTAACGTACGTATATGTCACTTGTGGTGAAATAATGAGGAGGAGCTTTTTGCTGATAAATGGGTTACTTTTAACGAAAAAGATGAAGGGGTGTTCACGACAATGTGGAAATTTCTTTACAAAGAAATGGAGACATACGCCACTGTAATGGAGCTGCTGCCGACAATGCTCAAGAGAGTGTCATATCAAGATAATGGCGTAGGTCTCCGTTTAGGGGTAGCAGACATTAAATATATATTTTACTGTTTTTCCCAATTTTTATTGCTTTAGATTATTTTATTTTTTTGTTTAAAATATTTTATTAATTGTATGGATATTTTTTTGGTGATAATATTTTACTGCTTTTCCCAATTTTTATTTTTTTAAATTAAAAGTTAATTAGTTATTGGATTTTATTTTTTTTATCAATAATTAAAAAAAATTAATAAAATAATATATATTTTTATTAATAAAAGTCAAAATACAGTTTTAATTTTGACCAAATTAAGAAGGGGGACCTTGATTTTACAAATTAGGAAAATAGGGGGATCAAAATCGTCAAATTAAAACTTTGGGGACCAAAATCGTGAGTTGGTCATAATAGGGGGACCAAAACTGTAATTAAGCCTTTTTAATTAAAACGATTTTTTTAAAAAAATAAAATTTATTTTTTAAAAATAATAATAATTTTTTAAAAAAAATAATAATTTTTTTATAAAAAAAAATGGTACTTTGCGGCGGATTTGTGTTTTTTGCGGAGGATGTTGAGCATTTGCGGCGGATCTTTGCAGCGGATTATAGCTTTTGCGGCGGATTATTTGGTGTTTTTAAAAAAAAAGGCGCGATATTTTAATTTGAATATCCGCCGCAAAGTACCACGATTCCGCCGCAAAACTCCGTAAATAAAAAACCCGCGGATTTTAAATTTCAAAATCCGCCGCAAACCTCCATAATCCGCCGCAAAGCACCGAAAAAAAAAACCCGCGGATATTGAATTTCAAAATCCGCCGCAAACCTCCAGAATCCGCCGCAAATCCCTTTTGACCGTTGGGCTGCGTTTTTCTATATATATCCATTCCCCACTTCTCATTCTTCACACTTCTAACAATCCTCCCATTCTCTTCTTAAAATTTCTCTTTTACTCTCTCCCAAATTCTCTCATTCTCTACTAAATCTGTTTTTGAAGTGTAGCGCTTCCTCCCTACGAATTGTCTTCTGCTCTTATTGAGAAATTTTCTCAAGGTATGTTTTTGATATTAGTTAATAGTTTTAGTTTTTAATTTTTTTTTAATATTCGTTTTTAAATTATTTTATAATAATATGAATTTGTTAATGCTTTTCCCAATTTTTATTTTTTTAAATTAAAAATTAATTAGGTATTGCATTTTATTTTTTTTATCAATAATTAAAAAAATTAATAAAATAATATATATTTTTAATTAAAACAATTTATTTAAAAAAATAAAATTTATTTTTTAAAAATAATAATAATTTTTTTTTAAAAAAAATGGTACTTTGCGGCGGATTTGTGTCGTTTGCGGTGGAATTTTAAATAAAACATTTTTTTAAAAAAATTATATTCATTTTTTTTTAAATAAAACGGGTGATTTGCGGCGGATAACGGGTACTTTGCGGCGGATAATTTGTGGCGGATATTGGGTACTTTTCGGCGGATATATTGCGTCAAAAATTTGTCCCCTTTTCCGGCGGATTATCTGCCGCAAATTTGCGGTGGATTTTTCGGCGCCACTAAATCCGCCGCAAGTTTGCGGCGGATAATCCGCCGCAACGCGTTTGCTTCGAGCTGGCTACCGGCAAAAAACTTCCGCCGCAAAGTCCAAATATCCGCCGCAAATTTGGATTTTGCGGCGGATTTAGCCCACCGCAAAGTCCAACTTTTCTTGTAGTGTCTAGCTCAGCAAGTAATTCTGTCAACATGGTGGGAAGCTCTCTTTACTCTTTCAACAATGGCTCAGGTAGTATTTCACACATTTGCTCTTTAAAATCTAGCAGCTTAGATCTATGGATTATTGATTCTGGTGCTAGTGTGCATATATGCTCTTCTCTTAAACATTTCTCAAGTTATGTCCCTATCAAGCCTATTAGCATAAAACTTCCAAATGGACATAAAACTTTTGCCACTATAAAAGGAACAGTTGTTTTTTCTCCTAAGTTATACTTCACTAATGTTTTGTATGTTCCTGAGTTTTGTCTCAACTTGATTTCTGTACCTAGACTCATGATTGACTTACAAGCCAGTGTCCTCTTTGATATTCCTAAGTGTCTTATACAGGATGTGAAGACCAAGGAGATGATTGGTTCGGGTATGATCTTTGAGGGGATGAATGTACTTGGAAATCCAGAAACAAATGGTGTTGTTGCTGTCAATTCCATTGTGACAAGGCCAGAAACTTTACCTAATACTGCCCTATGGAATTTTAGACTAGGGCACCTTTCAAATAAAAGATTGTAAATGATGCATAGTGATTTTACTTCTATCATTGTAGATGAAGGATCTATGTGTGATATTTGTCATTATGCCAAACAAAAGAAACTGTCATACAGTACTAGTGACAATAGGGCTTCAAAGTGTTATGAACTTATCCATTTTGATATATGTGGACCCATTTCTACTCCTTCTATTCATGGTCACAAATATTTCCTAACTGCCTTAGATGATCATAGTAGATACACTTGGATAAATTTGCTTAAAACTAAGAGTGTGGTGAGTAATCATGTGAAAAATTTTATAAACACCCTTGAAAACCAATATGATGCAAGACTTAAAACCATAAGGACAGATAATGGGCCTGAATTTCTAATTCCTGAATTTTATTCCTCAAAAAGCATTGTCCATCAAACCACTTGTGTTGAGACTCTGAGCAAAATGGGAGGGTTGAGAGAAAACATCAACACATTTTAAATATAGGTAGAGCCCTTCTTTTCCAATCCAAACTCCCTTAAAAGTTTTGGTCCTATGCTGTCCTTCATGCTACCTATATCATTAATAGAGTCACTTAGAGTTTTTGGGTGCCTCTGTTATGCATCCACATTAAAAGTCCATAGGACAAAGCTTGACCCTAGGGCCAGAAAATGTGTTTTCCTTTCCTAGGATACAAACCGGGTGTCAAAGGTGTAGTTCTTCTAGACTTGCACAATAAAGAAATTTTCTTGTCTAGAAATGTTGTTTTTCATCAAAATGTCCTACCTTACATTAACCCTCAACCTTTGTCCAAATGGAACTTTTTTTCCCCAAACACAACCCACATTGGACATGACCCTCAAATAGTCACTGACCTTCCAAATATCACTGACCACACTCTCACACCAGTACACAAACACAACCAACCAGCCCCCACTCCAGACCTTTTACCTCCACTTTATGCGGCTGACAGTGCCCCTACATTAATCACACCACAAACAGATGTGCCTGCTAACACGCCCGAGCCATTCACTTCCCAAACAGTATCTCACATAGACCCAATTCCACATCAAACAGCACTTGAAACAACAACAAAACCTAGTATGCCAATGGTTAGAAAATCCTCCAGAGAAAGGCAGCAACCATCTCATTTATCTGATTACATATCCAGCAGCCTCTCAAATGATCATGCTAAAGCTACATCATCTCCAGGTATTAACTATCCTATTTTAAGCTATCATTCCTTTTCAAATTTATCTAGCACACAACTGAATTACTCCTTGTCTTTAAGTTCTATTTGTGAGCCACAATCTTATGAGGAAGCATGTAAAGAGGAATGTTGGAGAGAAGCAATGGAAAAGGAATTGGATTCCTTAATGAAGAATGATACTTGGAAGATTGTTGATCTTCCTCCAAATGTGAAACCTATTGGAAGCAAATGGGTATACAACGTAAAACATAAAGCGGATGGGTCTATTGAAAGATACAAAGCTAGATTAGTTGCAAAGGGCTATAACCAAATTGAAGGTTTGGATTTCTTTGATACTTTTAGTCCTGTTGCAAAACTTACTTCAGTTAGAATATTGTTAGCTGTACCCTCTATGATGAATTGGCACTTGCACCAACTTGATGTAAATAATGCCTTTTTACATGGTGACCTTAAAGAAGATGTTTACATGGAAATTCCTAAGGGTGTGTCTTGTAACACCCTTTTTTCACCCATCGTTTATTCGTAAATTATCAGAGTTTTTCGCGCCAAAAGAGTGTCGCATTTTTCAACGTAAAACAAAACCTCGTAGTTTTCTCAAAACATGCAGCGGAACTATTCAACATCGTTAAAAACATTAACAACCGACAAAGTGCCAAGTACACCAATTACTAAAAGATTCAACATCAACCGGAATATAATTAAAAGTAGTAATCGACCCTTCCCCAAGTGCTACCTATCAGAGCAGACGACACCAGGCAAAAGGAAGACTACAATCTTCACTCGGGCTCACCTATAAAGTAACAACCACAAAAAGGGGTGAGATTCCATACAATATAAGAAGTGTATGAAAGACCACATACAAAGCTCAAGACATCAATTAATCACAGCAAGCAACATCACTCTTAACAGTTAATAACAGCTAAGTATACATTAACACGTCACTTTCACAACAACACATCACTTTAACAACACATCACAATGGCCAAACAACTTCATTCAATCAGTCGTGCAATATGAATGCGATATGAGACTCAAGCAATGCACATGCATGTGGTACCAACCTACGTCACTGGCCAAAGACCTAATTTGCGTCACTGGCACAAGGGCCTAAAATATCGTCGCTGGCCAAAGGCCTAATTTTCTGATCGCTGGAACAAGGCCTAATGTTCATGGTATGCATGCGACTCAATGATGTATGCACAACAGTCAAACAATCACACATCAACGTCACTGGCCATAGGCCTAATTCACATCACTGGCCGAAGGGCCTAAAACAATAGACAACGCTGTAGTCCAACAGTCACACATCAACGTCACTAGTCATAGGCCTAAATCACATCACTTTTCTAAAACATTTAGAATTGACGACCACTTTTTGAAAAAGACACCGGAGACGCCTCAAGGGCATCCCGGGACACCAAAACAACTCCAGGGAACAATGTTAGAAAAATAGTTCAGAATGCCTTAAAATTAGAGTATCCAGTTAGGCACCTGGATAAGATTTCCAAAACATTTTGAAACGCCTCAATCGGACTCCCGAGTCAAAAGTTATTTCGAAAACAGTTTAGGAGAAAACTAAGACATCCTGAAAATGGCGCCCAGCGAAGGGGATCCAACCAAATTTTCGCAAAAGTGAACAATTCGCACAGGAGCAAGAATGGAATGACTCAATATGATTAGGCAAGGCATCCAGCAAAGGCAAGGACCAAAACACCAAGAGAAACAGAATAGGGCTTGCGCCCATGGGTAGGGATCCGAAGACAGCAACACAACACGGAATGGCAACACAGCACAAGTGCTGAATTCCTACAGCAGTACACCTACTTCGGCGAATTAATTAAAATAGCAAACGACTTCGGATTTCAACAAAATACCACTCATTGGAAAGCCCTCTGAGTGTAGTTTCTGCCTATGATTTTTATTTTTCAAAATAAGTATCCAGTTGGTACAGTGTTTCAAAGCACTACACTGTGGTACTAAAATCGGACAGAACTCTCTACCCAGCTTGCAACCAAATTTTCTTTCTCATTTCTTAATGAAATTTCGTGAAACCAGTGCCTATTTTGTAGATAATTAAGTCTACTTTCCAATGAAACAAGAATCGTTCAAAACGGAGTTCAATTGATAACACAAAACCTACAAAAACCGAACCTACTCACAGTTTGATTCCAGAAATTTGACCTAATTTCGGTGACTCATAACTTGAACTACACAACTCCAAATCGAGCGAAACCAGTGCCAAAACGACCGGCTTTAAGTCTATTTTCAAAAAAATCAGCCACATAATTTTTGGATCAACCGAACAGTACCAGTTTTAGGAGGACCGAAACAGTGTCCAGAAATGCACAAAGACCATAAACAAGTAGGACTCATCATGATCAATTCCCAAACAACAATTTCAACACCAGATACTTATGCATTTGCTCAAACACTTGACATGCAAAATCATAAATTCTCAACAACAAATCATCATATGGCAACAATTATTATTATGAGCATAACAACATGTCATTTTGGCATAGGAATGTGAGGAAATCAAGCATATATCAAATTACTCAACAAGGCACACAATCATAGGGCATGCGATTTTTCAAGACAACAATATGGTGATCAAGACACCCTAAAACCCCATATGTAGATCCCTCATAAACCCTTATATTGAATTAAATCCCACCCTTACCTTTTAGAAGAATTCGAAACTCTAGCCTTAGGAATGCCACGAAATTCTAGCTTGCCATTCCCTTCCATGAAATTTGCGAATCCTCCTCTCCCTTGTGCGCCGTTTTCTTTCTCTCTTCTCCTCTCTCTATTTCGCAAGCTCCCTTCTCTTTTTCCTCTCACTCTAATTCGCATATCCACTAATCCCTAGCCTAGGCGCTTCTCCTATGCGCCTAGCTAGCGGGCTTGGATCACGGGCTATTTACTTATTAACTGGGACACTCCTTACTCAAGGCCTCCTACTTAGGTTTCGCTAATGCTAACCCCTCATGGACCAACCCATACTAATCATGTAGTAATAATTAATTCTATTATTATTTTTACGACTTAATCTCTATTTAATTAAATCCACCAAATAAATCTAATTAAATAAATCACACAAATAATTAAATAAGCATTTAAATGAAAATGGGGTGTTACATGTCTTTTGACAAAGAAACCAAAGTGTGCAAATTGCAAAAGTCTTTGTATGGCCTCAAGCAAGCTAGTAGGAAGTGGTATGAGAAATTGACCACATAGTTGCTTAATGAAGGGTACAAACAGCCCAACTCTGATCATTCTCTTTTCATTCATGAAAAGAATGAGGAATTCACAATCTTGTTGGTATATTTTGATGATGTTATACTAGGTGGAAATTCAATAGAATTAAAGTTATATTAGATGATGCTTTCAAGATAAAAGACCTTGGGACTTTGAAATACTTTCTTGGTCCTGAGGTGGCAAAATCCAAAACAGGAATCACTATCAGTCAAAGAAAGTAGTGTTTTGATCTTTTACATGAGACAGGACAGCTTGCTGCCAAGCCTGCTTCTACGCCTCTAGGTGCCAATACAAAAATTTATAATGATTCTGCTGAGCCATTTACAGTTTCTGGTTTGTATAGGAAGTTAATAGGAAAGTTGTTTTACTTGACAAATACTAGACCAGACATAACTTTTGCAGTACAATAGCTAAGTCAGCATGTGAATTCGCCTACTGCTACACATTTTAATGCTGTTTGTATAGTTTTGAAATACTTGAAGGGAACACCAGGTCGTGGCTTGTTCTTCCCAAGAGATTCAATATTACAAATTTTTGGTTTTAGTGATGTAGATTGGGCTAACTGTGTGGACACTAGGAAATCAGTTTCAGGCTATTGTTTCTTTCTGGGGTCATCACTTGTGTCATGGAAAACAAAGAAGCAACAAACAGTGTCTAGATGATCCTCAGAAGCTGAGTACCGAGCTCTATCTACTACCACTTGTGAACTACAATGGATTCTTTTCTTGCTTGATTAATTAAAGGTCAAATGTGACAGGCCACCCGTACTATATTGTGACAACCATAGCGCTATCCATATAGCAGAAAACCCAGTGTTCCATGAAAGGACTAAGCATCTTGAAATTGATTGTCATTTGTGAGAGAAAAATTGCAAAATGGGCTAATGAAGCTACTGCCCGTTTCTTCAAAAGGACAGCTAGCTGATTTTTTTACTAAGGCTTTGGCTCCTTCCTTATTCAATTCCTTTATTTCCAAGCTTGGCATGATAAATATTTACCATGGTCAAGCTTGTGAGGGGATCTTAGAATTGAAGGACAAAATTAGTGAGAGGTCACCATCGGGCGCTGGCACCATAATTGGTAACACAACAGTGGCAGGCAACAAAGCACAGGGCACAGGTGCCACAAATAGAGGAACCACAGATGACACAAGATTAGGCGCCCTTGGCAACATAGTTTGAGGAGTAACTGATGACACAGCATCTGGCGCCCTTGGTACTAGCACATGAATCAAATGTTTGGACTGTAGCGATACTTGGAGCCTTGGCATCTGGGGCATCACTAGGCGCCCTTCACACCGGCGCAGTGTACCAGGAGAGAGGAAATGCCATCTTTGGCACATGTGAAGAAATATACCCCTTGGATACCGGTTGATACCAATAGCTGGCACAAGGGTGTGCAACGGTTATAAGCATATCCTCTTAGATTTTCTTTCATATTTTACTACCATGTAATAAGTACCAAGGTTCTAAAAAATGGTCCGTTACGCCGAAAGCGGCCGCGACAAAACTGTCTCGGTAGTGACCGTTACCGCGACAAAACGGCCGTGACAAATAATTTTAATAAAATCTATGTATTATTGTGATTAATTCACACAGCGGCGCCCGCGACTTGTAACACAACAGCCGCAACGACCGAAAACGCGAAAGCCTTAATGCGACCGTGACCGCGATCACTATTTAGAACCTTGATAAGTACTACTCTAGTGTATGGTGTACCTGGTGCCTTTGCTATATATAGCAGCACTGTTTCTGTTTTCAAACATCAATGAAATAGTACCTTTCTTGATCAATGTTTTCTTTCATTTTTGGCTCTTGCATATTTATTGCTTTCTGCTATTTTGTTTTGCTGCGCCTATTTCAAGAATCCCTTCCATTGTTATGGTTTGTATTCACTGAGCATCATCATCACAACGCCTTTTTTTTCTTTTTATTATTTTCTTTCATTTCAAAACTCAAATCGAAGGTTCCTATGGAGGAAGCGCCATAAATCAGTGCGTTTTTACTTCAAGTTTGCTTTTGTAAATTGAATCGAGATCAAAATCTAATTACCAACCAAGCGCTTCTATTAGGATTTGGGGATTTAGGGATTTAGAGATTTAGTTTTGGGTTCCAGGGTTCTGTTATGGTGTTGTGGTGACGGTGTCGCGGTGGAGGAGAGGGTTGCGGTGGATGTGAGGAGGAGAGGGTGGTGGTGGCTCGCGGGAGGTGGTGGTGGCTAGCCGGAGAAGATGAAGATGGAGATGAGGTTTTTTTGTCAAGTTAGTCACTTATGTTTTTTTAGTTTCTGTAACACCCCGGTATTTTTATCGAGTAAAAATACTCAAGTGCACCATTCCTAAAACATCAGAGATATATTTCCTGTTTAAATACTGAACACCACTATAAAATTTTCACTGAACAACAACAGGACAGTCTTAAACATAAATAAGACCACAAACCATTAGTGAAATACAGTGTTCAATATCGTACAAGAAACCGGAAATAAATACATAACGCTAAAGACAAAATGTCTCGATACACAGATAACAAGGAAAGATATACACTTAAGAATAAAGCTAAGTCTTCAGCAACCATCCAAGTACCACCTACTTGTGCCTCTTGGATCTCCACTTTCCCTGTTTATCTGTAAAACAACAACATATAAACAATGAGATACAATCTCAGTGAGTTCAACCGAGACCCCTACTAACACTCTCGGTCCAATTTTACAACCATTCGAACACGACACCGACTGCGCGAACACTAAGCTGCGACAACTTATTACAACAAAGTACGACACCGACTGCGCGAATGCTAAGCTGCGGTGTATCGCACGACACACTTTTTAATATAATGCCGACTGCGCGAACGCTAAGCTGCGGCTAACTTGTTATAACTTGGTACGGCACCGACTGCGCGAACGCTAAACTGCGATGAACCGCACTGTAGGACACCGACTGCGCGAACGCTAAGCTGCGGTGTATCACACAACAAACAATTTAACATAACACCGACTGCGCAAACGCTAAGCTGCGGCGATCCCCCTTACCAATAGTACTTCCCCTATTGGCACAGGGCCTAAGGTAAGGGATCATGACTGCCCCGCCTAGTATGTTAACATGGGTCGTCACCCAACTCAATATATGTTAAATATATCTACACTCGATGACCTGTTAGTTCACCTATACTCAATGAACATTTAGTCCATCTACATTTGACCGTCAATCGAACATAATACCCGCATTGGGCCGTTCCCTATAGTCGATATAATATATATATATATATCGTGAATCGTAGACCGGTTTAGACGAATAAATAATAATCATCCCGCGTCAGTTATACCATACCACGTAGGACTCATAGTCCGCTTTATTATTAATAAAACATATCTGCACAGGAGTACTATTATTTCGGTTTATGGAAACAATTTATAACTTCAAATCATTTTATAAAGCCCTTTTTAATTATACTCAAAATCATGGCATTATAAGCCTAATATCATTGGAAAAGGGTTAGGAAAGGATTCGAAGAGGAATGGAATCTGTAACACCCCCTTTTAAAAATATAAATAAACGCGCAGTTATCAAAGTATCACGAGGGCGTCACATTTTTTTTTTCAACACATAAAAATTTCCAAAGTTACTTTAAAATAAATCCTCAAAACAAATACAAGTAACCTCCAAGCAGCGGAATCACAAAATTATTTAACATCTCCAGAACAAATAAGACACCAAGTCGAACTCCAAAAATAAATAGGCATTAAGCCAAAACTCTCAAAACAACCGAAACAGTTTGCAAAACGAAAAACTAAATCCCGCCCCGGTGTTACACATCAGAGCTGACATGGACACAACGAGAAGGAAAGTACACCTAATAGATCCTCCACGGGCGCTAACGATCACCTGCAGCGTTGCCACATAAGAGCAACATTCCGAGCAGAAGGGGTGAGCTTAACAGAAATAATGAGTGCATGATAGCAATATATAGGCAGTAGGTAAGTCACCGTAACACAGAAGGTCAATACATCATAACACCACGCAAACTCAAACTATTTAATTAATGGATATTACATCATCATGTCTCGTTATAACTCACCTCATAAGATACCACGTATTGTAGCATCACAGCTACCTCGTAACGAAAACATCACACGAGACACCGACTCGTAACACAGAAAGTCAACAACCAAGACACGTTACATATTTATGTATGGACTATGCAACAATGCAACCCCTCTGGGCATATGCATGCGGTACCGATCTCGTAAAATAAGCCACGACGGGCAAGAGGCCGAAGCCTATACCACCAAAAATAATCTCAAAGAGGCCGAAGCCTATACCACCAAGAAATGCATATGACAATGCGACTCATGACTCATGCACCAATTACCCCAACTCAAAATATTTAGTTCACAAATACTATATCATCATATCTCGTTTTGAAGCATTTATAACAATATCACGTGTTGTAGCATCACAGCTACCTCGAAATTCTCATCCGTTCACAGTATCATTACAATAGGGAAACAACACCTCTAGGACAAGAACAACGCCCGCATTTACTTAAAATAACTTTCACATAACCGTGACTCGAAAGGTATAGGAAAACAGTGCCTTTAAATTCAAGGCAACAGCACACTTAGATTTAAGGAAAAACAGCACATTAAATTTAAGCAAAACAGCACGTTTAATTTAAGGAAGACGGCACATTAAATTATAAAGAAAACAACAGCATTAGCACTTTTAAAACAGCAACAGTAATATTTATTTTACAGTGACAGCAGTGTTTATTTTATAGTAACAACAACTCGTAAATATAGAAACGGCACTTTTTAAGTATAAGGAAACAGCACTTTAAATTGGAGTAGACAGCACATTTAAATTTGAGTAAACGGCACATTTAAATTGAAGGAAACAGCACTTTAATTTTTAAGTGGACAGCACCTTTAAATTGAGAAAAACAGCACATATTTGATCAAAAACAGCAAGAAAAACAGTGAGAAAAACAGCAACATAATTACTCCAAAAACAGCAGCAAAACAGTGAGAAAAACAGCAACATATAACCATATTTTTAAAAACAGCAACAACACCTCATTTTCTAAAAAAAACAGCAACATGTAACCATATTTTTAAAAACAGCAACAACACCTCATTTTCTAAAAAAAACAGCAACATACAACCATATTTTTAAAAACAGCAACAACACCTCATTTTCTAAAAAAAAACAGCAAGATACAACCATATTTTTAAAAACAGCAACAGCACCTCATTTTCTAAAAGAAACAGCAAGACAGCAACATTTATCTTTATACAAAACAGCAGCAGCAACATTTGGAAAACAGCGACTTAGACGGAATTCCTTACGCAACTTGCGGCCAATTTTTCTTTCTCATTTCTTAATGAAATTCGGTGGAACCGGTGCCTACTTTGTAGAGAATTCAGTCTATTTTCTAACTAAACGAGAATCATTCAAAACGGAATTCAATTGAGAACACAAAACTTGCAAAAACCGAACCTATTCACAGATTACTTCCAGAATTTGACCTAACTTTGGAGACTCGTAACTTAAGCTACACAAATCCAAATTTAACCAAACCAGCGCCAAAATGACCAGAATTAAGTCTATTTTCTAACAAAATATGTCCCATAATTTTTCGACAAACGAAAGGTTTCCAGTTTTAAAAATACAGAACCTATGTCCAGAATGCTCCCAGATTATTAACCTAACTTGTAGGGCCTATAACTAGAGCTACACAAATCCAAACCGAACGAAACCGGCACCAAAACGACCGGCGTGAAATCTATTTTCACAAAAAATTAAACACGAAATTTTTGGACTGGCCGAACAGTCCCAGTTTCACGAAAACCGAAACAGTGTTACGCACTACATCTCAACATTTTACAAACACAACATTACACACCAAATCAATCAATTAGACATCCTCAATTCAATCTCAATCACTCCATCACATATCCTCATCATCACAAAACATGAAAATCGACCCTAAAGCTCATCAAATCACCCAACTCAATATTCAATTTTCTTATCTCATGTAACAACCACAACACTAATTGATTTTACAAGCCCTAACTACCCATGCACCCATCATAAACCCATTATCAAAGTTAAACCCACCCTTACCTCAAGAATTGATTGAAGATGAGAACCCTTTTCACCAATCACCAAGAACCACAGCAACAAGCCTTGCGATTTTCTTCCTCCAATTCGCGAAAGTCCCCCTTTTCTCCTTCTCCTTCACGCCGTGCTCCCTTTCTTTTGTTTCTACGTTTCTCTCCTTTCTTTTCTCTAAAATTCGCTAATGATCACTAAGACCCTAGGTTTTGCTTCACCTAAGCGTTTAGGTTAGTGGATTTGGGCCATGGGCCTTCCTCCACATCACGAAACCTCTTTTTGACCGAAATACCGAATTCCTCGAAATCTTTCCTGAACACTATTCATCTTCTTCTTCAACCTCAACCCACTATTCACACATAACCTCAAATCTTGATTTTCGAATTTCACCCAATCAAACCTTGATTCTTTCACTCCAAGCTAGTACCCAAGCCTCCATTTGAACTCCCTTAACCTTCAAACCGCTTTATTGAAGAAGATAGCTCTCAAAAATGTCACCTTGAGCTTCAAACCGAAAATGGTAGATTCGTGTAGAGTGAGTTGATGATGATGATGTTCGTACCAAATCGAAGAGGAAGTAGCGCTGAACGTTTTTCGTGTTGGAAGGAAGTCGTTTTGATGAACCGAAATCTCTCCTTTTTCCTCTTCTTCCTCCTTACCCTTTCTTTTCTCTTCTTTTCTTTTTCCTTTCTTTTCTCTCTTTTCTCTCTGTTTCCCTCTCTGTTCGCGTATCCCTCTTTCTTTTTCTCTTTTTAATTCTTTTCTTCCTTTTAACGCACACAAACTTAATTATTTATTTAATAAATAAATAAGTGGTAACGTGGTCCAATTACTATATTGATCTAAATCTCTTATTTCGATTTCAAAACTTCCTTGACCCGTATTATCCCGTTAACGATCCGATGACAACCAATAAATAATTTTTGCACTCAATAAATTTACCAGTCAAGTACTAAATTAATTTAATTGGGTTAACACCCAAATAATTCTACTAATTATTTTGAGGATGTTACAGTTTCAATTTGCTCCCTATTTGCCAAGTCATTAAATGATGACACACACAAAAAAGATGAGAGACCAAAACGGGAAAAAGAGAAGATAAAGGACCAAAATGAAACTAATGGAAAAAATAAAAGAACAAAAGTACAATTTAGCCTAATTAGAGATATTTTATTTTTGAAGGATATGATGTGATGCTAATACATTTGTCGCTTAATCGGCTCTTGAACTAAAAATCTAGGTTTTAAGATTAAATTTCTTATATAAGAAATTTTCCAATGTTTTCACCAAATAAACAAATTATTGGTGGCAATTCCTTGGAACTCGAATACATTATCTGAATTTTTTGATCGCCACTGTTACTGAACAAAAGGACTGATTTCATGGGATTGCTGGAATACATGGGATTTCATGGGAATACCATGGGGACTTTGGGATTATGCTTGGGATTGGGACCATCAGGAACAAGCCTCAATGGTCTAAACTTTAAAGCAGATGACATCTTCCTGTTTTGCAATTCATTGAGACACCTTCCATTCGGAAAGCATGCAGGGTCTGAAATATAGCCAGAAGTCTCACTTGTAAAAAGCAAGCAAATAAGAACAAAGCAACATGGTAGAGGTAGGAATAATGGATTTTGACGCCATTGGTTTGCTTTCAGATTGTGGCGACATTGACAGTGGTAAATAAATATATCTATAACTATATAAAAAGTAAATACGGTCTCCAGTTAAAAACAAAAGTAAATATGGTCTATTGTAAGACCACCACATTAATGTCTTCCTCACAATTCATTTCCATCTTTTTAACTGCACCTCATTTCCAACTTTTTAACTCCACCTGTTTGTGGTGAGTTTTCTCTCTCTTAATTTCCTTTTTTTGTAGTGAGTTTTCTCTCTTTTAACATTGATTTCCATTAACTGCACCTCATTGTAGTTAGTTTTCTCTCTTTTAACATTGATTTAATGAACATTGATAGCATTTAAGTTGTTTGTAAATTCCATCAGTTTTTACATGATCTTTCACTCTCATATCACATACACCGCTTATTTAATTAGTTATTTATTTTTATCTATTTGTAAATTTTTCTTTGGCTAATGACACGCCTTTTTATATTACGGATCATTTTATGCTTCGAAGATATATTCACTACTCCTTTTAATTGTAACGTGTAATTCTTCATTCTTATTTGATTTTTTAATTCTAAGAAGCTCATAGTCTCATATCTTTTTAAACATTTTGTGTGTGAGGTCGGCAAGATGGCCTTGCTTTTGACGATCATGTCGTCCAAGTAGAACTCCACAACTCGGCTAATCTGTTTTTGGAATACCTGGTTCATCATACGCTGGTAGGTAGCACCGGCGTTCTTCAACCCAAAGGGCATAACTCGGTAACAGTAATTGCCTTGGTCTGTCACGAAGGCAGTCTTCTCCTGATCAGGAGGGTACATTGGTATCTGGTTGTATTTGGAGTTAGCATCCAGAAACGACAACAAACGGAACCCCGGAAGCACTGTCAACCAACATGTCTACACTCGGAACTGGAAACACGTCCTTGGGCTAGGCCTTGTTTAGGTCCGTGTAATCTACGTATATTCGTCACTTGCCGTTGCTTTTCTTGACAAGGACGACATTGGAGAGCCACGTGTACTTGACTTCCTTGACGAATCCAGCATAAATGAGGTCAAAGACAAGTTTTGCGGCGGACTCGGCCTTTTATGTTCTTTCTGAACCCGTCTCCGCTGGGCCACCCACTTTGCTTCAGGGTTCACCACGAGGTGGTGGCAGGTGACCTCGGCTGAGATACCAGGCATGTCGGATGCGGACCACGCGAAAAGGTTGGCGTGCTCACAGAGGTAGGTGAGGGGACTTCTCTTCACGTCTTTAGGGAGGTCGGTGCCGAGCTTCACCGTCTTTGCTGGGTTGTCACCCAGTGCTACTTCGATGAATTCTCCGTGAGGCTCGGGCCGCTTAATCCTCTTCTTCAACTCTCTGGCGAGCTGATCATCATGTTCGTCTTCTGAACTATTCGGGTCGTAGCGTGCATCGAGATCGACCAAGTTGACCTCGGATCCTTTGTGAGCTACCTTAAGTTTTTTCTCTGCCTTTCCTTCCGACCCGATGGAGAGGCGGTGGCATCTCTTTACTGCTTCCAGGATCGGAATCCAAGGCTGCAGTTGGTAGAGTTGTTCGTTGAAGTCGTCCCCTTCCGAGCTTGAGGTCGAACTGGTGGTGTGTACCTGCAAACACTTTGAGGCCAAAGTCAGCAGTCAGAAGTGAAGAGGAGGTACAAATGAGCGAAGCTTACCTGATAACTGAGGGTGATGCCGTAATTATAGGCGCAGAGAGGGGGTCGCTCCTAACCTTGGTCGAACCTGGGCCGTAGGATCAGGCGAGGCTGATCCTAGCCGTTGATCTCGCTACCGCCTCCGTAGGCGCTGTTTGGGCTGGACTCAGTACTGGATTTTGGGTCTTCCCTTTTGGCCCAGTCCGAAAGAGTTCTATTCCAAATTACACTTACTCCTAACTATGTTGATTTTATAGTTTTAAGTTCTCATCCGTTTTGACCGGAGAGATTATCAAATTGAGGCATATATAATTTGCCATGCACCTTTATTTTATTTTATTTTTTTGACCAAACCTTTATTTTATTTATCTTTGCTTACAAATAATACTTATTGCCCGCCAGTTATTATTATCCATTCGGCAAGGGGTATTTCTATCAAAGCTACCCCTATGGGGGCTAATTTAGTGTTGTTAGAAGGTGCGAGCGACGAGGACAACTTTAAGGGTTTTGTCGAAGAAGCAAAAGACTGGTTATATCATGCTTGGTATCCTGATTTTTTCTCTAAGATCATAGAGTCTGTAGGGACGTATATGTATGCTGATGATAATACAGAAAAGAGAAGGTCGTATGATGTTGCTCGTTTCTTAATTCGCACGTATTCAACAGAGTGTTTGAATCAAACCATTAACGTAAATATCAACAAGGTTCCTTTTTCTATTAAAATTGTGGAGGATTGGTGTGGCCCTCTTCAATGGAGCTCTAGGGTAGCAAATGATCAGGAAAGCAGTTCACCTTCTCTCTGTGATAAATGGGTTGCAGAGGAAGAATGGAATGATAATTTGCGGTCGCCGGCGACGGAGAAGAGGAGGAGGACGGTGATGGAGGTGTGATAAACTCCAATTTAGTGTATTTATAGAGATATTTTTGGGTCACTTTAAGAGCAATTATATACTAATTATATAAATCACTAACTTAATTTGCTCTTTATTTTGCAGAAAGAAAGAATATATGAAAGAGATATAAAAGTCCATTTTGCAGAGAAAAGTCTAAATCATGGTTAAAACTCTTGGAGACTACATTAGAGAGGAAGAGGCACAAAGGAATTTAGAGAAGTCATCTTGGTATATGTCTCAATGCCAGATTCCAATTTCTCCTCCTTCTTATGAACCTTATTTAGACTATTGGGATGACTATGAGCCACCTTCTTATTCCTCCCACTGGGATAATTATGAGTCACTACTAGTGCAAAGGCAAGAGGAGGAAAAGCCAGATGTCAATGAGGTCTTGGCCAAATTAATGGAGCAAACAAATGAAAGACTTGATAGAATTCAGAAAAATATGGACGAAAAGTTTGACCACATGGAGGATCAAATTAGAGTCATGGATGAAAAATTTGATAACTTGGAGAATCAATTGTCAAAGATTATTGATATGGTAGCAACTCAGTTGGCTCAAGAAACTCTTTATTTACAAACTAAGTCTACCCCAAATGAAGAATCTGAGCAATACAGAGAAAGTATTCTTAGGAGTGATGACGAATTCTATATGGAAGATAATCTAGAGGAGGAAGTTCTCAATAAAGATGAAAAGCCTCCTACTGAAGGAGTCAAATCAAAATAGTGACTCCTACTGAAGGGAGTCAAATTGAGACAACAGATTCCACTGATGAAATCATTTTTTAGGAGAATGAGAAAGATCCATTGGTTCATAATTTGGAGGAAGAGGAGAAAACCCCAAATTTTGGGCAAATTGTTTTAACTATTGGTGATGTTGTGATTGAGGTTCATAAGGGAAAGGTAACTCTAATGAGTGGTAAAGAGGAGGATGTGATTAAAGCTTTAAATTTCAATGAAAATTTCTCTCTTTTTACCTCTCCTTATTTTGATGATGTGGTTGAAACCCAACATTTCTGGTGATTTAAGGATGCAGGACCTTTTGGAAAAAAATTCTTAGCAGGATTCTAGCATAATGGTGGGTGAAGATAAAATAAAAATGTCACCATACTTTGAAGTTCAACCACCACGTGGAAAAAGAAAGAATAATGTGAACCACCTTGTTAGAAAGCTAAGAAGGTGAACTGCGTTAGATGTCAAATTTTCCCTTGGAGAGCCACCTGATTAAGCACTAATTATCGTCAGGCTCACGACGTTAAACAAGCGCTTCGCGGGAGGCAACTTGTGTTTTATTTTCAGTTATTTTTATTTTGCTTTTGTTTTGTTTTGTTTTTAGGATTAAGCTCCAACTACAAGCTCTCTCAGGGAAGTCTCTCTTACTCTCTCTCTCTCTCTCTCTAATTTATTTCTTTTGGTTTCTATTTGATTATTTTGCATTGAAGACCATGCTTCATGCTAGTGTGGGGGAGGAGAGTTTATTTTGTCACTTGATCTCTATTAATGCACATACCCACCATATATATTAATAGCATTTTTTTTGGCTTGTTTTGAATGAATTATGCTTAATGTTGAAAAAAATAGAGATTTTTCCTTTAGGGGATCACATAAGTAATTTATTTGACAGACTTCTGCTTAATTGTAACTGTGAGGTTGTCCTTAGGAAGCTGATAATTAGCATTTGTGCATGTTGAATACTGATAAACTCTAATTTAGTGTATTTTTAGAGACATTATTGGGTCACTTTTAGAGCAACTATTACTAGTTATACAATTCATTGACTTAATTTTCTCTTTATTTTGCAGAAAAAAGAAAATAAGATAAAAGAGTGAAGATTTACTTTAAAGCCACTGAAAAGCCAAAATTATATATATTAATGTATATGTGTGGGCTTGAATTTTAAAAGAGCATGGAATTTTAGTTTCAAAAAACTAGCAGCAGCCCACAGCCTGATTAATTGAAGAAAAGGCCACATGGCCTAGTGGAGGAAATTAAAGGCCCACTCTTTAATTGAAGAAAGAAAGGATGTGTTGGTGATAAAAGGAAGGCCAGCACACGTGATTGAGGGGGAATTCAATTACTCAAACCTAGGCTAAGAATATAAAAAGGAGGAGCCGCGAACATACAGAAGGGAATCACGCACTAACAGCCGAAAACGACGGAAACAGTAGGACGGCAACAGTACAGGGAGAGTGAGGAGGAAGTTTTGGGTACCCATTCTTGACACCGTGAGAGAGTTTTGGAGCAGGAAAAAGAGACTGAATATTCAGAATAAGAATTTCTTTGATTTCCGGGTTATTTTTATCTCTGTAATTCATGACTCTAATTCCTATTTTATTGTTCTTTATGATTTTGGATAGCTAAATCATCTTCTAGGGTCTTAGGTGGATCTTGCATGATTAGAGACCTTTTTATGTTCTAATTTCTGGTTTGAATTCCTGTTTTTATTTTAATTAATATTGTCCTATTGTTTTTATCACATGATTTGGATTAGCTACCCTTTGCATGTTTATAATCAATTAGTGGATCAGCGACCGTACTGCAATTAGTTGGTGGACCTATAGGATAATTGGGGCTATAATTAGGGCATGACCAAACCATAATTTAGTCTTCCAATCATTCAACCTTTTTGCTCTTTATGCTTTTCCTGAATTTAAATTCTTGCATGACCAAACAAGGGTTAATTTAGCAAAAAGAATATTAATCGCGAATGACCAAACAGATTAATAGTTTTAGTAAAGGGATTGGTAATTAAGTAAAATAAGGGAATTCAGGTAGGATTAGACATAGGGGGAATCGAAGCTTGCCAGTGAAACTGTGATCCTAGGCCTCTCTCCATTTACTAAATCTAGTATTTTAATTATTGTTATTTATTTATGTTTATTTGTTTTCATTACAACTCAATTATTAGTTCGTCTAAACAATAGACAATCTTGATTAGTTTGGTACTTGTTAATTAATCCCTGTGGAGACGATATGTAACACCCCAATAAATTCTAACATATAGAATCATCGAAATGCACTAAATGGCATACATCAAAACATAAGACTTGTACAAAATCCTGGTGTTCAATACTCAAAACATAAAGTAGCGGAAACGATTTACAACTTAAACAATGAAAGTTATACAATCGGTAACATAGAAATAAATAAATGGGACAAAGGTCTAAGACATGAAAATCAGTCTTCAATGACTCCAAGAGTCGCACCGGCTAACCATGCTTCGTCGCCTTTGCTTTCCCCTGTTTCTCTGTAAAAACCACAAATATGAAGGGTGAGATAAACATTATCTCAGTGAGTCCTATCGAGACCCCTTACTAACTCTAGCGGTTCATTATGCTTTACTTTGAACTCGTGGTCCTAAAAGCAACCACGTGGAAATATATTAAGTTCCTGTAACCTTTATGCTCATGGCCCTCCTAAGCGACACATGAAGCATACAATCTTTTGTTCCATGTTTTTAGCATAACACCTCAGTCTATCTATTTTATAGGCACTTCTTTGACTTTGGTGAACCCATCCCGCTATTTCTAGTGGGCGAAACATTCTTGAGTCTAGGTTTTGGGGCTCATGACTTCCCCTCCCCTAGTATGCTAACCTCTAAGGGTCGTCACCCTTTTCCTATTGTATTTATTATACATTATGTATCCATGTACCCGCAATGGGCTGTTAGTCATTTCAGTCAAGTACCGTGTATCATTATCAGTCAATTACTGTGTATCATTATCAGTCAAGTACCGTGTATCATATCAGTCAAGTACCGTGTATCATATCAGTCAAGTACGTGTATCATATTATTCAAGTACCGTGTATCATATTATTCAAGTACCGTGTATCATATTATTCAAGTACCGTGTATCATATTTCTTGACACATGTTCTCTCGCGTCCTCTAAGTACGGTCTCCTATTTTGTTCATAATACACGAGTTTTCTATTAAACATATTCAATCTCATGATATCGGTATCTTTACATTGTTGGGGGACCTTAGGGAGTGGATTAGAAGGAGATTGGAATCATTTGGAATGGATAAAAAGGTACTTTGAATTTGAAGATCAGGAAGTCTCACACGACCCGTGCGTGTAGGCGCACGACCCGTGTGCAGTTGAACAAGTTGTAGAAGATTTCCAGAAAGATACGCACGACCCGTGCGACTAAGCGCACGATCCGGGGGTTGTGAATAAAGTTCCAGGAAGATACACACGACCCGTGCGTATAGGCGCATGATCCATGTGTATTTAAAAAAATCAGTTCGTATAGCATCAGATGGGGGCGCACGACCCGTGCACAGAGGCACACGATCGGTGCGTCTCCATCAGTTTTCCAGAAAACAGACTTTTCATGAGCAATTCCATTCTGTTCCGATTCCAAAATCTCTTCCGATCGAGACCCAAACTTAAACATGCATTGAAACAGTATATCATAGCAATCCCAATCAATTCAATCCAGTACACCCAAACAATCAATCAAACAATCCATAGTTCAAATCACAATTTTTGGGAAAATGGTTTTCGATAAAATTCCTTTCGGTACCAGAAACGTGTGACAATAGTTTTTGAAAGGTAAAGACTCAGAAACACACACATATCCCCTAAGCGAGTTATAGAACTCACCTTATTGTGATGACAACCACAGCTCAACTCGAAAGCAAGGCTCCCGAAAGACCGAAATCCCACAAACGATCCCCGATAGGCTCCCAACTTTAAACTCGAACTCACCCTCAACGAAACAGCCTCTGAAACCCTTTCTAATCTACTCAAATACACAAGGTAGGTTCTGTTTTACTTCAAGCTAGCCTGGACTTTGACATGCAAGCTTCCAATCTTCTCAAAACTCCATTTTCTCACTTGGAGCTTTGATGTTTCAGCAATGGTGAAATGGGAAAGGAGGTGAATGAGTAGTCATAAGTGGTACCAACGTGAAGAGAACGAAAAATGGAGGAGAATGGTGTGAATATGACTTACATGCAAGCTGAATCCAGAAACTTCTCTCCTCTCCTTCTTCCTCTCCCTTGCTCGACTTTCTCTCCTCTCTCTCCTCTTACTTCTTTGCTGTTTTTTTCAGAAAATGAGGGAAATGAAGTGTGTGGGAGTGGTTTGGTCAGCTGAGGGGTAGCCACTTAAGGTTGAGAAAAGACTCTTCTACCCTCCCTCATTAGCATTTCATTTAACTCACCTCTAATCCAACACTTACACTCAAATCTCTACACTTAGCATAAACTACTAATTATGTTTAAACAAAAATGTTATTTAAATCAATCCTCACCTAAGTGAGTAGTTCATGTTAATTTAATGATCTCATAGTTAACATCTCGTGCTGGATCGATTTGGCCTACAATTCGCCCTAACCTTTTTCGCTAGTTTAAATAAATTAAATTAGCTAATTAGGGGATGTTACAATCACCCCAACTTTTAAAATTTTGTCCTCAAAATTGACAAAACGTACCTCAGTCGAAAATATGGGGATATTTCACCCCGCATGTTTTCCTCCACTTCCCATGTCGCTTCGTCGGGTGAAGCACCGTCCCAAAGCACCTTGACAATAGGAACTGATCTTGTCCGAAGCGTCTTCTCGCCACGTTCGATGATCCTGATTGGAGTAGGCTGATAAGATAAATCCGGTCTGATGTCAATCGATTCATAACTTAATGGTTGATTTGGATCATGAATATACTTCCTTAACTGCGATACATGAAACACATCATGTAATCTGGACAATTTTGGAGGTAATGCAATGCGATACGCTACCGGCCCAACTCGCTCGATAATCTGGAAGGGTCCGACATACCGAGGACTGAGCTTCTTCGCTCGCAAAGCAATACCGGTCCCGATGGTTGGAGAAAGTCTCAAAAAGACATGGTCTGCTTCTTTGAATTCCAACGACCTTCTTCTCTTATCCACATAACTCTTTTGTCGACTCTGCGCGGCTTTCATCCTTTCTCTTATCTGATGGATCTTCTCTGTAGTCTCACGGACCAAATCCGGTCCCAACAATCTCTGCTCACCTACATCCCACCAACACAATGGTGTTCTACACTTCCTTCCATACAATGCTTCATATGGAGCCATTCCGATACTAGAATGGTAACTGTTGTTGTACGAAAATTCCACCAATGGAAGATGATCCTCCCATCTGCCTCCACTATCGAGTACACAAGCCCTCAACATATCCTCCAATGTCTGGATCGTCTTCTCAGTCTGCCCGTCTGTCTGTGGATGGTAAGCGGTGCTAACACACACCGTTGTTCCCAACGCCATATTCAATGCTCTCCAAAATCGAGATGTGAACTTGGGATCTTGATCACAAATGATACTTGTAGGGATTCCATGCAACTTCGCAATATTCTTGAGATACTCATCTGCTAACTTAGCAACCTTGTGATTCGAACACACTGGAATAAAATGAGCGGACTTGGTCAGGCGATCCACCACTACCCAAATAGAATCATTTCCGGCTTGGGACCGTGGCAATCCCATGACAAAATCCATAGATATGCTTTCCCATTTCCATTCAGGTACATTCAACGGTTGTAACTGGCCACCTGGCTTCTGGTGCTCTATCTTAACCCTTTGACAAGTCAAGCATCGAGACACAAACTCTGCAATATCTACTTTCATACCCGGCCACCAGTACAATTGCTTCAAATCTTGATACATCTTGGTAGACCCAGGATATATTGAGAACTGGCTCTTATGAGCCTCTTCTCGAACTTGCCTCTTTACATTCTCATCATTCGGCACACAGATTCTACCATCAAAACGAATTACGCCATCACCGTCTTCAGTGTAACTCGGCAATCTTTTCTGTGCTTGCAGCCCTTCATCACCTTCTTGGGCTGAGCGAATCAGATTTCTCAATGAATTTGAAATCTGAATATGGCTCAACACCAACTTGTTCCTTCTTGACTTAACTCTCAAGTTGAGGTCTCTAAACGATTCCAACAAAGACATCTCGCGCATCATCAACTCTGCAGTGTGGATAGACTTTCTACTTAAAGCATCGGCCACAACATTAGCCTTACCAGGATGGTACTTCAATTCAAAATCATAATCCTTCAGGAACTCTACCCATCTCCTCTGTCTGTTGTTCAGCTCCTTTTGGTCAAACAAATACTTAAGGCTCTTGTGGTAACTAAAGACTTCGAAACGAGACCCATACAGGTAATGTCTCCAAATCTTTAGGGCAAACACAATCGCCGCCAACTCTAAATCATGAGTTGGGTAATTCTCTTCATGCGGCTTCAACTGTCTGGAGGCATAAGCAACCACTTGTTGATTCTGCATTAGGACACATCCCAAACCCTTACCAAAGGCGTCGCAATAGATTTGAAATCCTACGGACGGATCTGGAAGAATCATGACAGGTGCAGAAGTCAAACGATTCTTCAATTCTGCAAAACAATTATTGTAACACCCTAAAATATTTAATTAATTTATTTAATTAAGTATTTGGGGATTTAAATTAATTTATTTGATATAATTTAATTAATTAAAATTTTATTTATTTTGGTGGTATTAGGAGGGAGTGGAGGCGCCACTTGCATGACTTGGGCTTGAGTGGAAGGCCCAAGCCCATGATCCACAAGTATGCGAAGTGGACTAGTGATTAGGGGGTTAGGGTTTTTTGGCTATTGTTGCGAAATTGAAAGAAAAAGCAAGAGAGAAAGAGAGGAGCGTGAGAAAGAGAGAGAGAGCAAGGGGGCGGCCAAGAGGAGAAGGAGAAGAGGATTCGAAGATCAAGAGGAAGGGATCTCCGTTGTTGCTGTGGCTCTGTAGGTGACTCCTCCTAGGGCATCGAATTCTTCTTCTTGAAAAGGTTAGGGGAGCTCTATCCTTCCATCTAATAGATAGCATGATAGGTCCTAGATCTAAAGTTTATACTAGCACCATGTGTTTCTTGATGTTCTTTAATGTTCTTGAATGTTTTTGGTTTGCCCATGATGATGATCTTCATATATATATATATATATAAGTATGCCATATGCGAATTGACTTAGTATTTGAACCTTGAGATAATGCGAATTATGTATGTGTTTTGATGATTTTGGCATTTGTGAGTTCATGGAATTATGAATTGGTATGTTGGAAAGCTTGAGGTTTCGCAATTTGGGTGAGGGGGTGCAAGGGCGCCTAGGGCGCCAAGGTGATGGTGATGTTAGTGCTCCAAAAGAATTTTGTTAATTGATTAAATTAAGTGTTATTTTGAGTGTTGAAAATTATAAGATTTTGATGAGTTAAATTGCTAAAAATCAGTTTTTGGTGTTTTGGAAAGTTGCTGGAAAAATGGTGATTTTTGGTTTTTAGTGTTGAAGAATTGTTGGAAAAATTCTGGGTTGTGTTGCTGCTGTTTCTGGGCGCCAGGCGCCCTGTGCTGGGCGCCAAGGGCGCTGTGCGTTGTGTCTGTGCGTGTTGCTGGGCGCTGAGCGCCCATGCGTGTGTGTGTGTGTTGCGCCAAGGCGCTGGGCGCCAGGCGCTGGGCGCTGAGCACCCGTGTGTGTTGCCTGCGTGTTGCGCTGAGGCGCTGGGTGCCGGCGCTGGGCGCTGAGCGCCCGTGTGCATGCGTGTGTGCGTGTGTTGCGCGCCTGGGCGCTGGGCGCCTGTGGCGTGTGCGTGTGTGCCTATGTTGCGCGCCTGGGCGCTGAGCGCCAGTGCGCGTGATGCCTGGTTGCCTGGGCGCCTAAGGCGCCAATTTCAGACTGTTGCTTGATTTTTTTCCAAACTTATTTTTAACATAACTTTTGACTCAGACGTCCGTTTTGAACGATTCGAAAAGTGTCGTGAAGCTTTTTATGTTGTCCATCTGTGGGTCCAATTTTTAAAATGAAAAATTGTTATTTTCTGATTGTTTGTGGGCGCCCAAGTGGCCTTCCCCGGTGATCGTCCCAGTGACATTGAAAAATTATATGAAGCTCTTTAAAAATCTTTTTTGGTGTATAAACAACAGTTTTAACGTGGTAGTGTCAAAAATGATGATTTTGACGAGGATGCCCTTGGTGGCTAGTCAAATGACTGTTTTGCCCCTAGTGGCCAAAGTTGTAGATAATGATTTGTAAATGACGAGGATGCCCTTGGTGGTTAGTCAAATGACGTTTTTGCCCTTAGTGGCTATTGTTTGAGTTGATTGATATTTATGTGAAAGCCCAGTGACGTTCGAGGCCCGAAGGGCTAAGTGATGTTAAGGTCTAAATGGCCAAGTGACGTTGTGTGCTGATTGTGAATTTGACAGGTGTTGTGCTCTTGCGAGCAAAAACCGGTAAGTGACGGGTCACATAGTTGACTATGATTTGAGTAATTGTGTGTTTGTGTGTTGTGAGTGGTGCATGTCATAGTGTCTCATGCCCATATGCATAAACCCAGTGACGCTTTGGGGCCTGAGTGGCTAAGTGACGATGAGGCCTTAAGGGCTAAGCGACGTTTTGTGAAAAGGTACCTCATGCATATACCCGCGAGTGGGTTGCATTTCATAAGCCTACATGATATGAGATGAGTTATTGTAAGTGATATGAATGATGACAGTGATGTGGATATTTAATGTGTTGGATGCTGATTGTTCTAGTGTGTAGCCTATGATTAGTACTTATCATATTTTCTATTATATGGATCGAAATGATGCTCACCCTTTCCTGTTTGAATGTTACCCCCGTGTTGGTAACGTGCAGGTGATTCCCAGTGAATGCCTTAGCTTCACTTCTTGAGTCGAGTCGTCATGCTCTGATACGTAGCACTCAGGGGGGGAAACGAACTCGACATTTATTCATGATTTTTAGTTGTTATATCCATGTGGACTCTTCTGTTATGTTTTATTATTTTCCACTGCGTAGTTGGTTTTGTTAAGTTGAGTTTTATAAGCGACGTTAACTTGAGGCTTGAGATTCTTTTATTTGTGACGTGCTACGTGAATGCATGATTACTGAGTTGAACTGTTTTAAATTGATAAGCGACGTTTTATTGGAGTATGTGTAACATTCCCTATGAACGAAAATTTTGAACTCTGATTTTCTTAATTAACATAGAAGGGTAGAAAAGGGGTGTTACAATTATCACAGTCTGAGTCCCAAACAAACGGCTGACCCTTGCGAGTTAACCGAGTGAGTGGAAGAACCAGCTGGGAAAATCCTTGAATGAACCTTCGATAATACCCAGCTAATCCCAAGAAACTCCTCACTTCAGTAACCGTAGACGGCTGTTCCCAGTCTACCACAGCTTCAATCTTACTGGGATCCACTACAACACCTGCCTGAGATATCACATGACCCAGAAACTTAACTTCGGGCATCCAAAAATCACATTTGGACGGCTTAGCATACAACTTCTTCTCTCGGAGTACGTTCAGAACAATTCGGAGATGTTGCACGTGCTCCCCAATTGTCTTAGAGTACACCAAGATATCATCAATGAACACCACAACAAACTGATCCAGGTAGGGGTTAAAAATCCGATTCATATAATCCATGAATACGGCTGGAGCATTGGTCAAACCGAAGGGCATCACTACAAATTCATAGTGTCCATACCTCGTACGGAAAGCGGTCTTCGGGACGTCCAAAGCTCGAACCCTGATTTGGTGATAGCCGGACCTCAAATCGATCTTTGAAAATACAGAAGCTCCCCTCAACTGATCTAGCAAATCATCAATCCTCGGTAGAGGGTACTTGTTCTTGACAGTTACTTTATTCAACTGACAATAATCAATACACAATCTCATACTCCCGTCCTTCTTCTTGACAAGCAACACTGGAGCACCCCATGGTGAGGCACTCGGCCGGATAAACTGTTTGGAAATTAGCTCTTCCAGTTGGACTTTCAATTCCCTCAATTCTAACGGCGACATTCTATACGGGGCTATAGAAATAGATCCAGTGCCTGGAACCAACTCTATAGAAAATTCCACCTCACAATCCGGAGGAAATGAAGGAACTTCATCGGGAAACACATCAAGAAACTCATTAACAACTTGCACAGAAGATAAATCCTGACCTGTCTCAGTGGATGCAGACAGCATCATGACATAAGCTTCTGCGCCTTGGAACAGATAGTTACTGGCCGAAGTGAAAGAAATAACAGCTTCAGAATTGGGCGGTTGTAGCTCCACTGACTCGGAGGCGAAACCGATAGTTCGATGGAAGCAATCTATAGTCACATGGTTGGCCGTCATCCAACTCATTCCTAGGACGACGTCCATGCCCTTCATTGGTAAGCAAATGAAGTCTACCACAAAATCCCTGTCTCCAATGGATAGAAGACAGTTTTCACACATCGCTTGGGTCTGAACACTACCGTCAGCAGCAGTCTTAATGGAGATTGGTTGAGGCAAAGGAGTTAAAGCCAATCCCAACCGTTCGACACAAACTTGAGATATAAAACAATGGGTCGCACCTGAATCATATAAAATACTAACGGAGTTATTAAAAAGAGATCTCATACCTCTTAGTAGATTATCTGACGGTGTGACCTTCTGGGCGTCCAAGGTGTAAACCCTCCCATGAGTTGTAGTAGCAGTAGGGTTACCTCCTTGACTCTTCTCCTTCTCTGGGCAGTCCCGTGCATAATGACCCTCTCTCTTGCAGAAATAACACTGGTTGGATCCCATCTGGCATTTACCCTGATGATACTTTCCACAGTTGGAACATGTACTGAACCTTGAGGAGTTCGACGACTGAACCTGCTTCCCCTTGTTGGAGTTGCGCCTGGGACCCGTCTGATTGTTGGATGATCCAACATTCTTCTTATTCTGATGGAATACCTTCCTGCTTGCATATAACCTCTTCAGGTCACTCTCAGCTATGTGTGCTTGTTGAACCATGGTGGCATAGTTAGTATAAGCAAAAGAACTCAAACTCTGAGCAATGTCTTCCCTTAGTCCATACTTGAACCTTTCGGTTTTCCACTTGTCATTGGGAGCATACCCGGCCAAACCGAAGAATTGATATAACTCTTCAAAATTAGCCGCGTACTGACCCACAGTTGAACTCCCTTGAGTGAGAGTCAGAAATTCGTTCTCCTTGTCGAACCTCATGGCGGTTGGAAAGAATTGTTCCAAAAATACTTGCTTAAAATGTTCCCAAGTCTGGGGAGTATCCATAGTTACCATCATGGCTTTGGCATCAGTCCACCAGTTGTTAGCTTCAACTTTCAACATATGTGTTGCCAATCTCAGCTTATCCTCATCAGTGACTTGCATAGCTACGAAAATCTTCTCTATATCATCTAGCCAATGCTGGGCTTCCATGACATCCGGTCCTCCTCTGAACTCGGACGGCTTCATTTTTAGAAATTCGGAGACAATCCTCCTTGGGTCAACTTGAGGCTCAGGGACTTGCTGAGGCTGAGCTTGAGCATTCTGCTGCATTTGCAACATGTCTTCCATCATCTTCTGCTGTCTCTCAATCACGTTTTGCATCCATGCAGAGTGCGGATCAATCGGTGGGTTATTCCACGATCCTCCTGCCATAATTCTGCAAATGATACACCAAGTATTAAGTTGATCAGTCTCAATGTCTCTTAGCATCATAAGAAGCAAGATAGCAGAAATACTCGAGGGACAAAACTACCCTAACTGTCTAAGCCCGACTAGGTCGAACTGCTCTGTTACCATAATGTAACACCCCAATAAATTCTAACATATAGAATCATCGAAATGCACTAAATGGCATACATCAGAGGGACTTCCTGTTATTGAAATATTGAACACAACTAAAACTTTCGATAATACATACTACTGGTTCTCAGAACCTCATAAATGTAACACCCCGGTATTTCTTTAACACAGAAATACCTAAATATACAATTTGGTACAAATCAGAGTATAAAAATTCCTGTTCAGATATACATCTTTACAAGAAACAGCGGAAACTAATAAATCAAATAATACAAGCTCGAGTCATACGACCGAATACAGATACAGCTACAGAAGAACAAGGACAACTATAAATGAATCAATCTTCACTCTTCTCCTCGAACCCGACATACCAACTGTGCCGCCTGCTGTCCTTATAACCTGTTCTCTGTAAAAACAACAAATATGGATTGGGTGAGACAACTTGTCTCAATGAGTCCTACCGTGCCCCCTCACTGACACTCGGTTCAATTATTAAACCGTTACAACAAAATCTGACATAACAATGTCTTATTGATTAATCGAAATGCCGACCGTGCAACAACCACTAATCCCGGCAATTCGTGTTCTTAATTATGTTTTTAATAGCTTAGCTCAAGCGACTGCACAACTGCTAATCCCGGTAGCTATAGCTTAACATCGGCCGACTGCACAACTGCTAATCCCGACAATGTTCTCAATTATGTTTTTAATAGCTTAGCTCAACCGACTGCACAACTGCTAATCCCGGCAATGTTAACTTATAATCAATAACTTAGCACAAGCCGACTGCACCACTGCTAATCCCGGCAACCCGTGAGTTGACCACGCCAAAACACATCCAGGGCCTAGGTAAGGGGTCATGACTACCCTCCCTAGTATGCTACTTGTCGGGTCGTCACCCAACGCAATACGTATGACAATACGCATCAATTTCTCGAGAGTTAGATAATATATATCTTTCCGATCACCAAAGGATCAATCATATAATCTTTTTAGATAAGTTATATCTTATCGATCTATAACCTGTTTTGATGAATTTATAAACATCCGGCATTATAATAATTTTGTAACGTATTATTGACTTATAACCCGTTTTGATGAATTTATAAACATCCGGCATTATAATCATATTATAACGTATTATTGACTTATAACCCGTTTTGATGAATTTATAAACATCCGGCATTATAATCAAATTCAATTGACATATATAAACATATATATATATATATATATATATATATATATATATTCAGTCAGTTTATCAGACGGTGTACCCACACGTATACTAGGGTTTCGGTTTTTCAATCAAATATGCTTTTGAAACTCTTTTTCTAAATCATGAGTTGAATAAGTTCAAAATACGGTTGTCAATAAGGCAATATCCTTAAAGTGGGTTGGGGAGAAAATTAGAAGTGATTCGGGATCGAAAGGAGCGACGAAATGAGAAATCGGAGTCCGGTAACAGCAGCTCACGCACGGTCCGTGCCCAGGGCGCACGACCCGTGCGTGATTTACCAAAATCACACAGCCAACCCGAAGAGGACGCACGGTCCGTGCCCAAGGGCGCACGACCCGTGCGGCCTGTTCTGTTACTGAATTCTAGTTTCTCATTCCGCTTTCCATTTCTCGCCCAAATCGAATTCCGATCGTTCTCCAACCTGAAAACGGATTTAATAAACAACATTCCAGACCATATTCCAGTGAAAGCACTTAAAATCACAATTTCGCAAATTGTTCAACAATTCAATAAAAACCGTAAAAACGCGATATTGCTCAAAACGGTTTTCGGTTCCAAAATCTTTCGAAAATTGATAATTGCCTTATGACTCAACCCGATATAATTTCAAGACACGAAAAATATCCCTATCTGTGAGTAGAACTCACCCGGTTGACGATCCCGCGAGAAATCACTCCGGAACACGAACGGCCGGATTGTAACCACTCGAACAATCCCCGTAGTCACGTACACGCTCCTAGTGCCTCCGCATCTGAACTCGATGGGTCCCACATGCACCATCAGTAACTCGATCAAATCCTTGCTACTGAACACTCATCCGGTACCTGAGTTGACGACCCTCGAGAATTATGACGAATCGAACTCAATTTCGTCGAGCGGGCATACTAGCTTCAAATTTCCATTTCCCAGAATCAGGACCCAGTTTTGCAATAAGCATAAGTTGGTCAATGCGTGACCAAATCTACTCAAATACGTGCCCATTGTGAAGATAATTTCGTCTACTTTCAAATGGAAAAAGTTTCACGTGCATTCATCCAGTAGATTGAGAGATATCACCGAAACTATGTGACTGGTCCAGGACAATGTTTGATTCTGAAACCGTAACTTGTGGACAGGATATCTCTCTCATTTCTCCATGAAATCATACGGTTCCTGTGCCCAAAATGAAGATATTTGTGTCTAGTTTCCAGAGGGACAAGAATCACAATCATCGGAGTTGTGTACAGAGAGATACGTTGGAAACAAGGAAGGTATACCATACGGGTTTTACCCAGAATTTTGTTGAACTTGTATCTTCAACTTCCATCACTTGATACTTCGAACTTGAGCTTCCAAACAGCAACCCCTTCAAGACTGAGACTGAAGCAATGACTTCAAAGGATTGGACCACTTCCAAATTCGAAATGAAAGCATAAAATTCCAGCTCCCTAGTGTCAACCGAACATGCAACCATAACAACTTCATAATTTCTCCATCTTCATCATTGGAGCTTCCAAAACAGAAAAAGGGATTGAGAGATAGGGAGAGAATCAGTTTCTGAAAATGGTTCCATTGAACTCAGAATCGAAAATGGAGTGGGATGAATGTTGAATCACTTACATGCAATGATTTTTTGGTGATCCTTCTCCTTCCTTGCTCCACGCCCTCCACTCTCTTTTCTTTCCTTAAGTTTCAGCTCCTTTCTTTTTATTTCAAGATTGGAAAATGGCTGAGTGTGAGAGTGGGGCTGAAGGTCCAGCAACTTATAGGTTGGAACATTAGAAGGGAGTAAAAAGACTGATTTACCTTTCAGCTTAAGTTCTCTTCATGAATCCATCAGTTACACTATAATTCGATCGAAACACGATTATGTTGACAATTTCCTTCGACTATTAATCCCCGAGACACGACTAATTATTCCCATAAATAATTAAATCGGTCTTAGGTTTCATAGTTCGAGTCTTTAAAAATTAGGGATGTTACAATAAACTTCCTGAAAATGCTTAAGTTTCAAAATAGTACTTACCAATAGTACTTTCCCTAATGGTATACGGGCCTAGGGTAAAGGATCATGACTTCCTCGCCTAGTATGTTAACCTCGTGGGTCGTCACCCACACTCAATATAATATAAATATATATATATATATATACTTTCACATGAACATTTAGTTCATGTACATTAGACCGTTAATCGAACAAAATACCCGCATTGGGCCGTTTCCCATAGTCGATATAATATATATATCGTGAATCGTAGACCGGTTTAGACGAATAATTAATAATCATCCCGCGTCAGTTATACCATACCACGTAGGACTCATAGTCCGCTTTATTATTAATAAAACATATCCGCACACGTGTACTATTGTTCGGCTTTTCGAAACAATTTCAACTTCAAAAGCATTTTATAAAACCCTTTTGAAACATACTCAAAATCATGACATTATAAGCCTAATGTCGTTATAGAAGGGTTAGGAAAGGATTAGGAGAGGATTGGAATCGGTCGGGATCGTTTCGGGCAAGTTTGGAAAATTTGGACAGAACACAGCGCACGGTTCGTGCTCCCACACGCACGGGTCGTGCGCCCTGTAATGCATTTTTGAAAACAGAAACAGAAAGACCCGCACGGCCGTGCGCCTGAGACGCACGGGTCGTGCGCTTTCGCATTTTTCGTCGTTCCGACCAATTCCGATACCTGTTCCAGTCCAGTCCCAACATAAAAACAGTACAAAAACATACTCAAACAAAGATGATCATCATCAAATCATCACTCAAACAATCCAAAAACCAATTGGACATAAAACGTGATTTTCGTACAAAAATACTTTTTCGACAACGAACCAAAACCGAAACACATTTCACAAATTAAGTTAATTAAATTCGAAAACCTAAACGCGAGTAAAACTCACCCTTGAAGCGTGAGCCACGTGCGAGCCGAAATCACCGAGTAACCACACGAACATTCCCCGCTCCGGCGACATCCAATCCGCTTCCAAAGCTTTTCACTCGATCACGAAACCTCTTTTTGACCGAAATACCGAATTTCTCGAAATCTTCCACGAACACTATTCATCATCCCTAACCTCCAAAAGCTACTGTTCACAAAAACCCCAATTTGCACCCTAACCTCTTGATTCTTCACAAACCCCAAATCGGACTTCAATGTTTGCGCAATCCACCTTGAGCTCGCTCCCAAACACCATCCAAAGCTTTCCCTTGAGCTACAACCATCAAACCTCCAATTTTTCCTCTCAAATTCGAAAATGGCAAAGTGAGAGAGAGTGAGTTGATGATGAAGATCTTGGTACCAAATCGAAGAGGAAGTAACGCTGAGCATTTTTCGTGTTGGAAGGAAGTTGTTTTGATGAGCCTAACTTTCCCCTTTTTCCTGTTCTTCCTCCTCACCCTTTCTTTCTCTTTTCTTTTCTTTTCTCTCATTCTCTCTGTTTCTCCTTTCTGTCTCTCGCGTGTTTCCTTTCTTTCTTTTCTTTCTTTCATTTAAAACACACACACATATATATTTATTAATATATAAGTGGTTAACGATCCGATGACAGCCAATAAATAATTTTAGCACTCAATAAATTTACCAGTCAAGTACTAAAATAATTCAATTGGGTTAACATCCAAATAATTCCATTAATTATTTTGAGGATGTTACACATTGAAACAGTATATCATAGCAATCCCAATCAATTCAATCCAGTACACCCAAACAATCAATCAAACAATCCATAGTTCAAATCACAATTTTTGGGAAAACGGTTTTCGATAAGATTCCTTTCGGTACCAGAAACGTGTGACAATAGTTTTTGAAAGGTAAAGACTCAGAAACACACACATATCCCCTAAGCGAGTTATAGAACTCACCTTATCGTGATGACAACCACAGCTCAACTCGAAAGCAAGGCTCCCGAAAGACCGAAATCCCACAAACGATCCCCGATAGGCTCCCAACTTTAAACTCGAACTCACCCTCAACGAAACAGCCTCTGAAACCCTTTCTAATCTACTCAAATACACAAGGTAGGTTCTGTTTTACTTCAAGCTAGCCTGGAACTTGACATGCAAGCTTCCAATCTTCTCAAAACTCCATTTTCTCACTTGGAGCTTTGATGTTTCAGCAATGGTGAAATGGGAAAGGAGGTGAATGAGTAGCCATAAGTGGTACCAACGTGAAGAGAACGAAAAATGGAGGAGAATGGTGTGAATATGACTTACATGCAAGCTGAATCCAGAAACTTCTCTCCTCTCCTTCTTCCTCTCCCTTGCTCGACTTTCTCTCCTCTCTCTCCTCTTACTTCTTTGCTGTTTTTTTCAGAAAATGAGGGAAATGAAGTGTGTGGGAGTGGTTTGGTTAGCTGAGGGGTAGCCACTTAAGGTTGAGAAAAGACTCTTCTACCCTCCCTCATTAGCATTTCATTTAACTCACCTCTAATCCAACACTTACACTCAAATCTCTACACTTAGCATAAACTACTAATTATGTTTAAACAAAAATGTTATTTAAATCAATCCTCACCTAAGTGAGTAGTTCATGTTAATTTAATGATCTCATAGTTAACATCTCGTGTTGGATCGATTTGGCCTACAATTCACCCTAACCTTTTTCGCTAGTTTAAATAAATTAAATTAGCTAATTAGGGGATGTTACACGATAATCTTTTATACTACTTCTGCGGTAGAGTACACTTGCTCTAAGTGTGTTTTTAACGCACCAAATACGTTTTGTGAACTAGCTTCTAAAGGCGGGATTTGAGCCTTCATAAGGGGATTGATACTAAATCATAAATTTTTACCCATTTTCTTTCTATGAGCGTGTTTCCCAATTTGCTACATTCTAGAATTTGTCTTTTGACCATTTCTAGGTGAAAATTGATTTGCATCATGTAAAAATATTTGGGGATTTAGGTATTTTTCTGGCCTCAGAGTTGTTTGTTGAATTTATCCATTAGTTACCCCCTTTGAGCCTATTTGTTATATATTTCTTTGGTACCCAGATATAGTTTTTTATGCATAAGTTGTGGTAACCATTTGAAATTAAATTTGGAGCAACTATTGAAAGTTACAAGTTTGTCCTGTATTTTAGTTGTCTATATCGTCAGGACAGAGAAACAAAATAAGAGTGTGGCTCATATGGTTACAAGTACATTTTCCTCCTGAGAGAACCATAGAAAAATGAAAAAGTGAAAAGAAAAAAAAAGAAGAAGAAAGAAAGCAAGAAGGAGGAAAAGGAAAATTAAAAGAATGAAAGAGCCTAAGGGAAGTCTACTCAAGAGAAGAAAAAAAATAAAAAAGAGTCGACTCAATAGAAAACCCAGTGGGACAATATCCTGCCAGTGGGAACTGTCTCGTTAAAAACATTTCCAAGAAAACCCAGTGGGACAAAACCATAACAAAGGAAAAAATAGTGCACCTTAATTTCTCCCTCTGAATGAAGCGTCACTTCATAATATGAATTTCAACATCTGGAGTTTCTCCATGAGTACATATGGAGCAATCTATTCGGCTGCCACTTGTGATGTATCCTCTTTTAATGGAGCGTTGCAATCAATATTATCTTCAAAACATCTTCCTTGAATTGTTGGCATTTGGGCATGAAATGAAAAAGCAATAACCATAGATTGTTTTATAGATCATAAAGATATTTCAATGTCACCACATGTAGATAATAGCTGACTTTTAATCGGACTTGATCTAGATCAGAAAAATACTTTATATTTGCATGGTTAATTTGTGTAACATACATAAAATGATTTATTCATTACAATAGTTAAACCTAAATATGCATCTTACCCCCTTTTTTCTGATGAATTTTGGTTTGTAATGAACTATATTACTACTAATTATCAAATAATACTATCATATCAATGGATATAACATTTGGTAATATGCATACATGCTTTCATAGTTTTCGGGACTGAGATATTTCATATATTCTTACCACACAACTCATGTGCTCAATATAAATAATTTCTGCTGATCAATATGAGACTTTGTTTTTCAAAAGAATTTATTTGAAGATATTTCTTTTTATCTTGAATCCTTCTGGGATTTTCCATGTAGAGGTCAACTACAGGTTCAACCAGTAATACCCCAATTTTGTCCGCCCAAGTCAAAAAACATTTTTCAGAAAATAGAAGCAATAAGGTAATTCATAATGTGTGGAAAACAGTGGATTGGTGCATTTATGTGTGTTCGTCCCCTATTTCGCATTTTTTATTTGAATCACGCGTGCGCGCCAGTAGTAACTGCGTGAGCTGCCCTGTGCCCCCGTCATTTGGCACGTGTCTGTATTTTCATCAAGAAAGGCCATTTATTGATCATTATTAATTTTTGGCACCCAAAAATATTTTTCTTAATTTTTAGGAATTTTAGAAAATAAAATAGTGCATATTTTTGCATTTTTGGGCATTTAAGTAAAGGCAAATTAATTATTTTTGGACCGAGACCAGGTCAAGGACGTGGCATACATGTTACTCTACCAAGGGTGATTTTTGTATAATTTTTGGAAAGAAAGTCCTAGTCCAAAATAATTAAAAATGCATTTTCCCCATTTTTAGTGCATAAAAAACCCAAAAAAGACCATTAAATATTCCCCAATTACTAAATGACAATTTTTATTGCCTAGAATAATTAGAGGGAATATTTTATAGTGCTCAAAAATATGTGACACTTTTTAATAGGTGCACCTTCACTTCCATGCCCAAAATTCAAAAACTCAAAAAGAAGGAAGTGTCCTCAATAAGACAAAAGACCAAAAACAAGTTTTTTTTCCTCTCTCTCTCACTCCCCCCCACAATTTCAAAATCCTCTCTCTCTCTCTCTCCCCCCCACAATTTCGAAATTCCTTCTCTCTCTCTCCCTCTCACAAAATTCTTCCACACTCTTCTATTGTACTATTATTCCTTATCTTGAAGGAATATGCCTTGTACGATCCTTAAACCTTCTCCTTTGGTGCATATCACCAGTTCTCACTCACTCTCATGAAGATTCATGCCCTTTTATGTAAATAACCCAACACTCTCACACTCACCTCTTCATTAGAAAATGCAAACTTACTTGAAATAGAACATTCCATCCCCATTCTACCCTTAACCCTATTTTCACCTAGACTCATATATAAGCCTACACTCCAAAATAACAAAGGAGGAGGCCTCATTTCACCCTAGCACACCAAAAACCTCTCCCTTTTCCTCTCAAGGCCGAAGCCACTACCACCCTCCTCCTTCATCCATTTTTGATTTTCTCTTCAACCAAACACCACCGTCTCACCTCATTCTCATCCCTCTTTCACATATCTTCTCCATTTTCCGTTCAAGTTCAAACATCATCATCAAGGAAGGTTTTCATCAAGTTTTCGTGGGTTGGAGTTGAAGTTCCTTGGAGGTTTTTGTTGATTTGTGTTCTATTTTCTTCATCTCATTGCATTTCCTAGCTTGGATTGGAGGTAAAAACCCTAAAACTTTGCATCATCTTTAAATTTCTTGCATAAACTCTCTTCTCCTCATCTCAACTCCTTCATATCTTGTTGTTGTTGCTTTGAGGATCCATCTCAAACTTTATTGACAAGCACTTAGGGAGGCTTGGGTGTTTGAGGTGGCTCCTTGGCTTTGAAGAAGTTGTTCTTGTGTTTTCTCATATTTCCTTGCATATTCACTCTTGTTTGCATAGTTTTCACCAAGTAAGAGACCCATTTCATGCTTGTTAGTATTCGGCCATGAGCCTATTTTTAGGGTTCTTTTGTGCTCTTGTTTATTTCATGATTTGGGGATGAATAATGGTTGATTTAGGGTATGTATGTTTCTAGGTTTTAACATCAAAAATTAGGGTTTATACTCCTCTCTTGCAATCTTTGATTTTATGTGAATAAAAGCATGATTTAGTTGATGTTTTACCTTAGGAACATGGATGATAGATTAGGTCTTTTTATCTTGTGTTGTTCTATGTGTTGTTGTCAAGATTTGCATGAAATAAAATGATGATGATGGCTCGCATAGCATTCGGCCATGAGCCCATATTTTTTCCCTCTTGTTTGCTTGAAAGTTGTCATTTGATTGTGTTTGTGTAAATGTGAGTTGTGTCATTGTGTTTGTTCACTTTTTACCACTTTACTTTTACCACTTCATAAACTTTTTACCAAAGCATTTCATCAAACATTTTTACCTTATTTCATTAAAGCATTTTACCACTTTGCATCAAAACTTTTTACCACATTTCATTAAAGCATTTTACGACTTCGCATCAAAAGTTTTTACCACATTTCATTAAAAGTTTTACCACCTTGCATTCTCATTTCACCACTTTGCATTCTCATTTCTTATCATTGCATTGTGTTAAATAAATGTTTGCAAAGGAGAGACCACTTGGAGTCTTGATGCACTTTCCTTTTCATGTTGGCAAAGAATAGGTTAATTTAACCTTGATGTATACTCATGCATTTACCTGATCATGCATCTTGTTTCTTGCTTACTTTTCCATGCAACCTAGATCATTCCATACCTCTAGTCACATTGCATTAAGTTGTTTATGATGCCTGTCATGTTCTCAAGTTGATTATGTGCATTCCCTCTTCCAACACTTTTCTTCTTACATGAGATCGCTACTCGTTAGTGGTGACTCTCATTATAGGATATCCACAAGCATATAATGAAGGATTACTCGTTAGTAATAGCCTTCATTACAAGAACATATGCTATCACAAGAGATTGTTATTCGTTAGTAACAATTCCCATCCCATTCCACACACACACAATTGCATTTTAGAATATGATTTGAATCACAAATGGTTTGATTAATTGGCTTGAATTGGTATGCTTATTCTTGGATGTATGCATTTGTAACTTGCATGAGTTGTTACTCGTTAGTGACAATCTCCATTTCAAAAACCTCATTGCTCACATGTTCACTAGCTTAACTAAGATCATTCTATGCCTGTGATCAATTGTTTAATTGCTCTTGATGCAACTTAAATGTCTTGATTTAATTGTGTGCCATCCTCTCCACTTGTATGACCTCCTAATGAAGACGTAAGCCTACTTTCTTATTGTAGCATAGAGTCATTAGGGTAAATACACTCCTTCCTACACACACACGCATTTGTTTTGAGAAATTCACCTTGCATCTTTGACAATTGAATCTTTGATTGTGTTGGCATGTCTAGTCTTAGTTGATGTTTGACATATGCATGATTACTTGATTATTGAATGTGTTTGAATTTTGTAACCAATCATTGATAATAACTTCACCCTTTTCCCAAAAATCTTTCAAACTCTTTTCTAACTAATGCAAGTTATTAGTGACTATCACTCAAAGCATTGGCTTGTTTGATTGTCATGAACGCCACCAAGAGCTATTAGTAATGATCACTCAAAGCCTTTGCTTGCTTGATCATTATGAAAGCTCTTCCCCTTTCCAAACCCTTTCAAAAACAGTTTTTTAGAACTACGTCGCTTTGATTCCCATTTGGGATACGTAGGAGCGAGTCACGCTCTCGTCAAGCACAGCAATAAAAATCTAGCATTTAACCAAAGAAAAAGAGTTATTTTCATAAAAAAAAAGAATCATTTTCAAACCCTTTGTTGCTAGTAGCTCATCAGAGCCTTTGTTCGTTTAGCTATTAGTGGCAATGTCCTTTTCTCATAAGAATAATAAACGATGATCCATCATAACCTTTGTTAGTTTGATCATTGTGCAAATCAATCTCTTTCGAAAATCACTTTCAAAAAAGATAATAAAAACGAGTTGTTATCAATAGTCCATCAGAACCTTTGTTCGTTTGACTAGCGGTACAACTCTCTTTTTTGAGTATTTAGTAGTGATTCATCATAGCCTCTGCTAGTTTAATCATTCGCTAATGTATTGTTGATTTGATTAATACCTTGTTTGCCTTTCTTTCTTATCATTGATTGTAGGCATATGAATTTGTCTTATTTGTTGTTCCCTATCTCCTCTTCTACTCGTTTTATTTTATTGCTTATGCCCATGTATTCTTCCAATCCCCATGATCCCTTCTTCTTCGTTCCCTTTCTTATGTAAGTTCATGCACCTTTCCCCCTATTCTATCATGTCCCCTCTTCTTGGCTCATTTTCTTAAGGTAAGCAATATCCTTGTTTATAGATATCCTAGGTATGGAACCCTAGTGTAGACAACATGTTATTGCTTGCTATGGTCTGGACTGCTCTGGTTTTCATTTCAAGTGGGGTAGTGCTAAGGAAAATGCCCTTGACACACACTACACTTATGCCTTGTGATTACATGTTTTGAATGGGACCATAACCCAGGTCTGCAAAAATTTAGGAGAGTGGATTCGAGTAGTGAGAGCCCATCAGGACCTTTGTCCGTTTGGCTACTTGCGAAAGTTTCAACCAGAGTTGTGCTCTTTCATGATGCCTCACACCTAGCAGTTTGCTGCATTTGTGGGGAGTTTGGTGAAAGGGACTGTGGCTCTGGTGGCCTTGTGAGGAAGGGAATAGAGCTACATGGGAGGATTACCCTTTAAATTGCCCTAGATCGTAGCTTTTTCCCCTTTTTTAGGTCACAAGGGCGTTCCCAATTGTGTGTCGCATTGTTGCATCTAGTTTAGTCATTTTTCCCTCAAGATCAAAATGTACTTTTCATTTTCATAAGCATCTATATGAGGTGACATATATCTTGTATTTTCTCAAAAGTTCAATCACCAAACAAAAAAAATCTTTTTACTTTGCTTTTCACATGCATGTAAAGTAGCATCATCAACCTCATTCTCATACAAAAAGCATCTTTGCATTGCATAACATGGAAAAGCTAAATAGAAATTCATACGCGCATTTTTCTCTATCTCATTTAGGTTTGTCGAGAGTGCATTCCCCGCGCGGGTGCGTTTCCATTCACTAAACTTTTTCCTAATTTTGTCAAAAAGTCCAAAAAATATATTTTATTAGGAACGTGTCTCATACGTTATTGCTTTTTGCATATCATGAAGAATGAACATGTGGCCATCTCATTTTGCATACATTTCCATTCAAAATAAATCATTTTTCCCTTGCATTAAAAATCATTTGCGAGCATCATGCGCTTTCTCGCATAAAAATTTTCAGAAACATATCACATGCTTTATTATTTTCCTTTTTCATATCATATACGCAAACATCTCATTTTGCATGCATTTTCATAAGAATCATATCTTTCCACGCACTAAAAATAATTGTTAGTATCATGCACTCCATTTCATAGTTTAAAAATAAAACGAAAAGCAATCATCATCCGCACTTTGCATCATGGCATCATGCATTACATAAAACAAAATTCTGAAAAAACAATTATCATCCCTATGGTATTTCATTCGTTCATAATCATGAAAAATCATCAAGTGATGCAATTTACGACATCCTCATTCAAAATGCACATTCGTTCATTCATTCACCCACTCATTCCGTCGTCCATTCATATCACATCATCGCATTAATACTTTTCTGTGTCGCAAATAAAAAATAAGCATTAACGTCTCATTTCACATGCATCTCCATTCAATATCTCTCATGCATTAGGAAAATAATTGTAAGCATCACACATTTCATTTCATTGCATAAGAAAAATGAAAACCAGAAGCAAGAAAATCCATATCGCATTTCATTCATCCTTAATTATGCAAAAACTATCATCAACTAATGCGGACATCGCGTCAATGTGGCACTCATGCATCATTTCATTAACCTCATCACTTTGTTCGAATACATCATTTCTCCCTGCATGCATCCTTTCGAAATAAAGAAAATTTCTCATGGGATGGCTTAATGGAATTGCACCTTTGAACGACGAAGGGTAATATCTCAAATTTGTTTGTCGACTACAAATTTGAGATGTTACTCTACGATGTTAGGGCACTATGACCCAGTCACACGTGTTTTATTTTCAAGTAGGAAATTAAATTAAGTCAACTAATTGTCGAAACGTTTCAGTATATTGTGTGAAGTATTAAGTCAGGATCCACTCAATGTTTCATGCAAGTTACTCAGGGTAACGACAATCAGTTGCCTCATATCACCCTTCTTGCATCTCTCATCATTCAAAAAAGGGGCATTGGCATTTCGTATCTTGTCTCGCCTCTAAAAAATAAAAAAAAAATCAAAAAAATCATTTTGAAAAAAAAGGGGGCATCATTCTTGCATCATTCGCATTGGCATTCCATATTTTGTCTTGCATTAAAAACAACAAAATTATTTAGAATAAGCCACACTTTTCGAGTGGTCATTCTCCACGCATTTGCATCATACTTGCATAAAATAAAAGTTGTGATGAGAAGCGAGACGTTCTTGCAAAACAATCATCCTTTTTGAAAAAGTTTATCCTTACTTGGTTGCAAACTCAAGGTGTTCCAAGGCACTCAGTTTTTCAAATCAATAGCTCATTTGCATTTCTTTCAAAAGCACTGCACCCCATCCATTCCATGACAAAAGACTGAAGCAGCTCATTAAAAAAAAAATTCATTGTTCTAAGTAATGTTGACTCTGTGAAGCATTCCTATAGTGAACGTGCACGACACGTGCAGTTTCTCTTGTTTGAGTCAGTCAGTTTCCTTCCTTGTCATCATCACCATCCAAGTCTAACCCCGCCCCGTCCATCCATAAAACGCATATTCTCTCCCATCAGTGCATACTTGACTTTTTGTTTCATTCTCACTAACACTCTAAGTCCTCCATGCTGGGGCAATTCTGTGATCACTAACTTTCTTTATCGGCATTATTTTCCTTCAGTGCAAGTCTTTTCAAAAAAAAAAGAAGAGATAAATGAGAAGAACAAGCTCGCTAGGTTGAAAACCCGCAAAGGGCAGCCTAGGCAAAAAGGAGCGCCCGGTGGATTGAAAACTAGCAAAGAGCGGTCCAGGCAAAAATTAGGGCAAAAAAAATGCAAAGAAAAGAGCAAACACATATAGATAGATAAATTGTTGTCAGGTTTTACGAGAAAATAAGCAATCGGAATTTGAAATGAAGTTTGGCCGTCTCCCCACAACCTCAAGAAAATCCAAAATCCAGAAGTTCCCTTTCCTGCCCACCTTAAGCCAAGAAAATCCCAAAGAGAAGGGAAAAATCCCCCTCCTACCCACCTTAGGTCAAGAAAGTCCCAGGATATCTCCATCACTCTAGACAAGGATCAATTCCACATCGAAAATGGTATATCATCTTTATCAGCTCACCCAAGTCCAAAGAAAAGAAAGAAGTCCAAAGGAAAAGAATGCAACCAAACAAAAAGATTCAAAAAAAAAAATGAAAAATCCCAAAAAAAGGAAAAAAAGAAAGACCAAGAAAAAAGAGAAACAAAAGAAGTACAAATTGTGAGCCGATATATTTCACCATGAAACACCAGGGATCCTTGTCTCCATAAACCTTCCCACACTCTGTTGTGTATAATCATCTCTCCTTTCATAAAGACCGCAAACATTTCCTTTGGCCTCAACATCTAACCCTCCGTAAACCCTCAGCCATTCTACTATGAAACACAAACTCGTCCTAGTAAAACCCCAAGCACCTAATCAAACCTAATAACCCTTTCCTTCATAAATCATTGACCATTGGCCGATGCCGAATAAGACCCAACAGCCCATCAGCCTCAGACACTTCATTAAGCTCAATCATCCCTTCTCCACAAAACATCACAATCCTGAAAAGTCCATCCCGATCAATAATCGATCGCTTCTGTTTTCTCGAATTTTAACCCTAGGACAAATAAGTTTATCTATTTACGATGGGTTTGCTCAAAAGAAAAACAAACAATCGGAAAAAAGAAAGCCGATAAAGAAAAATCTTCAGAAAAAAGAAACAGTCAGAAAAAAGAAAGCTGACAAAACAATAAAGACTTGCACTCTAGAATGTGTTCAAGTTGCATTAAAACATGGTTTAGTGATCACCAAGTGAGGCTTCTTTCATACTAAAAGTCAAAACTTTCATTGCATTTGAGTTTTTCTTAAAGAGAACCAAAGATGTGTACTAGGGGGCATTTCCTTCACCTCTCACTCCACTCAGCCATGGGGAAATTTGTTCATCATCTATCCCATTCACATACCACCCTCCGTTCATAACCGTCACCATAACTCTGTCACCTTTCACAACCTCACTCAAAGAAACCGTTGAAATGTCATTCCAAAGCGGGGCAAGTGCATTCCCATTCCTTCACCTCATTCATTCCCATAAAAACCTCACCGGGGCAATCTCTCAACTCACTATCCTAAATAAGGCCTTGTCATTCTAATTGGGGCAACTTTGTCTCGTCATGACTGGGGCAACACCAAACTCTGTGGGTTGAAACAAAACCCCTTTCATTCCACCTTTCATCCCAAGAGCCGAAGTGTTCCCAGTTCATCATCTCCTACACCCCTAGTCATTATCACCACCAGGCAGAGGCAAGCTTATTCACTCATCAAAAGCCCGCACCGGGACAGTCTTGCATCCCTTGGTCCCTCATGAGTGTCGGCAATAATCTTGTCTGTCATCCCTTCACTTGTCATACATATTCTAAACCAATCTCAAGTTAACGGACTCACTCATTCACATTTGCACTCCTATGCATGCTTACTAGACAATGCTTCAAAGAGAGAGAACACAAGTTAGTCATGCGATATCTAAGATTCAGTCGTCATTGGAAAGAAGAGGAAACAAGTGAGCTTGTTTGTAAATAAAAACCTTGAGAACAGCGGAGTTTGAATCAAATTCAATTTTTTTCAACAGAATGGTCAATAATCATCTCAATTCCTTGCATTCAAAGTCTTGCATCTCATCATCACAAAATGTTCAAGTACCCCTATCATTCATATCTTATTTTTCGCCTCATGCATTTAGGCGTTCCATTTTGTTTATGATAGTGTCCCATTTGCATCGTGCCAACATCATCATTTCATGAAAGGCAACAAAAAAGAAGCAACGGATAAAAGCAAAAAAATTTTCCATTTCATTCCATCAAGCATCAAAGCATTGCATCACAAAGAAAGAAAAAGCAAAAACACAAGCACTCCATAATATTTCAACATCATTGTATCGAACATCAAATCCTTTTCAATAAATGGGGGGGGGGGGGCTAAGTCGAATACACATTCGGGATAGTCATCAGGACGTTTGAATTGATCACTCAAGAATCTGAAAGTCCCTATGTCAAAAAGCAATAACACGTCATCCCATGTCATTGCATTTGCATCATATTAATGTTTGCATTTCGTAAAAGGGAAAGAACCAAAGTCCTTGCATCAAAGCATTACATGTGTATCATGCAAGGAAACACAAAGGCTCCCCATGTCATTCGTCATTCCATTATCGTTCATTTCTTCATGCCATTCATCGAAACATCGCATTCGCATGCCCGCCTTTCATGAAAAGAGAAAGAAATGAGCAGAAAATAAAACAAGAGCATTCCATTCATCAAAACATGAATCACTGTCATTGCATCGCACACTTGCATTAAAAGTATCAATCTTTGCATCAAACATCAAAGCACTACATTTGGATATTCGCATTTCATAAAGAGCAAAAGAAAACAAGCAAAGAAAAACAAACGATCAGAAAAAAGAAGGCTGATCGAAGAAAAAAAACAGTCAGACCAAAAGAAGAACTTCAGGAACGTTCCACCACATTCATCATCACACCAAAATCATAGCATTGCATGCACATGCATAACATGCCCTTGCATAACATCCACCCATACTCCATGCACCATTCCTTGCATCAACTGATGTATGCAGGTACCTCAACTCAGTGCAGCAGCATTGACCATTTCAATAAATCAATCAACAGGATTTGCGAATCCCTTCAGGACCCATGTGTCCCTTCAAAAGTAGACTTCACATCGTATTCGAGCTACGAGTTGCGACTTCGTTCATTACCCAGAGCTAGTGAGCTCATTTCAGTTCAGATCACGTCGTTATCGAGCATCGGCGAATCATCCGACCCAAGGTCCTTCAGTATAGTTCAAATCAAAAGTCCAAACAACAACTTTGAACTCTACCTTCATGTCACTAAGTCATCTCTGAGCATGACAGATCTTCAGATTCCATGTCCTTCAAGACTAGCTGTGTCAGCCTAAGGCACGGCATACGTCCTTCGAGGTAAAACATATCGGTCCCACAACTCGATATTGAACTTCAGGTCGCTCGAAAAGGCCACCGTCAGAGCTCAGGTGCTCCTTCAAAGCCCATGTGCAAACTCGGATCGTGCCCGGTACCTCCTTTACTGCTTTCTTTACCGCTTTTCCCAATTTACTACTTTCCCGTTAATGCGACAAGTGTTAACCCCCTTTCTCAAAAGGAAAATAACAAAAAGAAAATTTGAACTTTTCTGAAGCGGACAAAATTAGTATTATTTCTATATCTTTATTTCCATTTCACCAACAAATATGAAAAAACCAATTCATATTTCTTGGAGAAATGTGAAATAAAGAGGGGCAGCTGTAATACCCCAATTTTGTCCGCCCAAGTCAAAAAACATTTTTCAGAAAATAGAAGCAATAAGGTAATTCATAATGTGTGGAAAACAGTGGATTGGTGCATTTATGTGTGTTCGTCCCCTATTTCGCATTTTTTATTTGAATTACGCGCGCGCGCCAGTAGTAACTGCGTGAGCTACCCTGTGCCCCCGTCATTTGGCACGTGTCTGTATTTTCATCAAAAAAGGCCATTTATTGATCATTATTAATTTTTGGCACCCAAAAACATTTTTCTTAATTTTTAGGAATTTTAGAAAATAAAATAGTGCATATTTTTGCATTTTTGGGCATTTAAATAAAGGCAAATTAATTATTTTTGGACCAAAACCAGGTCAAGGACGTGGCATACATGTTACTCTACCAAGGGTGATTTTTGTATAATTTTTGGAAAGAAAGTCCTAGTCAAAAATAATTAAAAATGCATTTTCCCCATTTTTAGTGCATAAAAAACCCAGAAAAGACCATTAAATATTCCCCAATTACTAAATGACAATTTTTATTGCCTAGAATAATTAGAGGGAATATTTTATAGTGCTCAAAAATATGTGACACTTTTTAATAGGTGCACCTTCACTTCCATGCCCAAAATTCAAAAACTCAAAAAGAAGGAAGTGTCCTCAATAAGACAAAAGACCAAAAACAAGTTTTTTTTTTCCTCTCTCTCTCACTCCCCCCACAATTTCGAAATCCTCTCTCTCTCTCTCCCCCCCACAATTTCGAAATTCCTTCTCTCTCTCTCCCTCTCACAAAATTCTTCCACACTCTTCTATTGTACTATTATTCCTTATCTTGAAGGAATATGCCTTGTACCATCCTTAAACCTTCTCCTTTGGTGCATATCACCAATTCTCACTCACTCTCATGAAGATTCATGCCCTTTTTTGTAAATAACCCCACATTCTCACACTCACCTCTTCATTAGAAAATGCAAACTTACTTGAAATAGAACATTCCATCCCCATTCTACCCTTAACCCTATTTTCACCTAGACCCATATATAAGCCTACACTCCAAAATAACAAAGGAGGAGGCCTCATTTCACCCTAGCACACCAAAAACCTCTCCCTTTTCCTCTCAAGGCCGAAGCCACTACCACCCTCCTCCTTCATCCATTTTTGATTTTCTCTTCAACCAAACACCACCATCTCCCCTCATTCTCATCCCTCTTTCACATATCTTCTCCATTTTCCGTTCAAGTTCAAACATCATCATCAAGGAAGGTTTTCATCAAGTTTTCGTGGGTTGGAGTTGAAGTTCCTTGGAGGTTTTTGTTGATTTGTGTTCTATTTTCTTCATCTCATTGCATTTCCTAGCTTGGATTGGAGGTAAAAACCCTAAAACTTTGCATCATCTTTAAATTTCTTGCATAAACTCTCTTCTCCTCATCTCAACTCCTTCATATCTTGTTGTTGTTGCTTTGAGGAGCCATCTCAAACATTATTGACAAGAACTTAGGGAGGCTTGGGTGTTTGAGGTGGCTCATTGGCTTTGAAGAAGTTGTTCTTGTGTTTTCTCATATTTCCTTGCATATTCACTCTTGTTTGCATAGTTTTCACCAAGTAAGAGACCCATTTCATGCTTGTTAGTATTCGGCCATGAGCCTATTTTTAGGGTTCTTTTGTGCTATTGTTTATTTCATGATTTGGGGATGAATAATGGTTGATTTAGGGTATGTATGTTTCTAGGTTTTAACATCAAAAATTAGGGTTTATACTCCTCTCTTGCAATCTTTGATTTTATGTGAATAAAAGCATGATTTAGTTGATGTTTTACCTTAGGAACATGCATGATAGATTAGGTCTTTTTATCTTGTGTTGTTCTTTGTGTTGTTGTCAAGATTTGCATGAAATAAAATGATGATGATGGCTCGCATAGCATTCGGCCATGAGCCCATATTTTTTCCCTCTTGTTTGCTTGAAAGTTGTCATTTGATTGTGTTTGTGTAAATGTGAGTTGTGTCATTGTGTTTGTTCACTTTTTACCACTTTACTTTTACCACTTCATTAACTTTTTACCAAAGCATTTCATCAAACATTTTTACCTTATTTCATTAAAGCATTTTACCACTTTGCATCAAAACTTTTTACCACATTTCATTAAAGCATTTTACCACTTCGCATCAAAACTTTTTACCACATTTCATTAAAAGTTTTACCACCTTGCATTCTCATTTCACAACTTTGCATTCTCATTTCTTATCATTGCATTGTGTTAAATAAATGTTTGCAAAGGAGAGACCACTTGGAGTCTTGATGCACTTTCCTTTTCATGTTGGCAAAGAATAGGTTAATTTAACCTTGATGTATACTCATGCATTTACCTGATCATGCATCTTGTTTCTTGCTTACTTTTCCATGCAACCTAGATCATTCCATACCTCTAGTCACATTGCATTAAGTTGTTTATGATGCCTGTCATGTTCTCAAGTTGATTATGTGCATTCCCTCTTCCAACACTTTGCTTCTTACATGAGATCGCTACTCGTTAGTGGTGACTCTCATTATAGGATATCCACAAGCATATAATGAAGTATTACTCGTTAGTAATAGCCTTCATTACAAGAACATATGCTATCACAAGAGATTGTTATTCGTTAGTAACAATTCCCATCCCATTCCACACACACACAATTGCATTTTAGAATTTGATTTGAATCACAAATGGTTTGATTAATTGGCTTGAATTGGTATGCTTATTCTTGGATTGATGCATTTGTAACTTGCATGAGTTGTTACTCGTTAGTGACAATCTCCATTTAAAAAACCTCATTGCTCACATGTTCACTAGCTTAACTAAGATCATTCTATGCCTGTGATCAATTGTTTAATTGCTCTTGATGCAACTTAAATGTCTTGATTTAATTGTGTGCCATCCTCTCCACTTGTATGACCTCCTAATGAAGACGTAAGCCTACTTGCTTATTGTAGCATAGAGTCATTAGGGTAAATACACTCCTTCCTACACACACACGCATTTGTTTTGAGAAATTCACCTTGCATCTTTGACAATTGAATCTTTGATTGTGTTGGCATGTCTAGTCTTAGTTGATGTTTGACATATGCATGATTACTTGATTATTGAATGTGTTTGAATTTTGTAACCAATCATTGATAATAACTTCACCCTTTTCCCAAAAATCTTTCAAACTCTTTTCTAACTAATGCAAGTTATTAGTGACTATCACTCAAAGCCTTGGCTTGTTTGATTGTCATGAACGCCACCAAGAGCTATTAGTAATGATCACTCAAAGCCTTTGCTTGCTTGATCATTATGAAAGATCTTCCCCTTTCCAAACCCTTTCAATAACATTTTATTAGAACTACGTCGCTTTGATTCCCATTTGGGATACGTAGGAGCGAGTCACGCACTCGTCAAGCACAGCAATAAAAATCTAGCATTTAACCAAAGAAAAAGAGTTATTTTCATAAAAAAAAAAGAATCATTTTCAAACCCATTGTTGCTAGTAGCTCATCAGAGCCTTTGTTCGTTTACCTATTAGTGGCAATGTCCTTTTCTCATAAGAATAATAAACGATGATCCATCATAACCTTTGTTAGTTTGATCATCGTGCAAATCAATCTCTTTCAAAAATCACTTTCAAAAAAGATAATAAAAACGAGTTGTTATCAATAGTCCATCAGAACCTTTGTTCGTTTGACTAGCGGTACAACTCTCCTTTTTGAGTATTTAGTAGTGATTCATCATAGCCTCTGCTAGTTTAATGATTCGCTAATGCTCATCCTATTTCAAAAACTCACTAAAAAAGATAAAAAAACAAAACCTTTTCAAAGAATAGACAAGCCTAGAACTACGTCGCCTTTGATTCTCCACCCGGAGATACGTAGGAGCAGAGCCACGCCCCTGTCAAGCGCAAAAATAAACAATTTCTAAAATTAAAAAATATACAAGCACATATCTTTCATTTCAAAAGTCAAGAAATCTTATTTTCAAAGTAGGGGATTAAGTCGGTCGTACGGCCGGGTTAATCATCGTTTTAGGATAAGTGAACTGTGGTCCTTCAGAGCCCCAGCGCTCCTTCAGCCTCCAGCGGCCCTTCAGACCCCCAGTGGTCCTTCAACACAGACCATACAATCCTAAAACCCCTATATTAAAAAATACCAACACACAAACATTTTCTACCCAAGAACTACGTAGCTTTGAATTCTCCATCGCACCAGGAGATACGTAGGAGCGAGAGGCCAACTCTCGTCAAGCGCCAAAAATAAAATTTTTCATTAAGTCTTCTCATTCCCTTTTCAATAAAGAGGCAATTTAAGTATTTTCCAAATCAACACTTAAAACCACACGTTTAATTAAAGGTTCCCTTTCGGTAGAAAGGAGGTGTGGGGTGCTAATACCTTCCCCATGCCTAACCGACCCCCGAACCCAAATTCTCCGGTTTTCAAAAGGCCATTGCTTTCCAAAAAAGGTTTTTTCATTGTTTTACCTAAAAAAAATATTGGTGGCGACTTCATTGTTTTAAAAAGTTGTAAACGAAGAAAGATCCCCTCAGGGATTTTTCGGGGTGCAACACAACCTCAAAGTCCATCAGATATAGTTATAGGTTATTCATCTAGAGCTCTTTATTTGAACAGTCTATAGTTTTTGGAAGCTCTTCAGGAGTTCCAATAATACTTATGTCATCAACATAGACATCAATTATAACAAATTCTTTTCCAAATATTTCCATAAAACTATATGGACAAGTGAAGTCATATTTGTATCCCTCCTTTAGAATAAAAATTTAGACGATTATACCATATGTGTTCAAGTTATATTATCTCATGGAGGGATTGATTCAATTTGAGTAATCATATCGAGAATCCGAAAAATTTGTATAGGAATATTAAATCCTTCAGGGATCTTCAAATAATTATGACTATCAAATGAGTCATACAAATAAGTTGTAGCCACATTCATCTTGTGAGTATTGAGCTCTTCATGTGCTACAAGGCTAATTAAGTACTGAAAAATATTTGTATCCACCCTTGAGCAACATGTCGAGCTTTGTATCTCACAATTTCACCATTCTCATTCTGTTTTTGCACAATAACCCATTTGTATCCGACTGGTTTCACACCTTCAGGTGTTTGAACTATAGGTCCAAAAACTTTTGTAAAGCTAGTTTAATTCTGCTTCAATTTCATCTTTTAATTTTGGCCAATTCTCACTTTGTCTACAATCTTTAATAGACTTTAGTTCATGATCCTCACTATTATTTATCACATTTAGCGCTACAATATATTTAAAAATATCTTCAACGTTGACTTTCTTTCGTTTCCAACATATTTCATTCTTGACATAATTCATTGAGATCTCTTTAATTTTAGAATTTTTCAGGTACCTGATCAGTTCTTCTGGAACTAAAATGTCAATTATGTCTGAAGACTCTTTTAGAGTTTCTATATCCTCGCTTGGACCATCGTTCTTTTTAGCTCCTTTTATTTGGAACGGATTGGTCTACCACGCTTCAAGCGCAGTTGAGACTCATTTTAAATATTGTATTATCCAACAGGAACATCCATTTTATTGGAGCATTAGCAGCTGATATATATGATTTGGTCACATCTTTTAGATTAGTGAATGCATTTGATAGATGATTTGCTAAGCTTTGCAAATGAATTATCTTTTGAACTTCTAGTTCACATTGTTTGTTTGAGGATTGAGATGAGTCAACGATAATTTATTCCAATTGATCTCTTTTTCCAACTGCTTATTCTCTCCCCTTGATGTTAGGAAATTTAACTCAAATGATAATCATCAAACTGGACTATAAACAAGTCTCCAATTGTTAGCTCAAGCTACTTTATAATACATGGGTATTTATATCTAATATATTCCCAAAATTATTTGATACTCATCATAGTGCATTGTGAGTGGATAAATTGAAACGTACACTGCACATCCAAAAATTCTAAGATGAGAAATATTAGATTCGTGACCAAAAACCAAATGTAAAAGGGAAGAGTTATGATAACTTGTTGGCCTGATGCGAATCAATATTGCAACGTGCAAAAGTGCATGTTCTCAAGTAAAAAAAGGAAGTTCTTATCTCATAAGTATTGATCATATAATTAACTTTAGACGTCTAAAGAATGGTTCTTCAAGACCATTTTATGAATGAGCGTATACTAAGTGATGTCCAATATCATACAACACTTATCAGATGCTTTCAGGGTAATTCACATAATGACCTCTTACTCAAATTAGTTGAGGAAACAATCTCACAAACTTCCGGTTGTGAGTTGACGATATATATGTGGCCATATTGTTGATGCATCAATTACGATCACAAATATCTAAATGGTCCACGTGATTAGTGTACTCATTTACAAATGTCACCTTATATAAGTTCTAGAATTACGAGAGACTTATCCTCTCAAATTGCCAATTTCTTTTGGGAACTAGTGAACACAAAAATTAGTAGATTGAAGAAACTACTAGCTCTTCAATTCAAGTTCACATTAAAAAAAATTTAACCATTTTTCGCATCATTATCTACTCGGGATGGTCCAACCGATCTTTCCAACAACAAAATTATTATAATATGTAAACATCTGGTTTACAACAGCATGTGTTTCAATTGCACATATATAAGTACAGTACAAATCAGAGGAAAAAGGAGACAACTTTTCCACTACACTTATTTTATCCGAAGTATGTCTCGTTATATAAAGATATTCAACATATTCTTTTCTTGTTTCAATATGATATCCATTTGGATTGATATCCTTAAAACTTAATAAACTTTTTTGAGACTTTAGAGATTATAATATGGTACAATGTGTAAAAAAATGGTTCTCTAGGTAATTAGCTATACACTAGCTCTTCCGGAGCTTTAAATTACCTTTTGCAAACTTCTGGTTGCAAGTTGATAAGAAGTACACATGCTACTATATGACTTCTGGTCATAGCTAGATAATGTACACAATCTAATATAAAATACACATGTTTAATCTTAGTTATATTCTAAAAACTTAGAATAGCTATCAAACTTAACTCTATTTTTAGCTAGCTAATCAATAGCATTATAGTTAAAAGGCATTGAAAGAAAATGACAGATAAAACTTCAATTAAATTGAAGAATATTTTACTCCTTTAAAACATAAATATGTTGAAACAACACTTTATTCTTGCATATGTGCATATCAAACTTCTTGGTTCATATAGCATAATCTTAACTGCGCTCATATAGCAAAAATAATGTATTAATTTTTGGCCATTCAAAAAAATAAATTATAAAACTACTAAGTACGCATACAACAAAAATTACCATATATATACAAAAAAATTGGGGACGCACAATTTTCTTCAAGAAACAAAACCGTATAAACCACACATACTAGTTTAACAAAAAAATACCATTTATACATAAAGAATTTGAGACACGCAATTTGAAATGTGATTTCACATGTGCTATAATATATGGTAACATGAAATTACAAGAAGATAATAAAAGGTTATGATGGGAAATAAGAACATAAGAGTGTCTTTAGGATCTAGTCATACAGTCAACTCTTCTTATCCCTTTTTTTGCAACATTTTTATATGGAATTCCAAGCATAAGAGATTGGAAAAGTTACATTTTTCCAAAATTCATGAGTTCCTACACCAATAAGAAGATCATAATCACAAATCATATACTAATATATTTAAATAGCATAATGATAACATTTACCATATCAATTATCATTACCACAACCTTTGTTGTACCAATATTATAATGTGAATCATTCACTTCTGGGAATGAACTTCAATTCATTTAGTGGTTCAACAGTATTATCACATAATCTTGATTCATAATATTTTTTAGAAATATTTTCTCATTTTGCTAATTCATGAGAATATTTGAGACATAAACTATATGCCCTTTCTCTTGATTTCCTTTGGTTCAAAACATACAAAGATGAAATAGATTGCAATCATTATGTAAAAGTCAAGTTCTTCAGGAACTCGATCACAAATCTTTCATATACGATGATCAAAGAAAAATGTACTTTCTAATCAATTGTTTTTCAAGATCTATACCACAAATCTAAACATTGACGAAAAAATCATGTTTTGAGAAATCCTGCAGGGACACTTTAATATAAAGTTCTTCTTTCTTTGAGTTCTTTAAGAACTATAACAAATATTCACAGACAATGATAAATAAAACAATTCTTTGTGCAATCCTACAAGGGCAATGGATTACCAAATTTTTAGTTGTTTAGGAACTATACCACAAAACTCTCAATGATGAGCCAGGGTTTTTCGTCAGGCTTTACGAAGGCTTCCTCCAGGGTTTTCAATAAGGCTTTCCTATGGACTTCCGAAGAAAGGATGAGAGATAATAGTGAAATACGGGCCGGAGTCTTTCTGAGCTGCTCTGTCACATCATATTCACTCTGCTTCATGATTTTCAGAAACTCTTCTTCTGACTGTTCTCCTCCATCTCCCTCTTTCCCTTTCTTATCGCCCACACTTACAATATTATCAATAGACCCCTCGACTCCTTGTTCCTTACCCACGTTGCACTTTGACGGACCACCTATAACTTTGACCTGGGTCCCATAATTCCAGGGAACCGCATGAGTATTGTCACAAGCAAAAGGTGTGGGTTTTTTCACAATCACTGTAACGTTTTCTGATACCGAAGGTTGATTGAGGGAAGGGACTTTGAGCAAGAAACGCTCCAAGACATTGACCTCCTCTTGAGCCATAGTTTCCTTAGCCTGAACAATCTCCAGTGTCATTAGGCTTTGCACTCGGGCTTTGATATCCCAACAACCCTCCATATCATGGCCATCGCAACCATGATGGTACACACACTTCTTCTCTTCGTCGTACAGAGCATATCTCACGGGTTCTTTGGTGGGTGCCACTACTTTGTAACCGGCCTTTTGCAATCCCTCCCATATCTCCATCATAGGGGTTCGGAGTTTCAAAAGCTTTTTGATAGGCGTACCATCCTTTTCTACCATACTCACTGATGCATTCCCCTTGTGCTTATGGAGAGGGTCATTAGTGATATTTGGTCCCGACTCTTCTTGGATGTCTAATTTATTATGAGCGATCAACCTCCTTACAACATTCTTGAAGGCCTCACAATCCTCAATTGAGTGGCCGGCAGCTCCCATGTGAAATTTGCAGGTCAGGTTTGGGTTGTACCAATATGGGAATGGAGGATCCCAATCCTTTACTGGCATCTCTACGATCAAGTGGGCGTCGTGTAATTGTTGGAACAATTCGGCATTGGTGATGGAAAGTTTAGGAAATGGGGGAAAGTTGGGAGGGGGTTGGCGGTAGGATTGGCGGGCTGTTTGGTAGTTAGGACGTGGTTGAGATTGCGTGTTTTGGACATTGTTTATAAGGAAAGATGGTGGGTTAGTGTTTTGGTTCATTGGGTAAGGGGTATTTGGGTGTGGTTGGCTATATCTTGGCTGTTGAGGAATATGGTTTGGTGCGGCTCGAATGAAGCTGACTTCTGGGTCTTTCTTTTTCTGGGGGAAGCTCTTTTTTGATTGCCCGCTCTTCGTCTACTCCATGGGAAGCTTTCCAGCTCTTGCCAACATCTCAATTCTTCCATTTTCCCCTTGACTTCGTCCACCTTCTGGCTTAGATTCCTTCCCGGCATTTCCTCTTGCTCTGCCATTCTTGCTCTGGATCTGGTGAAGTATGTTTGAGTTTGATTGGTGTTTTCTCTGGCACGCGCAATGGTTAATAAGTTCCTAATTAACAAAGAGAAACTTTTTTTTTTCATGTTATTATCTAATATCTTCTATTTATACAAACAAACCTCCTATGAAATTACCAATTTGGATCTCTTATTAATAAGACACATATCTAATTTAAGGGTAAAAATGTCATTACACTCTTTTTTTTCTTTTTTTTTCTCTTTCTTCTTACACTCTCTTTCTTACTTTTCACTTTTCTCTTACACTCTCTTTCTTCCTTTTTTCTCTTTCTTCTAACACTATATTTTCTCCTTTTCACTTTTCTCTTACACTCTCTTTCTTCCTTTTTTCTTTTTACTTTACTTTTAATTTTTCCATTATCACTTCACTTTAATTTTTTTAACTAAATTTCTAAATTTATACAAACACTACTCTATTCAAATTACCTATAAAAATGTAAATGAGTCACACTAAAAAACAAAACAAAACTATCACCTTAAAATTTTAATTTTTCTCTCCAAAATCTGTTTACACTCTTATTGATAATCTACTAACACCTCTTATTGATAATCTACTACCTATCTTTTAATATTTATTATAATCAACTAAACAAATCAATTGAAACTACGAGATAACTGCAATGATATATAAAAATCACGGGATAACTGTACTGATATACAAAAAAACACAAGATTAATATTTGTCATTGATAATTAATATTTTTGAAGACTACTATAAACCTACTATCTAAAAACAATAATATTTAAAGACTATTTAAACTACTGATTAATATTTAAAACAGATATTTCTTATTGATAATCTACTATCTCTCATTTACTATCTACTACAATATACTAATCAATAATCAATTGAAATTACGAAATAACTGCATTGATATATAAAAAAAACACGGGATAACTCCACTAATATATGAAAAAAAAAACACGAGATTAATATTTGTCACTGATAATTAAATTTTTTGAAGACTACTACTACAAACCTACTATCTAAAAAATAAGAAGACTTAATGACTATGTAAATTAGTAATTAATATATTTAAAACAAATATTTCTTATTGATAATCTAATATCTAACTTTTACTATCTACTATAATCTACTAATCAACTAAAATAATCAATCGAAACTACGAGATAGCTGCACTGATATATAACAAACACGGGATAACTGCAGTGATGTAACATCCCTAATTTTTAAAGACTCGTACTATCATGCCTAAGACCGAGTAATTATTTGTGGGAATAATTGGTCGTGTCTCGGGGATTAATAGTCGAGGAAAATTGCAAATGAATCCTATTCTATAATTAATTATGGCTTAGTCATGGTTAATTTAAGTACTTAAGCTGAAGGGCAAAATCGTATTTTCATACCCTTCATATATCTACCCTATGTTCTGAATTCCACTCAGCCACATCAAATTAATTACCTAATTCTAATATTTTAGCATATTGGATTATGTTTCATGGTTAAATTGATTATTAGAAGGGTGGAACTCTGCATAGTTGATTATGGAACTTAGTATCATTGGGTGGTGCATTAGTAACAAAAGGGTACAATTTGATAAAAAGGGTAAAATAGGAATATACCCTCACTTTCACACCCTCAGCTGATCCCCTTTAACTCACACACTTACTCTCCACTCAACTCAAAAACACACAGCAGAAAATCAAAGGAAAGAGAGTGGAGAGATAGGGAGGGGGTCACGAAGAAGAGAGGAGGAGAATGAGAGTGGAAAGACAACCATGAACCTTACTTACCTCTAAACTCTTTCTCAAACTGAAATCATTCATTCAGAAACCTTACCCATTACAACTCCTAGTTCAAAGAAATCATCTCTTCATAAATTGAAAATCTGAGTTGGAACCTTGCTCTCCTTTTTGCTGAAACTTTGAGTTGCATGTTGGGAAGATGGTGCTTTGGGAGCTGAAAACCCTCTTGCATGTGGGATGGGGCGCTTGAAAGTAGAGTCTCAGTAACTGTTGTAGAAGTACAAGCAGCAAAGGTGGGATTTTAGGGGCTGAGGTTAGTAGTCCTTAGTGAGGGAGTAGATGATTCAAGATAATCAAATTTCTGGGCAAAACCCGTATGCACTACTCCCAGTGTTTTAATTGTATCTTCCAGCACACAACTCCTATGATCACGATTTTTGTTTCTCTGGAAACTAGACATAAAGCTCTTCATCTTAGGCACAAGAATCGTATGATTTCATGGATAAATGAGAGAGATATCCTGTTCACAAGTTTCGGTTTCAGAATCAAACACTATCCTGGACCAGTCATCTTGTTTTGATGATATCTCCCAAACCTCTGGATGCATGCGTGTGAAAATTTGATCATCAGAAAGAAGACAAAATTATCTTCAAAATGGGCACTGATTTGAGTAGTTTTGGTTACGGATTGACTGAGATAACTCTGTTTCAAAACTGCTCTTTGATTCTGGAAATTAGAAATAAATCTGGAAATAACGGTTCGTTGGATTAAGAGTTCGATTCGTCATAAGTCTCGAGGGTCGTCAATTCAAGTACCGGATGAGTGTTCAGTAGCAAGAATTTGATCGAGTTACTGGTGGTGCATGTGGGACCCATCGAATCCATATGCGGAGGCACTAGGAGCGTGTACGTGACTACGGGGATTGTTCGAGTGGTTACAATCCGGCCGTCCGTGTTCCGGCGTGATTTCTCGCGGGATCGTCAACCGGGTGAGTTCTACTCACGGATAGGGATATTTTTACATGTCTTGGAAATATATCGGTTTTGAGTCATAAGGCATTATCCGTTTTCGAAAGATTTTTTGAACCGAAAACCGTTTTTGAGAAATATTACGTTTTACGGTTTTAATGGAATTGTTGAACAATTTATGAAGTGGTGATTAAATTGTTGAAATAAAATGATTTGTAAACTATCTGGAATATTTGGAATTTTCTGAGTTTCAGGTGGAACGGAAATTAGGAATCGAATCGAGAGCGAACGGAGAACGAAAGTGAGAAAATTTCGAGTTGAGCATCAGACTGGTGGTTCTGTCCATCCGCGCGCCGTTCACGCGGGAGTCGCGCGCCGTGCGTGATTCTGGGCTGCGCTTCTGTCAAGTCGCGCGCCAGTCACGCGTGGGTTGCGCGCCGCACGCCACTGTGACCCTTTTGATGCGTAATTCCGTTTTTCTCGTTTCAACGCTCCGTTCAATCCCGAACCCTTCCTAATCCCTTCCTCAAACGATTTTAAAGCTACCAACCTATTGAAAACATGATTTCAAACCGTTCAAACTATATTTTTGAAAAGAGTCTTGAAACCTATTTGGTCGAGAACGAAAACCCTAGATTACGTGTGAGCACACCGAGTAATGGTTGGGCTGAACTTATATATGGATATAAGACCTGGAATTGATTATAATTCTGGAAGTTAATAAAACTCTTCATAAATGGACTATGGAATGAAATGGAATAAGTATCATAAGCTTATGTAATTGATCCATTTGGTGATCGAAAAGATATAAATTATCTAACTCTCGAGAAATTGATGCATATTGTCATATGTATTGCGTTGGGTGACGACCCGACAAGTAGCATACTAGGAAGGGAAGTCATGAGCCCTCACCCTAGGCCCTGAATGTGTTTTGGCGTGGTCAATTCACGGGTTACCGGGATTAGTGGTCGTTGCACGGCCGGTTTATGCTAAGTTAAACACACGATTCGCCGGGATTAGTGGTCGTTGCACGGTCGGCGTTTCGATTTATAACTGGACATTTCTTCCTAATTAATGTTGTAAACCGGGATTAGTGGTCGTTGCACGGCCGGTTTATACTAAGTAAAAACACGACTCGCCGGGATTAGTGGTCGTTGCACGATCGGCGTTTCGATTAATAATTAAGAACACGAATTGCCGGGATTAGTGGTCGTTGCACGGTCGGCATTTCGATTAATAACTAAGACATTGTTATGTCAGTTTTGTTGTAACGGTTTAATAATTGAACCGAGTGTCAGTGAGGGGGCACGGTAGGACGCACTGAGACAAGTTGTCTCACCCAATCCATATTTGTTGTTTTTACAGAGAACAGGTTATAAGGACAGCAGGCGGCACAGTTGGTATGTCGGGTTCGAGGAGAAGATTGAAGATTGATTCAATTATAGTTGTCCTTGTTCTTCTGTAGTGGTATCTGTATTCGGTCGTATGACTCGAAATTGTATCATTTTATTTATTAGTTTCCGCTGTTTCTTGTAAAGATGTATATCTGAACAGGAATTTTTATACTCTGATTTATACCAAATTGTATATTTAGGTATTTCTTTGTTAAAGAAATACCGGGTTGTTACATTTGGTATCAGAGCGGTTCGGCCTTGTCGGACGTAGTGACCTTCGGGTCGAGAACATAGGATCGAGTCAGCTAGGGACTTAGACAATTATACGTCAGACCTTTTTAGTATATTATGTGACGTATTGAGTCAGGATCCACTCAATGCTTCATGTAAGTTACTGAAAACTATGACAGATAGTTGCCTCGGCCCCGAAAATGTCCGAAACCCTACACCATAGGATTCTCAGCCTTCTCGTTTCGTCAGAGCGCGCGGCAGGGGCAGAGGGCTACATAAGACAATTGAAAACAATGATGGGCATCCGCGATGGTTCGAGGAAACTCTGGGCGGCTGTTCAGTAAGTGATTCGCGGCATGAAACGTCGTAGATCTAATCGAGAAGTACAAATCAAGAGAAGCCTTTGGGCAATAGCAATGCCAGTGTACTGAAAGCTGTCAGATGAGTTAACACCCGAAACCCTGACCTTATTTTAGTCAGCGTATCAGCTATCGAGATATCGTTCTCATCATAAATCTTACCTTCTGGTGTCAGTCAATCCCAGTTAGGGTAGCAGTCAAGGAAAAATCCGTATCGGTTAATCTTAAGCATAGATTCTAATTCTTCTTCTTCTTCCGAGTCACAATGTGACAGATGACAAAGCCAAGTGAGTAAAGATACTCCGTCGTCAGTTTTGGCTAGTGGAATCAAAAGTGCTGATCAGGTTAAGTCCCGATCAGGAATTATGAATCAGATCCTTCAAAGCAAATCAGTATGTGGAATCGGTAGAAGTAACCTTATTTCAATTCGCTGCTGGAAGCATTCCGATCACGGTCTGTGAGAAATTCTCGTTAGTCTTCCGACTCATTTGTTCGTAACTCCTGCTCCGGAACTCCGATTTTTATGTTCCGAGAGGTGTTGGAAAGCTAACGAAATTATCTACACCGATGAATGGGTTGTGAACCGTATCTTCAATTGTAATTTGAATTGTACCTCTGTTTTGGAATCTGAACCGTAAACTCTAAACATTCGTGGAATGTGGACCTCCCTGATTTTCGGGAAATTGGTAAAAGGATTTCCAAGCAGTCAGTTTAGACTCCTAGAACCCGTTCTGAAGCTACATTGATTAATGTAATGTAATAATTATGCCTGGATAGTCGCGGAAGTTCGAAAAGAGGCTGGACCAAGGAAAGTTCTAAATGATAAATTCAACGAATCAATACGAAGACACTTATGGTGTGCTCGTGTGATTCCCGAAATAATTTTTGTTTTCAAAAATCCCCTGGTGCCACCACAATTTCAATTTCGTGACTAATCCGAGAATAATTACTACATTGAAGTTAATCGAGAAACCAAGAATTGCATAGGATGGCACTAAATCGTAACTTTTAAAGAAAACCTTATGTCATCCTAGTAAGAATCCTAATATCGAAATTGCATCTCCTTAGGATCTGAGTGATCAAGAATCTTTGAAAGATAGGTATCAAAGTTCAAGCCTAGTTGATTTAGGAAGAACGCTGAAATTGGACAAGTCGTTGACTTAGAAAACTCCGAAAAAGCCATGTTTGGGAAATCATCCTTCGAATGTTATAGCATTCAAGCTTCCGCTACTGAAGTGACACTCCAATCGTTAATCTTGAATTCGTTAAGATCAACAGTAAGTTGTTGTGACTTTGATCCATCGGATGGGTCAATGCTAATTCTCCATTCTATTGACCTATGGTTAAATGTCGATAAATCAAGTATGTGCTGAGAATTCGGATTGTCCGATTGTGGTCCAGCACACGATGCTTTTCTAAGAATCCAATGAGTTGAGTACCTATAATGTTTTTACCTTTTCACCTTCTACACTCGTTTGATGGTAGAGTGGGTGAGGATGAACCGTATGTCGGTCGGAGACTAAATGATTGGACAGTGACTGTATGACACATGAGTCCTTGATAGTAAACTTTATAACCTTTGTGTAGTCTCTTGAGACGGTCAAGTCGTGTCTGTTTTTCATCATGAAATACGACCCTTGTTTTTAATCTCGAAATTTTGTCTTGGGCCGATTCGAGAAAGGAATTGAAAGGAAGTGAATTGGATCGAGTGGAATAGCGGCTTGAGAAGAATTTTTAAAGCAAATACCCGCCTTCTTTTCGGCTCAATGTCATTCCCGATCCCTTCCTCGAACGAACCTAATTATTTTTGTTTTAACGGAACCGAACTCAAGCACGATAAAAGTTTGCGAGATTTTGGTCGCACAAATGGTTGACTCCAACAAAATAACACCTTTATTCTCACTTTCGAACTTGCAGATTTTAAAAATTTGAGAATGAGATTCCGCTTTGTTGAAACGTCGTGCATCGAGTAAGGTCATTTATAAGTTGGGGTGAATTATCGTTTTGTATAGTCGTGTTTTTCAAGCTATTGTTATTGGAAAACCCCACTGAAAAGAATTTTCATCAAAGTAACACGATTGTGTTTTCAAGTTTTGGAAAAGAATTTTATTCAAACGAACCTATTTATACGTTCAAGTTCTGAAAGGATTCAATGAAAGAAAATATCACTATTATTTTTTTAATTTCTTGGTCATGTTACAAGAAAAAGTATTTTCTACGTTCAATTGGACTGAGAGTCAAACTCTTTATAAAAATAACTCTGTTTGCTTCTGTCGAGATTTTAGTAAAATGAGTCAAGCGCTGGTGTAAGCGTAACTCAGGAAGAGGAAGGAAACTTTTTCGTTTATCGCGTAGTGTGATTTCCAAGTACGTCTGCGTCGTCTCTTTCCAATTCGAGCTACGGCTAGGCCGAAACCTTCCGAGTTCCCGACTTCGATAGTGCATGATGTGTGGATACCGTAACTATGAGTTCGTGTCCTCAACCGATTGTAGGCATTCCATTGTCCATTACAATTAGTGTCAGCTTTCAAGAGGTCGGAATAGTTAATTTCTGAAGAAAGTCTGTATCTTCATGATGTCTTTCACGTGTCTCAGTTGAGAAAATGTATTCCCGATCCACTTCAGCCGTTGAGCATTGAAACGATCGATCTTCGACCAGATTTACCATTCCAACCTTTTCCTAGTCCTATCCTAGGGCGTGGTGTGAAGACATTGCGGTCGAGGACTATTCCAATTGTCAAGATAGTCTAGGAGGGCTTCTCAGCCGAAGGGGCTACTTGAGAATTGGAAGAGGACATGATGACACGATATCAATATCTTTTTGCTTAAGGTTCGTCTTGTTAATTTTGAGGACAAAATTTTTAAAAGTTGGGGTGATTGTAACATCCCTAATTTTTAAAGACTCGTACTATGATGCCTAAGACCGAGTAATTATTTGTGGGAATAATTGGTCGTGTCTCGGGGATTAATAGTCGAGGAAAATTGCAAATGAATCCTATTCTATAATTAATTATGGCTTAGTCATGGTTAATTTAAGTACTTAAGCTGAAGGGCAAAATCGTATTTTCATACCCTTCATATATCTACCCTATGTTCTGAATTCCACTCAGCCACATCAAATTAATTACCTAATTCTAATATTTTAGCATATTGGATTATGTTTCATGGTTAAATTGATTATTAGAAGGGTGGAACTCTGCATAGTTGATTATGGAACTTAGTATCATTGGGTGGTGCATTAGTAACAAAAGGGTACAATTTGATAAAAAGGGTAAAATAGGAATATACCCTCACTTTCACACCCTCAGCTGATCCCCTTTAACTCACACACTTACTCTCCACTCAACTCAAAAACACACAGCAGAAAATCAAAGGAAAGAGAGTGGAGAGATAGGGAGGGGGTCACGAAGAAGAGAGGAGGAGAATGAGAGTGGAAAGACAACCATGAACCTTACCTCTAAACTCTTTCTCAAACTGAAATCATTCATTCAGAAACCTTACCCATTACAACTCCTAGTTCAAAGAAATCATCTCTTCATAAATTGAAAATCTGAGTTGGAACCTTGCTCTCCTTTTTGCTGAAACTTTGAGTTGCATGTTGGGAAGATGGTGCTTTGGGAGCTGAAAACCCTCTTGCATGTGGGATGGGGCGCTTGAAAGTAGAGTCTCAGTAACTGTTGTAGAAGTACAAGCAGCAAAGGTGGGATTTTAGGGGCTGAGGTTAGTAGTCCTTAGTGAGGGAGTAGATGATTCAAGATAATCAAATTTCTGGGCAAAACCCGTATGCACTACTCCCAGTGTTTTAATTGTATCTTCCAGCACACAACTCCTATGATCACGATTTTTGTTTCTCTGGAAACTAGACATAAAGCTCTTCATCTTAGGCACAAGAATCGTATGATTTCATGGATAAATGAGAGAGATATCCTGTTCACAAGTTTCGGTTTCAGAATCAAACACTATCCTGGACCAGTCATCTTGTTTTGATGATATCTCCCAAACCTCTAGATGCATGCGTGTGAAAATTTGATCATCAGAAAGAAGACAAAATTATCTTCAAAATGGGCACTGATTTGAGTAGTTTTGGTTACGGATTGACTGAGATAACTCTGTTTCAAAACTGCTCTTTGATTCTGGAAATTAGAAATAAATCTGGAAATAACGGTTCGTTGGATTAAGAGTTCGATTCGTCATAAGTCTCGAGGGTCGTCAATTCAAGTACCGGATGAGTGTTCAGTAGCAAGAATTTGATCGAGTTACTGGTGGTGCATGTGGGACCCATCGAATCCATATGCGGAGGCACTAGGAGCGTGTACGTGACTACGGGGATTGTTCGAGTGGTTACAATCCGGCCGTCCGTGTTCCGGCGTGATTTCTCGCGGGATCGTCAACCGGGTGAGTTCTACTCACGGATAGGGATATTTTTACATGTCTTGGAAATATATCGGTTTTGAGTCATAAGGCATTATCCGTTTTCGAAAGATTTTTTGAACCGAAAACCGTTTTTGAGAAATATTACGTTTTACGGTTTTAATGGAATTGTTGAACAATTTATGAAGTGGTGATTAAATTGTTGAAATAAAATGATTTGTAAACTATCTGGAATATTTGGAATTTTCTGAGTTTCAGGTGGAACGGAAATTAGGAATCGAATCGAGAGCGAACGGAGAACGAAAGTGAGAAAATTTCGAGTTGAGCATCAGACTGGTGGTTCTGTCCATCCGCGCGCCGTTCACGCGGGAGTCGCGCGCCGTGCGTGATTCTGGGCTGCGCTTCTGTCAAGTCGCGCGCCAGTCACGCGTGGGTTGCGCGCCGCACGCCACTGTGACCCTTTTGATGCGTAATTCCGTTTTTCTCGTTTCAACGCTCCGTTCAATCCCGAACCCTTCCTAATCCCTTCCTCAAACGATTTTAAAGCTACCAACCTATTGAAAACATGATTTCAAACCGTTCAAACTATATTTTTGAAAAGAGTCTTGAAACCTATTTGGTCGAGAACGAAAACCCTAGATTACGTGTGAGCACACCGAGTAATGGTTGGGCTGAACTTATATATGGATATAAGACCTGGAATTGATTATAATTCTGGAAGTTAATAAAACTCTTCATAAATGGACTATGGAATGAAATGGAATAAGTATCATAAGCTTATGTAATTGATCCATTTGGTGATCGAAAAGATATAAATTATCTAACTCTCGAGAAATTGATGCATATTGTCATATGTATTGCGTTGGGTGACGACCCGACAAGTAGCATACTAGGAAGGGAAGTCATGAGCCCTCACCCTAGGCCCTGAATGTGTTTTGGCGTGGTCAATTCACGGGTTACCGGGATTAGTGGTCGTTGCACGGCCGGTTTATGCTAAGTTAAACACACGATTCGCCGGGATTAGTGGTCGTTGCACGGTCGGCGTTTCGATTTATAACTGGACATTTCTTCCTAATTAATGTTGTAAACCGGGATTAGTGGTCGTTGCACGGCCGGTTTATACTAAGTAAAAACACGACTCGCCGGGATTAGTGGTCGTTGCACGATCGGCGTTTCGATTAATAATTAAGAACACGAATTGCCGGGATTAGTGGTCGTTGCACGGTCGGCATTTCGATTAATAACTAAGACATTGTTATGTCAGTTTTGTTGTAACGGTTTAATAATTGAACCGAGTGTCAGTGAGGGGGCACGGTAGGACGCACTGAGACAAGTTGTCTCACCCAATCCATATTTGTTGTTTTTACAGAGAACAGGTTATAAGGACAGCAGGCGGCACAGTTGGTATGTCGGGTTCGAGGAGAAGATTGAAGATTGATTCAATTATAGTTGTCCTTGTTCTTCTGTAGTGGTATCTGTATTCGGTCGTATGACTCGAAATTGTATCATTTTATTTATTAGTTTCCGCTGTTTCTTGTAAAGATGTATATCTGAACAGGAATTTTTATACTCTGATTTATACCAAATTGTATATTTAGGTATTTCTTTGTTAAAGAAATACCGGGGTGTTACATTTGGTATCAGAGCGGTTCGGCCTTGTCGGACGTAGTGACCTTCGGGTCGAGAACATAGGATCGAGTCAGCTAGGGACTTAGACAATTATACGTCAGACCTTTTTAGTATATTATGTGACGTATTGAGTCAGGATCCACTCAATGCTTCATGTAAGTTACTGAAAACTATGACAGATAGTTGCCTCGGCCCCGAAAATGTCCGAAACCCTACACCATAGGATTCTCAGCCTTCTCGTTTCGTCAGAGCGCGCGGCAGGGGCAGAGGGCTACATAAGACAATTGAAAACAATGATGGGCATCCGCGATGGTTCGAGGAAACTCTGGGCGGCTGTTCAGTAAGTGATTCGCGGCATGAAACGTCGTAGATCTAATCGAGAAGTACAAATCAAGAGAAGCCTTTGGGCAATAGCAATGCCAGTGTACTGAAAGCTGTCAGATGAGTTAACACCCGAAACCCTGACCTTATTTTAGTCAGCGTATCAGCTATCGAGATATCGTTCTCATCATAAATCTTACCTTCTGGTGTCAGTCAATCCCAGTTAGGGTAGCAGTCAAGGAAAAATCCGTATCGGTTAATCTTAAGCATAGATTCTAATTCTTCTTCTTCTTCCGAGTCACAATGTGACAGATGACAAAGCCAAGTGAGTAAAGATACTCCGTCGTCAGTTTTGGCTAGTGGAATCAAAAGTGCTGATCAGGTTAAGTCCCGATCAGGAATTATGAATCAGATCCTTCAAAGCAAATCAGTATGTGGAATCGGTAGAAGTAACCTTATTTCAATTCGCTGCTGGAAGCATTCCGATCACGGTCTGTGAGAAATTCTCGTTAGTCTTCCGACTCATTTGTTCGTAACTCCTGCTCCGGAACTCCGATTTTTATGTTCCGAGAGGTGTTGGAAAGCTAACGAAATTATCTACACCGATGAATGGGTTGTGAACCGTATCTTCAATTGTAATTTGAATTGTACCTCTGTTTTGGAATCTGAACCGTAAACTCTAAACATTCGTGGAATGTGGACCTCCCTGATTTTCGGGAAATTGGTAAAAGGATTTCCAAGCAGTCAGTTTAGACTCCTAGAACCCGTTCTGAAGCTACATTGATTAATGTAATGTAATAATTATGCCTGGATAGTCGCGGAAGTTCGAAAAGAGGCTGGACCAAGGAAAGTTCTAAATGATAAATTCAACGAATCAATACGAAGACACTTATGGTGTGCTCGTGTGATTCCCGAAATAATTTTTGTTTTCAAAAATCCCCTGGTGCCACCACAATTTCAATTTCGTGACTAATCCGAGAATAATTACTACATTGAAGTTAATCGAGAAACCAAGAATTGCATAGGATGGCACTAAATCGTAACTTTTAAAGAAAACCTTATGTCATCCTAGTAAGAATCCTAATATCGAAATTGCATCTCCTTAGGATCTGAGTGATCAAGAATCTTTGAAAGATAGGTATCAAAGTTCAAGCCTAGTTGATTTAGGAAGAACGCTGAAATTGGACAAGTCGTTGACTTAGAAAACTCCGAAAAAGCCATGTTTGGGAAATCATCCTTCGAATGTTATAGCATTCAAGCTTCCGCTACTGAAGTGACACTCCAATCGTTAATCTTGAATTCGTTAAGATCAACAGTAAGTTGTTGTGACTTTGATCCATCGGATGGGTCAATGCTAATTCTCCATTCTATTGACCTATGGTTAAATGTCGATAAATCAAGTATGTGCTGAGAATTCGGATTGTCCGATTGTGGTCCAGCACACGATGCTTTTCTAAGAATCCAATGAGTTGAGTACCTATAATGTTTTTACCTTTTCACCTTCTACACTCGTTTGATGGTAGAGTGGGTGAGGATGAACCGTATGTCGGTCGGAGACTAAATGATTGGACAGTGACTGTATGACACATGAGTCCTTGATAGTAAACTTTATAACCTTTGTGTAGTCTCTTGAGACGGTCAAGTCGTGTCTGTTTTTCATCATGAAATACGACCCTTGTTTTTAATCTCGAAATTTTGTCTTGGGCCGATTCGAGAAAGGAATTGAAAGGAAGTGAATTGGATCGAGTGGAATAGCGGCTTGAGAAGAATTTTTAAAGCAAATACCCGCCTTCTTTTCGGCTCAATGTCATTCCCGATCCCTTCCTCGAACGAACCTAATTATTTTTGTTTTAACGGAACCGAACTCAAGCACGATAAAAGTTTGCGAGATTTTGGTCGCACAAATGGTTGACTCCAACAAAATAACACCTTTATTCTCACTTTCGAACTTGCAGATTTTAAAAATTTGAGAATGAGATTCCGCTTTGTTGAAACGTCGTGCATCGAGTAAGGTCATTTATAAGTTGGGGTGAATTATCGTTTTGTATAGTCGTGTTTTTCAAGCTATTGTTATTGGAAAACCCCACTGAAAAGAATTTTCATCAAAGTAACACGATTGTGTTTTCAAGTTTTGGAAAAGAATTTTATTCAAACGAACCTATTTATACGTTCAAGTTCTGAAAGGATTCAATGAAAGAAAATATCACTATTATTTTTTTAATTTCTTGGTCATGTTACAAGAAAAAGTATTTTCTACGTTCAATTGGACTGAGAGTCAAACTCTTTATAAAAATAACTCTGTTTGCTTCTGTCGAGATTTTAGTAAAATGAGTCAAGCGCTGGTGTAAGCGTAACTCAGGAAGAGGAAGGAAACTTTTTCGTTTATCGCGTAGTGTGATTTCCAAGTACGTCTGCGTCGTCTCTTTCCAATTCGAGCTACGGCTAGGCCGAAACCTTCCGAGTTCCCGACTTCGATAGTGCATGATGTGTGGATACCGTAACTATGAGTTCGTGTCCTCAACCGATTGTAGGCATTCCATTGTCCATTACAATTAGTGTCAGCTTTCAAGAGGTCGGAATAGTTAATTTCTGAAGAAAGTCTGTATCTTCATGATGTCTTTCACGTGTCTCAGTTGAGAAAATGTATTCCCGATCCACTTCAGCCGTTGAGCATTGAAACGATCGATCTTCGACCAGATTTACCATTCCAACCTTTTCCTAGTCCTATCCTAGGGCGTGGTGTGAAGACATTGCGGTCGAGGACTATTCCAATTGTCAAGATAGTCTAGGAGGGCTTCTCAGCCGAAGGGGCTACTTGAGAATTGGAAGAGGACATGATGACACGATATCAATATCTTTTTGCTTAAGGTTCGTCTTGTTAATTTTGAGGACAAAATTTTTAAAAGTTGGGGTGATTGTAACATCCCTAATTTTTAAAGACTCGTACTATGATGCCTAAGACCGAGTAATTATTTGTGGGAATAATTGGTCGTGTCTCGGGGATTAATAGTCGAGGAAAATTGCAAATGAATCCTATTCTATAATTAATTATGGCTTAGTCATGGTTAATTTAAGTACTTAAGCTGAAGGGCAAAATCGTATTTTCATACCCTTCATATATCTACCCTATGTTCTGAATTCCACTCAGCCACATCAAATTAATTACCTAATTCTAATATTTTAGCATATTGGATTATGTTTCATGGTTAAATTGATTATTAGAAGGGTGGAACTCTGCATAGTTGATTATGGAACTTAGTATCATTGGGTGGTGCATTAGTAACAAAAGGGTACAATTTGATAAAAAGGGTAAAATAGGAATATACCCTCACTTTCACACCCTCAGCTGATCCCCTTTAACTCACACACTTACTCTCCACTCAACTCAAAAACACACAGCAGAAAATCAAAGGAAAGAGAGTGGAGAGATAGGGAGGGGGTCACGAAGAAGAGAGGAGGAGAATGAGAGTGGAAAGACAACCATGAACCTTACCTCTAAACTCTTTCTCAAACTGAAATCATTCATTCAGAAACCTTACCCATTACAACTCCTAGTTCAAAGAAATCATCTCTTCATAAATTGAAAATCTGAGTTGGAACCTTGCTCTCCTTTTTGCTGAAACTTTGAGTTGCATGTTGGGAAGATGGTGCTTTGGGAGCTGAAAACCCTCTTGCATGTGGGATGGGGCGCTTGAAAGTAGAGTCTCAGTAACTGTTGTAGAAGTACAAGCAGCAAAGGTGGGATTTTAGGGGCTGAGGTTAGTAGTCCTTAGTGATGGAGTAGATGATTCAAGATAATCAAATTTCTGGGCAAAACCCGTATGCACTACTCCCAGTGTTTTAATTGTATCTTCCAGCACACAACTCCTATGATCACTATTTTTGTTTCTCTGGAAACTAGACAAAAAGCTCTTCATCTTAGGCACAAGAATCGTATGATTTCATGGAGAAATGAGAGAGATATCCTGTTCACAAGTTTCGGTTTCAGAATCAAACACTATCCTGGACCAGTCATCTTGTTTTGATGATATCTCCCAAACCTCTGGATGCATGCGTGTGAAAATTTGATCATCAGAAAGAAGACAAAATTATCTTCAAAATGGGCACTGATTTGAGTAGTTTTGGTTACGGATTGACTGAGATAACTCTGTTTCAAAACTGCTCTTTGATTCTGGAAATTAGAAATAAATCTGGAAATAACGGTTCGTTGGATTAAGAGTTCGATTCGTCATAAGTCTCGAGGGTCGTCAATTCAAGTACCGGATGAGTGTTCAGTAGCAAGAATTTGATCGAGTTACTGGTGGTGCATGTGGGACCCATCGAATCCATATGCGGAGGCACTAGGAGCGTGTACGTGACTACGGGGATTGTTCGAGTGGTTACAATCCGGCCGTCCGTGTTCCGGCGTGATTTCTCGCAGGATCGTCAACCGGGTGAGTTCTACTCACGGATAGGGATATTTTTACATGTCTTGAAAATATATCGGTTTTGAGTCATAAGGCATTATCCGTTTTCGAAAGATTTTTTGAACCGAAAACCGTTTTTGAGAAATATTACGTTTTACGGTTTTTATGGAATTGTTGAACAATTTATGAAGTGGTGATTAAATTGTTGAAATAAAATGATTTGTAAACTATCTGGAATATTTGGAATTTTCTGAGTTTCAGGTGGAACGGAAATTAGGAATCGAATCGAGAGCGAACGGAGAACGAAAGTGAGAAAATTTCGAGTTGAGCATCAGACTGGTGGTTCTGTCCATCCGCGCGCCGTTCACGCGGGAGTCGCGCGCCGTGCGTGATTCTGGGCTGCGCTTCTGTCAAGTCGCGCGCCAGTCACGCGTGGGTTGCGCGCCGCGCGCCACTGTGACCCTTTTGATGCGTAATTCCGTTTTTCTCGTTTCAACGCTCCGTTCAATCCCGAACCCTTCCTAATCCCTTCCTCAAACGATTTTAAAGCTACCAACCTATTGAAAACATGATTTCAAACCGTTCAAACTATATTTTTGAAAAGAGTCTTGAAACCTATTTGGTCGAGAACGAAAACCCTAGATTACGTGTGAGCACACCGAGTAATGGTTGGGCTGAACTTATATATGGATATAAGACCTGGAATTGATTATAATTCTGGAAGTTAATAAAACTCTTCATAAATGGACTATGGAATGAAATGGAATAAGTATCATAAGCTTATGTAATTGATCCATTTGGTGATCGAAAAGATATAAATTATCTAACTCTCGAGAAATTGATGCATATTGTCATATGTATTGCGTTGGGTGACGACCCGACAAGTAGCATACTAGGAAGGGAAGTCATGAGCCCTCACCCTAGGCCCTGAATGTGTTTTGGCGTGGTCAATTCACGGGTTACCGGGATTAGTGGTCGTTGCACGGCCGGTTTATGCTAAGTTAAACACACGATTCGCCGGGATTAGTGGTCGTTGCACGGTCGGCGTTTCGATTTATAACTGGACATTTCTTCCTAATTAATGTTGTAAACCGGGATTAGTGGTCGTTGCACGGCCGGTTTATACTAAGTAAAAACACGACTCGCCGGGATTAGTGGTCGTTGCACGGTCGGCGTTTCGATTAATAATTAAGAACACGAATTGCCGGGATTAGTGGTCGTTGCACGGTCGGCATTTCAATTAATAACTAAGACATTGTTATGTCAGTTTTGTTGTAACGGTTTAATAATTGAACCGAGTGTCAGTGAGGGGGCACGGTAGGACGCACTGAGACAAGTTGTCTCACCCAATCCATATTTGTTGTTTTTACAGAGAACAGGTTATAAGGACAGCAGGCGGCACAGTTGGTATGTCGGGTTCGAGGAGAAGATTGAAGATTGATTCAATTATAGTTGTCCTTGTTCTTCTGTAGTGGTATCTGTATTCGGTCGTATGACTCGAAATTGTATCATTTTATTTATTAGTTTCCGCTGTTTCTTGTAAAGATGTATATCTGAACAGGAATTTTTATACTCTGATTTATACCAAATTGTATATTTAGGTATTTCTTTGTTAAAGAAATACCGGGGTGTTACAAGTGATATATAAAAAACACGAGATTAATATTTACCATTGATAATTATAATTTTTGAAAACTACAATAAATCTACTATCTAAAAAAACAAGAAGGCTTAATGACTATTTAAAGTGATTAATATTTAAAACTCACGTGACAATATTTGTCACTAATACCTAATTTAAAAAGGACAAATAATTGTTACTGATATATAAAAAAACATGGGACAGATATTTCTTATTGATAATCTACTATCTATCTTTTACTATCTACTATAATCTACTAATCAACTCAAATAATCAATTGAAACTACGGGATAACTGCAATGACATATAAAAAAACACGGGATAACTGCACTGATATATATATATATATAAACACAGGATTTATATTTGTCATTGATAAATAAAATTTTTGAAGACTACTATAAACCTACTATCTAAAAAACAATAATATTTAATGACTATTTCAACTACTGATTAATATTTAAGAAAAATATTTCTTAATGATAATCTACTATCTCTCTTTTACTATCTAATATAATCTACTAATCAACTAAAATAATCAATTGAAACTACGAGATAACTGCATTGATATATATAAAACACGGGATAACTGCACTAATATATGAAAAAAAAAACACGATATTAATATTTGTCATTGATAATTAAATTTTTTGAAGACTACTACTACAAACCTACTATCTAAAAAAAAGAAGACTAATTAATATTTAAAACAATTATTTCTTATTGATAATTTACAATCTAACAAAATTATTATCTACTATAATCTATTAATCAGCTAAAATAATCAAATGAAACTACCAGATAACTGAACTGATTTATAGAAAACAAGGGATAACTGCAGTGATATATAAAAAACACGGGATTAATATTTGCCATTGATAATTATAATTTTTGAAAATTACTATGAACCTACTATCTAATAAAAGAAGAAGACTTAATGACTATTTAAACTGATTAATATTTAAAACACATGAGACAAATATTTGTCACTAATACCAAAAGAAGGACAAATAATTGTTACTGATATATAAAAAAAAACACGGGATAAATATTTCTTATTAATAATCTACTATTTATCTTTTACTATCTACTATAATCTACTAATCAACTCAAATAATCAATTGAAACTATGAGATAACTGCACTGATACATAAAAAACACGAGATAACTGCACTGATATATAAAAATATACGGGTATAACTGCAATATATATATATATATATATATATATATATATATATATATATATATATATAAACACGGGATAGCTGCACTAATATATAAAAAAACACGGGATAACAACACTGATTTATAAAAGAACACTTCAGTGATATATAAAAAACACGGGATAAATGCATGTATTGTTTTTAAATGATACTTTTACATTTTTAGATTTTAATATTTATCTATTTTTAATTTGAAACTCTTTTTTTATCTACTTTAAATTTGTCTCTATTTTCACGGGGTAATGTTCAAACTATTTAAATACTGTCTAAGTTCATTTATAAAAATAACACGACAGCACCCGTGCGTATGCACGGGTATCCTACTAGTTTATGCAGAAAGAAAAATAAATCACCAGTTAGTTGTCGAGGGATTGTCATTGTAGAGCGTTCTTCGAATATGAAGTGAGTATCCTTGGTTTGATATTTTCAAAAAAGTCGTAGACATGGAATTATGGAGAAACAAAACAAACGAGTCTTCTCATTACTAATAACATCCAAATGGGTCTTTCAATTACATAACCAAGATCCCGAAACGAAAAGAAAACATTCAAATACATCAATTATTCATAGCCTGCATGACTAATTCCTCAAAGTCTTCCACAAGTCCCTTGCAAACGTTGATCAGCTCCACCGCCTCATGGGGGGTTGTGAGTGGATTAGCTGTAGCCTCTGCATCCCGAACTAGCTCGGGGATCCTTTCAACCTCCCTCAACTTGCGAGCCCAATGTCCGACCTCACACCAAGCATGCATGTGGTTCAACTCAGCCTCTCTAATCAATCCCAAAAGGTGGTTCCTTTCTATGGGCCAGTTACCCAAAGCCCTCAGCTCTTCATTCTTCCTGTCGATAGTGGCCCGATACATGTGGATCGAACTCCTGACCTGCAGGTTGTCATTTCTGATCTTTTCTTCATACTGAGCAATTGTTTCTTTCAACTTCAAATCGAGGCTAAGCAGGCACTGTTGAGTTTCTGCATAGGCTGTTTCATAGTTCATCATCTGTCCCTTCAGTCGCCAATTTTCCTCCAGCACATCCTCCTTTAGTTTGAGGAGTTCTTTCATTTCTCTATGATTCTCCTGAAGGTGCTCCTGGTACTCTCTTATGACTTCAATTTGAGTACTCTCATTAAACCTTCTATCTACGTCATACTGGGCCGCTTGCTCATCCATGCGGGCCTTGAGTAGGCGGGCCCATCATCGGATAACGCATTTGCCGTAATGCCAAGATTGGGTTGTAATTAATGCATTCTGATGTTCCCACAAGCGGCACATTTGGGAAATCTCCACATTTGAAAACAACATGCTTTACACCCCCGTTAGTGGAAACCAACGTACTGCATCTTCCCTGAGCTCAACAAATTTTTGCCTCCATTCCTTGGCACTATAGGTCTGTGAGCCCAACTTTTTCCAATCCGAGATAGAGCACTAGTTGTTGAAATTTCTTCTGACTACGTGAGCTGTCAACCAGATATATAGTATTGGCAGGCAATAAATAATCTTCTTTTTTTTTCTCTTCATGGCAGAGACTCAGTATAGTACACGTCGGCCAAAAGTGGGAACATTGAGTTCTCCCTTCAGCACTTACGTGCCATAAACACATCAATTGCACCGGGGCCCACGAAGTCTCCACTACTTGGGAATAAGACCAAGTCATAAATTGCAAGGGCCAATACATCTGTGAGGGTCCCCCAGTCTCCGCGCCTCATGAATTTGTGCAATAGCTCTTCCACACGCACCCTTGGTATCCCTTCAACTGTTTTCTCATCAGGTTTCTTATTATTGATATCGCTTGGATCAACTCCGAGAGCCTTAGCAACAGTGTTAACTCGATGATAGCTCCCATAAAAGTGATATGGTTTCCCATCGTTTAGAGGCTGACCAATAATCGCCGAAAACTCCTCGAGAGTGGGGGCTAGTTGGAAATTGGAGAAGGTGAAACACCTCAAGGGTGAGTCATAGTATTGGGCCATTGCAGAAATAGCATCAGTCTGAACGTTTACATCTAATAAATCCAACAGATTCCCATATCTTCCTTTAAGAACATCTCGTGACTCCTCAGGCAACTTGGTTGCATAGGCCTTCAGCTTGGCCATCTCTGGCTTCCGGATAATGAACTGAGTGGTCTTCCTTGTTTGCAACATTGCTTTCTCATTCATCAATTCCATGTCTCACGGTTTCTTTTGACCAAGATACTCACTTTTCAATTCAGAACTTAGATCCCTCGACAAACTTTCCTGGATGGATAAATAACAGATATTAGCATACTAAAAGGGAAAAATCGAAAAATGCATGTGAATTTTTTTTTATTTTTGGGAGAAGGGTGTAAGTATTTTTCCATGCACAAGAGTTTGTTTATGCTAAAATTTTTTTGAAGAGTAAGGTAAGAGGTGGAGTAACTCCCTTTGTGTCCTAGTTTGGTTGGCCCATGCTATTGGGCGTCGAACCCTATGGTTGGCAGCTATAACCTATGGAGATTTCAGGTCTCTAGAGTCAAGTACTCTTCTAGCAGGTTAAACACACTAGGACGTACATCCGAAATGTGGATACTCTCAGAGAAGAGTCATACTATAGATGACGAATTCATGGTAGCCACCAGGATGTACATCCAAAATGACTACCACCACACAGCCTCGTTCTAGCTTAGGTGTTTTTTTAGGCTCCGGTGTAAGCCCAACTCTCAGTGTGTGCTCACAGTGTACGTGTAGTGTGTGAAGGGAGCATACAAACCTCAAACCCTAAAAAAAATCAAACCACAAACTGCTCCTGCAAAATAACCACAAAATACAACCAGGAATCAAATAATACATTTCCTCTATCCTAGGATTCATATTTAAGCGAAATGTAAAACAACTATATACGATATTTCAGTAAAGGGTAAACAAAATTATTACTCAAACATATCTCACACATTCAAATTATAAAAGGCTTGACTCTCACTAAGTCCCCAGCGGAGTCGCCATCTGTCGTGACCGGGATCCCGACGTAGACGGCTCAAAAATCGATTATTTTAGGAGTCGCCACCCAATTTATTTAATAGGAAAAAATGAGAAACACCTAACTAGCAGTTATTGGTCTGCGTAAACTGGGTTGGATTCGGGAGTCGATTATGCATAGGGAAGGGCGAAAACTTAATTCCACTACACCCCTAATACATCTGTCCTAAGACAGTTACCCTAAATCTGATTGTGCAAATATTAATAAATTAATTAATAATTTGTTTACCCCAAAAATAATATTAAGTAAAAATAATTATTTAGAAAGAAATAAAATAGGGACTAATTGAAGAAAAATTTAATTTTGACTTGACGGGGAAGCCCCGCTCCTACGTATCCTCCGGTGCAATGAGGAACTCAAAAGTCACGTAGTTCTGCTTGAAAACTTTGTTGGTTGGTTGATTTTATTTTATTTTTGAAGGGATTTAAGATCACCAAGCTGTACAACTCAGGTGTCTTAAACCAGGATCGCGAGGTTGACAAGATGTACATCTCAATCAAGCTCATTTTTTAGTTTTTTGGAAAATAGGTGTTAAAGAAAAAAAAAACTGATTATTTATTAGAGAAAAATTAATTTAGCTTTACGGGGAAGCCCCGCTCCAACGTATCTCCGAAGCGGAGAATCAAAGGCTACGTAGTTCTTCTTGAAAATATTTGTTTGTTTTGTTGGTTTTAAATAATTTTTTAAGAGGTTTAAGATCACGAAGTTGTACAACTCAGACGTCTTAAACCGGGCTGTGGGTTTGAAAAGATGTACATCTCAATCCAACCCATTTTTAACTGATTCTTATAACATGGCAAAAATAGCACAAATTTTAATAAAATAAAGTAATACAAAAGGAAAAATGAAACAAGAAGTAACAGAGAGAGAGAGAGAGAGGTGTCACGAGAGTATGTGATCAACTCTACTCTCTTTCATTAAAAATGGGTTTACTTTAATTGAAATAATAATAATAATAATAAATAAACAAATAAATAAATAAGGTTAAAAGTGGATGTGAAACGAGGTTGATGGGAAAGGGGTGCTGGTTCCAAAAGAGTGGTCAAGTCTCATTTTTTTTAAAAGATATTAATAATAATTATTGATTTAAAATAAATAAGGATAACACAGTAAAGCAAAATGAGGGAAAGTGTGATAAGATTTTGGGTAAGAAATCTAACAAGAGGGTCGCGGGTTCCAATAAAAATAAGTGCTCATATCCACTTTTTAGAAAAATGCAATTGTTGATTTGAAAAATAATAAAATAAGCATAAGGGAATCATCAAAAAAAGATTGATATCAGGCTCATATCCGCATCAGGCTCATATCCGCACATCCTAAGTAACGAAAACTGAAAAAGGGAGTAGAGAGTTGAGGAACAAAAAAATGCAGCTGACTGTGGCAGACCGCGACGGAGCTCGCGGTGGCGACCGTGGTGGTGGTGTTCAAGGTACTATTTTTTTATTATATCTGTTATTCATCCTATTTGACACATGTTCTTAATATAAAAAGAAGAGATACATATATTCTGCGGATCTAACCTCTAAAATAAAACGAAAAATAATGCTTTTCTACATCTTCAGATTCAATTTGTTCTTAAAGTTAACCTGTTTTTCCAGCTTCTGAAAAAATGTTTCTGCTTTGCTGCCTCTAACTACTTCTCCTTTGAATCTTCTCCTTTTTCCTAAAATGATTAGGATTCCAGTGAGAAACCCCTAATCTTTCTTTGGTGATTTTCCAAAAAAAATTTCCTCCTTTTCTGTTGTGTTGGAAGCTCAATTTATAGGCCAAGTTTGTATTGATAAATGCACTGTAAGGTCAATTTTTTTGGAACTCAAATTTTGTATTTTCTCTAAACTTTCATGTTTTGATGCTTAAAGTTTCCTCTGCACAAAAAATTCTCCCTTAAAATCTCTGCTGCATCCACGTTTTTAGGCATATGGGTGGTCTTTCTTGGTCTTTGTTTTGCTGTCAGCTATGAGCTTTTGAAATGTCCCTCTCATCTTCTTAACCCATGACTCTGCATATCTTGTATATTCGGATGTTCTCACTGTTTTTTTGTCCATTTTCTCTTTTGATGTTTGCAGATATCTCTTAAGAGCAGATGATGCAGCAGCTTCTTTGGTGAAAAACAGAGCAAATATGATGAAAGACACACTGACTTTTAGCCTAAATTAGAAGATGCCCGTTTCTTTTGTATTTTTCATTTTTCAGTTCTGTTGTAATTTTTGTCTTTTCTCTTTGTATTTTTTTTATTTTTTTATTTTTTATTATTTGTGTAATTTTCGTTTTTCTATTATTATTAAGTTTTAATTTTCGTTTTCCATTTTTTTTAATTTTTAATGTGTAAATAAAAAATTAATAATAATAATATTTAATTCTAAAACAGATTCTTAAAAAAAGTTCTACTAAGGATAATAATATTGATGAAAATGCAAAAAATCAACAATAAGCCCAAAACGACACGCAAAATTAATTAAAATCACAAAAATGCATAAAAACGATATTTTTGGAATTTTCACAAAAAAGGAAGAAAATACCAATAAAAATTGGGTGGAATTTTCTCAAACTGTTAAATGTAGAGGCAAAATTTTACGGTCGTCTTTGTTAGAGACCGACAAATTCGCTCTGTATTAGAAACAGATTAAAGGTAGAGAAATTTTTTACAATTTACTAGTATTTTACAATTTACTCTAATATAATAAAACAACATGTTAGCAATTTTACATATTTAGACATCTTCAAATTTTGATATATGGCAAAAATTGAGGGTAAAAGTGTAAAATCACCACTAAAAGACAAAATTGCTCAGCTTTTTGTCAGCATTTAAAAAAATAAAAATAAATTTACTGTCGCGCTGACGCGTTTCAGTTTTTTTTTAAAACTCTTTTTTTAAAAAACTTTTTTTTTAAAAACTATTTTTTTTTCTAAAACTGTTTTTTTTTTCAAATTTTTATTTTCCTAAAATTTTTCCATTTTTTTTCTCAAAAAAATTAAAATTAATCAGTTTTTTGACAACGGTCAAATTAATGATTTTAACCACTATCCATTGTCAAAAAAGACGTATCTCTAACAAAAGTTTAAAATTAATTTTTTTCAATGGGATCGGCAACGAGAGCAACTACGAGAACGATAGTGGGAACGTGAGAGACCAAGAAAGCGCCAACGGGGGTGCATATTTTAAAAAATCTCATTTTCTTTTTTCTTCGTTTTTACTCCGTCTAAAACTTATTATTTACTATAATCTCTTTATTAAAACTATTAAAATCAATCAATTTAACCAATAAGAATTGTAAAAAAAAAAAATTAATCACTACCATATATTACAAAATAACTTACTTATAATTAAACGAATATGATTTAATTAATATTAAATCATATAGAAAAATATGAGTTAATTAACATGTGGCAACGGGAGCGGCAACAAGGGACTGGCAATGGGATCGGCAACTAGAGCGGCAATAGAAGTGCCAACGGGAGTGGCAACGAGAGAGGGAACGAGAGCGCCAACGGGAGTGGCAACAGGAGGGCCAATGGGAGGGCAAACGTGGATGCAAACGGGAGGGTCAACGGGGATGCATATTTTACCTAAAATCTCAGTTTCATTTTTCGACATTTTTACTCCTTTATTAACATTATAAGAAGATACCGAATTTTTTTAAACTTTTTTAAACACAACTATTTTAATAAATTTGAAAATATAGCCTTTTATCAAGTTTTTCCCTTTTTTATTACATATTTTGCAACTTTCAACGTATTTATAATTTCATAGCACATTATAACAAATACAGTATCACCCGTGCGTATGTACGGGTAAAATACTAGAGACAAAATTTTACTGTCGTCTTTGTTAGAGACCGACAAATTCGCTCTGTATTAGAAATAGATTAAAGGTAGAGAAATGTTTTACAATTTACTAGTATTTTACACATTTACCCTCAATTTCATACCAAATATCCAAATTTGAAAATGTCTAAATATGTAAAATTGCTAACATGTTTTATTATATTAGAGTAGAGATTGTTAGCGACCTAATATTTGGCTGTAGAAACGAAATATTCCGTGTCTAATTAGAGACAGATGCTTAAATTTAGTCACTAACGATTTTGAGACCACGATTTTTGCCACGGATCTGATTCCATCTCTAACTGCATCGCTAACATGTTTAGTGAAGGACTTTTTTTTTAAGCAAAGAAAAATCTATTAAAAAAGAAAGAGGAAAACATAAAAAACCAAGGGGGGACCAGACCAAAACCCAAGGCCAGAAAAAAAACAAGAAACAAAGTAGAGAGACCTAGGAAGGCTCCCGAAAACCAACCAACCAAAAGAAGGAAAAAAACATACCAAATACATGGTTTATAAAAAACTACAACAGATCAAAATGAGACAGAAACTGAGCTAGCTTTGGACCTAGTGTTGTATCCAACTGCAAAACCATTTTTTTTGCCTCAATTTCTTCTTTTGTTGCTTGGTCATAACCGGTTCAGAGTACCTCTCAGCAAAATCCGGAATCACAGGATCGCCAACATTAGCTGTCGATTCTTCCCGAAACCTTCTTAAAATTTCCATGTCAGCTTCAACTGCCAGATTCAAGGCTGAATCGACAATCGAAACTTTGGTCTTCGGAAGGAGATTCATTGTTGCTTGAGAGATAGAGACAACCTCATCATCTGAGATATCCTCAACCGCGTAGGAACCATCAGAATCCAGCCTAGTCGTGGGAGACTTGGTGGAACAGTTTTGTGCTTCACCAAGAGCATGACCCCCAGCCATCTCTTCAGGTGTGATAACAATGCTGTCAAAACCCATGAAACGATCGAGAGCATTATCTTCTCTCACCAAAACCACACTATTGTCTTGCAGCTTGGATGGACCAGCGTCCAAATTAGATTTCTTCCCATTATCCGTCTTTTGCACAAACCGAAGAGATGGTTTACTAGGGACGTGATTCACCTTTCGAGGCTGAATCTTGCCACCTTAAGTCATCTCCGCGTTTTTAGGTATCTTACAATTTTGGAGAGAATGACCAATGCAGTTACAAGAGTTACAAAACAAGGGTATACTCTCATATTCCACTCTGATGAGAAAGGCGAATCCCTCTGTTTCTACTAACAACTGATCATGCAGCTTCTCAGAGAAATCAACATCAATAAGAACTCTAGCAAAGTGACCAAAAGTCCTCTTCATAGTGGCTTCATCCAAGGCAACAGGAGCTCCTAGGCTACCACTAATCTCAAACAAAATTTTTGACCTCCAATATTCCCGGGAAAGACCATGAAGTCTAACCCAACACTGAGCATTGGTTTGTTTTGCAGAAAGAGGATCAAAATCAGGTCTCCAAGCAAACAGACGCAGCACACCTGGATGTAGATTACGAGATCCAAGCGACCAAACACGCCTAAAGTCATCATTGGATAGAAAAGAGAATTCAAAAAATCCCTTACCAAGCGAAACCAGAGACCAATCAGCAAAAATATTCCACATATTAGACAATTTCTCCTTTAATTCTTTAATCTGATAAGGTTTATCTCCTTTGGGCAAAATAATTCTACGATGTAATAGATTAACGCATTCAGCAATGCTAGCCTGATATTCATCTTCAGAAATTTTAACAGCAAGAACATCCCCTTTTAAACAAGTTTTCGGCTTGTAATCGAACTCTGCAAAGGATTTAGGGGTTTGAGTGATACCTTTCAGCGCGTCAGAAAAAGATTTCCTTTTAACACCACTCACAGATCGAGCAGCATCAGAGGGCTGAGGAGCGACTGATGCATCCAATTGAACCTTGCTCACTGATTGAGCACCGTTGACCGAAGCTCCGAGAGTAGGACCACCGGATCCCATAGCAAGAGAGCTTCGAGTTGTAACACCCCCTTTTCTACCCATTAATTTATTTGCGTAAAATCAGAGTTTTCAAATTTTAAATACACCACAAGGGATGTCACACTTACTTCGTTAAACATCACGCGCCAAATCACTCGCTTTTCGAAAACAGTCTTAGAATACTTTCAAAACGTCATTGTCAATTAAAATACAATTTCACAGCGGAAAATCCAACAAGTTTAATCATAAAAGGCATTGCAACTATGCAAGGCTTACATTACTAAAATACAATCACCACAACAATCCTAAGTAACATAAACAACGTCATTCCCCCCTAGTGTTACATAATCAGAGCAGACGACCCGACTCGAAGTAGTGAAGGTACCTAGTCCTTCACTCGCAATCACCTGCACGTTACCGCATAGGGGCAACATTCAAACAGAAGGGTGAGTCCAATTCAATTCATATAATAAATCATATGATAAATAATAAGTCAGGTCACAGCTCTAAATTAATCACATCACAATCATCAATCACAACACTACAATAACTCATAAATAATCACATCACAATCATCCATCACATCACTACAATAACTCATAAATAATCACATCACAATCATCCATCACATCACTACAATAACTCATCACTATGTCATGCAGGCATATGAAATGCAACCAACTCGCGGGCATATGCATGAGGTACCTTTTCACAAACGTCGCTTAGCCATTGTGACCTCATCGTCACTTAGCCCTTTAGGCCTCAAAAACGTCACTGGGTTTATGCATATGGGGCATGAGACACTATGACATGCACCACTCACAAACACACGCAATTCACGGTCAACTATGTGACCCGGCACTTACCAATTTGCCAAATAAGAGGCACAGCACCTGTCAATTTACAATTTACACAACAACATCACTTAGCCATTTAGGCCTTAACATCACTTAGCCTTTTGGGCCTCAAAACGTCACTGGGTTTTCATCATCACTTACTCATAAACATCATCAACTCAAACAATAGCCACTGAGGGCAGAAACGTCATTTATTAGCTACCGGGGGCATCATCGTCATTTACACATCATTATAATTAATAATAGCCACTAAGGGCAAAACAGTCATTTACACGTCATTATGAATAATAATAGCCACTAAGGGCAAAACAGTCATTTACACGTCATTATAAATAATAATAGCCACTAAGGGCAAAACAGTCATTTACACGTCATTATAAATAATAATAGCCACTAAGGGCAAAACAGGCATTTACACGTCATTATAAATTATAATATCCACTAAGGGCATCATCGTCAAAATCGTCATTTTTGGCACTACTTCGTTAATACCATTGGTCGTACGCAAAAGAGAATTTTTAAAGACACCAAAACATCCTTTCAATGTCACAGCAGCGACCACAGGGGACAGCCACTTGGGCGCCCAGCAACCTTCTGAAATTATAAGTTTTTATTTTTAAGAATGGGACACACAGATAGACAACTGAAAATGCTTCACAACGCTTTTTGAAACGTTCAAAACGGATGTCCGAGTCAAAAGATATAGCGAAAACAGTTTTTGAAAACATTTTGGGAACATCCGGAAAACTGGCGCCATGGGCGCCCAGCGCCCAGGCACCTGGCGCCCAGCGCCTAACAAAACGCAACGCACACACGCCCACACGGGCGCTCAGCGCCCAGCGCTGGCACCCAGTGCCCAACGCAACACACACGGGCGCTCGGCGCCCAGCGCTGGCACCCAGCGCCCAGCGCAGACACACACAGCAACACACACGGGCGCCCAGCGCCCAGCGCTGGCACCCAGCGCCCAGCTACAGTAACCGTGGAGCAGAATTTCCAGCAACACTATCTATGGCGCCCATGGCGCCCCTGAACAATATTTTCAGCATTTTTCCACAATTTTGCAAGATCCATCACAACACCAATCCCAACAATATAGAATCATCAAAATCATTCACTAAACATCAAAATTTCAGCAACAACACAAGCATAAACATGGCGCCCTAGGCGCCTACAACACCAACAACGGATCTTTGAGCAACCAAATCATCAAAACACATACCAATCGAATTAACAACATGAAATCACACATGAATCACACTCACGGATTAGATCTAGGCCATCCCTACTTAAAACCTATCATAGGACCTATTATATAAATTGATAGGACATCCCCTTACCTCGAATTCGAAGAGTAGGAGCCCTAGAGATAGTCACGAACAGAACCCAGCAACAAGATCACGTTCCTCTTTTCCCCTTGGAGTTGCGACTTCCCTGCCCCTCTTCTCCTCTCCAACGACGCCTCTCCCCTCTCCATTCTCTCCAATTTCGCAAAATGAAACCAAAAACCCCTAGCCTCACATGACCTCACAACTTCGTATGCCTCAATGGATCATGGGCTTGGGCTTTTCACTTAAGCCCAGCTCATGCAAGTGGCGCCCTCTTTTCCTAATACAACCACAAAACTAATATAATCTTAATTAATTAAATTATGCCCAATAAATTAAATAAGTTCCTAAATACTTAATTAAATAAATTAATTAAGTTTTTAGGGTGTTACAACTCTCCCCCACTTAGAATATTTCGTCCTCGAAATTTACCTGCCACGCCAACACTCTCCCTCTAAGGACACCTAGACAACTAGGGCCATCTATTTGCTGATTACTATTGCTTTGATTACCGGCGGTAAGTGCTTGGGCGGCCGTCCCTCCTACTTGTACAGCCAGGCAACTTCAAGCAGTAATAATCTGACTCACTCTCTACTCCGCTGCGCTACTCTGATAAACTACCTCGCATTCTACCTCACTCATCTACCCTTAAGGATAACAAAATACATCAATCATCACAGCATCACAACGAAACTCACCGGGCGCATAACAGTCGTACCACAAGCCTCATAATTTAGCAACATGACAACAACATCAACGAACAACTTTGCCACTCAGGCGACATCGACAACTAAAATTGCCACTCAGGCGACATCAACGACTAAAATTGCCACTCAGGCGACATCAACAACTAAAATTGCCACTCCTGCGACATCAACAACTAAAATTGCCACTCAGGCAACATCAGCAACTAAAATTGCCACCCAGGCGACATCAACAACGACAAACCAACAGCAAAGCAACATCATCAATAACAATATAACTTGGGCCATTCGGCGGTACCCAAGACAAACCAAAACATCAACATTATTACGAGCCAACCACAAGCAACAACAAAGCAACAATGCGGAGACAACTCCGGGACCAACAGTCCTATAATCAATAACACATCAACAACTTCAGGCACCAAAGCGCCGACACTGCAACAACGATTTGGGGCACTAAGCCACCGACAACACAACAACAATTTAATTCGACCGACACGCCTAAAAATCAACGACACCAGAAACAGTCAATTTTGCCTTGAAATTAGAATACTCATTTAGGCTTCTGAATAAGCTTTCCAAAACATTTTAGTTTACTCAAATCGGACTCCTGGGTCAAAAGATATTGCAAAAACATTTTTCCGTTACAATGACAGCATAAACTAAGCAACGCAGGAAATTCCAGCACTCACACATAAACTTCAACAATTTATTTATCCTATCAAACGACATCGGAATTTAGCAAACAACCCCTCTACGGAAAACTTACGGAGTCTAGTTTCTGGCTATATTTTTAGAATTTCAAAATGATGAGTCCAATAGCACAGTTTTCGCAAACAAGGCAGTAGATCCAGAAAATGGGGCAGCGACTGTGTCCAAAGTTGTGACTCTTCTACAATGCCCAAAACAAACCCAAATAAAACGAAACTTCAGCCTAAACGGTAAATCATTTTGTCTAGTTTTCAAAGAAATTGGACTAATTCGAAAAGGAGTTCATTTGAAAACACCACAATCAAAACACTGACCCTATGCCCAGACGGTCCCCCGAAATTTTACCCTAACTTGCGAAGCCCATAACTGGAGCTATACTACTCCAAATGCGACCAAACCAAAGCCAAAATGACCAGCGTTCAGCCTAGTTTCTAAAATTGTGAGCTACATAATTTATCAACTAGTAAAATAGTCCCATTTTAGCCGAAAGTCAAACCTACTCAGAAAGTGCCTACACAGTGAGCTTAGCAACAAATTAAGCATCCAAGCAGCCACAAATTCAGCCATCAAGCATAGTTTAAACTTCCCAATAATCATATACCAACCAATTAAAATACATCAATCACTTCAACACACTCGCTATGTAAATTACAAGCAATACATATTCTATATAAATCAAACAATACATAGAGCACGCCGAACTTCTTAACCAATTTAAACATCATAGAGCACACAAGGTTTCATACATACTAATACATTTTTGCTCCCAAAGAAACCCAATACTAGTTTCAAAATCGTCATCAAATCATTTTTGACAAGGTTTTTAAAATCGACACAACAACAAATCATTACTCTGTTTCAAATAAAACCAACTAGAAAAATCATTTTCCAATCCAACAAAACTTCTCCTCTATACTTCCTCATTTAAAATCCCAAGTCAAAAATAATTTTATTTCCTTTGATCTCCACACTTCAACACCCACGTTCATTCATTAAAAATAGATTTATTACTAATTTTAGTATCCAACCGTAAAATCGTCCATTAGACACTTCAAAAACAATTTCAGAAATCATTTTACTTTTTAGATCACAAAACTACATAGCACAAGGCATTAGTATTACTCAAATAAAACGGTTTTCAGAAACATCAATAATTAAACAGCAACACTAATCCTTAGAAAACAGTACAATATTTCCAACAACAGCAACATCGATCTTTTAAAACGGCAATTAAACAGTAACAGCAATAATATTTCCCAGCTAACAGCAACAGTGGTTTAATGGTACAATAACCCAACTACGTAACAATAGACAAACAGCAATGGCAATAACACAGTATTTACTTTGCATCACAACAGTAACTTAATTTACAGTAGCAGCAATCACCAAAAGCACATGAGCACAACAACAGGGTCAAAATAAAAGTCACAACCAAACGACACAGGGTTCACACGGAGCACAACATAGCAAACATCACACAATACCAGTAGGGGCGTCTCCCCCACTAGTTTACTTACCATAGCAGCTTCCGTCTACTTGTACCTGCAGGAACATCACTACAACACAAACCAATGGTCAAGACTAAAAGACAACAGTTGGTCATTAACCGACACAACGACTCTACGACTTGGCCGGACGGACCAACCATTGCTCTGATACAACTAATGTATCACCCTTTTTTCTACCCATTAATTTATTTGCGTAAAATCAGAGTTTTCAAATTTTAAATACACCACAAGGGATGTCACACTTACTTCGTTAAACATCACGCGCCAAATCACTGGCTTTTCGAAAACAGTCTTAGAATACTTTCAAAACGTCATTGTCAATTAAAATACAATTTCACAGTGGAAAATCCAACAAGTTTAATCATAAAAGGCATTGCAACTATGCAAGGCTTACATTACTAAAATCCAATCACCACAACAATCCTAAGTAACATAAACAACGTCATTCCCCCCTAGTGTTACATAATCAGAGCAGACGACCCGACTCGAAGTAGTGAAGGTACCTAGTCCTTCACTCGCAATCACCTGCACGTTACCGCATAGGGGCAACATTCAAACAGAAGGGTGAGTCCAATTCAATTCATATAATAAATCATATGATAAATAATAAGTCAGGTCACAGCTCTAAATTAATCACATCACAATCATCAATCACATCACTACAATAACTCATAAATAATCACATCACAATCATCCATCACATCACTACAATAACTCATAAATAATCACATCACAATCATCCATCACATCACTACAATAACTCATCACTATGTCATGCAGGCATATGAAATGCAACCCACTCGCGGGCATATGCATGAGGTACCTTTTCACAAACGTCGCTTAGCCATTGTGGCCTCATCGTCACTTAGCCCTTTAGGCCTCAAAAACGTCACTGGGTTTATGCATATGGGGCATGAGACACTATGACATGCACCACTCACAAACACACGCAATTCACGGTCAACTATGTGACCCAACACTTACCAATTTGCCAAATAAGAGGCACAGCACCTGTCAATTTACAATTTACACAACAACATCACTTAGCCATTTAGGCCTTAACATCACTTAGCCTTTTGGGCCTCAAAACGTCACTGGGTTTTCATCGTCACTTACTCATAAACATCATCAACTCAAACAATAGCCACTGAGGGCAGAAACGTCATTTATTAGCCACCGGGGGCATCATCGTCATTTACACATCATTATAATTAATAATAGCCACTAAGGGCAAAACAGTCATTTACACGTCATTATGAATAATAATAGCCACTAAGGGCAAAACACTCATTTACACGTCATTATAAATAATAATAGCCACTAAGGGCAAAACACTCATTTACACGTCATTATAAATAATAATAGCCACTAAGGGCAAAACAGGCATTTACACGTCATTATAAATAATAATATCCACTAAGGGCATCATCGTCAAAATCGTCATTTTTGGCACTACTTCGTTAATACCATTGGTCGTACGCAAAAGAGAATTTTTAAAGACACCAAAACATCCTTTCAATGTCACAGCAGCGACCACAGGGGACAGCCACTTGGGCGCCCAGAAACCTTCTGAAATTATAAGTTTTTATTTTTAAAAATGGGACACACAGATAGACAACTGAAAATGCTTCACAACGCTTTTTGAAACGTTCAAAACGGATGTCCGAGTCAAAAGATATAGCGAAAACAGTTTTTGAAAACATTTTGGGAACATCCGGAAAACTGGCGCCATGGGCGCCCAGCGCCCAGGCACCTGGCGCCCCGCGCCTAGGCACCTGGCGCCCAACGCCTAACAAAACGCAACGCACACACGCCCACACGGGCGCCCAGCGCCCAGCGCAACACACACAGCAACACACACGGGCGCTCAGCGCCCAGCGCTGGCACCCAGCGCCCAGCGCAGACACACACAGCAACACACACGGGCGCCCAGCGCCCAGCGCTGGCACCCAGCGCCCAGCTACAGTAACCAGGGAGCAGAATTTCCAGCAACACTATCTATGGCGCCCATGGCGCCCCTGAACAATATTTTCAGCATTTTTCCACAATTTTGCAAGATCCATCACAACACCAATCCCAACAATATAGAATCATCAAAATCATTCACTAAACATCAAAATTTCAGCAACAACACAAGCATAAACATGGCGCCCTAGGCGCCTACAACACCAACAACGGATCTTTGAGCAACCAAATCATCAAGACACATACCAATCGAATTAACAACATGAAATCACACATGAATCACACTCACGGATTAGATCTAGGCCATCCCTACTTAAATCCTATCATAGGACCTATTATATAAATTGATAGGACATCCCCTTACCTCGAATTCGAAGAGTAGGAGCCCTAGAGATAGTCACGAACAGAACCCAGCAACAAGATCACGTTCCTCTTTTCCCCTTGGAGTTGCGACTTCCCTGCCCCTCTTCTCCTCTCCAACGGCGCCTCTCCCCTCTCCATTCTCTCCAATTTCGCAAAATGAAACCAAAAACCCCTAGCTTCACATGACCTCACAACTTCGTATGCCTCATTGGATCATGGGCTTGGGCTTTTCACTTAAGCCCAGCTCATGCAAGTGGCGCCCTCTTTTCCTAATACCACCACAAAACTAATATAATCTTAATTAATTAAATTATGCCCAATAAATTAAATAAGTTCCTAAATACTTAATTAAATAAATTAATTAAATTTTTAGAGTGTTACACGAGTCACTTGCAACATGTCACCCATTGCCACCTCTGGAAATAGAAGACCATCACGTGAGGGAGATCCGCTTGTTGATGTTGGCGCTGGGATGGCGCAAGGAGAGGGAAGATCCCCCTTTCGGCCCACCTGCAGAGAAGACGAGGAAGCAAGGGGCAGATCCGCAGTGAAGCCGCATGACCGGAGCTGCAGCAGATCATCGGACCAGCAGGTCATGATGGCCACGACGACGCTTAGGGTGGAGCCCTATTGGCGCGGCGCCGCAGCAGGGAGAGGCTTGGGGCTGCGGCAGTGGGGAGAGGAGCGCTCAACTCGACAGCGCTTAGGGTTCCCTAGTGAAGGACTTCGACCATCTCTATTTAGGATTTTTCTAGTGCAACTTGAAATAGAAAATGTGACAAGGGACTGTTTCCATAGAGAAATTATATTCTGATATTGTTCTTTTATACTAGATTTGACTACATTCTATAAAATGTAAAATCGATGTATCTTTGAAGCTAACAAGGATTAACATATATTCTATCCGCAAAACTTATTAGTGACTTGATGATTTAAAAATTTGAGACTCTTATTTTTATTATACGTTTAGTGATGCGCGATTTTAACAAAATTTGACTTCCCTAACACCCGAGTCCTAGATCTGCTACTGGCTGTGGAACTCTATATTGTCGTAGCTAGACTCATTAATAAGTTGATTTAAATATTTATTTACAGAAATTGAATAATTATAATAAAACACATTTTTTGGACAAAAATAATAAAATACTTTTATATTGCTTTAAAAAAAGTATACCCATAAGAATAACATAAATGATATTTGGACCAAAATGTGGACCAAATATTGAACCAAAATACGAACACGTATACATACGCGTATACCAAGGAAAGAAGGCGTTAAAATTTTAAAAACAAAAAAAAAGAAACCCCTTTTCTGGCGCAGTCTTCCTTCGTTCTTCTTCCTCCTCTACAAGCAGCGCCCTTTCTTCCTCTTCTTCCACTACAACTAGCGCACTTTTGCTTCTCCCTTAATTTCTTCTTCCCTACCTCTCCATCACGTATTTTAATCTTCTTCTTCTTCAAATCATCTGCTTCTTCAAGGTTCTTGTTCTTCACGAACAAATCGAGGTCTCCCGCAACCATCTCGACATCTCCATTTCCGTCGCCGGCAACCACCGTTGCTGCCAAGGAAACTCAATTTCCATATTTTACCCTAACCCTCCTGTAAGGTATTTTACCCTATGTTGGTGAACTTTCTTAAAATCGAGATGAACAAGATGATTCTTGGAAAATCTGAAGTCGTGTATAACACTTTCAGATTGAATCAAATTTCGGGGTTCAACCAAAATCGTTCAATCGGATAAAATCAAAAGATTATGTTCAAGAGTTTTGCTTTTGATGTATGGTGTTCTTCAATGACTTTCTGAACCAGAAGAGAATGATCAATTATCATCAAGAATGAAGAATTCTACAGTTTTTGGCAGTTCACAACAGTTTTATACTTAAAACTGTCGTTTCCAGCGAACCTGCGCTTAAGTCGCGCCCCGTTTGCGCTTCAATCGCAACTGCGCTAATACAGCACGTTCAGGTTGCGCTTAAGTGGCGCCTCGCTCGCGCCTCACGCGCAACTTGCGCTGAAGCTGCACCCAGGTCGCGCTTCCACGCGCAAAATGGCAGCAACTCCTGCCAATCTGCGCCTAGCTCGCGCTTAGAGCGTGATCCGCGCGCAAACTGCACACAAATCACCTTATTACGTTAAAACAAGCGTGCACTCTTATTTTAACATAACAAGGAGATCAATTACACTAAAATGTCCAACAAACCTCCCCCATTTTAGCGTAATTACTGATCAAATCACCAAAGTCATAGCATACAACAAACTATTGCATAAATGAAATATCGTGACGATTGAATTTAATCTTAGCTAATTACACGTTTCAAATATTCGAATATCAGGGTGTCACTAAGGATTGAACCCTTTCTATTCATAATGAATACATGAAGGTAATCGGCACAATAGTTTAAAACATTACTCTTGCTCGACACTAGTTTACTAGCCTGTGTCCCTATCCTTCATAAGCATATCAAAGCCCAGTCCCAGCTTCTTGAAGCGGCTAAACTTCATGCTTATATAGGTAGTTCTTTTCTTTCTTGCACCTGCAAATGCAATTTTTCAAAAGAACCATTAAGAAGTTATACTTCAACCTCCTTAACTTACAGAACCGAACACATACCTTTTGGGATACTTTCGATGATGTGTTCCAATCTCTACATGTTAAGCTTTCCACATTGAATTCAGCACCTAATGTCATATTAGATGGGAATTGGGTATCTTAACGTAAGAGATTTCAAATAGACTTTAATCTTAATCCCACAGCCGACCTTTTCACGAGATCTCTACTTAACCCTTTGGTTAAATGATCGGCCAAATTATGTTGAGTTCTCACAAACTCCACTGATATCACACCATGCATGATTAACTCACGAACCATGTTGTGTCTAACACCCAAGTGTCTAGACTTCCCATTATACACTTGACTATATGCCTTATTCAAAGTAGCCTGACTATCGCACCTGATAGACATGGGAGGTATAGGTTTGGGCCACAATGGAATCTCATAGATCAGATTTCTTAGCCACTCAGCTTCTTTACCAGCTGCTGCTAAAGCCACAAATTCAGATTCCATTGTTGAATTTGTAATGCAGGTCTGTTTCTTGGATGCCCAAGAAATAGCACCTCCTCCAAGTAGGAATACCCAACCACTTGTGGATGAATAATCTTCCATATTGGTTATCCAACTTGCATCTGAGTAACCTTCAATAGTTGAAGGAAATCCAGTATATGTCAAACCATAGTCAATTGTTCCCTTTAAGTACTTGAATACTCGATTCATAGCTTGCCAATGATGAGAACTAGGATTACTTGTAAACCTACTAAGTTTAGCAACAGCATAAGCTATATCAGGCCTAGTACTAATCATTGCATACATGAGTGATCCTATCGCCCTTGAGTATTCAAGTTGAGACACTGCTACACCTTTATTAGGTAATAGCTTCAGGTTAGGATCAATGGGAGTACTTGCCGGAGAACAATCTATAAAATTAAATTTCTCCAATATCTTCTCAATATAATGTGATTGAGAGATGGAGATGCCCTTGTTTCCACGTTTTATCTTTATTCCTAAGATCACATCCGTCTCCCCCATATCTTTCATATCAAACTTAGAAGACAAAAATGCCTCAGTTTCATCAGCTTGATCTTGGTCGGTACCAAAGATCAACATGTCGTCCACATACAAACAAATGATAACTCCTTTGCCATGAGTATCAAACTTGCTGTATAGACATTTATCTGCTTGGTTTAGAACAAAACCACTACACAACACAACCTCATCAAATTTTTGATGTCATTGTTTAGGCGCTTGTTTCAAGCCATAAAGAGATTTCATCAGTTTACACACCTTATTTTCATTTCCTGGCATAACAAACCCTTCAGGTTGTTTCATGTATATCTCTTCATCCAATTCACCATTTAAGAATGCAGTTTTCACATCCATTTGGTGAATCACCAGATTGTGAATAGCAACAAGTGCTAACAACAGTCTAATAGTGGATATCCTAGCAACATGAGCATATGTATCGAAAAAGTCAATACCCTCCTTTTGCCTAAAGCCTTGGATAACCAATCTGGCTTTGTACTTATCAACAGTACCATCCACTTTCATCTTTCTTCTAAAGATCATCTTACATCCTAATGGCTTACATCCAGGAGGTAAGTCAACCAGTTTCCAGGTATTATTTTGCAGGATGGAATCCATCTCACTTTGGATTTCTTCTTTCCAGAATGCAACATCCCTTGAAGCCATTGCTTCACTAAACGTCTTTGGATCTTCCTCAACATTGAGGCAATATTGATATTGAAGTTCAACATCATTCCTTGACCTTTCAACCAAATAGAGTTGAAAGTCATCACCAAATGACTTAGCCTTTCGTACTCTCGCACTCTTTCTAGTTTCAGTACTAGTTGAAGGTATATCCTCATTATTAACTGAGACTTTTGACATGGAATTCATGTCCTTTGGCCTAGGTATAGAAGTAAACCTTTGTTCATCAAAGATAGCATCCCGTGACTCTATGACCGAGTTCACAGCAACAGAATCATTAGATTCTAGCACATAGAATCTATATGCTTTAGAATGCTCAGCATATCCAATAAATATGCAGTCTATACCTCTTTCACCTAAGGTTTTCCTTTTAGGTTCTGTAAGCCTGACTACAGCCCTACATCCCCAAATTTTGAGATAACTCAAATTTGGTGTCTTTTTGTGCCAAAGTTCATATGGGGTAACCTTATTCCTTTTGTTAGGAATTCGGTTCAACAAGTAACAGGCTGTCAACATAGCCTCACCCCAAAATCCTTCAGTTAGACCCGAATAGGATAACATAGAATTCACCATTTCTTTCAAGGTTCTATTTTTCCTTTCGGCTACACCATTTTGTTGTGGTGTATAGGGAGCTGTGGTTTGATGTATTATTCCAGTAGAATGAAAATAAATTGGATCATAATACTCACCTCCCCTATCCGTACGAAGAGTTTTGATTAGCCCATTTTGATGAAGTTCTACCTCATTCTTATAGATTTTAAATTTATCAAGAGCTTCATCTTTTGTAGTTAATAAATATACATAACAATACCTAGATGCATCATCAATAAAAGTAACAAGATATTTTTTATGGCCTAATGATGGAGTAGCATGTAAATCGCACAAATCACTATGAATAAGGTCTAAGACTTTAGTATCACTTTTAACATCCTTAAAAGGTTTCCTAGTGATCTTGGTCAACATGCAAGTTTTGCATTTTTCAATGTTCATATCAAAAGGAGGAATCATACTTGTTTTTGACATATCTCTTAATCTTTTGTAATGAACATGTCCTAATCTAGCATGCCAAATTTCTGATTTTGTCATATTAGATATAGAACTACACGAGGCCATACAAACTGATTCATGAGCAAAAGGAACATCGATGTTTAATTTAAACATTCCATTACAACGATAACCAAATCCAACAAAAGAACCATGTCTTGACAAGATATACTTGTCACTTTCAAGTACTTGCTTGAAACCACAATTATTTAAAACCATACCAGACAATAAGTTCTTACGGATAACAGGTACAAATAAAACATTATCCAAACACAAACTTTTTCCGGAAGTAAAAACTAAATTTACACAACCTAATCCTAGGATTGGTTCAGTCGCAACATTGCCCATCTTCACAATAGAGCCATCATCGATTGGTCTAAATTCCTTGAACCAACGACGATCTTTGCACACATGGCTTGTTGCTCCCGAATCAAACCACCAAGCAACATCATCATCCTGCACATAAAATGCCTCAGATATTAGTGATACATAATTTGAATTCGTATTCGAATTAAAATTATTCACAACAATCTGACCTTGTTGCTTCTCGGGATCATTCGACCCACTTGGACCAGCCTTGTTCTTTTCTTTGAACACCCGGCAGTCCCTCTATAGATGACCAGGTTTCCCACACTTCCAACATGACAATTTTGTCTGTTTGTTTGGACCTTTGTTCTTATTTCCTTGAAACTTTCGTTTCTTACCTTTACCATTGTAATTTTGCTTAACTGTTCCACTTTCCTCTACCATATTGACGGAGGAGGAACCTGCTACGTTTTTATCATTGACTTTGTCATTTTCCTGAGCCCTCAGCGACTCCTCAATCATGAAATGACTACCGAGTTGAACCAGAGTCAACTCTTCCTTCTTATGCTTCAAGGTATGCTTGAAGTCTTTCCAAGAAGAAGGCAGTTTATCAATTATTGATGAAAGAGCAATGGATTCATCCATTTTCAAATCATGTTGAGTAAACTGACCCAAAATGCGCAGCAGTTCATTATATTGTTCCATAACAGGCCTTGAATCAACCATTTTGTAATTAAAGAAATTACTAACCAAGAATTTGTTACTTGAGGCATCTTCTGCCATATATTTGGATTCAAGAGAGTCCCATAATTCCTTAGCAGACTCAACATTTTGATAAATATCAAAGAGAGAGTCAGACATACCGTTCAGAATGTGACCACGACAAATGTAATCATCGTTCTCCCATTTCAAACGCTTCCTTGTTTGATCCAGAGATTCGTCTTCCATATACACCGGCATTGGTGTACTCAGCACATACACCACTTTCAATGTTGTCAAGAGAAAGTGTATCTTCTTCTGCCATCTTCTGAAATCCTGCCCTTCAAACTTGTCCAATTTCGCAAACTTGCTAGTCATCTTCGAACTCTCGTTCGTCATCTCGAAGAGAAAATTTGATTCAATCTTTTGTTGGTGAACTTTCTTAAAATCGAGATGAACAAGATGATTCTTGGAAAATCTGAAGTCGTGTATAACACTTTCAGATTGAATCAAATTTCGGGGTTCAACCAAAATCGTTCAATCGGATAAAATCAGAAGATTATGTTCAAGAGTTTTGCTTTTGATGTATGGTGTTCTTCGATGACTTTCTGAACCAGAAGAGAATGATCAATTATCATCAAGAATGAAGAATTCTACAGTTTTTGGCAGTTCACAACAGTTTTATACTTAAAACTGTCGTTTCCAGTGAACCTGCGCTTAAGTCGCGCCCCGTTTGCGCTTCAAGCGCAACTGCGCTAATACAGCACGTTCAGGTTGCGCTTAAGTGGCGCCTCGCTCGCGCCTCACGCGCAACTTGCGCTGAAGCTGCGCCCAGGTCGCGCTTCCACGCGCCAAATGGCAGCAACTCCTGCCAATCTGCGCCTAGCTCGCGCTTCAAGCGTGATCCGCGCGCAAACTGCACACAAATCACCTTATTACGTTAAAACAAGCGTGCACTCTTATTTTAACATAACAAGGAGATCAATTACACTAAAATGTCCAACACGCTATCCCTCTACTTTAATTCTTCAATTTTACACTAAAAACTCAATCTTTCCTTCTCCTTCTACTTTAATTGTTCATGGGGTTTAACTAATTAAATTCTTGGTCTGTTGATTTTACAGTGGATTTTGGAATTCCAACTACACCTAGTTAACGGAGTTTTACAGGCTTACAACATATACAATGACACAGGTATGACTTTTGAGGAATGATGAACAGTTTTTTGCATGTTGGTCTTGAATTCTAAATTTTGTGTCTTTGATGTGGGTGAACAAATGATTTTGAACTTTAATACACTAAAGGGGTTAACAAAAATCCTGAAATTGATTCAATTTAGAATTTTTTGTTGATTCATCTCAAATCTTGAGATATTGGCTTTTCGTAAAATTAATGTTGTTGTCCTACTGATCTGATTTTAAAGTTTGATAGAGAATTTTGATTTGTAATGTTTTTGTAGATGAAATAAGCACTCACCTAGAGATTTTTCTCCACTGTGCAAAGAGAGGAAGCTAAAACACAAAATTCAGCTGGTGCGACTACTGCACATCAGAACACCAGGAGAGACGTGGAATGATTTTTTTGTCTTTCATTTCTTTGTCTTTTATATGAACGCCTTAACACACAGATGCAATTTTTTAAAATGTTGTTGCTTATACTCTATCATAATATACTTTCATGTTTAATAGAGAAATATAAGTAGTTTTCCAGTAGTTTTATTGTTAGTTTGTTTGGCAGTAACATTGGATCTTTTGTCGTAGGTGTCAAGTTATGGTAGCATCAATAAACTTGTTATAAGCATAGGAATAAGCTTCCATGTGGTAACATCATTAAACTTGTTATAATCACACAGGATTATCTTTTTCACATTTTTGCTTTGCATGCAGGTGATCTAACTTAGATGGATTGGAGCCTTGAATGGCTAGTGCTTCATCAAAAAAGACCATGAAATTGGACACTTATCCCTTACATAGTTTCTTCATAAAAAACTTATGAATGTTGTGCTTTTACTTTTTTTAACCAATGTCTTTTGAGGTATTTAAATCATTATCCTTTTACAGCTAATTTTTGGTTCAAATCCTAAAAAGGATAAGATTAAGGGCTAATGCAGCTTCAAGTCATTGTTGGGTTGCAAACATTGTGCAATTTTTAGTTCACCTTTTGTTTTTTTTTTTGTGAAATTCCTGCTGAAATGACTACTACATTGTTTGCTTGGAGTGTGATTGATAGTGTTTTGATGGTCAAATATTTGGCTTTTGAAATATTTGGTTAGATTTGTCTTGTTTCCACTTTTTTTCTCAAAAACATTAAAATTAATCATTTTTTTACATCGGTCAAATATTTTCAATGGCTTTTGCAATGATCTATCATCCTGCTTTGTGTGTTTGGTTTCTTTTTTTTTTGACAAATGTTTGGTTTCTTTTTTGAATGTGGTTAGATACCGATTCTTAAATTTGCTATGATGGTTTTGTTTTGCAACACCATATAGCTAGACCTATATCTGATTGAATGGCAACTTCTTCTCAACTTGAACAACTAAACTTTGATTAGTTATATCTCGATTTGAAGAGAATTAATAGCTTGATTTGTATTTTTACGCTTTTATAGACCAAATAGGTTTCTTGGAACTTGTAATTTGCAATGGATTTATTCTAAAAACAATTTTTTTTTTTACAATTGGTGGTGACTAATTATTATAGGTAGGCAGGAGGCACTTGAAGTAAAAGAGAAAGAGTTGCACAAAGACAAAGAGAAAAGGTTGCACAAGGCAAAAAATATTCTAGAGGCATCAACAAGTAGTGCATATGATGAATTTGAAGCACATAGAAGCTGCACAAAGACGGAGAAAGAGATGCACAAAGCCAAAGAGGCTTCTAAAGTGGTTAAGATTTTAGTTGTAAAGTAGCTTTAGGACATAATGGATATAATAAATTATAGTTCATTTGTAAAGTATTTCCTTTCTAAAGTTGATGTAAATTATATAAATGCCTCACGATTGATGTATATGCCACTATGCCACTAGGTTGATTTTTTGCTACATTGTATAGACGGTGCGTAATAACATCTCAGGTTTGTCTAAATTATTAAACCCACTGTTTTAGTACTCAATTGTAGTCACCTGGTCAATTTCACAAGCAAAATAAGAAAATAACAAGTTGGTCATTTGTATGAAAAACTTGGGTATTTACTTAGGTGACTTGGTGATCTGATACAAACATTTACCATTAGATTCCATTTGAACACCCCCATGACCTTGTGATTAAATTTATGGGTCCTAACTCATTGATTTTGTAACCAATTGTTGTCTCATGGTCAGTTTCACAAGGAAAAGATGAAAATAAAAGGTTGGTCATTTGTATGCAAAACTTGGGTATTTACTTAGGTGAGTTGGTGATCTGATACAAACATTACAATTCGATTCCATTTGAACACCCCATGACATTGTGATTACATTTACGGGTTCCAACCCAATGATTTAGTAACCAATTGTAGTGTCATGATCAGTTTCACAAGGAAAAGATGAAAATAACAGTTTGGTCATTTGTATGCAAAACTTGGGTATTTACTTAGGTGAGTTGGTGATCTGATACAGTCATTTACAATTAGATTCCATTTGAACATCCCATGATCTTGTGATTACATTTATGGGTCCCAACCCACTGATTTAGTATCCATTAGAAGTCTCAAGGTCAGTTTCACAAGGAAAAGATGAAAATAACAAGTTGGTCATTTTGTTTGAAAAATTTGGGTATTTGTCAAGTTGAGTTGGTGACTTGATACAAACTGAGAAATTATATGCCATTCGAACACCCCGTGTCTTAGTGCTTACATATATAGGTCCCAACCCACTTATTTAGTACTCAATTGTAGTCTCATGGTCAGTTTCAAAAGGAAAACATGAAAATAACAGGTTGGTCATTTGTGTGAAAAAATAACAGGTAGGTGAGTTGGTGATCCTATTCAAACTGAGAGATTAGATGCCATTTGAATGCCCCATAACTAGTTCAATCTCTCAAATGGTTGAAAATTCGACTACCCAACGCCGTCGAAATGATATTGTGTTTTAAAGGCTTGTCATATAGTGGTCCTAAAGGGTTCAAACACTGTCACCTAATAATTTGATACTTCGCAAACAAAAAACATATTAAAACTTATTAAGATAATTTGAAAACACTAAATGTCATCAAAAGGATGATTCTAACAATGAAAAGGCACATTTGGATCAAACTTGCAAATATTTTAACTTGCCACTAGTGCAAATAAAAAAAAGCACCATTTAGCATCGGTTGTTTGAACACCCGATGCTAAATGTAGACGCAGTGGAAATTTTGCAATTAAATGGAAGTTTTTAGTTTTGGCACCTACATTTAGCATCAGTTGTTTAAACAACTGATGTTAAAAGTATTCGCGTCAGACCATTAGCATCGGTTGTTAAACAACCGATGCTAAAGGTATTTCTATTAGACCTTTAGCATCGGTTGTTTAAACAACCGATGTTAAATGTGTATCTCAAACACATTTAGCATCGGTTGTTAAAACACCTGATGCTAAAAGTCCTGTTGAGATCTAAAATAGAATTCATTTTTGATCTGATATTTGTTCATCTACTTCCATCTTGATTGCTGCACTTCTCATCTGTTCGATTTCAATTTGTTTCTTCGATCTGCTCATCTACTTTCATCTCTGATTTGATATAAATCTCTCTCCCTCTCCCTCGTGATTTTTTCCAATTTCTTTCTCAGCAACCAGAATAGAACCAGAACTCCATAACTGTTTTCCTCTTCTCCTCACAATTTATTCTTCGTAACCTAGATCCGCTCCCTGCCTCTTACTCGATTGCTGCACCGATACAATCATATCTGTGCAAAAAAAGAATGGCACAAAGTTGATGCCTTACAAAAAACAAAATACAACTTAAGACACATAAGACCAGTATGTGGGAAGATTAGTAGAATCCAAGAACTTCAGCCTTTGGTTATTATCTGGATCAAGTTGGTCCTGCATCAACACAGGTAAATATAAAATAAGCACATTTTATCCATCCTCATATTAACGATTCTTCCCATTACTGTGTGAGTTTAAATCATGAATAAACTAAAGTTACCACTGTGTAGTTCGGCATAGTCTTGCCACGCCACTTCTTCACACCATCCCACAACTCCATGTACTTCAGTACGTATATTCCAGAGAGACTGAACAAAATTTGCCTACCAACACATTTGACTCATTTGAGAGCATAAAAAACAACATAGTACACCTTTTGTAGATCAAAGGTAGACAAACAAAAACTAAAGCACATTGATCACAACATCAACCATCTCAATTGTGTCATCCCTTCTCTTCTTTGTATGTAGTAGTTCCCTGAAAAGATGATGCAGTAAGCCAATTAGTTTAAAAGCACATTTCTTGAGGTAAGCAAAAAAGGTTTTATCAGCACAAGATATATAAGATAAGTGGATAACTATCCTTATGGCAATAGTTCAGCACATAAGCTAACAAGAGTGATTACAATTTATATCATTTGTTTCAACTTAGCTACCTTTTTAGTCTCTTCCAAGTTTGTTTTTTCATTATTTTTATTGATTGAACATTTCACAATCCTACTATCCACATACACAACCTAGTAAATATATATTGAAAGAACAAACAAATCCAATAATATGTACAAAAAAGTTTTTTAATATTTAAGATACAACAGTGCTATTTCACCCGAATATACCTTCCATATAATAATACATTAACATGGTGAGAGAAAAGAAATAGCCAATTATTAAAACTTTCAAATCAATCCTAAACCTTTTTTTATGGTATACCAATTAACCAGGTATCCTCCATGACGACTGTTGAGATTAATCCTTCGATGTATTTGAGATCCATTTAAGGGGTTGACATCTCCCAACAAATGTTTTCCCATATGCACTGACCAGGGATAGAACCTAGAACCAAATGGTTAAGGGACCCAAGTATCTGCCACTTGTGCCACAACATGTTGGTATCAATCCTAAACCTTTAGGGCCTATTCGATGGTCAGGATAGGATAGAGATAGGATTTTTTTTTGGTATACCAAGAGAAAAAATGGGAAACAAACGAAAAAAAAAACTAAGGACGAGGGACTAAAACACGAGCTGCATCAACGGCAACAATGTTCTCCATGCTAGTAGGGAGTGTTGGAGAAGGATGAACTGGTTGTCTATGGTCGCACCAAGCTTGATCAAGAAATCAGCCGCTGCATTTCCTTCCCTGAGACTATGTAGGATCCTCACCAACCAATTCTTCGCAAGGATATCTTTCACTACAAGAATAAGCGTTGTTTCCTACGAAACTTTCCGACGAACTCTAGTCTATTGCAATTTCCGACGGATTTCCGACCAAAATGCCGTCGCAAATGTTCAGAAAAAGAGGCGCTAAAATTCCCGCTTATGTTTCCGACGAAAACGTTTTCCGTCGTTAATTTTCGACGGCAATTTCCGTCGGAAAACGCTTAAAATTGGTCGCAAACAAAAATACCCAATTAAAACACAGTCTCTTCCCTCGAACCCTCTCATTTTTACCAAACCTCACTCACTCACTCTCCTTCGTGAATGATATCGTTCTCTCCCTCATTCTCCTCTGCCCTCCTCCGCCCTCGACCGCCCTCCTCCATCGCTAAACGTGCTCCACGGCTAGAAGACAGTCTCTCGTTCTCCCTCGTGCTTTCCACTCTCCCTCCCCTTGCGCGCGCGTACACCATTTCTCCTGCACTGTTTCGCCGCCGTTCCCCGACGTATATATCTCTGCGGCTTCTGCAGCTCTTCTCCACTTGCAGGTAATTTCTATTACTTTCTTCAATTTGTCCCAATTTTTTTTAAACGAAACCCTAACCCTCTTCCCTTCCAATTTGTTGCAGCTTCATGTTCTCTCATAACTTGAATCTGTTACGATTCCTTGTTGCAGCCCACAGGTCAGTTTTGGTAAAAAAATTGGTGACTTTGTTTTTGCTCCATTATCATATTTCTGCTTCTGTTTTGATTAACATATTTCTATTTTTAAGAAGTTGCGAGAGATGAGGGAAAAGAACCAGAATAAGAAGTTGCAAGAGAGAAGAGAATGATAGGAGTTGCGAGAAAGAAGAGAGAGGAGTTGCGAGAGAGACAGAGATAAATGGAGCGATGCGGTGGTGAGAGAGATGGTGTCGCGGCTTGCGGAGATGTGGTGGTGTGAAGACGGTGGGATTCGTGGTTTCTGCCGCAGTGGTGATGGTCAGAAGCAACTTCTGGTGCGGTGGTTCCAATGCGGTGAGCCTCTATCTTCTTCTATTTTGCTATGCTTCTTTTTTGCTTCTTCTATTTTTACACCAATTTCGTTTTCTTCTAAGGGGTAACCACCTGTTTGATAAAATTCCCCAATGATCCGACTTTTATTTTTTTTCGAAAGAATGGTGTTTCAACTTTTTCATTTTGTTAATAACAATGGTATATGATATGTTTTCAATTTTGTTTACTTAATTTCTTCAACTGCAAACCTTAATTGTGTACTGAAAATGTGGGTTTTGTTAGCTCAATGACATTTATTTCTCTATTTGTAATCTTATTGCAAAATGTGACCATATGTTTTAGGGATTGTTCTAATCAACTACTGGGTAATTTTGATTCTGTGTATATATACTCATTAATTGACTAATTGATAGCAGCGATTTAGCTTTCCCCCAATAAGTTCAATATAGTTCTTATAATTGTTTCTGGTGGATTCAGATGGACTTTGATTATAATATTTGTTATAACTAGACTACCTTTAGCACATTCTGGATAATGAAATGGGGTCACTGAAAAATTCTCACCAAATGGTACACACCCAAATTCATAGTTTATACTTTATTGGCAATACATTCAATTTAATCTTCCTTATATTGATAATGGCATCACATCATATTTAACTTGAATAATGTCATCACATCTATCTGTTTGCTGTCTGACTGATTTGAGGGGTTTTTAAAACGTTGGTTGTGTGTAGGACTAATCATTTTGAAACTTGCATATTGCAAGAAAATAAATTGATGTTATTTTGATTGCTGAGTACTTTGTTGTGGAAGGGAAAAAATGGTGCAGCTTCTCAGTTGACAAAGTTGGCTCAGTAAGACAAAGTTTTCAACATCTGATGATTGCAAATATTATAAAAGGTTTGGCATAAATCAAGTTTTAATGTGACATACAACTTCTGATGCCCATTCTTCATAGTTCCATATAACAAATTCCCGATCCCAGTTCCCTACGAAAGACGTTTGACGGCCCCATTTAAACAAGATTATTAAACAAAAATTTTAACGAGATTGTCATGTGTAAAATGTCTTAATACAGAACCTGTTTTCCCACTGGTGAAATAATTTGCAGCAATAGTTCCATGGTATGAAAGCGGGAAGGTCATGTTAACTTTGATTCCATGACTGCTCGGTAAGGTTTACATTCAAATACTTATCAGCCACATGATTCTCTTTATGTCAAGAGGAAACCACCTGTCCACGGCGGAGGCGAAAGGGTGTAATTTTTTATTTTCTTCACTCTGAATCCCTCTCTTGAATACCTCTCTTTTTATGCTCTCCTCTCTTCTATGTTTGTATCTTCCACAATGGTGGCAGTGAAGAGGTTCTTCATTGGAATCCATAGAAATTGACATGTAGTATCCAATCATGGTGGTGAGGTGAAGGTATGATGAGACTATTGAATTTACCCCTTTTTAGTAATTTGCATGTTAATTAATCATTTATGGTTTGGGGTTATTCTGCTTGAAGTAGAAATCAAAGAGCCACAAGTAATTGGTTCTAGATATGTGTGTGTGTGTGTGTGTGAAGAAACTTTTGGACTTAATGTGTGCTTGATTACGTGCTCTGTTCTCTTTTTAACTATGCTACCATTTTTACTGCAGATTAGATATCTTCAGGCCTTTATAGTGTTTGTTAGTAGCAATATGGTTTTAGCCATTGTTGCTGCAGCCCTTTGTGCCTTCATTGCCCCTGCAACAGCTGGCTCCGGCATACCTAACACGAATGCATATCTCAATGGGGTAGATGCTTTCTATACTGGCTCCTAGAACCCTCTTAGGAAAGGTCTCTACTGCTGCAGAATTCATAAATTACCTTACCTGAGTTATGCACATACACACACACACACACCCTGTTGCTATTGTTTAATCTAACTATTTGACTCATTCCTAACTTAATCTTATTAATCCATTTGTTATTTAGTTTTTTTAATTATTAATGCATTTGTTATTTACTTTTTCCTTTTTGTCTTTGTTATTTGTATTCCTTCTTATATACATATATATTTATTGTGACTTCTAACTCTAACTTTATTTTTCATTTATTAATGCATTTGTTACAAACTGTGTTTTTTTAGAGTTTCTTTGAGATTTGCCACATAGACTTGGTTGTAGGTGTTGATTTTTCTCCTTATTCAATTTTGATTGTACCATTTTCAAATTGATACTTTCGGTTTACAATTTCTTAGTTATTTTAGTCGCTTATTAAAATGATTAATTTAATCGATACTAGATCTCCTTGTGTATCGCACGGGTGATGAGGCTAGTATGGAAGCCACTTCTGCTGCTTTCAATTTACAGGAAAAGCATGTGTACAGTCCTAGAGTCAGTTTTCTCAAGAATTGCAAGAGATATACTTCTCCTAGATGACATAGCTACAGAAGAGACCTTACAGGTAGAGCCTACACAATAAATCACTAATTAATACTTGTAATACAATTGTATCTAGTTCTCTTTCTGTTGATTAGTTTTCAAGTTTAAGTTTTAATACTTTTGTGATTCAATCTCTTTTGTGTTTCCATGGATCTTTTATTAGCCTTTTCAGCGGCTATGATGCCCTTTTTGGATCTCCTTTGTGATTCTTTCTATTTTATGTGCAAATCTGTTCATTTGTATATTAATCTACGATGCTAAGCAAATAAGGGTTATTTGCATCATAGCATATCATAGCAAATCTGTTCTATTTTAGATATTATTTGCATCATAGCATATCATAGAAAATCTGTTCATGATATATGATGAATCGATTGTGAATAACTAGACATGAAAGCTAAGTGAACTAGAAGAAAATGTTAGGTGCCAGAGTAAAACCAAAATAACAATTGAAGAAAATCATTGATGAGCAAGGAGATAATGCTAACATGCATGCAGTATAGGATAGTCTTTTACAGTGCTCAACTATATGCATAATCTAGCATAGAGATTTAATGTATTAGGAATGTTTCTAATGAAGAAGACACTAGGCTGATTTTTTTGATAATAAGTATCCAAACACACTATATTTTTTTAGTAATTCTTTCTATATGTTGTAAGTATATCTTTAAATCAAATATGGAGTTATTATTGACTTCATTTTGCTGATTCATCATCTATTTTCTTTAGTAGCAGTAGCCTATTCAATGAACATATTGCCACTATTGTGCAGAGCTTCTAAATTCCTCTGCAGATAAATGGGATGCTGAATTTTATGCTTAAGTCAATGATGATGTTTATGTAAATATTGGTTAGTCTTTCTTTGACTGAATTGAGGTGATATTTTTATACAATGTAGTTCACCTAATATTTCGCTGGCATTGCTATATGTTTCTGTCATCTTTTAATTGAACTTGATGTGTGAGAGGAGTGGCTTACTGTAATGTTTACTCTCACTTAGTAGTGACTGTAGAGAATAATCATCTCTAAGCTTGGTGCCTTGGTCTACAAGAATTGTGGCATAAGAAGTAGAAGTAGAAGTGGTGGACTGGGATTTTATCTTTCAGGGTCGGTTTGAGATTTTATCTTTGTCTGGATCCTTCACGGTCTCCAAGAATTATGGCATAAGAAGTAGAAGTGGTGGACGGGGATTTTATCTTTGTTTCTCATGATAGTTGCTTTTCACATTGTATTTAGTTATGTACTTTTCTTATATATGGTATTTATTGTGAAGTTAATATGTATAGATATCACTATTAAATAGTATTTTGGATATATGATATTTTTTTTATTTTAAATTTCCGACGGAAATTTTCGTCGGAAATGGTTTTTTGCGACGAAATTTTGTGACGGATTTGCAACGGATTTTCGACGACTTTGCGACGAAGATATTTGCGACGAAAAAATCCGTCGGAAACGATTTGCGAAGAGAGATTTTGCCACGGATTTTTGTCCGTCGGAAACATCAATTTGCGACGAAAACTGCTGTATTTGCAACGAAAATCGCCGTCGGAAATCGTCGATTTCCTTGTAGTGTTTGATACATTGAATGAGCGTAGCATACACGTGGTGAGTGTTAGTCATAGAGGACACAATATGAATAGCTAAGAAGGAGTCTGAGTAACAAATGAGACGCCGGTTCCCTTTCTGCCACGCAATATCTAAACCTTTATGAATAGCCATCAACTCTGCAAAAAGATTGTCTTGCCTATCAAGATAACCCGAGAAACCCCAAAGTCAGTCACTATTAGAATTCCTAAGAAGGCCACCCATTCCTGATGGACCCGGATTGCCGATGCTGCTATCGTCAATATTAAGGATTTCACAATCCTCTCTAGTCGGATACCAAGAAACCCATCTTGTGTTGTTAGAGTTGGTTACCATGAAGGATTGGTAGCCATTATCAAAGACGCAAGATTACATACCTCCTTCTTTAGTTTGTAGAGGGGGAAGTCTTTCTGGTCAATGCAGATAGTGTTCCTAGCACGCCAATTCCACCAAATGCCAGCAACAAAGAGAGCATAAGGATTACCTTGCATGCCCTTCTGGATAGAGACATGATATTACTATCATATCATGTGTTTGATGTACAACACCAGATAAAAAAATAAGATAATATATATATATTATTTCTTTTTTAGGTACAAAGAGAGGATATGTTATTCAACTATATATTTTAGATAAACTAATAAATAATGAAATATATATATATATATATATATATATATATATATGTGTGTGTGTGTGTGTGTGTGTGTGTGTGTGTGTGTGTGTTAATGACAAAAAGGCCCTTGTGACAACTATACTTTATTTTTTAAAAATTAAATTAATTTTCTATGTTTATAATGGTTGATAATAATTTATCTTTTTTACTTTATAAGATTTTTGAATTACAATAAATTTTTAATTTTTAGGTTATACAAAATGATATAATCACCCTTATCAAAGAATCATACATTGTTTTTTATAAGTACTAATAATTTTAATTTTAAAATTTAACTTTCATTTTTTTTTTGTTTTTAAATATATATATATATATATTATTAGATTTCAAATTTGTATATTTTAAAATATCTTGATTGTAAATACCTTGGGTTTAAGATATTTCAAGGAAGAATTACCAAGAAGGATTTTGATGAGGTCCTTGATAGATTAAATTCAAAGTTGGCCTCTTGGAAAGGGAGATTACTCAATAAACCGGGTCGCCTCACTTTGGCTACAACAGTGTTATCTTCCATGCTTACTTATGGGATGCAGGTGCAATGGTTTCCTCAATCAATTTGTGATCATATGGATAGGCAAATTCGAAATTCTATACATCACAATACAACTTTGCTAGGTAAACTTGTTTGGGATATTTCGGTAACTAGCAACAAATTGTGGGTGGATATTATTAAAGATAAATACATTCAGCACCATAATTTTTTGGGAGTTAAGCACAGGAAGGGTTCTAGCACTTGGAACTCTATTCTGAAAGCCTTAGATTTGATTAAAGATGATATCTCTTTTAAATTGGGGGACGGTAATACAAACTTTTGGTATGATAGTTGATTTTCTCTAACTCCATTGTGTTCTTAGGTACCATATGTTGCTATTCAGGACCGTGACGTTACAGTTAAGAATGTGTATGAGAATGGATCGTGGCAGCTACAAAGGTTGTACACCATTATTCCTCAAGATATTAAGTTGAGGATTATTGAATTGTTGAATTTGAATTTGGTTGATGGCTTGAATGGAACTTGGACGTGGGATCATCATCATATTACAGGTATCTATTCTACTAATTCTGCCTATCACAAGTTAAATGGGAGGGATCCTAATATAGTTGGTGACAAGAATTGGATGTGGTTGTGGAAGTTAAAAATTCCAGCAAATATTCAATTCTTCATTTGGCAATTTTGCCATGATGCTTTAGCAGTTCACGCTACTTTGACTCACAGAAATATTTTACATGATGCTTCTTGGTTTAGTTGTGTGGCATCATTTTTATTCCCTCACAAATGGTTTTTCTCTCCCTGATGTGAATTTTGATCCATTCATTTGGTTGAAAAATGAAGTTGCAACAAATGGGGTTATTGTCACAGTAATCTTATGGAGTTGGTGGTGTGCTCGGAATAGATTCATTTTCGAAGGGGTGGTGCCTAAAACTACTGATGTGAATTTTGATCCATTCATCATGATATTATGCAAGCATATTCTCTTAGTGGTGGTCTGTCAGAACCGAAAGTAGGGACGGTAGTGTCGTGGTCTCATCCTCCCTCTAGTTGGGTGGCACTTAACGTTGATGGGAGTGCTCTATCTAATCCCGGTCTTACATGTTATGGTGGGCTTGTTCGTGATATTTATGGTAACTTCATTCACTAGTGCAAAAACAAGAAAAGAATTGGTGATTTTAAGTCGGACTCCCAAATATCCGACTTAAATGGTGGACGCGGTGGCAATTTTGTAATAAACACGCGAAAAAATTCTGGCGTTCACCCTTTTAAGTCGGGCAACTCTTACGTCCGACTTTAAATGTGTAATCTATTTTTTTCTTTTTTTATTACTTTCGTGATTATTTTATCTTGCGTTTAGTATTTTTTTTTTACCAAAAATCAAAAGTTGAAAACAACCCTTCCATTCCATCACTCTCGATCTCCACCAGTTTCCCTAAAATCAGTTTCCCTAAACGCAACCCTAAACGCAACAGTTTCCACGCTCTTCCCATCACTCTCTCCACCAAAACAACCGTTCCATTCCATTGCTCTACCCATCACTCTCTCTGGCGAAGCTCCCTTTCTTTGCCAACTCGCCGTCACGCAACAGTGAACCCTAAACGCAACACGCAACAGTGAACCCTAAACGCAACAGTTGCCACGCTCTTCCCATCACTCTCTCCACCAAAACAACCGTTCCATTCCATTGCTCTACCCATCACTCTCTCTGCCGAAGATCCCTCTCTCGGCCAACTCGCCGTTTTCCTCCTTCGCTCTCTCCTCTCTGCCGTGGTCTCCATCCAGCTCGTCGTCAACGTCTCTCTTCCTCTCACCGTCAACGTCTCTCTTCCTCTCACCGTCAACGTCTCTCTTCCTCTCACCGTCAACGTCTCTCTTCCTCTCACCGTCAACTTCATTGGTTGGCTTTCTTCTGATTTTTCTGAAAGGTAAACAACAACTCTTTTCTGATTCATTTCATGAGTTGAGAATCTTCATTAAGATGAGAGCTATTTCTATGTTTGATTGAATTAAAGGAATTCATATCTCTCGTTACATTCTTAGGGTTTTGTTATATGCCTTATTATTTTGTGAAATTTGTTAGGGTTTAATGTTTTTTGATTGAGTTTTAAGAATTGATAGTTTTACCTTTCTAATTTTGCAAGAATCAGGTTCAGTAGTAAGCACCTTGCAATCTTTCTTATTTAATTGATTTGACATCATTCATAGTAAATGTTGAGGCACCACAAAAAAGCCTGCGTTTTGATCCCTGTGTCTTTGAAATGGGTATGAGTCCATGCTTCTGTATGTAGGTATCATGTTTGGTAAGGTTACCAGAAATAGGCAGAACAAGGATTCATAGTTAGTATTTGCCTTTGGTAACTTTTTTAAAAGGCAAATTCTGCATTATTCAAAAGAACCATTAAGAACAGGATTAATATTTAGTATCAATTTTAACAATAGTAATAGGTGAAAAACTACCAGAATGATTTTCAACAAATGACCAAATAAGTGAAAAACTACCAGAACTATATTACTCATTATAAACAATGAGAAGGGGAGGAAAAGACATGAAGAAACAACACTTTGCATACGCCATCTAACAATGTTAAGCAAAATACATTTGAAGAGCAATTTCAATTCTGAGGTTAATTTCATCTAGACAAGCGACTCTGCTATGCTAACTTAGCCTATGATTTAATTTCATCTGATTCGGTGAGGGATATTGAAATATGCTTTCATATACACATTAATTTGGCTATGACTAGAGAACAATTTCTACATTACCAAGTGATTATTTTATACATAAAGATTTGTATGCTAAAGATTTCGTGTACTTCCTGCAAGTTGTGTGGTTTGGTTGTCTTTATGTGAAATGTCATTGCCTCTATTTGTGTGGAAGTTCAGAGGTTCTGTTTTTACTATTTGGACAGCAGCATTTTCAACCAGTTTGTTAGCTACTCGGTGTGTCTGGAGAAATTTTACTTTCTGTAAAACTGCTATTGTTATTATTATTATTATTATTATTATTATTATTATTATTATTATTATTATTATTATTATTATTATTATTAAGCATTAACATTTGACTTAGATGCATTCAATGCTGCATACAATTGTGCATCTAGCATATTTGGACTAGTATCTGTTTAGGACTAGATAGTATGTATTTTAACTATCTAAATCATATAAATCTATGTTTACAACCAAATTATCACTCTTCATGAATCTCTTAATGTCTCCCCACAAAAATGCGATCTCACGATACATACCACAAAAATGTCTCCCCACCCTAATATTTTCTTTCTTTTTGCTATAAAAATGATCCTCTCTCTTTAATTTGAGGTTCTCTTGTTCTATTTTACTTAACAGATCAAGATGATAGATGGGTGAGGAGGAAAAGTGGTCGCTGCCCTAAAGGAAGAAGGGGAAAGGCAACATGATAGATGGGTGAGGAGGAAAAGTGGTCGCCGCCCTAAAGGAAAAGTGGGTGCTGCCCTAAAGGAAGAAGGGGAAAGGTACAAACATATGTTTTTCACTGATTTTCAGCTTTTTTTTAGTGACAAGGTTGAAACTGATTGTATGGAAATAAGACCAATAATTGTGTCAACTGAATTCATCTCCAGTGATTTTGCTAGTTGTTCTTTTCCTGCGCATTATTGTAATTAAAATTGAGGGATGAAAGCAATGAATTTGACTTCACCATTTGTCACAATTACTTAAAACTATTAGGATAACTATTAGGATGCTCTTTTATGATCTAGGGAGAGAGAAGCAATGAATTTGTACATTAGCTATATGTTTTGTAGTTGAGATATTAATGCATATATACTATAGATAGAGTATTGCAGAATATGGCTTCCAACTCATTTAGGACCATGTTCATCTGTTAATTATTGGTCCTTTCACTACAATAAATTCCTTCAATCGTTTTCAAGTCCAAGAAAGGAAGCCATCTTCTTTAGCTCCACATCCAAAAGGTTATCTAGAGGATCAAATTTCCCTGTCAAGTTTGGCTCATGCAACAACTAATAACTGGTTTTCATTAATATCATCAATATCACCAGTAAGAGAAGCCTCACCATCACTATCCCCATTATCTATTTTCTTTGAGGGACTTCCACTATCTTTATCAAACACACAATTCTCCATAATTTTGTTATATTGAACTGCTTTCAATCTCCTTTGCCTTGGAACTTCTGGTTCTACATGGATTTCTTTGGTCTTCTTTTGTTCATACTTCTTTGAGAGATTAGTGTTCCAATAGTTCTTGATTTCGTTGTCTGTTCGTCCTGCTAGCCTCTTCGCCATCAAAGCCCATCTATAAGAACAAAAATCATAATTTTAATTAGTTGTTGATCACAAAGGAATTATTATGAAAGAAAATGAATTAAGAACTTCTCATCATAATTTATATATCTATTATCATATATATATATATATATATATATATATATATATATATATATATATATATATATATATATATAATTCTGGTGGTATGTGAATGTATATATGAACTTCTAATCATAGAATGTATATATTATGAGACTTGTGTTGAGTAGAATGCATAAGTTAAAAAGAAAAAAATAAGAGTAAATGAAGGATGAAGTAAGTACATTTATTGAAGGGTTAAATATGTTTTTAGTCCCTACAAAATCGGCTCCTTCTAAGTTTAGTCCTTACATTAACGAAATAGGCGTTTTGGTCGTCATCTTATTTTGCCGTTTTCAATTTTAGTCCCTCGTGAGTTTTAATAGCGCTTCAACACTTTTAATAGCGCTTTTTTGACCTTTTATAAGCGCTATTAAAAGTTTTGAAGCGCTATTAAAAGTCATGAGGGACTAAAATTGAAAACGGAAAAATAAGATGAGGACCAAAACGCCTATTTCGTTAATGTAGGACTAAACTTAAAAGGAGCCGATTTTGTAGGGACTAAAAACATATTTTACCCTTTATTGAATGACAACATATTTGGAGAGAGTTTCATCTTCTTCTCAAGACCAAGTACATTTATTGAACTCCTTGGGGCAGCAGGGACGTCTATCCATCTTAGTTACTATGCTTCTTTTATAACTTAAAAACACTTCATCATAACTGACATAAAAAAAATAATGAGAGTCATTAATTGATACACAATGCAGTGTTAAATGAGGTTTAAAAAAATATTAATGTTGGAATTAATATTGGAATTAATTTTGTCTTTGTAGTTCTATTGGAATTAATTACATTGTTTGCCATTAATATTAATTTTGTCTTTTTTATTGTTCTTTTTACTATTTTTTTAATGTAGCTATGGATCGTAGTTGGATGCAAAGTAATAAGTTGAGTGATGAGTATGCGAACGGGGTGGAAGAGTTTTTAAAGTTTGCTCAAACAAACCTTGAAAGTTTTGGTGGAATTTTGGTTTGTCCTTGTGTTAATTGTGTGAACCTAACACCACAACCCGTTGAAACGATTAAAGATCATCTTCTTGTTGATGGGATTTGTCGTGGTTATACACGTGGACATGGCATGGTGAGAAGTTAGATATCCCAATTGTGTCGGAAAGAGAGAATTTCGTAGATGCAAATATGGATGACCGAATGGAAGACATGATACGTGATATTGGTCCAGAATCTTATAAGCAAGCACATGCCTATGATACTTTGTGCAAAGATAAAGAAGAGCCTTTGTATTTAGGATGTACAAAACACACGCGATTCTCTGCGGTGATAAAGTTGTTCAACCTAAAGGCAATAAACGGGTGGACTGATAAGAGTTTCACCGACTTGCTGGAGTTGTTGAAAGACATGCTTCCAAAAGGTAACACATTACCGTGTCGTAGGTACGAAGCGAAGAAAGTTGTGTCCGATGGGTGTTGAGTATAGAAAAATACATGCAGGCCCCAATGATTGCATATTGTATCGGAATGATTTTGAGAAGCTGCATAAGTGCCCTGTGTGTAATAGATCGCGCTACAAAGTAAAGTCTGGTGAATCTAGTTGTGATGACGATGACACAAAGGGCTCTCCAGTGAAGGTGTTATGGTATCTTCCGATAATTCCCAGATTCAAACGCTTGTTTGTTAATGCAAAGGACGCAAAGAACATTAGATGGCATGCAGATGAGAGGAAATGTGACGGACAGCTTCGTCATTCGGCTGATTCTCTACAATGGAAGAACATTGATACTTTGTTTCCGGATTTTGGTGCTGAACCAAGAAATCTTAGGCTCGCACTTGCTTCGGATGGGATGAACCCATATGGTAACTTAAGTACGAATCATAGCTCCTGGCCCGTTCTCCTTATAATTTACAACCTATCTCCGTGGTTGTGCATGAAGCGTAAGTATGTTATGTTATCCATGATGATTTCGGGCCCAAAACAGCCAGGAAATGACATAGATGTTTACCTTAGTCCGTTGGTTGAAGACTTGAGAAAAATGTGGGATGAGGGCGTGGATGTGTTTGACGGGAATTCCAATGAAACTTTCAAGCTGTGGGCGATGTTATTTTGCACGATCAATCACTTTCCAGCATACGGGAACTTGTCTGGATATAGTGTTAAGGGACATAAAGCTTGTCCTATTTGTGCAGAAAACACGTGCTACCATCAGCTGAAACATGGAAAGAAGACTGTATACCTTGGGCACCGGAGATTTCTCAAACGTAATCACTCGTATCGTAGGTTGAAAAATGCTTTTAATGGGTGCCAAGAGAATGAATCGGCTTCGAATGTCTTGAGTGGAGAAGAAGTCTACCAAGTGGTTAAGGACATCAAAGTTGTATTTGGCAAAAAGCAGAAGCAGCTCAATGAAAAAAGCAAGTGGAAGAAAAGGTCAGTGTTCTTTGATCTTCCGTATTGGTCTAGTCTTTATGTGAGGCACTGCCTTGATTTCATGCATGTTGAGAAAAACGTTTGTGATAGTGTTATCGGGGCGCTTCTCAACATTAAAGGCCAAACAAAGGATGATATAAATTCTCGTTTAGATTTGCGTGAAATGGGCATTAGAGAGCAATTACATCCAAAGCCAAAAGCTAAACGTATATATTTGCCCCCAGCATGTTATACATTGTCAAAAAAAGAGAAAATAAACTTGTGTGAGTGTCTACATGGAATCAAAGTTCCACAAGGTTACTCTTCAAATTTTAAGAGGCTTGTGTCAATGAAAGATCTCAAATTAGTTGGCTTAAAGTCTCATGGTTGTCACGTGTTGATGCAACAACTACTACCAGTGGCTATTCGTGGCATCTTACCAAAAAGTGTTCGACATGCCATAACTAGGTTGTATTTATTCTTTAATGATATATGTGTCAAAGTCATTGACCCTCAAAAATTGGATGAGTTGGAAAACGAGGCTGCTATTATCTTGTGTCAATTGGAGATGTATTTTCCTCGCTCTTTTTTTGATATCATGGTTCATTTAATTGTTCATCTAGTGAGGGAGATTAGACTGTGTGGCCCTATTTATTTAAGGTGGATGTACCCAGTTGAACGATACATGAAGATTTTGAAAGGTTACGTGAAAAATCAATATCGTCCTGAAGCATCTATGGTTGAAAGGTATGTCACTGAAGAAGCTATTGAGTTTTGTTCAGATTATTTGGCAGGAGCAAAACCTATAGGGCTTCCAAAGTCTCGTCATACAGGGAGGTGTCAAGGTAAGGGTACACGAGGTCGAAGAGTTAAGAGTATTGATCGAGCGGAAATGTTGCAAGCACATATGTACGTATTGATTAACACCGATGAGGTATTACCTTATTTAGCTACTCATGAAAAGATTGTCAAGGCCCAAAATCCTCACATGAATCAAATAGAGTTGTTGAAAGAGCACAACAAGACATTCCCAACCTGGTTTAAAGAGAATATTATGAAGGATAATAGTGCTTCTGATACATTAAAGTGGCTAGCATATGAACCTAAATTTGAGGTCTTGTGTTGGTTTGGGTACGATATAAATAATTTTTCATTTTGTACAAAGTCACAAGATGATAAGAGCATTGGGCAAAATAGTGGGGTTATGGTCATGGCTTCTTCAATGAACTTCTCTACTTCAAAGGATAAAAACCCTATTCTCGCGTCAATTGCTTACTTTGGGGTCATTGAAGATATTTGGGAGCTCGATTACTGTAAATTTAAAGTGGCTCTTTTTAAATGTAAGTGGATTAACACTAAAAGTGGTGTACAAACCGATGAGTTAGGATTTACATTGGTGGACCTCGACAAGGTAGGTTATAAGGATGAGCCTTTCATCATGGCTGACCAAGCAAAACAAGTTTTTTTTGTCCATGATCCTTCTAACAAAAAATGGTCGGTAGTCCTACAAGGAAGAATCATAAATGGTAATGATGAAGATGGAGATTCATCCCTTGAAATTTCTGAGACTCCTTCTTTCACTACACAAATGCCTACATTTGTTCAGGACAATGATGTGGATGGTGTACACGCGACTCGTGATGATCATAATGAAGGAATATGGGAAGATGTTTTAATTTGACCCTAGAAAGAAATTATAGGTACATGTAGGTTATTTAATCATTTTTAATAAGTGTTTGTCATTTTTGATATAAGTGTTTGTCATTTTTGATATAAGTGTTTTTTTATCTATTGACATTTTTGGTTTGTTTTGTTTAAACAGGAATCATGGGTGACTCATCTATCGACCCCCCAACAAAGAAGAGGACTAGACGTGCAACAACATTACAACAATTTACGTCAAGACGACCGACAGGTTATAGGTTCCCGCTTGAATTTGATCAAGTTACCCGAAAGCCTTTGGGTGAATTCGCTACCAAATTTAAGAGTTATGTGGCTATGCTAGCACGAAACAAGGCAAGCATATTAGCGGAAACTTGGGGAGTTATGTGGCTATAGATATTGATATTTATTGATAGGCTTTTGATTATTTTTGTTTTTTTTTTTGCAGTTTTTTTATATGTATATTAGTATCTATATTGGTTTGTTATTCGTGACAGAGTAAAAGAGAAAGGGCCAAAGAAATTCAGTCCAAAAATAACTTCTACCACACAACCTCTCGTGGTGGCTATATTATGGCTAAGGCCAAGTGGGAGAACCACTATGTGGAAGCTAGGCGTGAGGAGGCGGGTGATTTAGGCTTAGTAATAGAGCCTCCACCTCCTCCACGTCATGAGTTATTTAAGTTGGCCCATCAAAGAAAATCAGGATCTTTTACAACAGATGAGTCTGCTACTGTTGCTTCAAAAATTGTAAGTAAAGACTTCTATTCAAACACGAATGCCTTACGAAATACATTTTAGAATATTGCCTAAAGTGAATGTGGTTTTTGTTATAGGATGAGCTAGCTGATCAAGCCACACATGGAAGTTTTGTTCCACATGGACGTCAAGATATCTTAACTGCAGCCATTGGAAAACCTGATCATCCTGGTCGTGTGCGTGCTGCTGGTAGAGGGGTGGGTCTTGCAGTATACTTTGGACGTGCTTCAAAGACTAACTCCACCTCATCTACTGAGAAATTCGTTGCCATGAGGCAAGAGTTGTGGGAGGAGTTCAAACAAGAATTGGAAAATAAGTACAAAGATTTGAAGCAAGAGTTGAGGGAGGAGTTAAACCAAATTGATTCAGAGAAGTTGGCTGCCATGAATTCTACGAAGAATACAATTGGTTCTAAAGCTAGTTGTTCACCATCCCAAGTGGAGGATCCGCTCAAGAATGATTGGTTGAGAGAGTTGTATATTGCATCTTATGACATGACAGAAAATATTAAGTTCGACTTGGACCATGAACCCCAAGAACATTTCTACATTGGATCCAAGGAAATTGTAGATATGGCTAAAGGTGTTGCTGATCTTGAGTTGAGCCATTTGGGAATATGGTGCACGTAAGTATATATTAGTTATTTGTAAAACTTATTCCTAAATACTTTCTAGTACAATTACTGAATAATTTGTTTTCAATATTTTAGGTATTTGCATCGCCAATGTATAGAAAGGGAGATTAGTGATGTGTATGGATTTTTAGATCCATACAAAGTTTGTGGTAGTTATGGCCACAAAGTAGAGGCCATCCAAACATATATCCAGAAAAAGCTAATTGACCAAGACAAAACATGCTTTCTAGCGCCATATTTGATGAAGTAAAGTATCAATTGTCTAAAAGTATAGTGTATCAATTCTTTGTTTGATTATGATTTAATTTTTGTTGTCTAATTTTGAAGCAATCATTGGCAGTTGTTTGTAATTTGTCCTACTGTTAATACAGTTGTTTGGATGTGTTCGCTTCATAATCCTCCAGATGAGGACTTAGTTGGAATAGTTGAGAAGTATGTTTTTCTTTTTCTAATGGTCATAATTCTGTGATTTAATTTCCTTTAGACTTATAACTTTCTATTTATATTGTTACCACAGAACTTTGGATGTATACAACAGGATGAAAGGTCATAAAAAACCAAAGCCTCAATGGGTGACACCTAAAGTAAGTTTTTTTTTTATCATAACATCTTGCATCTATAATTTTCCCACTACATTTAGTTCTATCATTTAGTTTAGGCTGATAGATTCAAACCCAGAATTTAGAAAAACAGAGTAAAACAGAATGTATAGCTGGAAATGGTCACTTGTATTATTATCAACAACTGGGAGGATCTCTCTAAGTTAGGAATGATGAATTACAAGTGAAATAGAAGGAAAATGCAATGGAACAGTAACAATATAACCAGAGCAGTCCTACTGCTCCTTCCAATCCAAAGCCCATGCCAATTCCAGCATGCTCGCATGAGTGAGAGAACACTCCTCCAATGTAATTCTGCCACCTGGCAGAATTAGTTAGTCCTGAGAGTGAGTGCACTGCTGCTCTCGGCAGTGGGTCCTTCAACTTTGAATTCACCACTTTATGCATTGATTTCTTTAAGCTAGTTAATGATCATAACATCTTGCATCTATAGTTTTCCCACTACATTTAGTTCTATCATTTAGTTTAGGCTGATAGATTCAAACCCATAATTTAGAAAAACAGAGTAAAACAGAATGTATAGCTGGAAATGGTCACTTGTATTATTATCAACAACTGGGAGGATCTCTCTAAGCTAGGAATGATGAATTACAAGTGAAATAGAAGGAAAATGCAATGGAACAGTAACAATAGAACCAGAGCAGTCCTACTGCTCCTTCCAATCCTAAGCCAATGCCAATTCCAGCCTGCTCGCATGAGTGAGGGAACACTCCTCCAATTTAATTCTGCCACCTGGCAGAATTAGTTAGTCCTGAGAGTGAGTGCACTGCTGCTCTCAGCAGTGGGTGCTTCAACTCCGAATTCACCATTTTATGCATTGATTTCTTTAAGCTAGTTAATGATCATAACATCTTGCATCTATAATTTTCCCACTACATTTAGTTCTATCATTTAGTTTAGGCTAATAGATTCAAACCCAGAATTTAGAAAGACAGAGTAAAACAGAATGTATAGCTGGAAATGGTCACTTGTATTATTATCAACAACTGGGAGGATCTCTCTAAGCTAGGAATGATGAATTACAAGTGAAATAGAAGGAAAATGCAATGGAACAGTAACAATAGAACAAGAGCAGTCCTACTGCTCCTTCCAATCCTAAGCCAATGCCAATTCCAACCTGCTCGCATGAGTGAGAGAACACTCCTCCAATTTAATTCTGCCACCTGGCAGAATTAGTTAGTCCTGAGAGTGAGTGCACTGCTGGTCTCAGCAGTGGGTCCTTCAACTTTGAATTCACCACTTTATGCATTGATTTCTTTAAGCTAGTTAATGATCATAACATCTTGCATCTATAATTTTCCCACTACATTTAGTTCTATCATTTAGTTTAGGCTGATAGATTCAAACCCAGAATTTAGAAAAACAGAATAAAACAGAATGTATAGCTGGAAATGGTCACTTGTATTATTATCAACAACTGGGAGGATCTCTCTAAGTTAGGAATGATGAATTACAAGTGAAATAGAAGGAAAATGCAATGGAACAGTAACAATATAACCAGAGCAGTCCTACTGCTCCTTCCAATCCAAAGCCCATGCCAATTCCAGCCTGCTCGCATGAGTGAGAGAACACTCCTCCAATGTAATTCTGCCACCTGGCAGAATTAGTTAGTCCTGAGAGTTAGTGCACTGCTGCTCTCAGCAGTGGGTCCTTCAACTTTGAATTCACCACTTTATGCATTGATTTCTTTAAGCTAGTTAATGATCATAACATCTTGCATCTATAATTTTCCCACTACATTTAGTTCTATCATTTAGTTTAGGCTGATAGATTCAAACCCATAATTTAGAAAAACAGAGTAAAACAGAATGTATAGCTGGAAATGGTCACTTGTATTATTATCAACAACTGGGAGGATCTCTCTAAGCTAGGAATGATGAATTACAAGTGAAATAGAAGGAAAATGCAATGGGAAAGTAACAATAGAACCAGAGCAGTCCTACTGCTCCTTCCAATCCTAAGCCAATGCCAATTCCAGCCTGCTCGCATGAGTGAGAGAACACTCCTCCAATTTAATTCTGCCACCTGGCAGAATTAGTTAGTCCTGAGAGCGAGTGCACTGCTGCTCTCAACAGTGGGTGCTTCAACTCTGAATTCACCACTTTATGCATTGATTTCTTTAAGCTAGTTAATGATCATAACATCTTGCATCTATACTTTTCCCACTACATTTAGTTCTATCATTTAGTTTAGGCTGATAGATTCAAACCCAGAATTTAGAAAGATAGAGTAAAACAGAATGTATAGCTGGAAATGGTCACTTGTATTATTATCAACAACTGGGAGGATCTCTCTAAGCTAGGAATGACGAATTACAAGTGAAATAGAAGGAAAATGCAATGGAACAGTAACAATAGAACCAGAGCAGTCCTACTGCTCCTTCCAATCCTAAGCCAGTGCCAATTCCAGCCTGCTCGCATGAGTGAGAGAACACTCCTCTAATGTATTTCTGCCACCTGGCAGAATTAGTTAGTCCTGAGAGTGAGTGCACTGCTGCTCTCAGCAGTGGGTCCTTCAACTTTGAATTCACCACTTTATGCATTGATTTCTTTAAGCTAGTTAATGATCATAACATCTTGCATCTATAATTTTCCCACTACATTTAGTTCTATTATTTAGTTTAGGCTTTTTTCACTAACATCATGTGCTGATTAAATAGCCAGTTGTTCAGTTTTAAGTTTTAGGGTATATGCCAATGCCATATACTTTCAACTTTGAATTCACCACTTTATGCATTGATTTCTTTAAGCTAGTTAAAGATCACAACATCTTGCATCTATAATTTTCCCACTACAGTGAAAAGCATAAATTTAAAAATAATTATCTCTGCAACAACTTGTTGATGTGGACATCTAGTTTTCCTAATTGTACAATACCTTCTATTTAATTCAGTCAATTGTATTCAATTTTGATATTTGATATTCATTTGTAAGTGGCAAAACAAAATGATGGATATTCTTGTGGCTATTATTTGATGATAAATATGATGACTATCATCTCCACAACTATCACTAACAATTGGAAAAAGGTACTTGAATTTTTCAACTTTTAAGCTGATTAATTATTATTGAGTAGATATTAGATTAACTCATGATAAATATGATGATTATCGTTTTAGGTAATCAATACGACTCGTCCGTTCACATTGGAAGAATTGAAGCACATTAGACAAGTTTGGGCGGAGTTCTTTCTAAGGTTGTATGCGGAGCGTATGCCAATTGGAAAGGAAGAAAGAAGAAAAAAACTTAAGTGAAATTGTAGTACATTAGCGTACAGTACATTTTGGCATATTATTAGAATATCAAGAAGTTGTGTACCTTGTTTTTTTGCATAGATAAAAGTGTAGTGCATTAACATACATTTTGGTATGAAATTGAAGAGCTTAACTCTATATTTAAGTGTAGAATCCTCTTGGCTGAGCTGCAACAAACCCAAAAAAAAAGTCCTCTTGGCTGTGCTGAAACATACATTTAAGTGTATGAATCATCTTGAAGAGCTTAACTCTATATTTGTATCTATAAGGAGAATCAAAAAAATTGAAACAAACCCAAAAAAAACACATTTAAAGTCGGACGTTTATGTCAACCGACTTTAAAATAACACTTTTAAAGTCGGAGTTCAGGAAAACCCAACTTTAAAGGTATTCCACAGAGGTCAGCGTCGCAAGAAATACATCATAATTAAAGTCGGACTCACCAATACCCCGACTAAAAAACGTAGTTTTTAAGTCGGACTACAATCCGACTTTAAAAGTCCTAAATATGCGACTTTGAAGGTTTTCCACAGGCCATAATTAAAGTCGGACGCACTAATAATCTGACTTATAATCCTACTTTTTAAGTCGGACCTTGGTCCGACTTTAAAAAAACATACTTTCTAAGTCGCTTTGATAGAAGTCGGGTGAATGTCCGACTTTAAATGTCCGAAAGGTCCGACTTTGAATCTCATTTTTCCACTAGTGATTGTGGGCTACTATGGGCTCTTGGACACTCAATAATTCTTCATGTGTAACACCCTCAAAATAATTAGTAAAATTATTTGGGTGTTAACCCAATTAAACTAATTTAGTACTTGACGGGTAAATTTACTGAGTGCTAAAATTATTTATTGGTGGTCAGTGGATCGTTAACCGAATAATACGGGTCAAGGAAGTTTTGGAATCGAAATAAGAGATTTAGATCAATATGGTAATTGGACCACGTTACCACGTATATATTAATAAATATATGTATATGCGTATGTGTGTGTGTGTATAAGTGAAAAAAATTAAATAAAAGAAAGAGAAGAAGAAAGAAAGAAGCGAGAGACAGTGAAGAGAAATGAGAGAAAGAAGAGAAAGAGAAAGAATGGTGTGGAAGAAGAAGAGGAAAAAGGGGGTACTTCCACTCATCAAAACGACTTCCTTCCAACACGAAAAACGTTCAGCGCTACTTCCTCTTCGATTTGGTACCAAGATCTTCATCATCAACTCACTCTCTCTCACTTTGCCATTTTCGAATTTGAGAGGAAATTTGGAGTTTTGATGGTTGTAGCTCAAGGGAAAGCTCAGGATGATGTTTTGGCGCGAACCCAAGGATGATGGATCGTTGATTGGAAGCTAGTTGGCTGATTTGGGGTTGAAAATCAAATTGAGGGTTTTGTGTGAATAGTGCTTCATGAGGAGGAAGATGATGAATAGTATCCATGGAGAATCTCGGGGAATTCGGTCAAAAAGATGTCACGGGATGGAGCGGAAAGATTGGAAGCGCACTTGGGCGTCGCCGGAGCGTGGAGCGGATTCGGGGAGCGTTCGTGCGGTTATGTCAGAAAAACGTTTTCACGGAAAGTCTCGGTGTTTCGTGATTTTCATCACGATAGGTGAGTTCTCCTCACGCTTAGGATTTTACGTTTCGAATTTATTGATTAACTGCTTTATCGCTTTCGCTGGACTGGAATATTGTTTGGTGATCGAGTTTGAGAGAATTTGGGTCAAAAATCAATATTTGGAAAATACGCCGCGTTGTGATAAACTTCGATTTGATTGATGTTTTAATGATTGTTTTGGACTGGAATTACTGGTTTTTATATCTGTTTTTAAGTCTCGGAGGTCATGGAATGTCTCGGTATCGGTTAGGGAGCGAAACAGGGTAAAATTGAGTTCAGAAAACCTGTTTTTTGGCCATTCTGCATATTTTCGCGTCGCGACGGAGTCCCATCGCGTCGCGACGGTTTACAGATTTTTCAGCAACTAAACACTGTTTTGTTTTCGCGATAACTTTTGATCCGGGAACCCGATCGAGGTGTTCTAAGATGCGTTGGAAAGCTTATTCAGAGGCCTAACTGAATATTCTATTTTTAAGGTAAAATGAACTGTTTTTGAAGTTGAAATTGTTTCGAAAAGCCGAACAATAGACACGTGTGCGGATATGTTTTATTAATAATAAAACGGACTATGAGTCTTACGTGGTATGGTATAACTGACGCGAGATGATTATTATTTAAATCATATAAAACGGTCTATGATTCACGATATATAAATTATATCGAATATAGGAGTTAGCCCAAATGCGGGTGGATATATATATATATATATATATATATATATATATATATATATATATATACTAGATCGAGTTTGGGTGACGACCCATGAGGTTGACATACTAGGCGGGGAAGTCATGATCCCTTACCCTAGGCCCGTATGCCATTAGGGAAAGTACTATTGGTAAGGGGGTTCACCGGGATTACCAAAGCTGGGGTCGGTGTTATGTCACAGTTATAAAACAGTTCACCGGGATTACCAAAGCTGGGGTCGGTGCTGTAATAAAGTTATGAAGCGGTTTACCGGGATTACCAAAGCTGGGGCCGGTACCGTGTTAAAGTTAGAAAGAATGGTCACCGGGATTACCAAAGCTGGGGTCGGTGTCATTCTAAAGATATCAATAGTATGGTTACCGGGATTACCAAAGCTGGGGCTGGTATAATACTATGTTGACTAGTACGAGTCACCGGGATTACCAAAGCTGGGGTCGGTGTCGTGCTAAACTAAAAGAATGTAATTTATAAAGTAAACTACGAATGTATGAGAATTCATAAATGAACCGAGAGCGTAGTTAGGGGTCTCGGTAGAACTCACTGAGATTGCATCTCATTGTTTATATGTTGTGGTTTTACAGATAAACAGGGAAAGTGGAGATCCAAGAGGCACGAGTAGGTGGTACTCGGATGGTTGCTGAAGACTTAGCTTTTATGCCTAAGTTATGTTTTCCCTTGTTAGTTATGTATCACGACATTATGACTTTAACTGTTGTAAAGTTATGTATTTATTTCCGCTTTCTTGTGAGATATTGAACACTGTATTTCACTGATGGTTTATGGTCTTATTTATGTTTAAGACTGTTCTGTTGTTATTCAGTGAAAATTTTATAGTGGTGTTCAGTATTTAAACAGGAAATATATCTCTGATGTTTTAGGAATGGTACACTTGGGTATTTTTACATGAAAAAAATATCGGGGTGTTACATCATGCAGAGTTGTTTGCACTTTTACGTGGTATTGAGCTGTATTGGAATTTGGGGTATCGAAGGGTAGTGTGCTACACAGATTCTCTTCAATCTCTAAGGCTACTCACAAATGCAAATACTTTATTTCATAAGTTGGGTAATGAGATTGCCCAAGTTAAGCTTCTCTTGCAATGAGACTGGGTGGTGAAGATTTTTCATGCTTACAGGAAATCAAACTTTTGTGCTGACTTCCTTGCTAAGATTGGTGTTCATTGTGGTCAATCCTTTGTGCAAGTGTCCTCCCCGCCTACGGGTCTGGAATCTCATTTATTTGCTGATGCTCAAGGCGTCTCATTTGTTAGGCCCTAGTTTTTTTTTCTCTATTGTAACCAAAAAATATATTTTAGAAGGGTAAATGAGTATTTTTATTTCTTATCCTATCCTGCTGTTTTCTAACCCAGCTCAAATTCAGGATAAGATTTTAACTACAATAACAGGATAGGATAAGTCACAGGATGAAATTATCATATCTTGGTGAGTCAACAAATATTGGACTGACACAGGATATTATAGACTTATCATATCCTGTCTCTTTATCCTGTCCATCAAACGGTCCCTTATATCATATCACGGTGGTTTCAAAAATTAAATAGACTTTATTATTTGGATGCAACATCACTTCAGGAAGCAATTCGGGATATGATGGTCGGGACATTAAGCATTTCCCTTTAAGATATTCTTTCTGCTCACCAACCATACTCTCTTCATTGCTTTTAACGAGTAGCCTTCAGAAAATAATTTTGTTCTTATTTTTTTTGTCGGTTTTAAAGTTCAATGCAATTAACCTTTGTGTTGTTGATATTACCCCTAATTATCTACTATATGAAAAGAAATAGGTAAAATGACATAATAAATAGTCAAGAGTGTTACTGGAAAGAAATAATTTCATCAAAAGTAGTGAAGGTTATTGTTTTTCTTGGTATGTGTACATAACTTTTAAATGACAATCCAAAAGGAATGCTGGTGGTAACATTTACTAATGGCAATAATTATTTATAGGCTAAATAGCACTTTTGGTCATTTATCTTTTTTTTAGTCCGTTTTGGTCCATCATGTTTCATTTTCGTTTCATTTTGGTCCCTCACGTTAGTTTTGGTTAACGGACCCCACGTTGACAGTTAACTACTGACGTGGCGTCCGTTATTTATTAAATGACGTGGCATTTATCTTTTTTAAATTTTAAAAACACAATTAACAAACCCAAATCCAGTAACACAATTTTAAAAACACAATTATCTTCCCTAATTTCTGTTCTTCCAAAATTAATCACTCTCATCTTCCAACAAACATGATTGAAGAACCCAAACGAAGAAACAAGGACCCTAATTTTTCCAATCGCTCCTTACAACAAACAATTGCTCCTCTTCTTCTTCAACAATCGCTGAACAACACTCAACAATCGCTTCTGTCCAGAAATCGAATCTGTTTCTTCGTTCTTTGTTTGAATCTGGGTTGGTTGTTTCTTCGTTCGAATCTGTTTCTTGGTTCGTTGTTTCTTCGTTCGAATCTGTTTCTGGATTCGTTGTTTCTTCGTTCTTCGTTCGATTCTGTTTCTGGGTTCTTCGTTCGTCGTTCTTCATTCTCATTCGTCGTTCGTTGTTTCTTCGTTCGTCAGATCTGGGTTTATTGAATAAGATGAAGTAGAGGGTGAGAAGAGATGTTGTTGTTCTTCAATTTCTGGGTTTCGTTTCTGTGTTTAGAAGATGAACATATCTGGGTTTGGGTTGTTGTTTAATTAGGTTTGTTTTATCTTTTAATTTCTGAAATTTGGTTGTTGTTGAAGATGAAGTAGAAATTGTTGTTGAAAATGAATCTGGTTGTTGTTGAAGATGAAGTAGAAATTGTTGTTGAATATGAATCAGAAAACGAAATTATTTAGCCTTATTTATATTGAAGGAATCAACAAAATTTTTCACAAACTTAAATTATTGTTTTCGTCTCTTTAAACAAAAAGGTTTTTATTTTTTGTTCCTGCAAATATATATATATATATATGTTATTTCATCTCGAGAAAAATATTTTTTTTTTGTTTTTCATTCCCATAAAGTTTGTTGTTTTTCGTTCTTGTAATAAATATCAAATTTTGGAATTAATCCTAATTTAGTCAATATTTCAGTGACTAAAATCAAAACTGCCTCTAGTTTTAGGAACTAACACCAAACATAATTTAAGGACTAAAAGCAAAAAATTCTGTAATAGAGGGACGAAAATAAAAGAAAAATGCATGGACAAAAATTAAAACAAAAATATCAATATTTGTAGGGACAGAAATCATATTTAAACTCTTAATATATTATCCTATTTAAACTCTTAATCTATTTTATTGTAACCATTTGGGTAATTTCAGATCTGAGAAATGTAAATTATCCGACCTTTAAAAATTACAATTAAATAACTTAAAGAACTTAATTGTTACAAAAAAAACTTAAAGGACCAACATGTTACAATTAAATAACTTATAGGACCTAAGTGGTACGGAAAAAATTTAAAGGACCAACTTGTTAGAATTAAATTACTTAAAGGACCTCTGGTGTAATTTAGTCAATAACATTTATAGAATAAATATGTTTTTAACCACTATAAAATATGAGGTTTTCATTTTTAGTTGTCAATTAGATGTATACTCGCGCATATATGCACTAGTTACCCCGTGCTTCTTTCTATGAATGATTGTGAAATAGAATTTGTATGTCTTATGAAGTTGGTTTTGTACTACAAGGAAACAGGAAATTACCAAAGGACATTCACTCACAGACCACGACCCCGTTGCAAAAACAAGCATTACTGACGGACGCAATCGTCGATAATGAGCGACGGAAAGACCACAGGTTACCGAGAAAATTACCGACAAATTTGGTCGTCGGTATTCAAAAAATGTAACCGTTGACGTTACCGATGGGAAAATCTATCGGCCATGCCCGTCGGTAATATTTAATAAACCCTGATTCACGCAAAAAAAACATTTCATTTTTATTTTCCCTCTCTTCTCTCCCTCCCTCACTTAGCCACGACCAAAAAGAGAATCGTCGACGTCGCCTCAACATCGTGTACTTGTGTCCTTCCCCTTCTCCTTCATCTGTTTCTCTCTTCTTTACAAGTAGATCTCTTTCTTTATTTAGGTTTATAGTTTTTGTTTTTTTAGGGTAATAAAAGGATATTGTACTAAGTTAGTGTTGGATATTATTTGATTTATCAGTGATAGATTTAATGTTGAAATATGTTAGAGATGTTTCAGATGAATGAAATATATTAGAGATGCTGGAATTTGTGTAAGAATTGGATTTGTTTGATAAAATTAGTCTAAATATGTTTGAGAAGTTGTAATGAATAGTTTAGTTATTATTTGATATATTTGAGAAGTATGTTGGAGAGGTTTGAAATTGTGTAAACTGAAATAAAAATTGTGTATGGGTAGAAATTTTAATTGAAATTGAACTTGAGATTGAGTATATAGGATTGATATTGTTTGTTATTAATTTGTTGTTGGTTATGTAAAGGGTAAGGAACTGACACACATCCTAATTAATTGTATTGTGTTGTTGTTAAATTGTCTGTTGTTGCTGGAAAAGGATGAGATGTTGTCCCTCACCCCCATATTTTGCTATAATTCATATCGATTGAGATAATTTCGAGATGATACTAAGTACAATAGGGCTGGGAGTTAAAAATAACTTTCTTCATTACTTGGATGGAAAAGGGTTTTGTGCTTTCCTTAACCCCCATTATTTGGCTAAAAATCATCCCCACTGCTATCATATCGATGCGATTAATTTGATAGGTGTTTGGGAGTGTTAGGCAAATCTAACGCATTATTTTTAAATATGTGTAGATGGATTTTAATCAATTGAATCGTAGTTTGAAAAAAATTGTAGTTGCGGTTGAAGAGTTTATTATGGTAGTGAAGCGACATGATAGGTTTGAACTTGAAGGGGATATATAGATGTCCATGCATTGTGTGCGAGGGTATATGCAACACCCTTAATTTTAATTGTCCTTAGAATAAAGAATGACGATCATCTCATAATCAGAGATATGCAACTAAATTTGGATTAAACAAATATGAAGACATCATTACTTAAGTTGATTTAGGACCCGTTTGGATAAACAACTTAATTAAGCTCTTATATCATAAGTGTTTATCATATATATAAGTGCTTATGTATAAATTGTTTATATAATAAAGGATAAAATAATGTTAAACTATTTTTCTTTAAGCTATAAGCTATTTTCATAATCTATCCTGTAGAGCATACGAAAATTAGCTGAAAACTGCTTATGAACATGTCATGAATTGTTTCCATAAGCTCTCCCAAACAGTCTCAAAAGGTTTTTTTGCAAGTAGGTAAGCCCAAATACACTAGTGGAAAAAAGACATTTAGCGTCGGTTAAATTGGACATTTAGCGTCGGTTATCGCCCGACGCTAAATCAACTGCTAAATGTCAGATACTTAGCATCGGTTATTAAACCGGCGCTAAATGTCACATTTAGCATCGGGTGTTCATAAACCCGATGCTAAATGTCACATTACTATTCCAGATGGCTAAAAATGACATTTAGCATCGGTTGTTTGAAACAACCGATGCTAAATGTATCAAAGGGGACATTTAGCGTCGGTTGTTTGAAACAACCGATGCTAAAAGTCCTCAAAACTGACATTTAGCATCGGTTGTTTGAAACAACCGATGCTAAATGTATCAAAGGGGACATTTAGCGTCGGTTGTTTGAAACAACCGATGCTAAAAGTCCTCAAAACTGACATTTAGCATCGGTTGTTTGAAACAACCGATGCAAAATGTATCAAAAGGGACATTTAGCGTCGGTTGTTTGAAACAACCGATGCTAAAAGTCCTCATAACTGACATTTAGCATCGGTTGTTTCAAACAATCGACGCTAAATGTCTCTAAACGTCATTTGATAATGACATTTAGCATCGGTTGTGTTGCACCCGAAAAGGTCCCTGAGGGGATTTTTCTTCGTTTACAACTTTTTAAAACAATGAAGTCGCCACCAATATTTTTTATAAGGAAAATATTAAAGAAAAACCTTTTTGGAAAGCGGATGGCCTTTTGCAAAACCGGAGGATTTGGGTTCTGGGGTCGGTTAGGCATGGGGAAGGTATTAGCACGCCACACCTCCTTTCTACCGAAAGGGAACCTTTAATTAAACGTGTGGTTTTAAGTGTTGATTTGGAAAATACTTAAATTTGCCTCAAAGGGAATGAGAAGACTTAATGAAAATTTTTATTTTTGGCGCTTGACGAGAGTTAGCCGCTCGCTCCTACGTATCTCCCGGTGCGATGGAGAATTCAAAGCTACGTAGTTCTTGTTTGTCCTGAAAAAGGTTTTTGTCTTTTATCTTGTTTAGGTGAGTTTTCGCAATAGGGATGAGGATTCGCGATGACCAAGCAACAACCGTTTAGAGTGGTCACACTACTAACTCTTTTGAAAATGAAATCATCATTAATAACCAAACGACAACGGCGCGACTGATCATTAATGATAATCGGTTTTGCTTTTGATTCGAGTGTTCGCGATGACCAAACAACGGTTTAGAGTGGCAGCGCTACTAAATCTTTTGAAAATGAAATCATCATTAACAATCAAACGGCAACGGCGCGAGTGATCATTAATGATAATTGGTTTTATTTAAGTTGGAGTGTTCATGAAGACCAAACAACAACGGTTTAGAGTGGTCCCACTACTAATTCCTTTGAAAATGAAATTATCGTTAACAACCAAACGGCAATGGCAAGAGTGATCATTAATGATAATTGGTTCTTACGTTAGGTTATCAAAAGGGTTTTCGCAATCGAATTGATTTTTGGTTTGTGAGATGGCTTTTTGATGTTTGAAAATGTTCTTGGTTATGAAAAAGATTTGAAATTGTAAATGTTACTAACGAGTAACAAATTGTAGTATAATTTGAATGCGACATGGTTTTGAGGTGTTACTAACGAGTAACAAAGGTTTTGAACTTTGAAGTCGGATTACAAAGTCAATGCGATCATCAAATCAAGCAAGCAAATCGTGAACACCAATTCAATACTTAATCACATAACAAGCACAAAAACAAGTATAAATGAATAAGAACACATGTGCATCAAGACTAGGGGGCTAGCCTATCCTTTGCAATTACCCTATTTATTCACGATATGCGACCCAAATACATAACCAAGAACCCATTTATTTTTGAAAGCAAGTGAGATAATATGAGAAAACAAGCTAGATTACAATTTTTGGTAAAGGTTCATGTTATTAGGAAAAGAAATGCACAAAACTAACATAAACCCTATTTTTCTACAAGTATGCGAAACATAATATGCCATAAAACAACATTTTATTTCATGAAATGCAAGGGTCAAGATCCAAAACAACACAAATCATCAATCATTCAAGGGTGAGAAGCACCATAAGCACCCAAGCCTCCCTAAGTGCTTGTCAAAGTGCTTATGACACTTCTCACCAACAACAATCAACAATATGAGGATATGAAGATGATAGGATGAATGATTTTACATTTTTGAGGCAAGAACTCAAATATGATGCAAGGTTTTAAGGATTTTACCTTAACTCCAAGTTAGAAAGTGAGATGAGAAGATGAAACTAGGCACAAATCAACAAAACTCCAAGGTTCTTCAAAGAAATACCCACACAAATATGATGATCAAACCCACTTGGTGATGATGCTTGAACTTTGAATGAGAAATGGAGGGAGTATGTGAAAGAGGGATGCAAATGAGGTGGAGTGGTGGTGTTCGGGTGGAAGGAAATGAAAAAGATGGATGGAGGAGAGGGAGAGGAGGCTACGGCCTTGAGAGGAAAGAGGGAGAGATCTTTGTGTGCTAGGGTTTTAGTGTAGGAAAAATGAGAAGCCAAAGATGCTCATGTGTGGAAATGAGAGGGTATTTATAGAGTTGTTTTAGGTCTAGGGGTAATTAGGTCATTGTTCTTTACTAGGTGCTCTAGGATTGGGTTTTAAATTTGAATGAAGGGCTAGGATTAGAGATCACTTGGATTGTGGGTAGTGAGAAAACACAAAAATGAGAGTGAGGGAGTAACGGAGTGTTGGCGCACCAAGGAGAGAGGGAGGGAGAGTTTGTGTGAAAAAAAAAACTTGTCCTATTTTGGGAATAGAGGCTCATATGTGATGTGAGGTAAAAATAGGGTTAAGGGTATAATTGAGATGGAATGTTACCAAAGAAGTAATTTTGTATTTTCTTGTGAAGAGGTGAGTATAAATGGGTGGGGTAATTTAAAAAAGAGGGCATAAATCTATGTGGGAGTGAATGATGGTCACCAAAAAGGGAAAAGTTAAGGATAGTACAAAGCATATTCTTAAGGAATAAGGAATAGAAGAGTGTGGAAGAAATTGTGGAGAGAGAGAGAGAGGGAATTCGAAATTGTGGAGGGAGAGAAAGAGAGAGGGGAATTCGAATTTGACAACAAAAATGGGGAGGGAAAATTGCTTCTCCTTTTTGGTCTTTTATCTTATTGAGGACACTTCATTCTTTTTGAGTTTTGAATTTTGGGCAGGGAAGTGAAGGTGCACCTATTAAAAAGTGTCATATATATTTGAGCACCATAAAATATTCCCTCTAATTATTCTAGGCAATAAAAATTGTCATTTAGTAATTGGGGAATATTTAATGGTCTTTTTTGGGTTTTTTATGCACAAAAAATGGGGAAAACGCATTTTTAATTATTTTGGACTAGGACTTTCTTTCCAAAAATTATACAAAAATTACCCTTGGTAGAGTAACATGTATGCCACGTCCTTGACCTGGTCTTGGTCCAAAAATAATTAATTCGCTTTTATTTAAATGCCCAAAAATGCAAAAATATGCACTATTTTATTTCCTAAAATTCCTAAAAATTAAGAAAAATGTTTTTGGGTGCCAAAAATTAATAATGATCAATAAATGGCTTTTTTTTATGAAAATACAGACACGTGCCAAATGACGAGGGCACAGGGTGGCTCACGCAGTTACTACTGGCGCGCACGCGTAATTCAAATAAAAATGCGAAACAGGGGACGAACACACATAAATGCACCAATCCACTGTTTTCCACACATTATGAATTTCCTTATTGCTTCCATTTTTCTGAAAAATGTTTTTTTGACTTGGGCGGACAAAATTGGGGTATTACAGGTTGTTTGAAACAACTGATGCTAAATGTCATTTTACACATTTTCGTTTTTTCATTTTTGATCCATACGAACCCTGTTGTTTAGCATACACAACAGAAACCATACAACATTGTTTAGAATTGTTCAGAAACAGCAACCATGCATATATACAAACAGCAACCATACAAATGACCAATTGACATAAATGACCATTAATTCACATAAATGACCAATTCACATAAACAACAACCATGCATATATACAAACAGCAATCATGCATATACAACAGCAACCATATACAGCATTGTTCATAATTATTATTATTTTTAAACAAAGGAAAGGAGCCTCGTTAAAACCTTCTGATGCAAAACCCTCCTTAGGGATAAAAACATCTAGAAGGTAAGAGTACTCCCCCCGACTTCATTAAAACAAAACAAAAATTACAAAAAGCAAGGGGGGACATAAACCAAAACCCTTCCACAAAATTAATTCTTAAAACGAATATAAGGAAGAGCAACCCTATTACGTTGAAAATCATCCCTGATAAAATTGGGAGTACTGTTCCACCACTGAAACCCGGGCAAAGTGATCCCATGAGATGCGAGCTTGTCAGCATAATGGTTCCCTTCCCTATAAACATGAGAACAAAAGAAAGACATGGACTTAAGAATGGAGTCCGAGGAACAATGGAGTCCGAGGAGAAAGCCATAATAGCAAGCTGCGAATCACTTTCAATCCAAAGACGATGCCAACCTTTCTTATAGGCCACTTCAATGGCAACTATGACACCCACTAATTCCGCATGAAGCGCGTAATTAATACCAAGGGGGAGGGCAAAACAACCAAGAGAGTCAGCATTATTATCACGAAAAATGCCCCCACAAGCAGCTAAACCAGGAGGGCCCCTAGCAGCTCCATCGGTATTACATTTCACCCAAGAGCAGGGAGGAGACTTCCAAAGAACTTCAATAATATTAGGAGCCTTGCGAGGATTACCTGTCACCGAAAAAGCCTTAAGAACCGCAAAGTCCTGCATAGAGGCAGAGGTGGATCCCTTGCTAAGAGTACCCGAGAGATTCACATTAGCAGTAATCAAATTTTTCACGAACGTGGGCACTATCTTTTTATTATCAAAGCGAAGCTTATTTCGAGCATGCCGGATAGCCCAAAAGACACTAATAACAGCAGCAGTCACAACATCCCGCACTTGGTCAGACATAGGGCGCAAACACACCTCGATAATCGTTTCAGGGGAGGAGATATTAATATTAAAATCGATCTTACCACTAAGCCAGGACCAAAGATTTTTGGCGAAAGAACAATCACAGAAAAGATGCAACGTAGACTCATAATTCGCCTCACAAAGACTACACATGGAAACCGTGCCGCAGCCACGACTTCTAAGATTCTCATCAGTAGGCATACGATTGTGAAGGATGCGCCAAATCAGAAAAGATTTTGATGGTGGGATAGCAGTGCGCCAAATATTCTTGCACCAATAAATATGCTGTCTAATAGGACGATAGAAAAGATAAGCAGATTTAAAATTGAGCAAACCATCAGTAGAATTCTTCCAAAGCAACTGATCCGGAGCATCAAAAGTAGGGATGTCTTTAGCGTGAAGCAGCGTAGTCAATTGAGGAAACTGATTGGCAAAAGAAGAAAGAATACACCAATGCCCATTCTGAATGAAATAGCAAACTCTGGCTTTGAGTAAGTGATGAAGATGCTCAGGGACATTGAGAAGGGAAACCAGAGGATCCGACACCCAGGGGTCAAGCCAAAAATTGACACAGTCCCCTTTACCAATTTGCCAAATGTAGTTGTCTTGAATGGTGGAGAGATTAACTCGCAAATCACCCCAAAGAGAAGAGCTAATATGATAAGAGATCGGAATATTATTTCTGAAAACCCGAGATCTCAACAAGACCGCCCAACTATTCTGGGAAGTGCTGAGCTCCCAGCTAAGCTTGAGACAGGCAGCCTTATTAATCTCTTTGAGAGATCTAATCCCAAGACCCCCCTCAACAGTGGGACTACAAACCTTCTGCCACGCCACTGTAACCACTTTACGCTGATTGACGTCCCCAGAACAAATGAAGTTTCTGATCCAAGAATCCACCATGTTTAGCAAAGAAGTGGGCCATCTGTAAATCATAAAGTTGTAAACTAACATACTTTGGATAACCGACTTGACCAGTTGGGCTCTTCCGGTGATAGAGAGAAGGGAAGCTTTCCAAGCTGAAAGCTTGGCTTTGATCTTGTCAGCAATAGGCAATAGATAAGCAGGCTTAGGTTTCCCTTTGAAAATAGGAATTCCCAAGTAGGTAAAGGGAAGCTGGCCAATAGAGAAACCAAGCAACTCAGCAATACGATGCTGGTGGTTAATTGGAACTACTCCCAAATAAACAGTAGATTTGCTAGAGTTAACAATCTGACCCGAAGCTTCACCATATTTAGTGAAGAAGGTGATAAGAGTTTGAAGATTTCTCTGGGAAGCTCTGCAAAAAATCATAATATCATCAGCATAAAGAATATGAGAGGGAACCTGAGTGCCTCTTAGACCATTGATTAACTGAAGATCCCCATCATTCACCAGTTTGGATATGCCCCTGCTTAGAACCTCCTCTGCCACGAAAAAGAGCAAGGGAGAAAGGGGGTCACCTTGGCGCACACCACGCTTGCAGCTAAAGAAACCAGAGGGCTTGCCATTAATTGAAATAGAAAGCTTAGCTGAATGCAATAGGATCTTCACCCAGTCACAAAACTTGGAATTAAACCCAAACGCCTTGAGGACTCTAAGAAGAAAAAACCAATCTAAAGTGTCAAAAGCTTTAGTAACATCCACTTTTAAAGCCATATTACCACCATAAGATCTTTTTTGGAGCATATTAACAGCTTCAGAGGTTAAGCAAATGCAGTCAGATATGTTTCTACCCTGGATGAAACCCCGCTGCTGAGAGGAGACAATACGGGGAGCAATTTTGGACAGACGGTCCGCAAGCACCTTAGTAATAATCTTAAATTTGAAATTCACAAGGGCGATAGGCCGAAATTTCTCAATTCTGTCAGCCCCGTTAATTTTTGGGATAAGCACAACCAGATTAGAATTGAAATTAGGAAGCTGCTAGCCATTTTTCAAGAATTGCTGAACCGCTTTCACCATATCCTCTGAAACTATATCCCAGAAATGTTGAAAGAAGAAAGCACCAAATCCATCCGGGCCAGGGGCGCCGTTAGAGTTCATAGAAAAAATAGCAAGCTTGATTTCGTCCATATTAGGAATGCTTGTGAGCATTAAGTTCTCATTCCCTATAACAAGATTAGGAATGACATCCTCCACCATACCATTATCAATACACTGGTTGTTAGAGGAGAATATATTCTTAAAATAATTAACAACATGAGCTTCAATATCATTAGAGGAAGTAAGAAGAGTGTCACCATGGTTCAGGGTAGTAATCTGCTTGGTAATTTGTCTAATCTTGACCATTTGATGAAAGAAGGAGGTGTTACGATCCCCATGAGTGTGCCAATTTAGCCTAGATTTTCAAGCCAGAAATCCTCCTGGGAAGCTAAAGCTTGCTGTAACTCAAGCTGGTGAACTTTTTCTTGCTCAATTAGGGTCTCCGAGTAGCCATCAATATCAATCTGCGCCTGCACATGATCCAAGGCAGCCGTTTCCACTTGCACCCTAAGATTAACGTCCCCAAAGACATCTTTATTCCAAGCCTTAAGCTTTACCTTAAGATTTGTAAGCTTTTGACTAAGGACGACCATAGGGCAACCAATAACAGGGGCATGCCAGGCCTCTTTTATCAAATTCAAACAATCAGGGTGACTCGCCCATGTGCGAAGGAACTTAAAAGAAGAGGGGTGAGGACCACCAGCAATCTGAAGATCCAACAATAAAGGGAAATGATCGGACTTAGATTTAGTAAGAGTAGAGCAGGAGATACCTGTATAAAAAGAGAAGCAATCATCATTGCAAATAGCTCGATCAAGCCTTTTCTCGGTGAAAGCCCTGCCTTTACGGCCGTTAGACCAAGTGTACTGAACCCCCCTAGTCGGAAGGTGAATCAAGTTGTTCAAATTGGTCCAATTTTGGAAATCCTCACAAGAAATTTTGGAGGGGTTGCCACTGCCCCTATATTCATGAGAGCCCAGGACAACATTCCAATCACCAATAAAACACCAAGGGATTTTGTGGAGCTGCTGGAGAGTAGTAAGCTCCTGCCACAGAGATCGCCTACCGAGATTGTTACAAGAAGCATAGATAGCAGAAATACCAAGAGTAGTGTTGTTGACCGCAACAGTAAAAGAGACCTGTTGATCAGAAGAAGCGATGACTATAGGATTGAATGAGTCCGAACAAGCACACCAGAGATTAGGAATTAAATTATTTCTATCATTTGTAGCAAAGACCTTCATACCCAGCCTAGACCAGAATCTGCTAGGAAAATCGTCTTGAGAACACCAAGGCTCTGCAACAAAAATGAAATCAGGCTTGTTGGAGATACAAAGCCTTTTGAGAGCTAATCTTGTGGGGGGATTAGCAAGGCCCCTTGAATTCCAGTAAAGGCACTTCATTGGGCAAGACTTTGAGAGCCTGCCCTAGAGTGGGTGATAACAGGAGATGCGGCTTTCTTTTTCTTTTGCAGCCGTTTCTTCTGGGATTTTGTGAGCACTGTTTCAAACTCCGAGTCCTGAGCTGGCTTAACAACGTCATTCCCCAGCAAATCCTCCTCCTCAACCAAGGCGGCCCAAGGTTGCTTAATAATGTTTATATCAGCTATCACCTCCTGGGTAGCATCATGGTCAGCAATCACTTGTACCTGATTCCTGTCAAACTCATATATTGTTCCATCTTGAGTATCGTTGACCAAAATTTGATCTGGGGAAACCTCGTTTTGCGGTATAGTTGGGTGAATGCCACTCGGAGAGCCTGTTTCAATATGGTTAGAAATAAAGCCAAGTAGAGGGTTACTACCTGAACCATCATGAGGAACATTATTAATGCCTCCAAACCGATTTGGAATTTCAATCTCTCTAATAGAAAGGACCCCCCCCCCCCCCGATTGGATGTCATTATTATCATTTGCATCATTTGAGATAATGATTTCCTTGCCAACAGCAATTTCCTTTTGAGTATCTCTACCTGCATCATGATCATTATTGTTTACAATAACTACATTATCATTAGAGGAAGCCATACCTTTCTCGTCATTTACATCAACACCGTCGGACGTGTTCCTATTACTATCCTTATTAGGATCAAGGACAGCCTTTTTTTTGTCTCCCAAACCTGGATAGTGACTGGGGGTTGTGCGCGAGGCTCCTGCTTACCGTGAACCTGCTTGCAATTAAAATAATTGTGCCCAATAATATGACAATAAGAGCAGAATTGAGGTAGCCTTTCATAGACAACTTCCACGTAAAATGCATAACCTTCACGTTCAACCATAATACGATCAGGAAGATCACCATTTAGATCAACATCAACAAGAATTCTTGCGAAGTGACCAAAGGTGCGTTGTTTTGTTGCATCATCCAAAGCGATAGGACCACCAATTGCACCGGCAATCTCAAAGAGAGTGATGGGGCGCCAATATTCACGAGCCAGTCCATGGATACGAACCCAACATTGAACATTGGTGTTACGTATCCTGCTTGGATCAAAGTCCGGCGTCCATGCAAAGAGTCTTACCGTAGGGAACAACCACGTGGGGGCAGAGGTAGAATAACCTTTGACAACTCTAATAAAATAATATAAAAGTATTTATCAAATTTCAACCCAACTTAAGTTCAAATACTACAATCTAAACCATGATAAAAATTAAAAACTTACTTGCTAAACACCTCCAGACCACAGTATTTTGATTTGGGATTAAGATAATTAGTTGCCAATGATTGCTGCAACATTGATAAACTTAAAATTAAGCAACACACAAAGAAAAATGAATCACCCATTAGTTCAAATATTTTGCTGTTACGTACCTATGGCTAAATGGAACAATATATAATGCCTTAGTGGTGGTCATCAATTTCTCTTGAACGTTTTGAAGGACAACATCCATGGAATAATGCTTCAAGCTAAGCTTGTATGGACACACAAATCCATATATGTCCTCTATACCTCTTTCAAGACAATCACGGTACAAATATCTAGTGGCAAGTAAGAAAAACTATCAAATCGATTGACATATGTAAAAATGTGAGAAATTTATATAATGAAATAGACTTTACTACTTACGTGGACCATATGGCCAAATGGCTTAATTCAAGCCACTCTTCACCAGAAACCATGTCCAGGATCTCTTTGAACGAGACAAAGCACTCATGAACTTCGTGCTCCAACCTTATCATGGCATGTCTCTTATCGGCATACCCCGCCACAAGCATCTCTTTCATCCAATCAACTTCCTCCTCCTCCTCCTCCGCTGCAGATGGTGAGTGGCATGCCTTAGATCCAACCGTTGTCATTGGAGAGGGAACCTGAACACCAACATTTTGAAGACCTCCACATGAGATGGTGTGCCGAAAAATTAAAATATAAATATAAATTAAGCTATTATTTATGAATTTATTAAAATAATAAAACAAATCTAGTAATATAAACATATACCTCTTCCAACGCTTTGCGAACTCGGTCTTGCACCATCACTTCCACGTCCTCCATAATTTCTTTCATCAACTCCGCTTTGTCAACTTGTTGTGAGCTGCCCGTGGAAGAATGTGCCACACCTCCAAAGTATCTCTTTATCCCGACACCTTTTTTGACCATCATTATCCCCACTACCAAAGACATATGTTCTGGTGAGAGTTGTCTTGAACTGTCTCCAACAAAGATTGATATGAGACATCCAAGTCTTCTTGAATTCATTACTCTCGGGAACATCAAATGTTAGCTTTACATCATCCCAAGCAATCATTTTTGTCTCCTCATCAACCTCACTCCAGCTCATGGGCAATATGCTTATCTTTGTTCGTGCAACCACCCCTAAATAGGTCTTGAATTTGTTAGCATACGGACCAATAAGACCGCCTTTACTATCAATTTCCACTCTATATTTTTGACCAGCTGGGCACCTAGAAGTGAAGTTTTTTAATGAAGTTGGACGTCTTGTATTCTTTTTTGAAGACATGATAGTTGAACTTAAACAAAGGAAACAATATATATCAGCAACTATATAAATCAAAATTAAAACCTATAGATACAGCAACTATATCAGCAATTAAGATTCTGAACAAAGGAGCCTATAGAACCTATATAAATCAACTATACAGCAACTATACACCAACTATATAAATCAAAATTAAAACCTATAGAACTTAAACAAAGGAATCAAAATTTAAACAAAATATATCAGCAACTATATCAGCAATTAAGAAAAGAAGCCTAAAGATTAACACAAAAATAGCGAAACACTCACAGTGAACGAAAACGAACAAGATACAACAACACTCACAGTGAACGAAAACGAACTTAGGGTTTCAAGCGGAGAAAACGAAAACTAAGGGAGAGGAAGAGAGGGTGAAGATGCTTACCAAATGTAGAACGAAAACGAAGAAGAGAGGAGTAGAGATGAGTTTGTGACAGATCCTTCGAAAAATGAGGAGAGGAGTGAAATGCTTGAAGATTCTGAACAATGATGAGTTTGGTGACAGAGCCTTCGAAAATGGAGCGTCGAAAACGAAAACTAAGGGAGAGGAAGAGAGAGTGAAGATGCTTACCAAATGTAGAACGAAAACGAAGAAGAGAGGAGCAGAGATGAGTTTGTGACAGATCCTTCGAAAAATGATGAGAGGAGCGAAATGCTTGGAGATTCTGAACAATGATAAGTTTGGTGACAGAGCCTTCGAAAATGGAGCGTCGCTTGTGTGAGGAAGAGAAGGGTTTATGTGTGGAAGAGAAGAGGTTTCGCTGTGAGAGGAATAGGGTTTCTGCGAGGGAGAAGAGGTTTCGCGTGTTTTGTGGGAAAAATTAAAACTGGGATTCGACATTTAGTGTCGGGTGTTTAAACACCCGATGCTAAATGTACTTGCTTTGGACATTTAGCATCGGGTGTTTAAACACCCGACGCTAAATGTCCAAAGCAAATACATTTAGCGTCGGGTGTTTAAACACCCGACACTAAATGTCTAACGCCACTACTTTTAGCCTCGGTTGTTTAAACACCCGACACTAAAAGTAGGCGCGAAAAATTGAATCTTCCTTTTAATTGCAAAAATGCCATCGACACTAGTGCAAAATCAGGAAAAGAATTAGACATTTAAAGTCAGGCGCTCAGATGCCTGACTTTATATGTTGACGCGGTGGCAAACTTGTAATTAAGAGACAAAACTCGCGAGTTTTAAAGTCAAGCGAATACACGCCTGACTTCTAAAGTGAAAAAATAGAGAAAAAATTAGACTTTAGAAGTCAGGCGTGTATTCGCCTGACTACATAAGTAGACACGGTGGCAAACTTGTAATTAAGGGTGAAATTCTTTTTTTCTATTTTAGTACTTTAGAAGTCAGGCGCATACACGCCTGACCTCTAAAGTACTAAAATAAAAAAAAAGAATTTCACTCTTCTCCTTCTCTTAGCAAACCCTTCACTCTCAGAATCAGAAAATCAGAACGCGTACGCGTTTCTTCTCCTCTCCTCTCCTCTCCTCTCGCGTACGCCTCTCTTCTCCTTCTCCTCGCCTCTCTTCTCCTCGCCTCTCTTCTTCTCCTTCTCCTTGCTCTTCTATGGCCGATGATCCTCTCCTCTCAACACCTCTCTTCTCCTTCTTCTCTCTCTCACCGTTCGCTTAGGGTTTTTGATGTTCTCACTGATTTTTCAGTGATTGAAGCGTTGAAGCTCTTCAATCTCACACCTATGATGATGCTTGATGATGATGATGATGCAAAACCCCTATGGTTTATGCACTGAATCAGCAGTTCTGAGATTTGTCACTTACAAACCCTTCGGTTTTCGAAGGTTACCGTACTCAGTGCTTGAATCTTTCAGTTAAGCTGAGTTAATGGGTATGAAAAGGTATAACACTTAGTTTTCTTCTTTATTTCTTTGCGTTTTCACTTCTGAATTGAAACCCTAACTTCTGTTTGGTGTGTTTACAGGTTTCTATGTACTGGGTTTTGAATCGGACGTAAGAACAAGAACAGCGAAGGTATTATTCTACTAATCTTCCTCTGGTTTCTTGCTGTGTTGGTTGTTCTAGGAAAACCTAAATCTGGGTTTTGTTGCTATAAGTTTAGATACTCTATATGAACAAATCAAGACTTCAACCAAAGGTATAAATTCCTTCTATTTACTGTTTTCTTTCTCATTGTTGAATCTGTCTTGCTATGTAGTTCTTGTTCAGTTTGAATTTAATCAGAAAGTTGTGTCTTGCTATGTTGTTCAAATCTGATATGAAAAAGATGTCTGTCATCCTGTACTTTATCCACCTGATGTGCCTTGCGTTTTGTTCTTTTCATTGATGCTTAGTTTTAGATTCATGTCTACATCCTTGAATTATAATTTTGCATATGCTGTTATAGCAACTCCCTTCAAGTGATATATATTTTTGCATCTTTTTTGGCAGCAGTTTTTGCAAGAGAAAACCAAATGAAGGCATGAGGCTTATTGTGATATTTTTCGTTGGAGGATTTTGTGGTTTAATCATAGGAATATCACTTCCAACATTGTCAACAACAAAGGTACTCTCACTCTAATTCAATGTCTTCTTCTGTCTGGGTGTACCTCATGCTTCAGTGAATTTTTATTCATGTTAATTTTGATGTTATTTAATTTAATGGTTAATTGAAATTGTGTAGTTGAATCTGGCATATGGCTTGCTTCCCTCCATTGATTTGTCTTGTATTCGGAATAGCAAGGGTTGGTATTTTATGAAGAGTGATGATGATACCACTTCATCCCAAGATCAGTTACTAAATAACTCATCCAAGGTTCATAACTGCTGCATCTATTCCTGATGTCTGATTTTCATATTGTGTAATAGCTGAAAATAAATTATTTTATTTTCTTGATTGTATGCAGATTTGGGTTCCAACAAATCCAAAAGGTGCAGAAAGATTACCTCCTGGGATTGTTAATGCAGAGACAGACTTTTTCTTGCGCAGATTATGGGGCCTTCCCAGTGAGGTAAATATCCTAATTCACACACTTTATATCTATTTCAACTATCCTAAAAATTGTAGCTAGCTAGATACATGTTTTCTTGGCATCTGCAGGACTTAACTTATAAGCCAAAGTACCTTGTGACATTCACTGTTGGATATCAGCAGAAAAAGAATATTGATGCAGCGACATTCACTGTTGGATATCAGCAGAAAAAGAATATTGATGCAGCTGTCAAAAAGGTAAGATTCACTCTCTCTATTATCTCTCTGCATAATATAATCATGTGTATGTATGTATCTTTAAAATATATATCTATATGTAAATTGAACAGTTTTCAAAGGACTTCACAATCCTTCTATTTCATTATGATGGTCGAACAACTGAATGGGATAAATTTGAGTGGTCAAAACAGGCTATTCATGTGAGTGTTCACAAACAAACCAAGTGGTAAATAAATCCTCTGCTAACTACTCTATTAAATTTTGAATTACAAATTTTCATGGTGAAATTTTCTGTTAATGTTACCTAACATAATGTTGTTTATTTCTCTTCTTAGGTGGTATGCCAAGAGATTTCTTCATCCAGATATTGTGGCACAATATGAGTATATTTTCATGTGGGATGAAGACTTGGGAGTTGAGCATTTTAATGCAGAAGAGTAACAATATTAGTATTATTATTGGATATTTTATATATGTTTCTTGGAGTTCTAGAATTTGGTTTTTTGTTAAGGAAGTTTGAAAATGTCTCTCTAATTCCAATTGCAGATACATAAAATTGGTAAGGAAGCATGGTTTGGAGATTTCACAGCCTGCTTTGGAACCTAATAAAGGGTTGATTTGGAATATGACAAAGAGAAGAAATGATAGTGAAGTTCACAAGTAAGATTATATGATGGGTGTAGCACAGTTTTCTTGTGTTGTTTATTATGCAAATGTGTTTGTGTGTTGACTGTCTATTTTGTTTGGTTTTGTATTAGAGTAGTACAGGAGAAACCAGGGAGATGTAAATACCCTCTTCTGCCTCATTGTGCAGGGTAAGTAACCATCAAAGTATTATTGTTGTTGTTTTATTTTTACTTAAGTTAAAGAACTATTCACCGATTGTGTAAAACTCTTTCACAATCATCTAATCAGATTTCATCATGTCGCCTCTTTGTGATATTGTTTACTAAAATATCTCAACAAACATCTACACGAGTGGTTACACACTGTTAGTGCGTAGTAATTTAACTCTTTTATTTGTTATATGCTCTATGATGCTGTAACGTAATTTATGTTTGCATGCAGATTTGTTGAGATTATGGCTCCAGTATTTTCGCGAGATGCATGGCGCTGTGTGTGGCATATGATTCAGGTTCAATCATCACTCTTTTTCCCCCTATGGCGCTGTGTGTGTCATATGATCATTCTTTGGTCTTTTGGGGATATGTCACAATGGCAAAATCACAAACCCTTTGAACCCATACCTGATTAATTAGTATTTTAATTATTTCCTAGCACTTTTCTCCATACTGTAAGAGGTTTTCAAGGGATGTTTAACAATATGGCATGGATGCTACAATGTAGGCCTAACAATATGATCCCAATTTCATTGCTGCTAGCCTCGACGAAGTGTAACACCCCGGTATTTCTATTTATTAAAAACACCCAAGTGCACATTAAACATACATCAGAGATATTATTTCCTGTTCAGACACTGAATACCATTATAAATTTTTCGCTGAATAAAACAAAACAGTCTTATATACAAACAAGACCATAACCTGTCAGCAACTATGGTAGTCAGAGTCATACGGGAAAGCGAAAAGAAAGGCAAACATGACACTAATGTCATAGTGCCGAGATACATGGACAACAGAAGGAAAATAAACTAAACATAAAGCTAAGTCATAATCCGTTTCCCGGGGGCCACCTACTCGTGCCTCTGAGATTTCTTCTGTCCCTGTTTATCTGTAAAACAACAACAATTAAACAGTGAGATACAATCTCAGTGAGTTCTACCGAGACCCCTGCAAACTCTCTCGGTTCAATTAATAATCATTTTTAAAAATCGACACGACACCGACTGCAATAAAGTGCTAACCCCGGTGAACGTGAACAAACAAAGTGCGGCACCGACTGCAATAAAGTGCTAAACCCCGGTGTATCGCACAGTACGACACCGACTGCAATAAAGTGCTAAACCCCGGTGTACGTACAACAAACTCATGACATAACACCGACTGCAATCCAGTGCTATATACCCGGTGAACCCCCTTACCAATAGTACATTCTCCTATTGGCACGGAGCCTAGGTTGGGGGAGCATGACTGCCCCGCCTAGTATGTCAAAACATGGGTCGTCACCCAACTCGATATACATATAAACATATATATCTACAGTACTATGAACCCACGGTCCATCAAATCAGACAATCCATAAAACACTTTAATCCACAATTTTATGAAATCGAAGTTCACACTCGCACTCTAGTTGACCACTTTTTGACACAATTTTTAATATCAAAAACAGTTCATTTTGCCTTAAAACTAGAATATTCAGTTAGGCTTCTGAATAAGCTTTCCAACGCATCTTAGAACACCTCAATCGGGTTCCCGGATCAAAAGATATCGCGAAAACAAAATCAGTGAAAAACTGTTGAAAATCTGCAAAACGTCGCGACGCGAATGGCAACCGTCGCGACGCGAAAAACGACAGAAACATTTTGCGTGACAAAACTGAGCCAGGTCGCGACGCGAAGGGGACGGGTCGCGACGCGACCCTCTGCAGAAAATGCAGATTTTCCGCTTTTTACAAAATTCGCTATTCCGCTCAATTCCGATTCTCGTTCCGACTGAAAACAGAGTTGACAACCAGCAAAACCAATCCAACCAATACCATACAATCAATCAATTCAATCCAAAACGTAATTTAAACGGATTTCTATCCAAAACGCTATTTTTCGAATAACGGTTTTTGACTCAAAATTTATCGGAACCAATCAACGCACAAATTGTACCAAAACGGAATAAACCTAAGCGTGAGTAAAACTCACCCTTGAAGCGAGAGTAGTTGTCGAGCCGAAATCACCGAGACATGAAAAATCCCCAATCGAACCCTAGAATCTCCAATCCGCTCCAAACTTCGAATTTAGCTTCAATCCGCTTACAACCGGTGTTGGGCTTGCTGCTAGACATGATTCAACCATGGAAATCAACTCAAACTCGGTTCACTATTCATCATCCCTCTCAAATTCGAAGTCTAAGAAAAAAGGGAAGAAATAAGGGTATGAACTTACCAATGGAAGGAGAAACAAGGATGATGATGAGGATGAAATTTTGGAATGATGGGTGATGATCTTCTTCTCCTTCCTTTCTCTTCTCTCCTTTCTCTTCTTTCTCTTCTTTCCCTTCTCTTCTCTGTTTCTTCTCTTCTGCGCTTTCTTTCTTTTTTTCTTTCTTTTCTTTCTTCTTTTATCTAATCACACACACACACATATTTATTTAATTAATAAATAAGTGGTGGCGTGGTCCAATTACCATATTGACCCAAATTCCTTATTTCGATTCCAAAACTTCCTTGGTCTGTATTATTTGGTTAACGACCCTGTGACAGCCGGTAATTAATTTTAGCACTCAATAAATTTACCAATTAAGTACCAAATTAATTCAATTGGGTTAACATCCAAATAATTCGATTAATTATTTTGAGGATGTTACATTCTCCCCAACTTGAAAGAATTTTGTCCTCAAAATTAAACACAACATACCTCAATGGAACAAATACGGATACCGAGTCCGCATATCGTCCTCCAACTCCCAAGTAGCTTCCTCGGCGGAAAAACCATCCCAAACCACCTTGACAATGGGAATTGACTTTGTCCGTAGCGTCCTCTCGCCCCGTTCCATGATGTAATTCGGATTAGGTTGGAAGGACAAGTCCGGTCGAAGGTCAATCGTTTCAAAATCTAGCGGTTGACTTGGATCGGGAATGTACTTCCGCAGCTGAGACACATGGAATACATCATGCAAATTTGACAATGGTGGAGGCAAAGCAATACGGTATGCAAGAGGCCCTATTCGCTCGATTATCTGGAAAGGTCCAATATACCGAGGACTGAGTTTCTTCACCCGTAATGCCCTACCTGTGCCAATTGTTGGTGATAATCTCAAAAACACATGATCACCTGACTCAAACTCTAACGGCCTTCTCCTTTTATCAGCATAGCTCTTTTGCCTGCTCTGAGCAGTTTTCATTCTATCCCTGATCTGGCGGATCTTCTCAGTAGTGTCGTGAGTCATTTCGGGCCCTAACAATCGGTTCTCACCTACTTCCCACCAACACAATGGAGTCCTGCATTTCCTACCATACAAGGCTTCAAAAGGTGCCATTCCGATACTGGAATGATAACTGTTGTTATATGAGAATTCCACCAATGGAAGATGATCCTCCCATTTCTTTCCGTTATCAAGTACCGAAGCTCTAAGCATATCCTCTAATGTCTGGATAGTTCTCTCGGTTTGACCATCTGTTTGTGGGTGATAAGCGGTACTAAGAAGTACTTTAGTCCCCATTGCTTCATTCATAGCTTTCCAAAATCGAGAACTGAATTTCGGATCTCGATCCGACACTATACTGGTAGGAACCCCATGTAACCTTACTATGTTCTTCAAATACACTTCAGCTAACTTGGATACTTTACTGCTCGAACGGACTGGAATAAAATGAGCTGATTTAGTTAACCGATCCACAACTACCCAAATGGAGTCGTTACCGGCTTGAGACCTTGGCAACGCCATTACAAAATCCATAGAAATGTTTTCCCATTTCCACACTGGCACGTCTAGTGACCGTAGCAGACCAGCAGGCTTCTGATGTTCTATCTTAACTTTTTGACAAGTTAAGCATTGTGATACGAATTCAGCAATTTCTAACTTCATTCCCGGCCACCAATACATTTGTTTTAAATCTCTATACATCTTGGTGGATCCAGGATGTACAGAAAATAAACTCCGGTGTGCTTCCTCTAGCACTTGCTTTTTAATACTCTCATCGTCGGGCACACAGATCCTACCGTTGAAACAAATAACCCCATCACTATTCTCGGTAAAATCTGGCATCACTTTCTGTGATTGTAGTTTCACATCAACTTCCTGTGCTAAGCGAATAGAATCCCTTATGGAACTAGAGATCCTCATGTGGCTCAACACCAACCGGTTCCTTTTTGGCTTTGAATCCACATTTAAGTCCCGGAAAGACTCCAACAATTCCATTTCATGCATCATTAATCCTGCTATATGAATGGATTTCCTACTTAGTGCATCGGCTACAACATTAGCTTTTCCCGGATGATACTTCAGTTCGAAGTCATAATCCTTCAGAAACTCCACCCATCTTCTCTGCCTGTTATTCAACTCCTTCTGGTCAAACAAATATTTCAAGCTTTTATGATCACTAAAGACTTCGAAACGAGACCCATACAGGTAATGTCTCCAAATCTTCAGTGCGTACACAATAGCTGCCAACTCCAAATCATGAGTCGGATAATTCTCTTCATGAGTCTTCAACTGTCTGGAGGCATAAGCTACAACTTGTTGGTTCTGCATGAGAACACACCCCAAACCCTTCCCAGAAGCATCGCTGTAAATTTGAAAATCCAAGGACGGATCTGGAAGAATTAGGATTGGAGCAGAAGTCAACCTAACCTTCAACTCTTGAAAACATTCCTCACAATCGGCATTCCATATAAAAGGTTGGGCCTTGCGAGTCAACCGAGTAAGTGGAAGAACCAATTGTGAAAAACCTTGGATAAACCTCCTGTAGTAACCAGCTAGACCCAAGAAACTTCTTATTTCTGTAACAGATGTTGGTCGTTCCCAATTCAACACCGCTTCTACTTTACTGGGATCCACAGCAACTCCCAATTGGGAAATCACGTGTCCCAAAAACTTCACTTCCGGCATCCAGAAGTCACACTTCGACGGCTTGGCATACAATTTCTTTTCTCGGAGGACGTTCAGAACAATGCGGAGATGTTGAACATGGTCCTCAATGGTCTTAGAGTACACCAAAATATCATCAATAAAAACTACCACAAACTGATCAAGGTACATGTGAAACACTCGGTTCATGTAATCCATGAATACCGCTGGAGCATTAGTCAAACCGAAGGGCATCACTACGAACTCGTAATGTCCATACCTCGTACGGAAAGCTGTCTTCGGAATATCTAAGGCCCGCACCTTTATTTGATGATAGCCCGACCTTAGATCAATTTTTGAAAATACCACGGCACCTCTAAGTTGGTCGAGCAAATCGTCTATCCTTGGCAAGGGATATTTATTCTTGATCGTCACTTTGTTGAGTTGTCGATAATCTATGCACAACCTCATACTACCATCCTTCTTTTTGACTAGCAACACCGGAGCACCCCATGGAGAAGCACTCGGTCGGATAAACCTCTTCGATATTAATTCCTCAAGTTGAGACTTCAGTTCTTTCAACTCTAAAGGAGACATTCTATAAGGAGCAATAGAGATTGATCCTGTACCAGGAATCAATTCTATTGAGAATTCTACCTCTCGGTATGGAGGTAAGGATGAAACTTCTTCTGGAAAGACATCTAGAAATTCATTTACCACTTGCACAGATGACAAATCTAAACCCGTTTCAGTAGATGCAGATAACATAATAAGAATAGCTTCCGCACCTTGGAATAATGACTGGCTTGCTTCGGTGTAAGATATCGTCGCTTCAGCATCTGCCTGTGTCAATCCTACGGATTCGGAGGCAAAGCTAATAGTTCGATCGGCACAGTTGATTGTTACATGATTTTCAGCCATCCAGTTCATACCCAGAACAATGTCCATGCTTCTCATAGGCAAGCAAATAAATTTCACAACAAACTGTCTGTCGCCTATGACAAGTAGGCAATTTTCACATAATGATTGGGTCTGGACACGACCCTTGGCAGCAGTTAAAATAGTTATCGGTTCGGATAGCTCAGACAATGCTAATCCCAACCGATCCACACATGCTTGTGAGATAAAACAGTGAGTTGCACCAGAATCATATAAAATATTGACTGAATTATTAAAAAGAGATCCCGTACCCCTCAGAAGATTATCAGTAGGTGTGATGGTTCGAGCATCTAGAGTGTTGATTCGCCCCTGACTAGGAGCATTTGGTGCTCTTTGCAGATTCTTCTTTGTTGGGCACTTATTTGCATAGTGTCCCTCTTCATTACAAACATAGCACCGATCTGGCCTTGGCGGACACTCGCCACGGTGATATCTTCCACAAAGTCTACAATTTCTGAACTGTGCAGAATCAGACGATTGTACCTGCTTCCCTTTGTACTTACCTCCTTTCCCCGAGTCATGCCTGGGACCCATCTGAGAACTAGATGATCCAGCGTTCCTCTTGCTCTGATGGAATGCCTTTCTGCTTGCATACAACCTTGACAAATCACTTTCGGCGATATAAGCTTGTTGTACCATGGCTGCATAGTTGGTTCTCGGAAAAGAACTAAGACTTTGAGCAATATCCTCTCTCAACCCGTATTTGTACCTGTCAGTTTTCCATTGGTCACTTGGGGCATATCCAGCTAAACCGAAGAATTGATACAACTCTTCAAATTTAGCCGTGTATTGGCCCACGGTCAAGCCTCCTTGTGTAAAAGTCAAAAACTCATTTTCCTTATCCAACCTCATAGCCGTGGGGAAGAATTGATCTAAAAATGATGTTCGGAAATTGTCCCAAGTCGGGGGAGTTCCCATTGTCTCCATCATGGCCCTAGCATTTGTCCACCAGTTATTGGCCTCCCCTTTCAACATATGGGATGCCAACCTCAACTTGTCTTCATCGGTCACTTGCATTGTTACAAAGATCTTTTCAATGTCATCCAGCCAGTGTTGTGCTCTCATGACATCCGGCCCACCTCTAAACTCGGAGGGCTTCATTTTCAGGAACTCTGTGAAAATTCTCCTTGGGTTCACTTGTGGCTCTGGAGCTTGATGCTGCTGAGCATTTTGCTGTAGGATTTGTTGCTGCTGATGCATAAGCATCATGTCTTGCATCATTTTCTGCTGGTTCTCAATTACATTCTGCATCCACTCAAAATTTGGATCAACGGGAGGAGGAACGCCTCTACCTCTTCTGGCCATGATTCTGCGAAATATGCACAAAGTATTAAGTTGATCAAGCTCAATGTCTAATAGCATACTAAGAAAATCACAACTGGAAAAAGCAAAGACCCTATAAGCTAAGTCCGACTAGGTCGAACCGCTCTGATACCAACTGTAACACCCCGGTATTTCTATTTATTAAAAACACCCAAGTGCACATTAAACATACATCAGAGATATTATTTCCTGTTCAGACACTGAATACCATTATAAATTTTTCGCTGAATAAAACAAAACAGTCTTATATACAAACAAGACCATAACCTGTCAGCAACTATGGTAGTCAGAGTCATACGGGAAAGCGAAAAGAAAGGCAAACATGACACTAATGTCATAGTGCCGAGATACATGGACAACAAAAGGAAAATAAACTAAACATAAAGCTAAGTCATAATCCGTTTCCCGGGGGCCACCTACTCGTGCCTCTGAGATTTCTTCTGTCCCTGTTTATCTGTAAAACAACAACAATTAAACAGTGAGATACAATCTCAGTGAGTTCTACCGAGACCCCTGCAAACTCTCTCGGTTCAATTAATAATCATTTTTAAAAATCGACACGACACCGACTGCAATAAAGTGCTAACCCCGGTGAACGTGAACAAACAAAGTGCGGCACCGACTGCAATAAAGTGCTAAACCCCGGTGTATCGCACAGTACGACACCGACTGCAATAAAGTGCTAAACCCCGGTGTACGTACAACAAACTCATGACATAACACCGACTGCAATCCAGTGCTATATACCCGGTGAACCCCCTTACCAATAGTACATTCTCCTATTGGCACGGAGCCTAGGTTGGGGGAGCATGACTGCCCCGCCTAGTATGTCAAAACATGGGTCGTCACCCAACTCGATATACATATAAACATATATATCTACAGTACTATGAACCCACGGTCCATCAAATCAGACAATCCATAAAACACTTTAATCCACAATTTTATGAAATCGAAGTTCACACTCGCACTCTAGTTGACCACTTTTTGACACAATTTTTAATATCAAAAACAGTTCATTTTGCCTTAAAACTAGAATATTCAGTTAGGCTTCTGAATAAGCTTTCCAACGCATCTTAGAACACCTCAATCGGGTTCCCGGATCAAAAGATATCGCGAAAACAAAATCAGTGAAAAACTGTTGAAAATCTGCAAAACGTCGCGACGCGAATGGCTACCGTCCCGACGCGAAAAACGACAGAAACATTTTGCGTGACAAAACTGAGCCAGGTCGCGACGCGAAGGGGACGGGTCGCGACGCGACCTTCTGCAGAAAATGCAGATTTTCCGCTTTTTACAAAATTCGCTATTCCGCTCAATTCCGATTCTCGTTCCGACTGAAAACAGATTTGACAACCAGCAAAACCAATCCAACCAATACCATACAATCAATCAATTCAATCCAAAACGTAATTTAAACGGATTTCTATCCAAAACGCTATTTTTCGAATAACGGTTTTTGACTCAAAATTTATCGGAACCAATCAACGCACAAATTGTACCAAAACGGAATAAACCTAAGCGTGAGTAAAACTCACCCTTGAAGCGAGAGTAGTTGTCGAGCCGAAATCACCGAGACACGAAAAATCCCCAATCGAACCCTAGAATCTCCAATCCGCTCCAAACTTCGAATTTAGCTTCAATCCGCTTACAACCGGTGTTGGGCTTGCTGCTAGACATGATTCAACCATGGAAATCAACTCAAACTCGGTTCACTATTCATCATCCCTCTCAAATTCGAAGTCTAAGAAAAAAGGGAAGAAATAAGGGTATGAACTTACCAATGGAAGGAGAAACAAGGATGATGATGAGGATGAAATTTTGGAATGATGGGTGATGATCTTCTTCTCCTTCCTTTCTCTTCTCTCCTTTCTCTTCTTTCTCTTCTTTCCCTTCTCTTCTCTGTTTCTTCTCTTCTGCGCTTTCTTTCTTTTTTTCTTTCTTTTCTTTCTTCTTTTATCTAATCACACACACACATATTTATTTAATTAATAAATAAGTGGTGGCGTGGTCCAATTACCATATTGACCCAAATTCCTTATTTCGATTCCAAAACTTCCTTGGTCTGTATTATTTGGTTAACGACCCTGTGACAGCCGGTAATTAATTTTAGCACTCAATAAATTTACCAATTAAGTACCAAATTAATTCAATTGGGTTAACATCCAAATAATTCGATTAATTATTTTGAGGATGTTACACGAAGCATACCTTGATATAACTGAAGTCTGCAGAGAAAGGAACGTCAACAGTGAAGAAGTACGTTGCTGCGTCTGATTAGGTGTGCAATGAATCATGATAGGTCAGTTTTCCCTTACTTATATGTCGATTTTCATAGTGTCTCATTATTGGCCTTCAATTTCACGCAAACATTCCTAGTCTTCACCTTGGACTTGGAGCATAAGTTAATAATCTGATATTTTTTCAATTCCTCTTTTCTCTTCATTATTCACGTTTACACAACTCCGTCTTTCTAATAAACAAATTTATCAGGGAGGCTAGAAATGAATTAAGAGTTAAGATATGCTGTAAAAATGCATAAACTCTGTTTTGTATTTTACATCTTAAATATATCATTTTTCAGCAGATTTGAACTTCTAGCAACTGGAGTATTTGCAAGCAGAGCTATGTGCTCGTGCCGGTGGCTCTTCTGATGAAGTTCAGGTAGTTGGCTTCCGTTAATTTAACATGAAACTTCAGTGAAGTCTAGATTACTTTAGTGTATTATATTTCCTATAATAGGCTACTGTCAGCATTAAATATCTTCGACGTGTAGTGCATGATAGGATACTAATCAATAATCATCATTGTGTCTATTATTTGAAGAACTAACTATCCTAGCCTTAATTTGGTTTGTGCCACTAATTTTATAAACATTTCAAACTTCATTTGATTTACATTGATTACATGCAATGAAATGGTTTGTATTCATATAATAAATATGTGATCATCTTGTAACGGATTATGTAGGTTCTTAAAGAAAGGATTGCTTGGCTTGAAGCTGCTAATGAAAAACACCCTTGATTTCGTTGTTTGTATGTGCCATTTGTTTGTTGAAGTTCTGAATCGAAGATTTCCAAATCACCACTCGTGATTTGTTTGCTGTTTTACACCTTTTGTAAAACTTTATAAGCACACAAACTGATTATCTGTTTTTAATTTTGTTCACTGATTTCACCAAGTTGAAGCACGGTTTCTCTTTTAATTTTGTAGATTCGCAGTCCCTTCAATGGAAGATTTGCAAAACCTTTGGTAGCAGTTCTAGCAAAGTCCTTGATGTTCAATTTGGAATCTCTCAGACTCGTTTGAAAATGGTTAGTTTCATAGCTACTAAACATAATATTTATTTTTGAACAATATATATTTTTGCAAAAAAATCTCAATTTGAAATTGTTATCAGATGTTCTAATTATCAGTTTGCCTGGTGCAATTTCACATTTTTCATCGATCACTTGTGCATTCTATGTGCATGCTTTTCACCTGAAATCCTGTAAGAATGTGTTAACATAATATTCTATTCTTTTAATTTTAGTTACTGTTTTATGAACATTAAAGGTTACTGCATATTCATATGGTCATATGAGAGTTTTTGAGCTCTTAGATCCCTTGGAACTGAGAAACTGGCAGCTTCAGGTAAAATTAGCTTGTCCTACTTCTCTCCGAGTCATGATATGATACCCTTAATATTCTTCTTACAAAAAACCAATATACTATACATTTATTTTGTTCGTTCTGTCATTTCATTTAGATTTCCGTTACATTCTCTTGAATTTTCCATGGTGTGGCTGTTGTATTCTAGAGTTGTCTATCAATGTTTGTTGAGTCTGAACTGTATAATGTGTATAGCCTTGCAAATGTTACAGACAGTCTGAGACAATAGGGGTTATTTCAGTGTTTTAGCACCTGCAAAAAGTTCTCCACATCTTTGTCCTATTGGATTTGGGGGATTCTACATCTTTGACTCACGATATAATATTTGTTGTGCGGGTATGGGAATTTGACCAGGTTCATCAAAGATGGCTTCCGGTGGCAGAATTGGCACTGCCTGAGGACAAGGGTGATCAGGTTTATGCTGTTGTATGGGCACCAAATATTGGCAGGTAAATTTTTGCAATTTTTTTGAAACATGTCAATCATTTGTATAAGCCCAACTTCCTCATATAGCAGCTTGCATCAAAATACTGGACTGCTTTGACAGGTATGATTTCATGTCAGTCAAGCACCATGAGGAATTATGTACAGGGGTTGTGACCAAGTTTACTGGTATTTTCCTCTGTAGTCAATGAAATATGATTAGTTGCTGGTACAATTTTCTTGTAGACTGATGGAGGACCAGATTTCTGTTTGTTACAATTTACATAAACTATGAGCACATGCAGAGTGATAAAAAAACTGATGATAACATGACCATTAGTTTGTTGAAAATTTCAGGTTATTAAGCGCATTACTGATGGAGGACCAGATTTCTGTTTTGAATGTGTGGGTGATACTGATATGATAACCACTGCATTGCAGTAATGCTGTGATGTAATACTCTATATCCCTAGATTCATGTTTATAACTTCTACATTAGACATGAATTTCATTTTGCCTTTTTCTTGTTTCTCATAATAGGGATGGGGTTTGACAGTAACACTTGGTGCACCAAAAGTGAAGCCTGAGAGTCAGCTCATTATGGACTATTTCTAATGGGAAGAACATTGAAAGGATCTCTATGCTTCATGGCTATTATGCTTTTGTGACGTTGTGTCCTCTGAAAATAATTATATCAAATTGTTGCAGGAACTCAGTAGAATGTTCCTATGGTGGCAGCTGGGGCATTTTGCTATCATGAAATAGTGGATCAATTTGGTATGGCCAATTTATTTTGTAGCTGGTAGTGCCATGGAAATGTTTGTTGTCCATATGCTTTGAATTTGATATGTTAGGATGTTGTTTTCAATCCATATGCTTTGGGTTGTGGTCATATTTTCTGTAAGTCATGTGCTTGCTCTGCTGCATCTTCTAGTGTTCTGTTGCAGTTTCATTCTTCAATATGTTGCAAATACCTTATAGCTATTAAATATATAATGTGCATGCATTTTCTAGTGTTCTGTTGCTGTTTCATTCTTCAATATGTTGTTTTTGAATATGTCTGTGGCAGCTTTCTGTTTTTGTCTTGGTCTAGATTTGTTGGTCTCATGTGTGGTTAATGCCTAAAACTTGAATCTGACTCCATGGCCCAATGGATAAGGCGCTGGTCTACGGAACCAGAGATTCTGGGTTCGATCCCCAGTGGAGTCGTTTTTAATGAAATTGAGGATACATTAAGGCTACCAAATAATTTTTTTTAAAAAAAAAAATGAACTTTTAAAGTCAGGCGGAACTAAAGCCTGACTTCAAAACAAACTTACGAAGTCAGGCGGAACTAAAGCCTGACTTCAAAACAGACTTACGAAGTCAGGCGGCACTAAAGCCTGACTTCAAAACATACTTACGAAGTCAGGCGAAACAAATGCCTGACTTCAAAACATACGTACGAAGTCAGGCGAAACAAATGCCTGACTTCAAAACATACTTACGAAGTCAGGCGAAACAAATGCCTGACTTCAAAACATACTTACGAAGTCAGGCGAAAGAAATGCTTGACTTTAAAACATACTTACGAAGTCAGGCTATCGCTTGACTTTAAAACTCTTGACATACAAAGTCGACTTAATAAAAGTCAAGCGGGCGCCTGACTTTAAATCCCCTTTTCGCCTGACTTTAAATCCCTTTTTTGCACTAGTGCGGTCACACATTTAGCATCGGGTTTTCAAACAACGGATGCTAAATGATGCTTAATAATGTCATTTTTCCACTAGTGATAAGTCTATCCAAACGATTGTCCTCCAGTTCTTCAAACAAGGTCGGCTACTTCTACACTTTATTCTAATGAGGTTGCAATGGGAGGCCTAAAAGTTTTCAAATGTAAAACCATTACTAAAGTCTTGTAGATAGACTTGATTTGGGAGGCCTAAAAAATTTTCTCATAATCAAAGAAGATTTGTGAAAGTGAGGTATATTTGTGGTTTCATTTTCATTGCATCGGAGTGCGCTGATCTTCTTCATAAAATAAACTTTGGGGGTAGGTTAGATATGAAGATATATGTTAGAAAAGCTTTTGATATTATAGATCGAAGGTTCTTGACTCATATAATGTAGGCTTTCCATTTCGACAACTGAGTTCTTCTGGATCAAGTTAATTTTGCATTCTTCAAAGCTTTCAATCTCATTTAATGGTAATGAAGTGCGTTTTCTCAATTGCAAGAGAGGATTAGACGAGCTCCAAAAGAGTTTTTGGGAAAAGTTACACCTATACTAATTAAGGATAAAAATGTAATTGACTCACTAAAAAACAAAAACAATTTTTCACTTTCTTCAACATTTTCACTTTATCTTTCTTCTCTTTTAACATCTTTTTTTCTTACACTCTCCTTCTTCCTTTTTTTATTTTTCTTCTACACTTTTTTTCCTCCTTTTCACTTTTTTTTTACCAATCTTTTTCACTTTTCTCTTACACTCTCTTTCTAAATTTATACAAATACTATTCTACTAAAATTTTAACTATCACCTTTTTGGAAAAAAGTATCACCTTAGTACTATAATTGCAGTGATAATTGTACTGATATATAAAAAAACACGAGATTTATATTTGTCATTGATAATTAAAATTTTTGAAGACTACTACTACAAACGTACTATCTAAAAAACAAGAGGACTTAATGACTATTTAAACTACTGATTAATAATTAAAACAAATATTTCTTATTGATTATTTACTATCTCTCTTTTACATTCTACTATAATCTACTAATCAACTAAAATAATCAATTGAAATTACGAGATAATTGCACTGATATATAAAAAAACACGAGATTTATATTTGTCATTGATAATTAAAACTTTTCAAGACTACTACTACAAAACCTACTATCTAAAAAACAAGAATGACTATTTAAACTACGTACTAATTAATATTTAAAACAATTATTTTATTGATAATCTACTATATATCTTTTATTATCTACTATAATCTACTAATCAACTAAAATAATCAATTGAAACTACGAGATAACTACCCTGATATAAAAAAACACGGGATTAATATTTGCCATTGATAATTATAATTTTTGAAGACTACAATAAACCTACTATCTAAGAAAACAAGAAGGCTTACACTAGTGCAAAATCAGGAAAAGAATTAGAGTTTTAAAGTCGGGTGTTTGGATATCCGACTTTAAACATAGAAGCGGTGGCAATTTTGTAAATAAAATGAATATCTATTTCTGAAGCGTAACCTCTTAAGTCGGATGCGCGTAGTGTCCGACTTAAAATGTTGAATCTTTTTGAAAGAAGCCCATCTCTCTCGTTCTTTTTTTTACTTTACAAACCCTCACCCTACCTCACAACACAACACGCACCAGCCTTGGTCCTTGCTCCACCGAACTCAGTCAATCCGGAACCACCACACGCCGACGTCATGCTCCGCGCACCGCCGCCCTCTACTCCGTCACCGGCCGCTGCTTCTGCTCTTTCATCGGTCGCTGCAAGGTTAAGGTTGAGTTTCATTTTCTTCTTCATTTCGTTTTTGTTTTCCATCTTCTTCATTCTGTTTTCCCTCTTCTTCATTTCGTTTTCCTTTCCTCTTTGATTTCATTTTCGTTTTCCTTATTCTTGATTTCGTTTTTGTTTTCTATTAAGAGATCGCAGATGTCACAAATCTGAAGCTTTAGATTTGTGTATTTACAAACCTTAGATGCCTCAAATCAAAACCCTAGAGTGTCGTTTTTGTATTCAACATTTTCTATAATGTTTCATGCAAACTGGCAATGCCTCAAATCCAAGCCCTAAATTCTCTTTGGCAGTGTCGTGGAAGCATTTGAGTGTGGATTATTTTGAACTTGATGCAGTTGGTTTTCTATATGTGCTCGTTGCAGGTCTTGAAGGTGTCCAGTTCACTGCATCTTCGTTTTTTATGAGGAACTTATCATGCTTTCAAGGGTTTCAAACTTCAGCACTTCAATTTCCTTTTGAGCATGTGAAAATTGGCACTCTCACACAAAGTTTGTACTTGTTCCCATTTCTGGTTGTAACAGCATGTGATTATATATGGTTGTGTTATTTGCTTACATGATTGAGAGCATTATAGTGTTGTTGATGAATGAACACAAATATGATATATCTTTCCTTCTTGCATGAATTGTGCTAGTGCAGGAGAAATTATATTAAATGGTGAATATATGAGGGAAAAACAGATTTTATCCTCTGATATGAAGATTACCTCTGGATGCCTTTCTGGTAGACAACTTGATGCCTCCAATTGAATTTTTTTTGCTTATTTTCTTTTTAGTTAAGCATTCTAAAATCTTTATTGTACACTTTGATTGAAGGTTTGAAAGGTTGAAGGAGAGAAATGGAAATCCATGACTAAGGTTGTAAACAATGTCATAGAGGCTGTAAAAAATTCAGTCTTTTTAAATAATTTACTTCGTCGTTTCTTTTTAAATATTCCATCGCAGATTTTCTTTTTAAATATTTTACTTTGTCATGTCTTTTTAAATATCTTGTCACAGCAAGCCGTATCCCGCACCAAATGCTGATTCAAATGATTTGAATTGGAAAAAGCAAGTAATGCTAGAGATCAAGCTTTAGAGGAACAGATGGCTGAGTTTCAAAATGATGCTCCCAACTCCAAAGTTAACCAGGTAAACAATTTAGTTGTTGTCTGGTGTGCTCTGAATTATTGGCCATGGCTAATCTTTCAATGTATCCGAAGGTTTTGCAATCATTCGGTTATGCAGAAGGCAATGCGGAAAGCTAAAGCTGCTGGGAATGATGACTGTCCAATGAAAATTAAACTTGTTGCTATCTTGTTTTATGTACTTACCACTCAAACCCTTGACAAGGTTGGTGCCATATTCACTTAAACTTGATTTGATAATTGGCTTTGTCCTGAATAGACACACATTTTGCTGTTGAAGCTTTGACTTCAAGACACTTTGATTTCCAGATGTTTGGATTTGCTACTAATGTTTGTCTTGTTGGATTGTTGGGAATATTGATTTTAGAACTAGTTTAGATTTTTCTTCCTACCTATTAATATGATTGTCATCTAAGCCATTTGTGATTTATCTGTTGACAATCTAAAAAAATCAGTCCTGAACATGCTTCCTTGACTTCTATTTCGTACTAAGTCAGTGTGTTGTACAGATAGATAAAAAGAGAAATACTCACTATTTTAAAGATAAAAAAGAAGAGAAATCCCTATTTAACAGATAGATTGCCCTGTCTTAGTATGAGTAAAGCTAACTAGTTGAAGATCTTAGTACTATTACAACAAGAATTGAAGTGGCATGTAATGTGTCATATAGTTGTAGAACAATAATTGATTAACATACTCCTTTGGATTCAAAGATTCATCACAATAACCTCCTTATTAACATACTTGCAAAGGTATTTTCTCATTCTCCTCAATATGTTTCATGTTGTAATCAGCAAATATGTATTAAATATATTATTTGGAGATAGTTTCTTTCAGAATAAGGGTGGTTGCTGAGTTAATAAAGAATTTTGACACGTTAATCCTTAGGCTGATATGCTGCAATATTGCCACATCAGCAATTGTAGCATATAATAGTTTGTTATTTAATTAATTGGTACAAGCATGATAGAGACCATAATTTTGTTGCATCTTGTCAAACTAATATCCTCCCATTCTCAATCATATATCTTACTAAATTATTAAAATGTTGTTGTTGAACTAGTGCAGAGTGAAGGCAATAATGTGAAAGCAGATGATGCAATCATGTTCGACCATGAAAGCTATCTGTCAGAAACCAATGCAATAAACATTGTATGTCTCTTAATTTTTCCATGATCATTATAACGGTGTTTATTCTCTTTTCCTACTTGAATGCTAGAGCTTACTAGGTAGTTGGATGATGTTTTTTGAAATCAAAGCTCTGGAGACTATTGGTTCTTCTTTAAATATGCAGTGCTTGTCGAATGGAAGCCCCCTGGTCAACTGGTCCTAGAACATGCCCAGCTCTCAAATTTGCAGCATTTGTAAGCTATTAGTTAGATATTATATTGTTGAGCGGATTTCATATACAACCTTTTTAGTTGGTTGATACTCTTGTATTTTCTTTATTACTGCTTTCAATAATGGATGTTATAAGCAACATCTCTATATTGAGTTAGCTGGTATCAAACTCTTTCATACAATTCATATGAATTAGTTTGTCGCCTCTTAATTTATTTGTTGTATGTGTACAATTTAAAGGATGTTATAAGCAGCATCTCTATATATTAAGTGTAGAATTTTAATTACCCATGTATGTATGTGTTCCTCTTGGCTAGCTGCTGAAACAAGGCTAAAAATATTTGTATCTGAAACTGTGAAATATTTGTATCTGAAATTGTGAAATATTTGTATCTGAAACTGTGCTGAATATATTTGTATCTATAAGGAGAATAAAAAAAATAGAAACAAACCCAAAAAAAATAAATAAACACTTTTAAAATCGGACGTTTCTGTCATCCGACTTTAAAATAACACTTTCAAAGTCGGTGTTCAGAACAACCCGACTTTAAAAGTATTCCACAAAGGTCAGCACTGCAGGAAACAGGCCATAATTAAAGTCGGACGCACTAATACTCCGACTTAAAAACGTACTTTTTAAGTACGTTTTAAGTCGGACCTAATCCGACTTTAAAAAAATATACTTTCTACGTCGCATTGATAGAAGTCGGGTGAAGATCCGACTTTAAAAGTCCAAAATGTCCGACTTTAAATCCTGTTTTTCCACTAGTGTTAGTGACTATTTAAACTGATTAATATTTAAAACACACATGACAAATATTTGTCAGTAATACCAAAAACTGACAAATAATTGTCACTAATATATAAAAAATACAGGATAAATATTTCTTATTGATAATCTATTGTCTATCTTTTACCATCTACTATACTCTATTAATCAACTCAAATAGTCAATTGAAACTATGAGATAACTGCACTGATATATAAAAAAACTAGATAACTACACTGATATATAAAAAAAAACACGAGATTAATATTTGTCATTGATAATTAAAAATTTTGAAGACTACTACTACAAACCTACTATCTAAAAAACAAGAAGACTTAATGAATATTTAAACTACTAATTAATATTTAAAACAAATATTTCTTATTGATAATCTACTATCTAACTTTTACCTATCTACTATAATCTACTAATCAACTCAAATAATCAATTGAAACTATGAGATAACTGCACTGATACATAAAAAACACAGGATAACTGCACTGATATATAAAAAAATACGGGATAGCTGCACTGATATATAAAAAATACGGGATAACAACACTGATATATAAAATACGCGGGATAAATGCACAGATTGTTTTTAAATGATACTTTTACATTTTTAGATTTTAATATTTATCTATTCTTTATTTGAAACTCCTTTTTTATCTACTTTAAATTTGTATTCTTTTTCACGAGGTAATGTTCAGACTATTTAAATACTGTCTAATTTCATTCATAAAAAGAACACGACAGCACCCGTGCGTATGCACGGGTATCCTACTAGAGTTGTGAGGGATTTAAAAACACGGGAAACATTTAATTAATATAATATTTCTTTATTTATTTTTTTGTGACTTCTGATTTTGTCCCACATATAAACTAATACATTTTTTATTGCTAAACTTTCTTTTTTTGAACACTAAGCTTTCAAAATTTTATTTTTAGTTTGAGTATAAATCATGGCACTTTAATCTTTTAATCTAGACAATCATTTTTGCTTATGTCATTTTGATTGTTTAAGTTATTTTGCTTCCCAAATGAGCATGTTATTTGTTTTGCTATTATGAAACACTCTGATGCTTGCAACTTTGATGACAAGAACCATTATTATACAAATATATGCTCATATTTTGTTGTACATTCTGACTTAAACAGTATCTCAATAACTTTTATTATCATTCTAAATTTATACTTACAACAACAAAACTATTACAATCTTTATATTTTAAAACTAATTTTAGATGAATGCCATTTGAAATTTTGATTTATACAATATCAAAAAAAATATTTATCCCCATTATAAATTTGTCAGTACCTCAACAAAATTGCTAAATTTTTTATATTTTACAATTAATATTAGATGAATGTCATTTGAATTTTTTATTTTTGTTTGAGTATAATCATGCACATAACTCGATCAGCCCGTGCGAATGCACGGGTTATGTACTAGTTTTAAAATAAAGTAAATGATTTTATAAGGGAAATATTATTATCCCTTCAAATTTTTGAAAATCCATTTTCTGCTGTGTTAGTTTATTTTGTAGTTTACCGTATTAATACCCTGTTAGTTTATATTCTCAATGATAGATCGAGAGAGCGAGTTTAACCGAACTAAAATTTTATTTAGAACCTAATATATTATGTTAGGTTGAGATTTAAATTTCGTTTGAAAATTCCACCAGAATTTAGACGCGTTTTGGACCTACTGGGCAAAATTTACCTTCTTAAAACCTATCCGTGACCCGAATCTGAAAATATTCTACGTCAAGGTTTTAAAAGACAGCTAGGATAATTTATTTAACATCTAACGCAATGTTAATTCTGCAAAAAAACACTAGCTATTCCTAAAAATACCTAATATATTTCCTAACTTAACTTCTAAATTAAGTTAACAAAAAAGCACAACTAACTCTTTTCCTTTTATATTTTTAGTTCTCGACACCTCTTTACATGAGCCTAACTTATGGAACTTTGAAGCTTCGCTACACAAAGACATCGAGTCTCCAAATAGATCCTTTTTACTTAAAATCTTATGCAGAATGAAAATAATGAATCTAAACTAAAATGTGATATTTATAAGGTTAAATTACACAAAAGGTCCTTTAATTTATTTAATTGTAGTAAGTTGGTCCTTTAAGTTTTTTTCGTACCATTTAGGTCTTTTAAGTTATTTAATTGTAAAAGTTGGTCCTTTAAGTTTTTTTCGTACCACTTAGGTCCTTTAAATTATATAATTGTAACAATTTGGGGAATTTCAGATCTGAGAAATGTAAGTTATTTTACCTTTAAAAGTTACAATTAAATAACTTAAAGAACTTTAGTGTACGAAAAACTTAAAGAACCATCTTGTTGCGATTAAATAACTTAAAGGATCTAAGTGGTATGAAGAAAACATAAAGGACCAACTTCTTATAATTCAATAACTTAAAGGGTCTCTGGTGTAATTTAGCCTATTTATAAATAACACACCCTTCGGTATAAAATATAATAAATAAAAGGTATTTTTTGTTAGTACTCGCTCTGGACCTATTGATAAGCAAACACTAATTTTAATATGTTTTAAATGATCAATCTAAAATTTACCCCAATTTAGGTGGTGTAACTAAATACGATGTCATTAATTAAGAGTGTAAACCATAATTTAGTAAAAAGAGTATTTCCAAAAAGACGATTTTTAGCCTTATAAAATGTGAATGACTAATTTCGATGTTGTTCTCAATTCTGTTTAGGGATGTCAACGGGGCGGAGCGGGCGCGGGTAGTAGCTACCCGCCCCGTTTATGATAAATTGGACCCGTACCCGCGCGGGTACCCGCTTAGCGGGTTTTAAATGGGTATTGTTTCTTCACGGGTACCCGGGTACCCACGGATACTTGTAAAAATATTTTTTAAATAAAATTCGAAATACCATGTAAAATTAAGTTTTTGAACACTCTTTTTTCGATTCATTTATATAAGAAAATTAGGCATTTCGTTATGTATTTATTTTATCAACTATTTACTAACTTATTATCGTTAATGAATAGAGATAAAAAAACACAAGAATTACAATAATTTCCAACTTTAAAAATAACAAGTCACTAAACATTATGCAGAATATTAAGGAAAATAATATGACTTATTATCGTTAGTGAATAGAGATAAAGAACACTAGAATTACAATAATTCCCAACTTTAAAAATAACAAGTCACTACACATTATGCAAAAATATTAGCGAAAATAATATGACTTACGGGTACAGATACCCGCGGGTACGGGTACCTCACTACCCACCCCCGCCTCGTTTATTAACGGGTAGTCAAATTATCCATTTTTTACCCGCGGGTACCCATTTGACTACCCGCCCCGTACGCGTCACGAGTTTTGACCGCGGGTACCCCACGAGTCCGGGTTTTTTTGCCATCCCTAATTCTGTTTAACGTAGGAGTTTGTTTCATTTGGACCCGGAGTAGTATACGTATTAAATACCACAGAAGTTAAAACATTAATTAATTGCATTTATTAACAACAACTACCAAATATATGAGATCGCGACTTACATGATTTATTTAGAGGAAGGTTCCTAACAAATGGCATGTGACACTACAACATTTTTTGTCTCTAGCAACACATCCTTTGACAACATGCAAAAAATGTTGCTTAAATCATATCAGACAACAGTTGGGAACTGTTGCCTCTAAATCAATGTTTTATAGCACACTCTTTTGGCAACACTGAATAAAGGTTCCTTAAATTCTATATGAGTGCATTTTTCGATTGTTGCTATCCTGTTTCGTTTGCAACATTTAATAACTGTTCCCTAAACTTTCACTAACAACAGTTTCTAATTGTTACACTAATTATTTTAAACGGGAACATTTCTTTTGGTGTTGCCTTTAAAATTATATTTAAAAATTAGATTTGGTTGAATTTTCTTTCAACATTTTTTCATTTCATTTTAGGCGGTACTATCTTTATTTCATTTAGGCGGTAAAATTTTTACTCATTCCCTCTCTTTTTTTACAGCTAATTCACTCATCCCTCCTAAAACAAAAAGAAAAGATATCATTTTACTCTCCTCTCGCTCTCAAAAACTCACTCTCGCGAAGCTCAGAAACTCACTCTCGCGAACCTCACTCTCAGGAAGCTCAGGAACCTCACTCTCGCGAACCTCACTCTCGCTCTCAGGTTCTCACTCTCGCTCTCTCAAAATCTCACTCTCGCTCTCTTCAATCGATCTCAGGTTCTCACTCTCGCTCTCAGGTTCTCTCTCGCTCTCAGGTTCTCACTCTCGCTCTCTCAGAATCTCACTCTCGCTCTCTTCAATCGATCTCAGGTTCTCACTCTCCCTCTCTCAGTTTCTCTGCGATTCTCTGCTTCTCTCTCCCATGGCTTCCTCTTTGTGAAGGTGAACCCTAGTTTCATTTTCATGTTCTTTAACTTTCGTTTGTTTTTCTTTCATTTTCGTTTTCAATTTCAGATTGGGAACCCTAATTTATCTCCCTCTTCTCTTTCTTCTTTAATTTCAGATTCAGAAGTTGATTTGAAGGTCCAGTTCTAGAGGTTAGTACACTACTCTCAGTTGGTGGTTATGTTTGCTCTGTTTCGATTTGTATTAATACTTCTCTCAGAATTCAATTTGTATGCATGTTGTTAGGTAGTTTTATTTTGTTTCGATTGTATTAATACTGATTGCTATTCTGTTTCGATTCGGTTTGCTCTGTTTTATTCTGTTTAGCAATTTGTATTAATACTGATTGCTCTGTTTCGATTGGGTAATACTGCAACTTCAATTGTTCTGCAATTTTTTGGGTTTAATTATTTGGTTTTATTTGTTGTTACAGGGTTCTTTCTTCTTTGAAACAAACGAAGTTTACAAACCAGTTCGTAGACCGTTTGTCGCTACCTATAGCTTACGTTTGATTGCTCGCTCACTCCATTGTTTGCTGATTTGAGGTTAGTTCTTCTTACTAGTAAAAGATTGGGAGTTTCAGGAATTTTCAATTAACTTAAAAATATGCTGCAATATGATTATGATTAGAAAACTACTTAATATGGCAGAACATTAGCTCTAGAGTAATATTATATTTACATCTATAATTTGTTATAATTATTCCCTTGTAGATATAATATATTTTTGTTAAGTAGATCAAACATGATAAACAAGGATTGGGTGGACTTGCCTCCATATGGAGACGATTATGAACAAGGAGTTGAATACTTTTTGGATTTTGCATTCACCAAAGGAGAGGTTGTAGGAGAAACGATTTTGTGCCCATGTGCTATATGTTGCAATGATAGTTGGGAAGTAAGAGATGTTGTCAAAAGCCATTTAGTATCATATGGATTTGTAAAGGGATATAGAGATTGGATTTACCATGGTGAAGAGTTAAGTCTTACAGATCATGACAATGATAGCGATACAGATGCCGTCCCATCTGATGATATTGATGGCTTGTTATTTAAAACATTTAAAGATGTGACTGAAGCGGGTGGAGTACATGAAGGTCTAAATGAAGATGCAAAGAAATTTTATAAACTTGTTGAGGATGCAAATGAAGAGTTGTATCCTGGTTGTAAAAAATTCTCCACCTTATCATTCACTATCAGGTTGTATTTGTTGAAATGTCTCTATGGATGGAGCAATGCTTCATTCACTGCTCTCCTAGAGTTGTTGAAAGAGGCCATGCCAGATTTAAATATTCCAATTTCTTTCAATAAAACTAAATCTATGATAAAGGACTTGGGCCTAGACTATAAGAAGATTGATGCATGTCCCAAAAATTGTATGTTGTTTTGGAAAGAACATGAGAGGTCAGAATCATGTCATATATGTGGAGAATCAAGGTGGATTAAATATCCGGAAGTTGATTGTGATATTGAAGAATCTAAAAAAGCCCACAAGGTTCCCGCCAAAGTGCTAAGGCATTTTCCTTTAATTCCTAGATTGAAAAGGCTCTTTACGTGTTCAAAGATCGTCCTTCAAATGTACCAGAAACCTCATTTTAGGCAGCTTTGTGAATATTGGAGTTTGGATATTGTAAAAGTAAGATTTAAATTGATTTTAGTGCAAGTATGAGAAATATATAATAAATGGTTGTTTTATTCTTATTAATTTAATATGCAGGCAACTAGTGAAAGGAACAAAAGAAGCAGAGCTAAGCAGAAGTGGAGGCATCGAATGGGCCCTAGAAACTTTGCAATAACTCGTGAAAATTTGGTAATGTTCTTTTGTGCTTTGCCAATGATGTTTGGGTAGTCCCTCATATTCTTATATTGATCTGTTGCTAATTTTATTCTCTTTGCAATTGATCTTAGCTCTCTCTCCTTTTCTGCTAGTGCTGTTACATAGCATCTCTTGATGTTTATTTGGTTATCTTATTTTCTTTACTGAATATTGTTGTGTTAACAAATTCTATTAAGGTTAACAAATTCTCTTCATAAATCATAACAATTGCTCTGATTTTGGAGTGTCTGTTTGTTCTCTCATAAATTGGATTGCATCACACACACACACACGCATCATTCCGCGATGTTCTTGCACTTGCACCGCTGAAATCTACCTAATTTTGAGAAAACTGATTTTCCTTGTGTTTTGTTTTTGTAGCGTGCAAAGGAAAAGAGAGAGCCCACCCAAGCAGAAATTTTTATTGAAACTCGGAAAGGGAATAAAGGAAAACAGTTGGATCCAGAAACTAAAAATACAATTGTAAGTGAAAAAATTATCCCTAAATTGGGTAATTTTTTTGTTTGTTGATAATAAAAGTATTTGGTTCAATTTTTTAGCTATTATTTATATAAGTGGATTTGTGTAATTTCATTTTTTTATTAGTCTCAAGTTCAAGAATTGGTTGAGAATGAAGAATATAGTGGAGAAGCTCTTCAAGCTGTGCTTGGGAAAGAACATCCCGGAATGATGCGTTGTATGGGAAGAAATGTCACAAAACCTTCTTTAAAACAAAAAGAAAAGATCAATGCTCTAAAACAAGCACATAATGAAGAGGTCGCTTCATTAAATGAAAAAATGGAGAATTTGGGAGATACAGTGGGTAAGTTGCAATATGCTTTTAATGTCTTACTCCAACAATGTCGTCCTGGAATTAGTGTGGAATCATTGGAAGATTTGATTGGAATATCTTCTGGAGACATAAATAGTTCGCCAAAGATTGTTCGACAACCACATTCTTCTACATCTACACACGTTCCACATTGTAGAAAGGTAACTAATATATATATATATATATATATATATAATAATTGTTTTATTATATCTACATCATTCAAAAAATTATTACATTATAACTGTTTTTCATTCTTATATGCAGAACGATATCATTGGAGAAGATGAAGATGATGTGTTGGAAGATTATCTTGATGAGTTTCAAGATGAAGAACTTTGATTCCCTATATATTCATCTTGGATTTGTTTTTTATTATAAGTTCTTCCTTTAGGATTGGAATTGATTAAACTACGATGTCAGTTTGTTTATGATTATGGATTCGAATTGGTGTTTGAACTAGTTTGATTGTTAAAAATTTTTATACATTATATATTTTGCACTTAATCCATTTATTTTAATTTACCAATTATATCATTAAAATTTAAAGCTAACTGTGTTGAATATATAATCAAATTTTAGTTTTAATTGTGTAAGTCTGTGCATCTCATTTTGGTGACCAAGAGTTTGAATGAGAAGGGGTGGAGCATATTGTGCAAGTCTGTGCATCTCATTTTGGTGACCAAGAGTTTTAATTGACCAAGTCTGTTCAGAATTATTGCAACTTTAACTGCTGCACATACGACCTTCTGGCAAAACGGGTTAACTGTGATCGCTGTTGTGGATATAGCATTCATTACACACCACATATTGGGATTGCCATCCTTTTCCACCTATTTGGGTGCTATTGGGCTACACAATTTTTCATAGCATCTTCTTCAACAGTGGTTGCTGGGTCTGTTGCCTCTTATTATTGGGGCCGTGGTGAAACATCTGTAAGTTACAATCAATAATATAATTCAGTTATGGTTGCATGGAGTCAATAAAATAATTCAAAATTCTCTGTTATGTTATTAATTAATAAATATAATAATTCATATTTCTGAATGCAGGCAGAAATTCCATTTCTATCATACTTTTCCTCCATGAAGAGGCTTATGCGTTACCGTCTAGGATCTATGGCTCTGGGTTCTTTGATTATGTCATTTGTAGAGTCAATCCGCTTTCTGCTCGAATCTATTCGTCGCAAACTAAATGTTTCTAGTCATCATGTGCATGAGAGCTGGATAAGCAAGGCTGCATACCAAGTTTCTGGATGTTTTCTCAGGTGTATTGAGTGGACAATCAAATCAGTAAACCGAAATGCTTACATCATGGTAAAAGTTTCTATTGCCTTTCTTGTAGGATTTTGTGATTTGAACGAACTGAGTAACTTGTTTGTTGGCTAACTGCAGATTGCAATAAGGGGCAAAACATTCTTTGGCGCTTCTTCTATTGCAACAGATTTGATCATGAATAATATTCTAAAGATTGGGCGTCTTAATGTGATTGGAGATGTGATTTTGTTCCTTGGAAAATTGTGTGTTAGTCTCTCAAGTGCTCTGTTTGCATTCCTCATGTTGGACACACACAAGTACAGTTCTGGCCATAACAAGACCTCATCTCCACTCTTCCCTGTTGTGGTATGTTTTACTTTTAAACTATTGTGATGACATTATTATTATTATTATTACTATTATTGTTAGTTATTTTATAATAATTGGTGTGAGGCTGGCATGGCAGGTATGCTGGTGTCTTGGATATATTGTTGCAACTCTATTCTTTGCAGTTGTGGAGATGTCAATTGATACCATCATTCTCTCATACTGCCAGGATTCTGAAGAACACCAAGGGACAGGACAATATGCTCCACCCCTTCTCATTCAAACTCTTGGTCACCAAAATGAGATGCACATACTTACATTATATATGCTTAAGATGTTTGTTTAATGTAATAGTATTTTTAATAATTTTATGAAATGAAAATAAAATTAAGAGTAGAGTTGCAAAATATTTTTGGTACTTTTAGCTACAAAGTTACATGTTAAAATTGTTCCTTATATACCATATACAACAGTTAAAAATTGTTGTATATATAAAAGACAACAGTTATAAAATGTTGTTTTGTTAATGTTTAGGGAACAGTTATGACCTGTACTTAAATGTAGCAACATTCTCTAAATGTTGCGTTAGGTGTGGACGGTAAATGTTGCCTCTTCGTAACCTATAGGCAACATTTTTCGAGAATGTTGCCAGAAAGTGCAAAAAAATGTTGCCATAGACAATAGGTAACACTGGCTTAGTCTACACCTGGAAAATGTTGCCTATACTCTCAGGCAACATTTTTTATAGTTCTGTCAACAATTTTTAAATGTTGTTAAAGACCAAAAATGTTGTAGTTGAGTCTCAGAAATGGTTGCCAAAAGAAAGATTTGGATTCTCACAAGTACTTGTGAAACAAGTTATGAGAGAAAGTGACACATATAATTAGATAAATAATAAACACTTCAATATAACACTATTTTTTGAACAACCACTTTGTTATTCACACGTGTTCGTTTTTCAATTAGGTTATCAATTGAATCAAGGAATTAACTCAAGACAAATAGCATAATCAGAATTCGAAGTGTGAATCACTGCAATGTAACTTAAACGAAACACGGGAATCAAGCCCAAAAGGAATTGCACATCATGAATCCTTCAAGTATCTAAGCACAAAAATGGTTCTTTGTTAACATGAACAATAACTTAAAGCAAATCATAGGAATCAATCCTAAGAGGGAATGAACATCACGAATTCTTTAAGTATTAAAGTTGGCAAAGTAATGTTCAAGAATAAAAGAAAAGACCGGAGTGAGGTGCTCAATTGTCAAAGTAAAAACTTCATTATAATCTGCTGCCACATATCCTCTGGCTCCATATATGCCTTACACCTATCCTCGCACTATCAAGCGCTACAACATTTTTGGTCTCTAACAACAGTTGAAAATTGTTGCCAAAACTATAAAAAATGTTGCCTAAAGGTATAGGCAACATTTTTCAAGTGTAGGCTAAGCCAGTGTTACCTAGTGTCTAAGGCAACAGTTTTTCATACTTTTAGACAACAACTCCGAAAAATGTTGCCTATAGGATCCGAATAGGCAACATTCATCATGCAAATCTAAGGAAACATTTAGAGAATGTTGCTCCAGTTAAGTACATGTCATGACCGTTCCCTAAACTAAAAAAGACAACATTTTAGAAATGTTGCCTTTTGCATATAGGCAACATTTTTTGATTGTTATATATGGTATAAGGGACAGTTTTAACATGTAATCAAAAATAACTAATAGAATCATAAAATTTGATTTTATGTTCAACAAGCATTTAATTCAAATTATAATGACGAAAATTCATTAATTATAAAAAATAGTTTTAGTGCCAAAGATATAATCTATAATAGTAATTAAATGTTAAATGAGTTCAAACACCAATCCAAATACATAACTGAAAGACCAACTTGTTAGTTGATTTGGACCAAGTTCAAACATGAATTCAAATACATAATTGAAAGACCAAAGGCAATATCCAGCAGGCTGTCTCCACATTCTGAAACTTTAGCAATGAAAAGAAAAATGTTCCAAAACTCTAATTGTTGGGGTACAAGTCTTATGCAAATTAATAAAGACATCTCTGAAACTTAGTTACCTATTCGAAATCAACTTAGTTACCTAATTGCTGTGTTATAAGAATTTGAAACCAATGATACTTCTAGATGCATATATTTAAAATGATAAACTATGACCTGCGCATACAAATTGTGCAACATGGTTTTCATAAAATTCAAACATAATACTTAGCAAAATATTGGACATCATCGAGGAATATCACATAAAACATTGTCACTGATATTGTTAAAGAAGTGATGCAAATTTCTAGATTTCTCTATTGAAGTGTAGATCAAAGATATTCTAGAAATTACCATTACATGTACTAAGTAAAAGAATCTAGAATATTCTATGCAAATATCAAAAGAGAAAAACTTAGAAGCTACAAGTATAAGATAAATCTAGAATATATTAGAGATGCTAATCATGTAGAATTATCTAGAACCATCCTTAAGCACCTATAAATAGGCAAGCTTGGGAGCATTTGTAATCAAGTCATTTGTGACCAATTTGAGAGCAATACAACTATTCATTTGCTCCAAACATCACACTACTAATTAACTACTATCATCTTCCAACTATCAACTAAAGCCTTCTCTACTATCCAACTATTTACTAAACTAGCATTACTACCTCAAATATTAACAGTGGTACCAGAGCTTCGTTCGGTCATATACTGGGCGTAGATAAACTATCCAACTACCAATTAAAAATCACTACCCTCAATCTACACTACTTCCATATTTTTTCTTAGCCAATGGCTAACAACACCCAATCATCATCTAATATCCAAGTCCCTCCTTTTTCCGGTGAAAACTATGATTTTTGGAGCATTAAAATGATGACATTGTTTTGCTCCCAAGATCTATGGGAAGTTGTGGAAGAAGGATTTACTACTCTCGCAAATACTTCAACTCTTACTGCAGCTCAAAGGAAAGAGTTGAAGGAAAATAGGCAAAAAGATTCAAAGGCGCTATATTACTTGCAGCAAGCTGTGGGTGACTCTATTTTTCCGAGGATAATGGGAGCTTCTAGTGCCAAGGATGCATGGAGTACACTACAGGAGGAGTTTCAAGGAACCGCCAAGGTACGTGCCGTCAAACTCCAAAGTCTAAGGCGTAAGTTTGAATTATTAAATATGAAGGAATCTGAGACCGTACAAGACTATTATACTAAGATAAAAGAAATTGTTTCTAAAATGAGAGCCTACGGGGAAAATATTCTCGACAAAAGAATTGTTGAGAAAACTCTAGTTTCTATTCCCTGTAAGTATGATCCAATCGTGACGACGATTGAACAAACGAAGAATCTATCAAAGTTATCTGTGACAGAACTAATGGGCTTTCTTGAAGCTTATGAGCAAAGATTGAGTAGGCGTGATGATGACTCTGTAGAAAATGCCTTTCAATCTAAGCTTAAATTACGGTCTCAAAATAAGGGATACGGAGGAAACAATGGTAGTGGAGAAAGTTCTAGAAATAGAGAGAATTCTAGAAATTTCTCAAAGAAAAATCAAGATGAGTATCCTCCATGTGGCATCTGCAAGAGGACAAATCATGCCAAGAAAGACTGTCACTGGCGAGGAAAGCCACAATGTCGGCATTGTAAGAAATTTGGGCACGTGGAGAAGAATTGCTATAGCAAAAATAAACATCAAGCAAATTTTGTCGAAGAACGTGAGAATGACCAGAATAAACATGACAGTGAAGAACATCTTTTCTATGCCACCCAAGATTCCAACGATGACAAGAAAGGAACTTGGTACTTGGATAGCGGTTGCAGCAATCACATGGCTAAAGATGAGAGCATCTTTAAGGAAATTGATGACTCTGTCAAATCAAAGATTCCACTAGGGAATGGCACTACCGTGGAATCAAAAGGCAAAGGCACTGTCATGGTGGAGACAAAGAGAGGTACGCGACTCATTAGAGATGTCTTACTAGTTCCCAATCTTAAAGAAAATCTCTTGAGCATCGGTCAAATGATGGAGAAAGGCTATGTCCTTCACTTTGAAGGAGATAAATGCACAATCTATGATAACAGTAGTAAAAGGGTTGAGATAGCCCAAGTAAAGATGGAGGCGAGGAACAGAAGCCTCCCGATAAACTTTAAATATACCACTAACATTGCCATGAAGGTGCAAGCTGATGATTCATGGCTATGGCATCGAAGATTTGGCCACCTCAACTCGAAAGCCTTAAAGTTGTTATATCAAAAGAATATGGTAAGAGATTTACCAAGCCTAAAAGAAGATAGTGGAGCATGTGAAGGATGTCTTCTTGGAAAACAACACAAACTACCATTTTCAACGAGCAATGCATGGAGAGCTAAAGATGTGCTAGAACTCATCCACACTGACGTTTGTGGACCGATGAGGACACCATCACTCACCAACAACAGGTATTTCATCCTATTCGTCGATGACTTTTCTAGAATGACTTGGGTCTATTTCATCAAGGGAAAATCAGAAGTCTTTGGAATATTCAAGAAGATCAAGGCCCTTGTAGAAAAGCAAAGTGGCAAACACATTAAGAGGCTTAGGAGTGATCGCGGCAAAGAGTACAACTCCCATGAGTTTGAAAAATTCTGTGAGGATGAAGGCATTGAAAAACAACTCACAGTCGCATATTATCCTCAACAAAATGGAGTATCTAAAAGAAGAAACCGCTCGGTCATGGAGATGGCTAGATCGATGCTAAAGGATAAAGGACTACCAAACACTTTTTGGGCTGAAGCGGTTTATACTGCAGTCTGCATTATCAATAGATGTCCAACTCAAGCAGTCCAAGACAAGACTCCCGTTGAAGCTTGGAGTGGGCAAAAACCTTCTGCCAAACATTTAAGGGTCTTTGGATCAATCAGCTACATTCATGTCCCAGACCAAAAGAGGCATAAGTTAGAAGACAAAACGATTCGAGGCATCTTCTTGGGATATAGTACACAATCAAAAGGCTATCGAGTCTACAACTTACAAACAAAGAAGCTCATCATTAGTCGAGATGTCGAAGTTGATGAAGCTTCTGCTTGGAATTGGGATAAAGAAAAAATTGAGAGAAGCAACATTTCCCTTCCAGTACAGCAACCTCAAGAAGAAGTTGAAGAAGTAACAGAAGATCCAGGTATGCCTTCTTCGTCTTCTCTTCAACAAGATCCCTCACCAGAATCTACTCCGAGGTGAGTAAGATCTCTGGCGGATATATATGAAACTTGCAATTTGGCCATACTTGAGCCTGAAAACTATGAAATATCATCAAAACAAGAAGTATGGGTCAAAGCAACGGAGGAGGAGATTAAATCAATTGAGAAAAACAAAACATGGGAGCTAGTAGACTATCCAAAAGATAAAGATATCATAGGAGTCAAATGGGTTTATAAGACAAAGCTTAACCCTGATGGCTCAATACAAAAACACAAGGCTAGGCTTGTAGCAAAGGGCTACTCTCAGCAACCCGGAGTTGACTACAATGAGACATTTGCTCCAGTTGCTCGTCTAGACACTATAAGAGCTTTAATAGCTCTTGCAACACAGAAAGAGTGGAGCATCTATCAACTAGATGTCAAGTCTGCATTTCTAAATGGAGTGCTAGAATAAGATATTTATATTAAGCAACCACAGGGCTTCATCAGCAAAGGAAATGAAGATAAAGTACTGAGACTAAGAAAAGCTTTAAATGGTCTCAAGCAAGCTCCTCGAGCATGGTACAGCCGAATTGATCAATACTTCATTAATCAAGGATTCAGGAGGAGCAAGAGTGAGCCAACACTATATGTCAAGACCCAAGGTCAGCAGGATACTCTCATTGTCTCCTTGTATGTAGATGATCTAATCTACACAGGAAACAACACGAAGATGATCGCTAATTTCAAAGAAGACATGATGAAGACATTTGAGATGACAGATCTTGGCTTGATGAACTACTTCCTCGGCATAGAAGTAAAACAACAAAAAGAAGGAATATTCATCTGTCAAAAGAAATATACCGAAGCACTATTAAAGAAATTCAACATGAACGAATGCAAGCCAGTAGCTACTCCGCTCGTGACAAATGAGAAGTTACAAAAAGAAGACGGAGCACCAGAAGCTGATGCACCGCGCTATAGAAGTTTGATAGGGAGCTTACTATATCTCACTGCTACACGCCCAGACATCATGTATGCCACAAGTCTTCTATCAAGATTCATGCAGAAGCCGAGCCAAATTCACTATGGAGCAGGAAAAAGAATTTTAAGATACCTTCAAGGAACAAAGGAGTTTGGTATATGGTACAGAACCACGACCAACTCAAGATTGCTTGGCTACACCGACAGTGATTGGGCAGGTTCTATTGATGACATGAAAAGTACATCAGGCTATGCCTTCTCACTAGGATCAGGATTTTTCTCATGGGGATCTAAGAAGCAAGCAACAGTTGCGCAATCAACAGCAGAGGCTGAGTACGTGGCAGCAGCTGAAGCGACAAGTCAACCTATATGGCTTCGGAGAATACTTGAAGACATGGGTGAACAACAAGATCTCCCTACTACAATCTACTGCGACAACAAGTCAGCTATAGCAATGGCAAAGAATCCGGTTCATCAGCATCGAACAAAGCACATTTCTATAAAATATCACCTTATTAGAGAAGCAGAGACAACTAAGCAGATTCATCTTGAGTACTGCACAACAGAAGATCAAGTTGCAGATATATTTACGAAGGCATTACCAAGAGTCAAGTTTGAGGAACTAAGAACAAAGCTTGGAGTTTCCGAAGTTTGCATAAAGGAGGAGTGTTAAAGAAGTGATGCAAATTTCTAGATTTCTCTATTGAAGTCTAGATCAAAGATATTGTAGAAATTACCATTACATGTACTAAGTAAAAGAATCTAGGATATTCTATGTAAATATCAAAAGAGAAAAACCTAGAAGCTACAAGTACAAGATAAATCTAGAATATATTAGAGATGCTAATCATGTAGAATTATCTAGAACCATCCTCAAGCACCTATAAATAGGCAAGCTTGGGAGCACTTGTAATCAAGTCATTTGTGACCAATTTGAGAGCAATACAATTATTCCTTTGCTCCAAACATCACACTACTAATTAACTACTATCATCTTCCAACTATCAACTAAAGCCTTCTCTACTATCCAACTATTTACTAAACTAGCATTACTACCTCAAATATTAACAGATATACACATTGCATTACACGTAAAGAAAATAAACTGGATACATTCCAGAGATTTGGGTTACTTACCAAAAGAGAAAAATAACTTGTCAAACCAAAGCCTAAAAAAACTAGGGATACCAATAACAACAGCTTAAGCAAAAAAACTAGACAATCATCTACAAGGGGACCAATTCTCCCACAACTTCTATCCTCTTCTTTACTGCCTAACCCTTAAAATTGAAAGTTGCAAAGGAACTGCTCTTAACTCTTGCATGTTTTGAACAAATCTTTGAGTCAGACTTGAAACTGCCTCAAAAATCGCTAAGCGCGCGCTTCAAAGCCTTCTTGTGTCCTTAAATTTCAATTACTTGCTGACGTGTCCACATAGCTGATTTCGAATTTGAAATTTGGCTATAACAAATGCGCCCCAAATGTTTGGTTTCGAAATTAGAGAGCGTAAACATTTAATAAGGTTTTACCAATAGTAACTCAGTCAAGAACATCACTTCTCACAATAAAGAAGTTGCCGTTGTTAGTCATTTCAATGGCGCGCAATCATTTCCACATTTCCAATGTCATTTCCAAGATATACGCTGTAATACCCAAAGTAATTCATAATTACTTTGACTATTACATTTGCTATTGCTTATAACCATTTCTATGTTGGATCCATAATTTAATTTATTTTCATGAATGGTTGAATTTGTGTGATTCGAAATATTAGAATTAGAATTACTCTTTAGTATTAGCTCTTGTAAGGAATAATATTAGCGAAATTTTAGAAGTAAAGGGGACCGTCTTCAGAAAATTTCTTTAGCATCAATTAGTTTGGGCTCAAAATAAAACCCAACCCATATGACCTAAATTCCTTAACTCATTTTTCTCTCTAGGTTGATTTTTGAAAGGAAAAAGAAAAGAGGATAGAAAGGAGAGAAAGAGAGAGCTTCGAAGAGAGGGAAAGAAGAAAAGAAATGGAGAGCATGAGCAAAAAAGGGCGTGAACCAGAAGGAGGAGCCCTGATTTTCGATCACCATTCACATCTTTTCATCTTATTAACCATAAACATCATATAATCAGCCCCTCTATTCACCCAAAAAATCAACTTAGAAACACCAAACCAACTACATCCAAGCTTGCATGTTATAGTTATTTAAAAAATCAAGGCTAGGGAATTATGATTGATATAGATGGAAGTTAAAAGAATAAGTTGAGGCAACAGTAGAGGCTTGGGAGTCAGATTTCGTTAGGAGTAAAAGAAGGGAAAATTCTGCATATTTTAGCTTGAAACCATTATCTTCATACCACTCAAATGGCTTTGCATGTCATGATTCTTGAAGACTTGAAGGTTGGATAAATTGCTAATGGTGTAAAGGAGCTATCTATCTTGAAGACTGAAGGTATATAGAAGGGGTTTTGAGCTTCAATTTCGTGGTCAATGGTGGGTTTGAAGAAGAACAAGATGCTGGAAAATTTCTGCAAAACAGTTATGTAGAAATTATTGTTGAGTGTGCAACTTTGGACATGACAAGCATGATTATTGAAGCTTAATCTTGCAAAATGTGGCTCAAATTCGAGGTCAAGGGTGGTTGGAAAACTGAAGATACAACTCAGCAAAATTCTGCAACAAAAACAGTTTTTACAACCTCTGGTATTTTCAACATAAGTCTCTCCACACACTTCATTTGAATGTCATTTGTATTTGTGTAGAAATTAGACACAAAACCCTTCAAAATAGACATAAGAATGACATTATATCATTGAGTATTGAGGGAGAAATTGTACCAACAAATTGTGTTTTTGAATGGGTGGCAGAACATACCCCGTCACATTGTTTTGGTCATAAGTCCTTAAATACTTGTTGTATCACTTTGAAACTTGTCATACCCTAATTTTGTCTGGCTAATTCAAAGTTTATCAAAAAATAAAAAATATTACTTGTCTGCTTTTTAAGATTTTTATCGTTGGGACGAGTCATTTGGTGCTCGTTAACAGTTTTGCGTCATTTTTATTGTTATTAGTAAAACTTATTAACTTTTTATTGCAAATAAAAAAAGAATTAAAATATGTTTTTATATAGAATTAAAAATCAAAGTTACAAATATACATTACAATATAAATTGTAAATCAGAATTAAAATTAATATAGTGTCATTTGATGTCATTATTGTATTTTTAGAATTAGAAATAAGTCCTTTTAGGTATTTCTTGCTTTTTCCATTTTTGACCAAAGTTAAAATATAGCCTGCTCCACGCCACTGCCTGCTGTTTGCTATCAGCAGTGTACCTTTCTCCATTCTTTTACACAAACACACCCCCATACGCATAGAAACATAAAATGCACAACAGTTTATCTGCTGCCCCATCTCATAGTCTCTGTAGAAGCACACATATGCACACACAAGCACCAATTTTACAAGCTTGCTTCAGCAACCTTCACACTCCACGCCACCCTCTCTGCACACACCACACATCTTTGCACATAAAAAATACACATTAGTTTCTCTGCTGCCCTCTCACAGCTTTGAACACATCAGTTTCTTGGCCTCTCTCTCACAGCCTTACACAACATACCACAGACAGCGATGTTCCCCTCTATAAAAGGGTCAAGGTTCAGAACTCAAAGGGGGGGGAGATACAAGTTTCAGAATATAAAAAATGGAGGAGGGAACTGTAGGGGGAGGCTGGGAACAAAGGAAGGAAAAATTAAATACACAACACACACAACACAGGCAGGAGTGGGGAAAGAAAAAAAAGAGGAAGCAAAGGTGTCACATCCCTAATTTTTAAAGACTCGTACTAAGAAGCGTGGGACTGATTAATTATTTGTGGGAATAATTGGTCGTGTCTCGGGGATTTATAGTCGAGGAAAAAGTCCAAAGAAGCCCTATTCATTTATTAATTATGGCTTAGTCATGATTAATTAAAGTATTTAAGCTGAAGGGCAAAATGGTAATTTTGCACCCCTCATATAAATACATCTATTCTGAAGCCACCTAGCCTCATCACCCTCATTCATCCATTTCTGAAAATCCAGAAGAAGCAAGGAGTTGTGGAAGGAGGGAGAGAGGGCGCGAGAGTGGAAGAGAAGAGGGGAGGAAGCTCGGATTTTTCTTCTTGCATGTAAGTCCTTCTTCAACATTCCTACTCCATTTTCCAATTCCCTTCCCATGAGCCAAGTCTTAAAGCCTGATTCTCCCTATATCCCTCTTTGCCATTTTCGCATATCAAAGCTCCGAGTGAGGAAGAAGATGGAGTTTTGAGCAATAGTTGTTTTGCATGTTCAGTGGAAGCTTCTAAGAAGGAGATTTCAGACTTGCATGGTTGATTGAAGGGAGGATTTGAGTAGTGGTGCAGCTGGGTTCGAGATTGGACAGAAGAGAGTTGCTGTCTTGGAATCGATTGAAGCTCAGTTTCGGGGATTTTTCGTGTTCGGTTCGGTGACTTCGTTTTTCGGCTCAACTCTCGGGATTTCGACTTACCGGTGAGTTCTACTCACGATAGGGCATTTTGATATCCTGAACTTGTTTTCGATATGGAATCCCTTGGTCACATTTTCTGTTTTCAAAAGTCTTAGAATCAAAAAGCGTTTTTAAGTCAAAACGGTGTTTTACGGTTTGTTGAGAATTTTAATGAATCATTGAAATGAAACACTTTATATATGTATTCTGGAATAGTTGGAAATTTTATGGATTTCAGGTGATTGAAATTAGAAACCGAATTGGACGAGAACGGAGAGCGGAAATGGGAAAAATGTGAAATTCTGGTAACAGACACAGGTCGCACGGACCGTGCGCCCCTGGGCACGGGTCGTGCGCCTGCTTTTGGTTGGAAGAATTGGAAACCGAACGGGACGCACGGGGCGTGCGCCCTTGGGCACGGATCGTGCGTTTCCTTCTGGTAGATGGGTCCTGAGTAGTGCACCACGCACGGGTCGTGCGCCCCTGGGCACGGGTCGTGCGTGTGGTTCTGTTACCGGCTTCCGTTTTCTCGTTTGGTTGCTCCGTTTGACCCTGAACCTTTTCTAATTTCTTTCTCAACCATTCAAAAAGGGATTGCCTCACTGAAAACCTTATTTCGAATTTGTTCGACTCATGATTTTGTAAAGAGCTTTGGAAGCCCATTTGATCGAAAAACCGAAAGCCTAGTACGCGTGTGTGTACACCGACTGATGGACTGACTGAATATATATGTATGTTTTATATATGTCAATTGAAAATGATTATAATGCCGGAGGTCTAACTTTTGAATTCCTCAAAACGGGTTATAGATCGATATGGATATTGTTTATCTAACTATTATGTAATTGATCCATTTGGTGATCGAAAAGATATAAATTATCTAACTCTCGAGAACTTGATGCGTATTGTCATACGTATTGCGTTGGGTGACGACCCGACAAGTAGCATACTAGGAGGGGAAGTCATGAGCCCTCACCCTAGGCCCTGATGTGTTTTGCCGTGGTCAATTCACGGGTTACCGAGATTAGTGGTCGTTGCACGGCCGGTTTAAGCTAAATTAAACACACGATTCGCCGGGATTAGTGGTCGTTGCACGGTCGGCGTTTCGATTAATAGCTGGTTTTTTCCTCCTAAGTAACGTTGTAAACCGGGATTAGTGGTCGTTGCACGGCCGGTTTATGCTAAGCAAGTACACGAATTGCCGGGATTAGTGGTTGTTGCACGGTCGGCATTTCAATATATAAATAAGACATTGTTATGTCAGCTTTGGTTATAGCGGTTTAATAAATTTAACCGAGTGTCAGTGAGGGGGCACGGTAGGACTCACTGAGATAATGTTATCTCACCCTATCCATATTTGTTGTTTTTCAGAGAAGCAGGGAAAAAGGAAGACTATTGTGCACGAGTAGTTGGTATACTCTTGGAGGTGCTGAAGACTTAGTCATTTGATCCTTTGTTCTTTTTTTGTCCTATTGGTTGTATAAACTTGTATTGATTATGAGTTGTATGAACCGTTTTATGTTTCCGTTTGGTATTTGGACTTGGATATTGTAATCCATTCGGTATGGAACCGATAAACTTCTATTTATGAAGTAATGTTATTCCGATTATGTTTTTATTTCGGAAAAAGTTTGTATGTCCAATACTTAAACAGGAACTGTGTCCTCTGAGTTTCCGCATTTGTGCCCTTTCGGTGTTTCTACATGTTAGAAATACTGGGGTGTTACATTTGGTATCAGAGCGGTTCGACCTAGTCGGACTTAGATGTTAAGAGTCTTTTACGTCTTCTAAGTCTGATTTTTCCTAGTATGCTATTAGACATTGAGCCTGATCAACTTAATACTTTGTGCGTACTTCGCAGAATCATGGCTGGAAGAGGTAGGAGAAACCCACCTGTTGATCCTCATCAAGAATGGATGCAGAATGTCATAGAAACTCAGCAGAAGATGATGAATGACATGATGCTAATGCAACAGCAACAGATGGCCCAAATGGCTCAAATGCAGCAGATGCACCAGATGCCTCAACCACAACCAGCTGAGCCAGTCAATGTGCCGACACCTGAGGATCCCAACAGGGTGTATTTCCGGTTTCTGAAGATGAAACCCCCAACCTTCAAAGGAGGATCTGAGGAAATGAAAGCCCATTTCTGGGTAGATGCCATGGAACGGATCTTTGATACTTTGCAATGCAATGAAGGAGAAAAGGTAATCTGCGCTGCTAACGCTCTGGACGAGGATGCTCACACTTGGTGGGCTAACGCTCGTAGAATGCTTCAAAATCAAGGAACTCCGCTTGAGTGGAATAATTTCAAGGAGTTATTTTGGGTCATTATTTTCCCGACTCCCAAAGACTTGATAAGCAGATGGAATTTCTGAGTTTGAAACAGGGAGAGATGACAGTTGGGGAATACGCGGCAAAATTTGAGAGGTTGTCACAATTCTATGAATTGGGGACCACCGCTACTGATGATAAGTGGAAAATGGTAATGTTCCGACAAGGTCTCAGAGGAGATGTGAATCAAGGTCTCAGTTCTTACTCCATGACCACTTATCCTGCTTTGGTTCAACAAGCTCATTCAGCTGAGAGCGATCTTAAAAGAATGTATGCTGAGAGGAAAGAATTCTGGAAGGATAAGAAGAAGGGTAATGAGCCAACTCCTTCAAACCCTAGATTCAGAGGGAATAGGGAAAAAGGGAAACAAATCCAGTCAAGTGACTCTGCCAGGCCAAATAAGTGCGACATCTGCAAGAAATTTCATCGAGGCAAATGCCAGGTGGGACCGAACCAATGTTACCTTTGCAAAGAGGTGGGCCATTATGCTAATAATTGTCCGTCCAGGAAAGCTTTCTTGGAGTCCCCCGATGCTCCGAGGCAGGCTCGAGTCAACACTCTGGATGCTAAGACCATCAAACCAGCTGATAATCTTATAAGGGGTACAGGTTCTATCTTTCATCAAACTGTTAATATTCTGTATGACTCTGGTGCTACTCATTGTTTTATCTCTGAAGCATGTGCTGAACGGCTAGGATTAATAGTATCTCCTATATCCGAGCCAATATCTATCCTTACTGCTGCAAAGGGTCGTGTGCGAACCCAATCTTTATGCCTTAATTGTCTGCTCACCATAGGAGGCAGGGACTTTGTTGTTGATTTTATCTGTCTGCCTATGAGAGGAATGGAGATCGTGTTGGGAATGAATAGGATGACTTCCAATCACATTACGATTGACTGTTATAATCGTGCAATTAATTTTCCTTCTGAAGTAGCTGAACATTCATTACCTGAAGATGATGGTGTTATCTCATTCGCTTCAGCCAACCAGTCTCTATTCCAAGGTGCGGAAGCTTTTGTTGTTATTTTGTCTGCATCAACTGAGGCTGATTTGGATTTATCGTCTATCCAAGTTGTTAATGAATTTTTAGACGTCTTTCCCGAAGAAGTCTCCTCTTTACCTCCAGAACGAGAGGTAGAATTCTCTATAGATTTGGCGCCTGGTGCAGGGCCAATATCCATAGCACCTTATAGGATGTCTCCTCTCGAACTGAAGGAATTGAAGTCCCAACTTGAAGAACTAATTTCCAAGAAGTTTATTCGACCGAGTGCTTCTCTGTGGGGTGCTCCGGTATTGCTAGTCAAGAAGAAGGACGGAAGCATGAGATTATGCATAGACTACCGTCAGCTGAATAAAATCACTATCAAAAACAAGTATCCATTGCCAAGGATAGATGATCTACTTGATCAACTTCGAGGTGCTAAGGTTTTCTCCAAAATTGATCTATGGTCAGGGTACCATCAAATCAGGGTAAGAGCCTTAGACATTCCGAAGACTGCTTTTCGTACGAGGTACGGACACTACGAGTTTGTGGTGATGCCCTTCGGATTGACTAACGCTCCAGCCGTATTCATGGATTATATGAATAGAGTATTCCATTCCTACCTATATCAGTTTGTGGTCGTCTTTATCGATGATATCTTGGTTTACTCAAAGACAGTGGAGGAGCATGCTCAGCATCTCCGCTTTGTCCTAGGAGTACTCCGAGAGAAGAAGCTTTATGCTAAACAGTCGAAGTGTGACTTTTGGATGTCCGAAGTGAAGTTCTTGGGTCATGTGATTTCCCAGGAAGGGGTTGCAGTTGATCCTAGCAAGGTGGAAGCAGTGTTGAACTGGGAACGGCCGACGTCAGTGACTGAAATCCGAAGCTTTCTGGGTTTAGCGGGTTACTATAGAAGATTCATTGAAGGTTTTTCGCAGTTGGTACTTCCTCTTACTTGATTGACTCGCAAAGGTCAACCGTTTACTTGGGATGCCGATTGTGAAGAGTGTTTTCTTGGATTGAAAGAAAGGTTAACTTCTGCTCCAATCCTAATTCTTTCGGATCCATCATTGGGATTTCAGATTTACAGTGATGCATCTGGGAAGGGTTTAGGATGTGTTCTCATGCAGAATCAACAAGTTGTGGCCTACGCATCTAGACAATTGAAAACTCATGAACGGAATTACCCAACTCATGACTTAGAGTTGGCGGCTATTGTGTTTGCACTAAAAATTTGGAGACATTACCTTTACGGTTCACGTTTCGAAGTTTTTAGTGATCACAAGAGCTTGAAGTATCTGTTTGACCAAAAGGAGTTGAATAACAGACAGAGAAGGTGGACAGATTTTTTGAAGGATTACGACTTCGAATTGAAATATCACCCTGGGAAAGCCAATGTGGTAGCAGATGCTCTAAGCAGGAAGTCTATCCACACAGCAAGGTTAATGGTTCACGAAATGGCTTTGTTGGAGTCATTCAGAGACTTGAATCTCAAGGTGGTAAGAAAGAGGGATCGCGTAGTACTGCGGCATATACGGATAGCCAGTGTGCTAAGGGAACAAATCCGCGTAGCTCAAGGAGCTGATATAAAGTTGCAATCTCAGAGGGGATCGCCAGATTTCACTGAGGATAGTGATGGCATGATTTGCTTTAATGGGAGGATTTGTGTTCCCGACGATGATGATATCAAAAGGCAGGTATTGGAAGAAGCTCATAAGAGTCAGTACTCGGTACATTCGGGATCCACAAAGATGTACCGAGACTTGAAGTTAATGTATTGGTGGCCTGGGATGAAGGCCGAGGTTGCAGAATTTGTTTCTCGGTGCTTAACTTGTCAGAAGGTTAAGGCGGAGCACCGAAGACCGGGCGGTCAGTTACAACCGCTGGATGTGCCAGTTTGGAAATGGGAAGATATCTCAATGGACTTCGGTATGGGTTTGTCGAGGTCACAGGCCGGCAATGATTCCATTTGGGTAGTAGTGGACCGATTGACTAAGTCCGCCCACTTTATTCCTGTTCGTTCGACTTATAAGGTTTCCAAGTTAGCAGATGAATATGTGAAGAACATTATCAGACTGCATGGAGTTCCAACGAGTATCGTGTCAGACCGAGATCCCAAGTTTACTTCCAGATTCTGGAGAGCATTGAATGAAGTCTTGGGAACAAGGGTGCTGGTTAGCACTGCTTATCATCCTCAAACTGATGGTCAGACGGAGAGAACTATCCAGACTCTTGAAGATATGCTTCGGGCTTGTGTGCTCGATAGTGGGAAAAAATGGGAAGACCATCTTCCATTAGTAGAATTCTCCTACAACAACAGTTACCACTCTAGCATTGGAATGGCACCGTTTGAAGCACTTTATGGTAGAAAGTGTAGAACTCCGTTGTGTTGGTGGGAAATTGGTGAAGATAAGTTTTTGGGACCTGATATGGTTCGCGAAACTACTGAGAAGATCAAGTTAATTCGAGAAAGGATGAAGGTTGCTCAGAGTCGGCAAAAGAGCTACGCTGACAACCGAAAGAGACCGTTGGAGTTTGAGGTTGGTGATCTTGTGTTCTTGAAAGTTTCTCCCACCATAGGCACCGGGAGAGCTGTGCGAGCGAAGAAGCTCAGTCCTCGATATGTTGGACCTTTCCAAATCATCGAGCGGATTGGGCCAGTTGCCTATCGCCTCGCATTGTCTCCGGCCCTATCCAACCTACATGATGTCTTTCATGTGTCTCAGCTAAGGAAGTATATTCCCGACCCGCATCAGCCGTTGAGTGTTGACACGATCGATCTTCGACCGGATCTATCATTTCAACCGTATCCTAGCTACATCTTGGGGCGTGGCGAGAAGACGCTACGGTCAAGGACTATTCCGATTGTCAGAGTGGTCTGGGATGGATTCTCAATCGAGGAGGCTACCTGCGAACTGGAAGATGACATGCGGACTCGATATCCATATCTCTTCCATTGAGGTACGTCTTGTCAATTTTGAGGACAAAACTTTTAAAAGTTGGGGTGATTGTAACATCCCTAATTTTTAAAGACTCCTACTAAGAAGCCTGGGACCGATTAATTATTTGTGGGAATAATTGGTCGTGTCTCGGGGATTTATAGTCGAGGAAAAAGTCCAAAGAAGCCCTATTCATTTATTAATTATGGCTTAGTCATGATTAATTAAAGTATTTAAGCTGAAGGACAAAATGGTAATTTTGCACCCCTCATATAAATACATCTATTCTGAAGCCACCTAGCCTCATCACCCTCATTCATCCATTTCTGAAAATCCAGAAGAAGCAAGGAGTTGTGGAAGGAGGGAGAGAGGGCGCGAGAGTGGAAGAGAAGAGGGGAGGAAGCTCAGATTTTTCTTCTTGCATGTAAGTCCTTCTTCAACATTCCTACTCCATTTTCCAATTCCCTTCCCATGAGCCAAGTCTCAAAGCCTGATTCTCCCTATATCCCTCTTTGCCATTTTCGCATATCAAAGCTCCAAGTGAGGAAGAAGATGGAGTTTTGAGCAATAGTTGTTTTGCATGTTCAGTGGAAGCTTCTAAGAAGGAGATTTCATACTTGCATGGTTGATTGAAGGGAGGATTTGAGTAGTGGTGCAGCTGGGTTCGAGATTGGACAGAAGAGAGTTGCTGTCTTAGAATCGATTGAAGCTCAGTTTCGGGGATTTTTCGTGTTCGGTTCGGTGACTTCGTTTTTCGGCTCAACTCTCGGGATTTCGACTTACCGGTGAGTTCTACTCACGATAGGAAATTTTGATATCCTGAACTTGTTTTCGATATGGAATCCCTTGGTCACATTTTCTGTTTTCAAAAGTCTTAGAATCAAAAAGAGTTTTTAAGTCAAAACGGTGTTTTACGGTTTATTGAGAATTTTAATGAATCATTGAAATGAAACACTTTATATATGTATTCTGGAATAGTTGGAAATTTTCTGGATTTCTGGTGATTGAAATTAGAAACCGAATTGGACGAGAACGGAGAGCGGAAATGGGAAAAATGTGAAATTCTGGTAACAGACACAGGTCGCACGGACCGTGCGCCCCTGGGCACGGGTCGTGCGCCTGCTTCTGGTTGGAAGAATTGGAAACCGAACGGGACGCACGGGGCGTGCGCCCTTGGGCACGGATCGTGCGTTTTGTAACACCCCAAAAATAATAGATTAATTTATTTAATTAGTTAAAAGAAATTGGGTGGTAGAAATAATAATATAATTATTATTTATTACTTATTAAAATGAGTATAAGGTGTTTTAAATAAAATAAGGAGCAGTATTGTAATCGGATAAGGTGTTGTAATTAAATTGGGCTTAAGCTGCGGGGAAGCCCGCAATCCAAGCCCGACAACCTAAGCGCATATAAAAGCTGAGATTTTAAGGTTTTGGTTCATTTGAGAAAAAGAAAGGAAAAATGCGAATAGAGAGAGTGGGAAGGGAAGGAGGGCGCGGCGCCCATGAGGAGAGGAGGAGAGGTGAAGTGCGCAAGGCTCCAAGGAGAAAGGAGAAGGTGTGATCCGGTTGCCATGGTTCCGTTCGTGATCGTCACTAGAGATCCTATTCAACTAATGTGAGGTTAGGGGAGCTCTTTTTTTCCATCAAATAGAATTCCATGATAGGTCTTAATCTAGGTCGTTGGACTAGATCCTTGATGCATGCCCTATTCTTGATGTTCTTGATATGTTGATGTTGTTCTTGATGTTCTTGATATGTTGATGTTGTTCTTGATGTAGCCTTGATATGCTTGATGTTAATCTTCAATATATATGCCCTTCATGTATGCGCATGTGAATTATGATAGAGACACGATTATTATGTGAGTTATGCGATTAATTTGATGTTGATGGTATTGGGTGTTGATGGTGTTCGCATATGAGGTGTTTGAGGGTATGGGTGCCTATGGCGCCATGGTGAGGTGTGTGTGGTGCCCAATAGAATTTTGATCATTTTAAAATAAAGTTTGATTTTTGGTGGTTGGAATTTTGGGTTGTGGTGGTCATGTGAAAAATTTTGAGAAGAATAATGTTTTGTGCTGAAGTTGGGCAAAAATCTGTGTTGCTGAAAGTGCCTGGGCGCTGGGTGCCTATGGTGCTGTGCGCTGTGCAGTGTTGCTCCAGGGGCTGGGCGCTGGGTGCCAGCGCAGGGCGCTGAGCGCCCATGCGCGTGTGGGTGTGTTGCGCCAAGGCGCTGGGCGCCAGGCGCTGGGCGCTTAGCGCCCGTGTGTGTTGCGTGTGCGTGTTGCGCCTTGCTGGGCGCCAGGTGCCTGGGCGCTGGGCGCCCATGGCGCCAGTTTTCAGGATGTCCCGAAATATTTTCGAAAACTGTTTTCGCTATAACTTTTGACCCGGATATCCGTTTTGAACGATTCAAAAAGCGTTGTGAAGCATTTTCCGTTGTCCATCTGTGTGTTCCATTTTTAAAAATAAAAACTTATAATCTCTGAAAGTTTCTGGGGCGCCCCAAGTGGCTGTTCCCGGTAACCGTTGCCGTGACAATGAAAAGATGTTTTGGGTGCCTTTAAAAATTCTCTTTTGCGTACGACCGGTGGTTTTAACAAAGTAATGTCAAAAATGATGATTTTGACGATGATGCCCCTAGTGGCTAGTTAAATGACTGTTTCGCCCTTAGTGGCTATTATTATTATTTATGACGTGTAAAAGACTGTTTTGCCCTTAGTGGCTAATCTTCTTTCTAATGACAAGTAAAGGACGGTTTTGCCCTTAGAGGCCAATATTATTTATAGTGATGTGTAAATGACGATGATGCCCCTAGTGGCTAGTTAAATGGCTGTTTTGCCCTTAGTGGCTATTATTATTTATAGTGATGTGTAAATGACGATGATGCCCTTGGTGGCTAGTAAATGACGTTTTCGCCCTCAGTGGCTATTGTGTGAGTTGATGACATCTGTGTAAGAGTGATGGTGAAACCCAGTGACGTTTGAGGCCCGAGAGGCTAAGTGATGTTAAGGCCTAAAAGGCTAAGTGATGTTGTTGTTGTGTGAATTGTGAATTTGACTGGTGATGTGTTCTTGCGAGCAAACCGGTAAGCGACGGGTCACATAGTTGACTATGATTTGATTATTTGTGTATTTGTGTGTTTGTGAGTGGTGCATGTCATAGTGTCTCATGCCCATATGCATAAACCCAGTGACGTTTTTGAGGCCTGAGTGGCTAAGTGACGATGAGGCCTTAAGGGCTAAGCGACGTTTGTGAAAAGGTACCTCATGCATATGCCTGCGAGTGGGTTGCATTTCATACACTTACATGACATGAGATGAGTTATTGCAAGTGATGTGAACGGTGACTGTGATGTGAATAATTAGTGTTTTTGAATGCTGTTTGTTCTAGTGCGTAGCCTACGATTAGTACTCGTCATATTTTCTATTATATGGATTGAATGATGCTCACCCTTTCCTGTTTGAATGTTACCCCCATGTTGGTAACGTGCAGGTGATTCCCAGTGAAGGCCTTTAGCTTCACTTCTTGAGTCGAGTCGTCATGCTCTGATACGTAGCACCTGGGGGGAAATGTAATTTGATGTGTTGCTGATGTGCTTAGATTTTTATACTGTTGATGGATTTGATTAATTTTTCTGCTGCGTTGACGTTGAGTTTATGACGCTGATTTGATGTTTGGGATCTCCCTATTGAGGAGTGCTATGTATTTACACCTTTGACGACGTACTGTTTAATTGCGATTTTTGAGGTTTTATTTGAAGTATGTGTGACACCCTCGTGGTGAAATCAAAAATGATTTTTGAATTCTGATTTTCCTTAACTAATTAATTGGTAGTAGAAAGGGGGTGTTACACTAGTGGTATCAGAGCAATGGTTGGTCTGTCCGGCCGAGTCGTCGAGTCGTTGTGTCAGATAGTGACCAACTGTTGTCTTTTCAGTGCTGACCGTTGTTTGTGTTGCAGGTACACCGGAAAGTTTCTATTGGTAAGTGAACTAGTGGGGGAGATTTCCCTACTAGTGTTGTGTGCCCTATTGTGTATTCAGTGTGAGAACTGTGTTTTGCTGTTGTGATCCTTATTGTTGACCTTATTGCTGTGTGCTTCTAAATGAATTGTCATGTTGTTTAAATGTTCACATGTGTTTTAGTTGATATTGAGCTCTGTGTGTTTTACATAAAATGTCAAATTAATCGCTGTTGCTGTGGATTGTTAAGTCGCATGTACTTTCTTATGTTGATGTGTCCGAACTATTTTAAGAGGTCGACGCTGAGCTTTTACGAAAAATCCTGTGAATACGTGTGATGTTTTGAAAAACCGAATGCGTTGTGAAAATATTATTTTTGTAAGCTATCTCAAGCTGTTGCTGCACTAATAACTGTCGTAGCGTTTTAATCACTACAAACGAAAAATATCTTCATTGAGTGCTATAACTTTGACCTCAACTCTTTTTGGAAAAGACCGCAATTTGATGTAACAATTTTAGCTGAGGACTACCGTCTCATGTGATTGCTATTTTGACTTGCCTAATTTTCCTCAAGATGGAGTCTTGTATGCTTGAGTTTTATGACAAAATCTTTTTGGTCGTTACTCCTTGAATTGCGCTATAGGGTTTTATAATCCGAAAAATAATGGAAGTTCCGAAATTGTTTTTGAACATCCATTAAACACTTTTACGGCTGGATACCGAGATTAGCATTGAAAATCACTTTTATAAACGATTCGGATTTTGTTTTAGCAGTTGCACTCTTGCGATATGCGTTACGTGGTTTTAAAAATCTTAAGATTTAAAAATGTGCATTTTGGACGCTTGTGCACTTGGGCCGAATTAACTAATTACTGTAAATGTTAATGTAACTATTCTTTTGGGCTGACTAGTTGTAATAAGGTTTTAAATGTTAACCGTGTTCCTGTGTACTTAGTTGATAATGCTTCGTGGATTATCCTGAGCTATTTGCTATTGCTGTTTGAGTGATAAATGCCATGCTGTTTTAAAAAGTCGAATGCTACTGCTGTTTTGTTTAAACTGTTGTTGCTGTTTTATTTAAATAATTGTTGCTGTTTCTGAAAAATGATCATTGCTGTTTTCAGAAAATAATGTTGCTGTTTTATTCGGATAATTGTTATGGTTTTCTGCAAAATGACTATTGCTGAAAATGAATGTTGCTACTTTTTTAAAAGTTGTTGTTGCTGCTTCCTAAGGCCGCTGTCAGTGCTTTCAAGAATAACTGTTACTGTCCCTACTTTTGTACACTGCTGCTATTTTACGAATTGTGCCTGTTTTTGGGTTGTTGACTGTCTCTATTTTTATGAGTTGTCCTATTTGGTGGTTTGGAGTCTAAAGGATGAAGAGATTTTGAAAATTGCTTTTGAACGACTCATAAACAATTTTATGGTTGGATACTGATAGTAGCATTGAAAATTATTGTTGCAGTTTTTTTCTGAAAAACTATTGTTACTGTTTTTGTGAGAATTATTGTTGTCACTTCCTGAAAAACTATTGTTGTTGTTGCCATGTGACATTATACCATTGTTTCCGTGCCGTGTGCCTTGTTGTTGCTATAGTTACGCATTTAGTAAACTTCCTCGTGATGTTGTTGATGTTATTGTTGTTGTTGTTTTTCGAAAGACTATTATTGCTGTTTTCCGAAAGCTACTGCTGCTGTCCTCCTGAGATGATTGTTGTTGTTTCCTGAAAAATCATCGTTGCTGTTTTTAAAAATTACTTTCACCGTAACGAAAAGTACTGTTACTGTTCCTAGCTTATGCGCTGCCCCTATTTTTATGAGTTGTGCCTAATTCGATTGTTAACCGTTGCCGGTGCCTTAGTGCCCGATTGTGTGACTGAGTTGTTAATATTGTTGTTGTTGATGATGTTGCTCTGTTGTTGATTTTTAGTTGTTGGTGTCGCCTGAGTGGCAATTGTAGTTGTTGATGTCGCCTGAGTGGCAATTGTAGTTGTTGATGTCGCCTGAGTGGCAATTGTAGTTGTTGATGTCGCCTGAGTGGCAGTTGTAATTGTTGATGTCGCCTGAGTGGCAGAGTTGTTTGTGGATGTTGTTGTCGTGTTACTAAAATTATGAGACTTGTTGTACGACTGTTATGCACCCTGTGAAATTCGTTGTGATGTTATGATGATTGAAGTATTTTGTTATCCTTATGGGTAGATGAGTGGGGTAGGATGCGAGCTAGTTTATCAGAGTAGCGGAGCGGAGTAGAGAGTGAGTCTGATTATTACTGCTTGAAGTTACCTGGCTGAACAAGTAGGAGGGACGGCCGCCCAAGCACTTACCGCCGGTAATCAGAGCAATAGTAATCAGCATGAATGATAGCACTAGTTGTCTAGGTGGCCTTAGTGGGAGAGTGTTGGCGTTGACAGGTGGATTTCGAGGACGAAATTCCTTTAAGTGGGGGAGAGTTGTAACACCCCAAAAATAATAGATTAATTTATTTAATTAGTTAAAAGAAATTGGGTGGTAGAAATAATAATATAATTATTATTTATTACTTATTAAAATGAGTATAAGGTGTTTTAAATAAAATAAGGAGCAGTATTGTAATCGGATAAGGTGTTGTAATTAAATTGGGCTTAAGCTGCGGGGAAGCCCGCAATCCAAGCCCGACAACCTAAGCGCATATAAAAGCTGAGATTTTAAGGTTTTGGTTCATTTGAGAAAAAGAAAGGAAAAATGCGAATAGAGAGAGTGGGAAGGGAAGGAGGGAGCGGCGCCCATGAGGAGAGGAGGAGAGGTGAAGTGCGCAAGGCTCCAAGGAGAAAGGAGAAGGTGTGATCCGGTTGCCATGGTTCCGTTCGTGATCGTCACTAGAGATCCTATTCATCTAATGTGAGATTAGGGGAGCTCTTTCTTTCCATCAAATAGAATTCCATGATAGGTCTTAATCTAGGTCATTGGACTAGATCCTTGATGCATGCCCTATTCTTGATGTTCTTGATATGTTGATGTTGTTCTTGATGTTCTTGATATGTTGATGTTGTTCTTGATGTAGCCTTGATATGCTTGATGTTAATCTTCAATATATATGCCCTTCATGTATGCGCATGTGAATTATGATAGAGACACGATTATTATGTGAGTTATGCGATTAATTTGATGTTGATGGTATTGGGTGTTGATGGTGTTCGCATATGAGGTGTTTGAGGGTATGGGTGCCTATGGCGCCATGGTGAGGTGTGTGTGGTGCCCAATAGAATTTTGATCATTTTAAAATAAAGTTTGATTTTTGGTGGTTGGAATTTTTGGTTGTGTTGGTCATGTGAAAAATTTTGAGAAGAATAATGTTTTGTGCTAAAATTGGGCAAAAATCTGTGTTGCTGAAAGTGCATGGGCGCTGGGTGCCCATGGTGCTGTGCGCTGTGCAGTGTTGCTCCAGGCGCTGGGCGCTGGGTGCCAGCGCAGGGCGCTGAGCGCCCATGCGAGTGTGTGTGTGTTGCGCCAAGGCGCTGGGCGCCAGGCGCTGGGCGCTGAGCGCCCGTGTGTGTTGCGTGTGCGTGTTGCGCCTTGCTGGGCGCCAGGTGCCTGGGCGCTGGGCGCCCATGGCGCCAGTTTTCAGGATGTCCCGAAATATTTTCGAAAACTGTTTTCGCTATAACTTTTGACCCGGATATCCGTTTTGAACGATTCAAAAAGCGCTGTGAAGCATTTTCCGTTGTCCATCTGTGTGTTCCATTTTTAAAAATAAAAACTTAGAATCTCTGAAGGTTGCTGGGGCGCCCCAAGTGGCTGTTCCCGGTAACCGTTGCCGTGACAATGAAAAGATGTTTTGGGTGCCTTTAAAAATTCTCTTTTGCGTACGACCGGTGGTTTTAACAAAGTAATGTCAAAAATGATGATTTTGACGATGATGCCCCTAGTGGCTAGTTAAATGACTGTTTCGCCCTTAGTGGCTATTATTATTATTTATGACGTGTAAAAGACTGTTTTGCCCTTAGTGGCTAATCTTCTTTCTAATGACAAGTAAAGGACGGTTTTGCCCTTAGAGGCCAATATTATTTATAGTGATGTGTAAATGACGATGATGCCCCTAGTGGCTAGTTAAATGACTGTTTTGCCCTTAGTGGCTATTATTATTTATAGTGATGTGTAAATGACGATGATGCCCTTGGTGGCTAGTAAATGACGTTTTCGCCCTCAGTGGCTATTGTGTGAGTTGATGACATCTGTGTAAGAGTGATGGTGAAACCCAGTGACGTTTGAGGCCCGAGAGGTTAAGTGATGTTAAGGCCTAAAAGGCTAAGTGATGTTGTTGTTGTGTGAATTGTGAATTTGACAGGTGATGTGTTCTTGCGAGCAAACCGGTAAGCGACGGGTCACATAGTTGACTATGATTTGAGTATTTGTGTATTTGTGTGTTTGTGAGTGGTGCATGTCATAGTGTCTCATGCCCATATGCATAAACCCAGTGACGTTTTTGAGGCCTGAGTGGCTAAGTGACGATGAGGCCTTAAGGGCTAAGCGACGTTTGTGAAAAGGTACCTCATGCATATGCCCGCGAGTGGGTTGCATTTCATACACTTACATGACATGAGATGAGTTATTGCAAGTGATGTGAACGGTGACTGTGATGTGAATAATTAGTGTTTTTGAATGCTGTTTGTTCTAGTGCGTAGCCTACGATTAGTACTCGTCATATTTTCTATTATATGGATTGAATGATGCTCACCCTTTCCTGTTTGAATGTTACCCCCATGTTGGTAACGTGCAGGTGATTCCCAGTGAAGGCCTTTAGCTTCACTTCTTGAGTCGAGTCGTCATGCTCTGATACGTAGCACCTGGGAGGAAATGTAATTTGATGTGTTGCTGATGTGCTTAGATTTTTATACTGTTGATGGATTTGATTAATTTTTCTGCTGCGTTGACGTTGAGTTTATGACGCTGATTTGATGTTTGGGATCTCCCTATTGAGGAGTGCTATGTATTTACACCTTTGACGACGTACTGTTTAATTGCGATTTTTGAGGTTTTATTTGAAGTATGTGTGACACCCTCGTGGTGAAATCAAAAATGATTTTTGAATTCTGATTTTCCTTAACTAATTAATTGGTAGTAGAAAGGGGGTGTTACACGTTTCCTTCTGGTAGATGGGTCCTGAGTAGTGCACCACGCACGGGTCGTGCGCCCCTGGGCACGGGTCGTGCGTGTGGTTCTGTTACCGGCTTCCGTTTTCTCGTTTTGTTGCTCCGTTTGACCCTGAACCTTTTCTAATTTCTTTCTCAACCATTCAAAAAGGGATTGCCTCACTGAAAACCTTATTTCGAATTTGTTCAACTCATGATTTTGAAAAGAGATTTGAAAGCCCATTTGATCGAAAAACCGAAAGCCTAGTACGCGTGTGTGTACACCGACTGATGGACTGACGGAATATATATATGTTTTATATATGTCAAATGAAAATGATTATAATGCCGGAGGTCTAACTTTTGAATTCCTCAAAACGGGTTATAGATCGATATGGATATTGTTTATCTAACTATTATGTAATTGATCCATTTGGTGATCGAAAAGATATAAATTATCTAACTCTCGAGAACTTGATGCGTATTGTCATACGTATTGCGTTGGGTGACGACCCGACAAGTAGCATACTAGGAGGGGAAGTCATGAGCCATCACCCTAGGCCCTGATGTGTTTTGGCGTGGTCAATTCACGGGTTACCGGGATTAGTGGTCGTTGCACGGCCGGTTTATGCTAAATTAAACACACGATTCGCCGGGATTAGTGGTCGTTGCACGGTCGGCGTTTCGGTTAATAGCTGGTCTTTTTCCTCCTAAGTAACGTTGTAAACCGGGATTAGTGGTCGTTGCACGGCCGGTTTATGCTAAGCAAGTACACGAATTGCCGGGATTAGTGGTTGTTGCACGGTCGGCATTTCGATATATAAATAAGACATTGTTATGTCAGCTTTGGTTATAGCGGTTTAATAAATTTAACCGAGTGTCAGTGAGGGGGCACGGTAGGACTCACTGAGATAATGTTATCTCACCCTATCCATATTTGTTGTTTTTCAGAGAAGCAGGGAAAAAGGAAGACTATTGTGCACGAGTAGTTGGTATACTCTTGGAGGTGCTGAAGACTTAGTCATTTGATCCTTTGTTCTTTTGTTGTCCTATTGGTTGTATAAACTTGTATTGATTATGAGTTATATGAACCGTTTTATGTTTCCGTTTGGTATTTGGACTTGGATATTGTAATCCATTCGGTATGGAACCGATAAACTTCTATTTATGAAGTAATGTTATTCCGATTATGTTTTTATTTCGGAAAAAGTTTGTATGTCCAATACTTAAACAGGAACTGTGTCCTCTGAGTTTCCGCATTTGTGCACTTTCGGTGTTTCTACATGTTAGAAATACTGGGGTGTTACAAAAGGGGGTGGGGGGCGCACTGTAGCAAAACAAAAAAGGTAACAACAACACCAACAATCTAATAACACACACAGGAGCAAATAGAAAAAATGGAGAGAAAGAAAGAGGGGAGAGAGCACCTCCGGCCACCACCAGCTCCAGCAACCTCCGGCCACCACCAGTTCCGGCAACCTCCGGCCAAACCACCCATCCACCAACGCGCATCCCCTTTTCTCTCTCTCTCTCCATTCGGTTCTCTCTCTCTCTCCATTCGTTTCTCTCTCTCTCCCTTCGGTTCTCCCTCTCTCTCTCCACCGCCCGCCGTCCCTCTCTCTCCTGTTCGCGCACCACCACGCCCTCTTCGCGCACCACCACGCCCTCTTAGCGCACCACCACGCCTCTCCTCTCTCTCCATTCTCGGCCTTCCTTTCTTCATTTTTGTTTTCCTCTCTCTCTCTTCGTTTCTCTTTCTCTCTCTCTTTTCTCAAATTTTTTTCTCTCCTCTGGTATTGTGTTGCTGTGGCTGGAGGGTGATGGTAAAAGGATTTCATTTTTAGGTTAACTCTCATGGGCCTTAGGTAGTCCATTATGTTCTGTTTTTATTTTTCTTTTAGTTTACCTTTTTACACCCCATGTTTTAGCCCACACAAGCCCCCTACATTAGCCCAATACCTCAAAAAAACAAAATTGGGCCTCCTGCAGAATAAAAAACGAGTTGGGTCAGCTTTCCACACCTCCCCTTTTCATTATGCACCCATTTTTATTTCACCCTTTTTTTTTATTTTACACCCCTATTTACTCATTTCACTCCCCATTTTCATGAAGCTAATTGCACCCCCTGTTTTACTCGCATAGAACCCCATTTTGCTTTTTTTATTTTATTTTCTTAAAAGCCCATAGTGCTATTTACACCCTTTGTTTTACTTCAACATCCCCCTCATCATTCTTGCATTCTTCTCAAAGACTCATCTCCAAATCTCTAGAATCAAGCTCAAGGTTGAAGGTTAAAGAGTAAATTCAAATGGTTTAGCACTCATTCATATTATTTCTTGCTTATTTAGCTTGGAGTTAAGGTATATTCTTGAATCTTAGCATCATCATCAAAGTTTTAGCATCAAAAATATAGATCGTCAATTTTGTTTTTGCATGCTAAGCATTTCATTACATTTAGAGTTACATCTTATGTAAAAAATATGCTAGAATAATTGTTGTTGTTGAAGGGAAATGCATCTCAATCATTAATACTCGGATAGGCTCATTCCTTGCATTGCATCTTCCACTAGATGTGCATTTAGATTCCCTTGCGTTTTGTAGAAATATTTGAGCATGGTTCTCGCCTAGCATCTTCCACTAGATGTGCATTTAGGTTCAATCTTGCCTACTCTTATATTTTTGCTTAATGCCCAATTCAAGTTTCTTCTTTGCCTATTGATGTGTTGTGGTTTAACATGTGTAGTCTAGGCTAATATTTGCTCAAGAATTCAAGAGAGATTGTTGCTTGCCTAAAGATTCGATTTGCATTCATTACTTTCTTTCCTAAATAGTTTAGCATGAAAATGGCGACTAGTGATAATCACCCATAACCTTTGTTAGTTTGGTTGTCCTAAGAGCCTAAATTTCAAAAACAAAAAGACGTTTTCATAAGCTACTAGTGATAATCACCCATAACCCTTGTTAGTTTGATTATCATGAACGCTTTCAATTTCAAAAGATGCTTTCCTAAGCATCAAAAGTCAAGGCAAGTTTTTAGTAATGATCACCCATAACCTTTGTTAGTTTGATCATTATGAACGCCCTTCACTTTTCAAAACCGAAGCAAAAAGACTTTCATTTTTAAGGCTCGTTAGAACTACGTCGCTTTGATTCCCATTTGGGATACGTAGGAGCGAGTCACATTCTCGTCAAGCGCAATCATAAAAGATTTTAGCATTTGCATACCAAAAAGAAAAGAGTTATTTTCATAACAAAAAAGAATCACTTTTGCAAACCAAGATCATTTTCAGAACAAAAACCTTTTCCTTTCTAAAAACATTTTCAAGCCATCAACGCTAGTGGCTAATCAGAACATTTGTTCGTCTAGCCATTGGTGGCGATGTCTTTTTCCCAAAAGAATAACAAGCGATGATCACTCATAACCTTTGTTAGTTTGATCATTCGTGCCAATCAATCTCTTTCGAAAACCCCTTTCAAAAGAACAAATAAAAACGAGTCGCTGCTAATAGTTAATCAGAACCCTTGTTCGTCTGACTGGCGGTAGTGACTCTCATTTTCAAGAGTACTTAGCGGTGATTACCCATAACCTTGGTTAGTTTAATCGTTCACCAAATGCTTGTCCTATTTCGAAAACTCACTAAAAAGATAAAAGACAAAAACCTTTTTCAGGACAAAGAAGAACTACGTAGCTTTGAGTTCTCCATCGCACCGGGAGATACGTAGGAGCGGGCCTTGTTCCGTCAAGCGTTTTTTTTCTAAAAACCCATTCTTCCCCCTTTTCTTTTTCATACTAAATAAAGATTTTCATTAAGAATTTTTCAATGAGAAGTAGAGAGGAAAAATTAAGTATTTTCAAGTCAACACACTAAAACCACACATTTAATTAAAGGTTCCCTCTCAGTAGAGAGGACGTGTGGGGTGCTAACACCTTCCCTGCGCGTAACCGAACCCCGAACCCTATTCTCTAGTTTCGCAAGACCAATCGCTTTCCAAAAAAATAAGGTTTTCCTAATATTTTCCTTAATAAATATTGGTGGCGGCTTCATTGTCTTAGGAAAAGTTGTGAACGAGGAAGGTTCTCCCTCGGGGACTTTTTCAGACGCAACAGCTGGCGACTTCACTGGGGACTAAAAAAACATTTTTTTCAAAAGTGGGTCAAACCTAATTAATTAAGTGTGTGGTTTGTGTGATTGATTTGAATATCTTGCTTTGCCTCTATTCTTCCTCTTTTTCATAAGCATGTTGCATCCATATGCATTCTTCTTCTATGTTTGCTCTTGTTTAAAATAATAGATAGTTACTTCTATTGTTGTCGGCTCCCTAGATTAGTGCATTGTTGTCGGCACCCTAGATTAGTTGTATTTGATTGGTATTGAACCCTAGGGTAGACGACATGTTATTGCTTTCTATTGTCTGGACTGTTCTGGATTTTCATCTGCAGGTGGGGTAGTTTTTAAGGAAATGCCCTTCGCACACACACTTGTACCTTAAGGCTACATGATTAGAGAAAGAGACCATAACCCAGGTCTGTTAGGATACCTTAGGATGAGTGGATTCGAGTAGTGGGAGCCCATCAGGACCTTTGTCCGTTTGGCTACTCGCGAAAGTTTCAATCAGAGTTGTGCTCTTTCATGATGCTTCGTATCTAGCAGTCTGCTGCATTTACAGGGATTTTCATGAGAGGGACTGTGGCTCTGATGACCTTTGTGAGGGTGTGAATAGAGCTACATGAGAAGATTATCCCTAAAATACCTTAGATCATAGGTTCTACCCCCTTTTAGGTCACAAGGGCTTTCCAAATTGGGTGCTGCATCGTTGCATTCAGTTCAATCAATTTGTCTTCAAAATTTTTGAAAATCAAAAAAGATATGCTTTCCCTTCTCAATAAACGCCTATATGAGGTGGCATATAGTGTGAAAATTTTCAAATCACCACCTGTAAATATCCTCTTCTGCAAAAACACAAAAAAAAGCATCATTGCATCATTGCATCATTGCATCACTACATTATCGCATCATTTGCATTAAATAAAGTTCCAATTTTGAAAAAAAAAAGTATTCATCTTGCATTTCATTGCAAAAGAGGAAAAAGCTCCTCGCCAAGTTCATCCAAAACATGGCATTCATGCATAAGCAATATTTCAAAAAAAGGGAGAAAAAGACACAGTAGAACTACGTAAGCTTTGATTCCTCATTACAATGGGGATACGTAGGAGCGGGTCATACCCCGTCAAGAACATTTTTCTAAAACCTCTTTTTTCCAGTAAATAATTTGCATCTCCAAATAATTTTCAGAATCATGTTCCAAAACTAAAAATGAAAAAAAAATGAAAGTTTCCAATGCATGCATCTTCTCTAAACAAAGAAAAAATAGAAAAGCTCTTCATGTAAAAACTCGATGAGTAAAAGTGCACCTTCGAATGACGAAGGGTAATATTTCAAATTTGTTTGTCCACTACAAATTTGAGATGTTACTCTACGGTATCGGGGCACTTTGACCCTATCAAGTGAGGTTTGTTTTCAAATAAGAGAATAAGTTTGAGTTAACCAAATGTCGAAGCATTTCAGTATATCGCGTGGATTATTGAGTCAGGATCCACTCAATGTTTCATGCAAGTTACTCAGAGTAACGACAATTAGTTGCCTCACATCATCATTTGCATACATCCTGGCATTACATAAAACAAAATCTTCAAAAAAGGCAAAAAGCAAAACTTTCAAAAAAAATCATCAGAGTCTTTTCTTTTACCGGGCTACATGAGGTGATGTTCCCAAAATTTCAGTCACCAAACTCGAAAAAATGTTTTCATCTTATTTTTCATATGCATGTCAAGTCGCATTATCGCCGTCATTTTCATATAAAGGCATCATTTGCATGGCATAAAACAAAAACTTGATAAAATTCATACATGCATTCTTCTCAATCTCATTTAGGTTTGTCAGGAGTGCATTCTCCGCACGTGTGCGTTTCCATTCACTAAGGATTTTTCCCCTAATTTTCTCGAAAGATCCAAAAATCATGTCCTATTAGGAGCGCGTCTCATGCATTATTGTTGCCCTTTTTCACACATCATGAAAAATAATACATTAACCTCTCATTTTGCATGCATTTCCATTCAATAAAGATCCTGTCTTTCCACGCATTTTTAAAAAAAAAAAAAAATCATTGTGAGTATCATGCATTTCATCGCACAAAAATGAAAACAAGAAGGCATCTCATTCATAATCATGAACAAAAATCATCATCAAATTTATTCAAAATGTAGCATTCATGCATCATTTCATTAACCTCATCACCTTAGTTCAAATACATCATTCCTCCATACATGCATCTTGCAAAAAAAGGAAGGGGCATTGGCATTTCATACTTTGCCTTGCCTCTAAAAAAAAAGAATCATCATTTAGAAAAAAAAACATCACTCCTGCATCTTTCACCATTCAAAAGAAAAAAAGGGCATCGGCATTTCATACCTTGTCTTGCCTCTATAAAAATCATTTTGAAAAGAAGCAGCATTCTTGCATCATTCATCATCCAAGGATGCATTGGCATTTCATATTTCGTCTTGCATAAAAAGAAAGCATCAAAAAAAAAAAACTTTTAGAATAATCACACTTTTCAAGTGAATATGCTTTCATGCATTTCATTTTCATCATGTATACATCATAATGTTTTCATCCATGCATTGTGTACAACAAAAATGTTGTGATGAGAGACGAGATGTTCTTGCAAAGTAATCTTTCCTTTTTGGAAAAGCTTACCCTCACTCATTTGCAAACTCAAGGTGTTCCAAGGCACTCAGTTTTTCACATCAATAGCTCATTTGTATTTCCTTCAAAAAAAAAGGGGCATTACATCTCATCCATTCCATGATAAAGACTGAAACAGTTCGTCAAAAAAGTTTTTATATCATGTTTTAACCAATGTTAACTCTCTGAGAAGCGTTCTTCTAGAAAGCATGCATACCAGATGCAGTTTCTCTTGTTTGAGTCAGTCAATTCCCTTCATTTACCATCATTCCCCATCCAAGTGTAATCCCGCCCCGGTCCACCCATAAAGCGCATATTCTCTCCCATCAGTGCATACTTGACTTTTTGGTTCATTCTCACCAACACTTTAAGTCCTCCATGCTGGGGCAATTCCGTGATCACAAATTTTCATTGTCAGTATCATATTCCTTTAGTGCAAGTCTTTCTAAAAAATATATAATAAATAAAAAAGATAAAATAAGCTCGCTGGGTTGAAAACCCGGAAAGGGTGGGTGGCCTAGGCAAAAAAGAGCGCCCGGTGGATTGAAACCTCGCAAAGAGCGGTCCAGGCAAAAATTAGGGCACAAGAAGGGGGAAAATAAAAGAGCAAACACATGAAGATAGATAAATTATTGTCCTAAAGTTAAGTCTTACAGAAATAAGCAATCAGGATTTGAAGTGAAATTTGGCCATCTCCCCATACCCTCAAGGACCTAAAATCCCAGAAAGTCCATTTCCTACCCCTCTTAAGCCAAAGATTCAAAATCACAAAAATACCCTTTGTTAGCCATCTTAAGCCAAGAAAAGCCCAAGATATCCCCGCACTCTGGACGAGGGTTAATCCCACATCAAGGATGGTATATCATTCTCACCCAAATCAAAAGGAAAGGAAATCCACAAAAAGAGGGGAATAACAAAGTTTCAAAAAAGAGACTCCCAAAACAAAGAAAGGAAGACAAAGGGAGTATAAATTAAGAGTCAATACATTTTGTCATGAAGCATAAAAGCTCCCCTTCAAAGAGGCCCTCGAATTCAATGGGTTCAAACATTTCCCCTTCCAAAAAAAAAAAAAACTCAATTCATTGGGTTTAACCATCTCTTCTTTCATAAAGCCTTCAAACACCTCATTGGGTACAACCATCCCCAAACACCTCATCAAACCTAATAACCATTTCCTTCATAAACCATTGACCATCGGCCAACACCGAATGAGACCCATCCTCCCCATCAACCCCAAACACTTCATTAAGCTCAATCATCCCCTTCTCCACATCACAACCCTAAAAAGTCCCTTCCGATCAATGACTAATTGCCTTCGTTTTCTCAAGTTTTAATTTTAGGACAAATAAGTTTATCTATTTGCGACGTGTTTGCTTAAAAGGAAAAAACAAACAAGCAGAAAAAAGAAAGCTGCTCAAAAAGAAAAAACAAACAATCAAAAAAGGAAAGTTGGTAAAAAAGTAGAAGGACTTGCACTCCAATAAGCATTCGTGTTGCAAGGTCTAGTGGTCACCAAGTGGAGCCTCTCATCATACTAAAAAGTCAAAACTTTCATTGCATTTGAGTTGTTCTTAAAGAAAACCAAAAGTGTGTACTAGGGGGCGTTCCCTTCACCTCTCAACTTTGGGGAGGTTTGTTCATTGCCCACCCCATTCATATATCACCCTCAGTTCATAACCATCACCATAACTCTGTCGCCTTTCACAACCACACTCAAAGAAACCATTTGAAATGTCATTCGAAAGTGGGGCAAGCGCGTTCCCATTCCTTCACCTCATTCATTCCTACAAAACCTCACCGGGGCAATCTCTCAACTCACTATCCTAAACAAGGCCTTGTGATTCAAATTAGGGAAGCTTTGTCTTTGTTATGACTGGGGCAACATCAAACTTTATGGGTTGAGTCAAAATCTCTTTTGATCCACCTTCCCTTTCAAAAGCCGAAGCATTCCCAATTCATCATCTTCTACGCCCCTAGTTGTTGTCACCACTAAACAGGGGCAAGTTATTCACTCGTTAAAGACCTGAATTGGGGCAATCTTGTATCTCTTGACCCCCCATAAGCTTCGGCAATAACCATGTCTGTCATTCCTTCACTTGCCATAAACCAATTCCAAGTTAACTGACTCATTCATTCATATCTGCACTCCTATGCATGCTTACTAGACAATGCTTCAAAAGAGAGAGCACAAGTTGTTTACGTGATATCTAAAATTCAGTCATCATGGAAAGAAGGAGAAGACAAGTGAGGTTGTTTGTAAATAAAAACCTTGAGAACACCGGAGTTTGAATCGAATTCAATTTTTCAGCAGAATGGTCAATAATCATCTCAACTCCTTGCATTCAAAAGTCTCGCATCTCATCAAAGCAGAAATCTTTTCATTGCATTGGCACCATATTAATGTTCGCACTTCATAAAAAGGAAAAGAACAAAATCATTGCATGTCATTCATCATCAGAGCATTACATTTTGCATCAGATATTTCATAGAAAAAGCAAAGAAAGTAAAAAGAAAACAAAGAAAAGAAACCACAAAAGCAACACAAAAGCATTCCATGTCATTCACCATTCCACAAGATACTAATCTTTGCACGCGCCATTGCATCATCAGAATCCTTCAAACCATTAGGTCAATACAGACATATGTTGACCCATAAACCAGACCTTTGTGTCCATAATTCAAAGCTACCCCCTTGATCCCAGGCGATCCTCATTTCATGTCTTCTCATTCATTGCTTTTTCATTAGTACATCCAGTGGTGACTCTTACTTGCAAACTCCAAACAAACAACAAAAAGAACAGAAACATTCCTTGTCATCCAGAATTCCATATCATTCATCATTTCACAAGCATTCCTTTGTCATTCAATCATCAAACATTAAAGCGGTGCATTTGCATCATATTAACGTTAGCATTTCCATAAAAGAAAAAGAACAAAAATCATTGCATCAAACATCAGAGCATTGCATCATATTAATGTTTGCATTTCATAGAAGAAGCAAAAAGAAACAAAGAGAAGTTAGAACAGGAGCATTCCATTCATTAAAGCATCAATCACCGCATACACTTGCATTCAAACATCAAAGCATTATGTTGATATTTGCCTTTCATAAACTACAAAGAAGAAGCAGATACAAAAGAACAAAAGCATTCCATAATATTCAAGACATCAATCATGGCATATGTTTGCATTACATGTCTCATTCATTGCTTTGCTAAGCAAAATGCGGACGAACACAAGATGTTAATCCTCAGGCCTAGTTCTAAGAATCAGCACTTCAAGTGTCAATCTTCAATCTAATTCTCAAGTCAGTCATCCTGGACTTGTCAGTCTCAAAATCTCATTCCCAGTCGCTCCTTCAGTTCGGAGTTCGAATGCTCTTTCAATTTAGAGTTCAGTCACTCCTTCAGTTCGGAGTTCAAATGCCCTCGGATCCAAGTGGTTCATTAAAAGCACGCTAAGTGTTCATCCTCATTTACTGTTTTCTCATCAACACGCCAAGTGTTCATTTACTGCCTTCTCATCAGCACACCAAGTGTTCATTTACTGCTTTCTCATCAGCACGCCAAGTGTTCATTTACTGCTTTCTTTCTAGCAAACTGAGCATTCATCATCATCCCATCAAACATCAAAGCAATACAGTTGCATCACATCAATACTTGCATCTCATAGAAGAAAGGAAAGCTAAAACATCCCATGTCATTCATTATTTCATGTTATTCATCATTTTATCGCAATATTCCCATTTCATAGAAAAAAGGCAAAGAAGAAAAAGTTTTCCATTGCATGTCATCTGCCATTTCATTACATATCATCAAACACCAAAATTTTGCATTTGCATACCTGCACTTCATAAAAAGAGCAAAAGAAAAGAAGAGAAGAAAAGCAAAAGAGCAATAAAACAAATAAAGTCAGGCATTACATTCACCAAGCATAAAATAATGCACTCATCAGACATAGAAAATAATAATAATAATAATAAAGCAAAGAAAAGAGAAATTCAGACATTTGCATTACATTCATCATAAGGAAAAGAAAAAGAAAATAGCAATCGTGGCATTTGCATTGCATGCATCGGTTCGTTTGTCAACGGCAGGTACAAAGAGAGGATGAGCACTTCGGCGTTAACCCTCGCCCCCAGATTCCAGAAAATGCTCCCCCAAGTTGGGAGTTCAGAAAAGAAAAAAAGAAAAGAGAGAAACAAAAAGGAAAAGAAAAAGAGAAAAGAAAAGAGAGCGCTCAGGCGCGCATTGCGGATTGGAGCCCAGAGAGATCATCACTCCCTTCTGCCCAGGTCTCACATCGTGTACGAGCAACGCGATGGACCGCAGCCCCATGCGAGGCGCAACGGAATAGTTGTATCAAGCCTAAGATACAGTGGACGCCGTGCATTGATCTGTATATCAGTTTCGGAGCTGATAACGATCCCCCCGGTCGCTCGAAAAGGCCAACAGGAAGAGCGTGCTCCTCAAAGCCACGTGCAAACTCGGATTCATCAAGAGTTCGTTTAAGGATTACAGGTTTTAGGCAGCCTGGGCAATTTACCGCTTTCTGCACGCAAGTGCCCATTTTACTTTTCTGACTGCACGCAAGTGCCCCTTTTACTTTTCTGTCTGCACGCAAGTGCCTAGTTTACCTTGTCTGTCTGCACGCAAGTGCCCATTTTACCTTTTCTGTCTACACGTCAGTGTTCATTTACTATTTTCGCATCGACACGAGAGTGTCTATCTTTCCAAAGAAAAAAAAAGAAAACGAAAATTCGGGTTTCTCCAAATGGACAAAATTGGTATAATTTCTGAATTCTTTATTTCTATTTTACCTTCGAAATATGCCTCGCGCAATTCATATTTCTTGGTAAAATTTAAATAAAGAGGGGCAGCTGTCATACCCCAATTTTGTCCGGCTAATCCAAAGTTTATCAAAAAATAAAAAATATTACTTGTCTGCTTTTTAAGATTTTTATCGTTGGGACGAGTCATTTGGTGCTCGTTAACAATTTTGCGTCATTTTTATTGTTATTAGTAAAACTTATTTACTTTTTATTGCAAATAAAAAAAAGAATTAAAATATGTTTTTATATAGAATTAAAAATCAAAGTTACAAATATACATTACAATTTAAATTGTAAATCAGAATTAAAAATAATATAGTGTCATTTGATGTCATTATTGTATTTTTAGAATTAGAAATAAGTCCTTTTAGGTATTTCTTGCTTTTTCCATTTTTGACCAAAGTTAAAATATAGCCTGCTCCACGCCACTGCCTGCTGTTTGCTATCAGCAGTGTACCTTTCTCCATTCTTTTACACAAACCCACCCCCATACGCATAGAAACATAAAATGCACAACAGTTTATCTGCTGCCCCATCTCATAGTCTCTGTAGAAGCACACATATGCACACACAAGCACCAATTTTACAAGCTTGCTTCAGCAACCTTCACACTCCACGCCACCCTCTCTGCACACACCACACATCTTTGCACATAAAAAATACACATTAGTTTCTCTGCTGCCCTCTCACAGCTTTGAACACATCAGTTTCTTGGCCTCTCTCTCACAGCCTTACACAACATACCACAGACAGCAATGTTCCGCTCTATAAAAGGGTCAATGTAACAGCCCAGGTCCAACGCATTGGCCACCCCAGCACTGTTACATCACGGTCTTCTCTCCCCCCTTGTAGAATTTTTGCCTTCCGTGGGAATCGAACCTTGCACCTGAGGCACAAGTGCAAGTTAAACACACCTCCCACTACCAATTGAGGGCGCGCTCAATTGGTAGTGGGAGGTGTGTTTAACTTTCACTTATGCCTCGGGTGCAAGGTTCGATTCCCACGGAAGGCAAAAATTCTACAAGAGGGGTAGAGAAGACCGTGAGGTAATAGTGCCGGGGTGGCCAATGCGTTGGACCTGGGCTGTTACAAAAAAAGGCGCCTTTTTTTTGTAATAGCCCAGGTCCAACGCATTGGCCACCTTTTATTGTAACAGCCCAGGTCCAACGCATTGGCCACCCCAGCACTGTTACATCACGGTCTTCTCTACCCCCCTTGTAGAATTTTTGCCTTCCGTGGGAATCGAACCTTGCACCTGAGGCATAAGTGCAAGTTAAACACACCTCCCACTACCAATTGGGCGCGCGCTCAATTGGTAGTGGGAGGTGTGTTTAACTTGCACTTATGCCTCAGGTGCAAGGTTCGATTCCCACGGAAGGCAAAAATTCTACAAGAGGGGTAGAGAAGACCGTGAGGTAATAGTGCCGGGGTGGCCAATGCGTTGGACCTGGGCTGTTACAGTCAAGGTTCGGAACTCAAAGGGGGGGGGGAGATACAAGTTTCAGAATATAAAAAATGGAGGAGGGAACTGTAGGGGGAGGCTGGGAACAAAGGAAGGAAAAATTAAATACACAACACACACAACACAGGCAGGAGTGGGGAAAGAAAAAAAAGAGGAAGCAAAGGGGGTGGGGGGGGGGCGCACTGTAGCAAAACAAAAAGGTAACAACAACACCAACAATCTAATAACACACACAGGAGCAAATAGAAAAAATGGAGAGAAAGAAAGAGGGGAGAGAGCACCTCCGGCCACCACCAGCTCCAGCAACCTCCGGCCACCACCAGTTCCGGCAACCTCCGGCCAAACCACCCATCCACCACCGCGCATCCCCTTTTCTCTCTCTCTCCATTCGGTTCTCTCTCTCCATTCGTTTCTCTCTCTCCCTTCGGTTCTCCCTCTTTCTCTCCACCGCCCGCCGTCCCTCTCTCTCCCGTTCGCGCACCACCACGCCCTCTTCGCGCACCACCACGCCTCTCCTCTCTCTCCATTCTCGGCCTTCCTTTCTTCATTTTTGTTTTCCTCTCTCTCTCTTTTCTCAAATTTTTTTCTCTCCTCTGGTATTGTGTTGCTGCGGCTGGAGGGTGATGGTAAAATGATTTCATTTTTAGGTTAACTCTCATGGGCCTTAGGTAGTCCATTATGTTCTGTTTTTATTTTTCTTTTAGTTTACCTTTTTACACCCCATGTTTTAGCCCACACAGCCCCCTACATTAGCCCAATACCTCAAAAAAACAAAATTGGGCCTCCTGCAGAATAAAAAACGAGTTGGGTCAGCTTTCCACACCTCCCCTTTTCATTATGCACCCATTTTTATTTCACCCTTTTTTTTTTATTTTACACCCCTATTTACTCATTTCACTCCCCATTTTCATGAAGCTAATTGCACCCCCTGTTTTACTCGCATAGAACCCCATTTTGCTTTTTTTATTTTATTTTTTTAAAAGCCCATAGTGCTATTTACACCCTTTGTTTTACTTCAACATCCCCCTCATCATTCTTGCATTCTTCTCAAAGACTCATCTCCAAATCTCTAGAATCAAGCTCAAGGTTGAAGGTTAAAGAGTAAATTCAAATGGTTTAGCACTCATTCATATTATTTCTTGCTTATTTAGCTTGGAGTTAAGGTATATTCTTGAATCTTAGCATCATCATCAAAGTTTTAGCATCAAAAATATAGATCGTCAATTTTGTTTTTGCATGCTAAGCATTTCATTACATTTAGAGTTACATCTTATGTAAATATGCTAGAATAATTGTTGTTGTTGAAGGGAAATGCATCTCAATCATTAATACTCGGATAGGCTCATTCCTTGCATTGCATCTTCCACTAGATGTGCATTTAGATTCCCTTGCGTTTTGTAGAAATATTTGAGCATGGTTCTCGCCTAGCATCTTCCACTAGATGTGCATTTAGGTTCAATCTTGCCTACTCTTATATTTTTGCTTAATTCCCAATTCAAGTTTCTTCTTTGCCTATTGATGTGTTGTGGTCTAACATGTGTAGTCTAGGCTAATATTTGCTCAAGAATTCAAGAGAGATTGTTGCTTGCCTAAAGATTCGATTTGCATTCATTACTTTCTTTCCTAAATAGTTTTGCATGAAAATGGCGACTAGTGATAATCACCCATAACCTTTGTTAGTTTGGTTGTCCTAAGAGCCTAAATTTCAAAAACATAAAGACGTTTTCATAAGCTACTAGTGATAATCACCCATAACCCTTGTTAGTTTGATTATCATGAACGCTTTCAATTTCAAAAGATGCTTTCCTAAGCATCAAAAGTCAAGGCAAGTTTTTAGTAATGATCACCCATAACCTTTGTTAGTTTGATCATTATGAACGCCCTTCACTTTTCAAAACAGAAGCAAAAAGACTTTCATTTTTAAGGCTCGTTAGAACTACGTCGCTTTGATTCCCATTTGGGATACGTAGGAGCGAGTCACATTCTCGTTGTAACACCCCGGTATATTTATCGAGTAAAAATACCCAAGTGTACCAAACCTAAATCATCAGAGATATATTTCCTGTTTAAATACTGAACACCCCTATAAAATTTTCACTGAATAACAACAGAATAGTCTTAAACATAAATAAGACCATAAACCATCAGTGAAACACAGTGTTCAATATCTTACAAGAAAGCGAAAATAAATACATAACTTTTACAACAGTTAAAGTCATAATGCCGTGATACATAACTAACAAGGGAAAACATAACTTAAGCATAAAAGCTAAGTCTTCAGCAACCATCCGAGTACCACCTACTCGTGCCTCTGGGATTTCCACTTCCCCTGCTATCTGTAAAACAACAACATTTAAACAATGAGATACAATCTCAGTGAGTTCTACCGAGACCCCTACTAACGCTCTCGGTCCAGTTTTAAAACATTGTTAACTCAACACGTCATCGACTGCGCGAATGCTAACTCCCGATGAACCGCATTATTTTACACATAGCATTCCACCGACTGCCCCGAGACTAATCCCGGCGGATCTGCTATAATTCAGTGCGTCACCGACTGCCCCGAGGCTAAATCCCGGCGAACGTTACTCAATACTTTTCGACACACCACCGACTGCCCCGAGGCTAAAATCCCGGCGAACCCCTTACCAATAATAGATTAACTATTGGCATCGGAGCCTAAGGTGGGGGATCATGACTGCCCCTCCTAGTATGTCAACATGGGTCGTCACCCATACCCGATATATATATTAAATATATCTACACTCTATGACCTGTTAGTTCACCTATACTCAATGAACAGTTAGTCCATCTACATTTGACCGTTAGTCGAACATAATACCCACATTGGGCCGCTCTCTATAGTCGATATAATATATATATCGTGAATCGTAGACCGGTTTAGACAAATAAATAATAATCATCCTCCGTCAGTTATACCGTACCACGTAGGACTCATAGTCTGCTTTATTATTAGTAAACATATCCGCACACGAGTACTATTAGTCGGTTTTTCGAAACAATCTATAGCTTCAAAATCAGTTCATTATACAATTAAAATCATTTATTTGATTAGGCCTTTCAATAAGCTTTCAAACGCACCTGAGAACGCCTCAATCGGGTTCCCGGATCAAAAGTTATCGCGAAAACAAAATCAGTGAAAAACGGTTGAAAATCTGCAAAGCGTCGCGACGCGAACTGCTTCCGCCGCGACGCGAAAAGTGACAGAAACTTCTTGCGTGACAAAACTGGGACAGGTCGCGACGCGAAGGGGACGGGTCGCGACGCGACCCTCAGCAGAAAAGTGCAGGTTTTCCGTTTTCTTGCGAAATTCGCTATTCCACTCAATTCCGATTCTCGTTCCGATTGAAAACGGTTTTGACAACCATAAAAACAGTTCCAATCAAAGTCACACAATCAATCAAAAACTCATTTTAAACAAATTGTATCAAAACGCGACATATTTTCCAATTAACGGTTTTTAAGTCAAAATCTTTCGAAATCGAATCACCAAAAATTCCATTTCAACACGACACAACTCGAGACTCGCTCCGATCGATTCCTAACCCGAAACAGACAATATCAAGTAATATTCCAGACCAGCGAAAGCGATAAAACGATCAATCAATTAATTCGAAAAAAAGCAAAAATCCTAAACGTGAGTAGAACTCACCCTTGAAGCGTGAACCACGATCGAGCCGAATTCACCGAGTAGCCACACGAACATTCCCCGCTCCGGCGACCTCCAATCCGCTTCCAAAGCTTTCCACTCGATCGTGAAACCTCTTGTTGACCGAAATACCGAATTCCCCGAAATTCTCCACGGATACTATTCATCATCTTCCTCCTCTAACCTCCATGACACTATTCACACATAACCCCAATAATTTTGATTTTTCAACCTAACTCACCCAACTAGCTCCCAATCATCCAATCGATCTCTAATACTCGAGCAATCCACCTTGGGTTCGTTCCTAACCGAACTTAAACCTTCAAAACCAACCCAAAATCAGATTTCCCACAAAACCTCCAAAACATAAAAATGGCCAAGTAAGAGAGAGTGAGTTGATAGTCATGAAATTGTTACCAAAACGAAGAGGAAGGAACGCCGAACATTTTTCGTGTTGGGAGGAAGTCGTTTCGGCGAAGTCGTTTCGGCGAAGTCTTCTCTCTCCCTCTTCTCTTCTCCCTCACGCCATTCTCTTCTTTTCTCTCTTCTCTTCTTCTCTGTAACTCTCTCTCGCATTCTCTCTTTCTTTTCCTTTCTTAATTCTTTTTCTTTCCTTTTTAACACACACACACGTACACATATATATTTTTATTTAATATATAGTTGGTAACGTGGTCCAATTACCATATTGATCTAAATTTCTTATTTCGATTCCAAAACTTCCTTGACCCGTATTATCCGGTTAACGATCCGATGACGACTAATAATTAATTTTTGCACTGAATAAATTTACCAGTCAAGTACTAAATTAATTTAATTGGGTTAACACCCAAATAATTCTATTAATTATTTTGCGGATGTTACACTCGTCAAGCGCAATCATAAAAGATTTTAGCATTTGCATACCAAAAAGAAAAGAGTTATTTTCATAACAAAAAAGAATCACTTTTGCAAACCAAGATCATTTTCAGAACAAAAACCTTTTCCTTTCTAAAAATGTAACACCCCGGTAATTTTATCGACCAAAAATACCCAGGTGCACACTAGTAACCCATCAGAGATATATTTCCTGCTTAGACACTGAATATCACTATAAATTTTTCGCTGAATATAACTCAAACAGTCTTATTTACAACAAGACAATATGGTTCTCAGACCATATATCATCAGCAATTATAGTATTCAGTATCATACAAGAAAGCGGAAGAAAGATATACATTAAATACATAATGTTTTAGTATACAGACAACAAAAGGGAAATAAACTTAAACATAAAGCTAAGTCTTCAGTAGCCAGTCCGAGGGCAACCTGCTCGTGCCTCTGTGGATCTCCTCTTTCCCTGTTTCTCTGTAAAACAACAACAATTGATTGGGTGAGACAACTTGTCTCAGTGAGTTCTACCGAGACCCCTACTCGCACTCTCGGTTCAATTATAAAATCATTTTAATTCAATACGGCATCGGCTGCGCGAACGCTACCCCCGATGGACCGCATAAAACATTTTAACAGATTACCGCTGACGCGAACGAAGAACCCGGTAACCTGTTAGTTTAGTACGATACCGCTGACGCGAACGAAGAACCCGGTATCGCATAAAAACAATCACACAAAAACAGATTACCGCTGATGCGAACGAAGAACCCGGTAACCTGTTAGTTTAGTACGATACCGCTAACGCGAACGAAGAACCCGGTAAACGTACTACAAACAACATAACACCGCTGACGCGAACGCTGCAAGGCGGTGAACCCCCCTACCAATAGTACCTTCTCCTATTGGCATGGAGCCTAGGTAAGAGGATCATGACTCCCTCCCCCTAGTATGTTACAACATAGGGTCGTCACCCAACTCGATATATAAACATATATCTACAGTACTATGAACCCACGGTCCATCAAATTAGACAATCAATGAAACACTTAATCCACATTTTCTTTTTATAAAAACCAAGTTCACACTCGCACTCTAGTTGACCGCTTTTGGACACAATTTTCCATATTAAAAACAATTCATTTTGCCTTAAAAATAGAATATTCAGTTAGGCCTCTGAATAAGCTTTCCAACGCATCTTAGAACACCTCAATCGGGTTCCCGGATCAAAAGATATCGCGAAACGAAAAACAGTGTTTGGTTGCTGAAAATTCTGCCAACTGGCGCGCGAATGGCGCGTGGCGCGCAAACGGCGCGCGAGTTGACAGCCAAGTTCTGTCCAGTAGCGCGCGAGTGGCGCGCGGCGCGCAAACGGCGCGTGGACTGGCAGAAAGGGGGCCTTTCAAGTGCAGAATTTTGCGATTTTCGCGAAATTCGCTATTCCGCTCAATTCCGATTTTTGTTCCGATCGAAAACAGATTTTACAACCAGTAAAATGAACCCAATACAAACCACACAATCAATCAATCCAATCTAAAAACTAAATCTAAACGAATTTCATCAAAATACGATTTATTTCGAAATAACGGTTTTTGACCCAAAAGTTCTCGAACGATTCTCGTTCCGACCGAAAACAGATTTGACGACCGTAACAACAGTCTCAATCAAAGTCACACAATCAATCAAGTCAATCAAAAACTCATTCAAAACGGATTTTATCAAAATGCGACATATTTTCCAATTATCGGTTTTCAACCCAAAATCTCTCAAACTCGATTATCAAATAATATTCCAGTCCAGCGAAAGCGATAAAACAGTTTATCAATTAATTCGAAAAACAAAAATCCTAAACGTGAGTAGAACTCACCCTTGAAGCGTGAACCACGATCGAGCCGAAATCACCGAGTAGCCACACGAACGCTCCCTGCTCCGGCGATACCCAATCCGCTTCCAAAGCTTCCCACTCGACCTCGAGAAATCTTTCGACCGTAAAACCGAATTCCCGAAATCATTGCACGTTCCGGCGACACACAAAACCGCTTTTGACTGGAATGCCGAATTCCTCGAAATCCTCCTTGGACACTATTCATCATCTTCATCAACCTCAAATCACTATTCACCAAAAACCCCAATCTTGATTTTCAACTCCAAATCACCCAATCGATCTTCAATACTCGAGTAATCCACCTTGTGCTCGCTCCTAAACATCATCCTTAGCTTTCCCTTGAGTTACAACCATCAAAACTCCAATTTTCTCCTCAAATTCGAAAATGGCAAAGTGAGGGAGAGTGAGTTGATGATGAAGATCTTGGTACCAAATTGAAGAGGAAGTAACGCTGAGCATTTTTCGTGTTGGAAGGAAGTCGTTTCGTTGAGCGGAAGTGTTCCCTTTTTCCTCTTCTTCTTCCTCCCTCTTTCTTTCTTCTTTCTCTTTTCTCTCCTTTTCTCTCTTCTGTTTCCAGCGCTTCCTTTTCTTCTTTCTTTCTTTCTTTCATTTATTCACACACACACATATATATTTATTAATATATACGCGGTAACGTGGTCCGATTACCATATTGATCTAAATCTCCAATTTCGATTCCGAAATTTCCTTGATCCATATTATCCGGTTAACGATTCGATGACAACAATTAAATAATTTTTGCACTCGATAAATTTACCAGTCGAGTACTAAATTAATTCAATTGGGTTAACATCCAAATAATTCGGTTAATTATTTTGCGGATGTTACATTCTCCCCAACTTAAAAGAATTTTGTCCTCAAAATTTCGCTAAGTCTTTCATCTGACTAATCGAGAATCGACATTCTCATAAAGGTCCTTAGTTGCTGAAAAACAATTCTCGAACTAACGAAATGAGCGTAGGAACTCTTCCCTAGTGGGCACATCAATCTCCAAGTACGATCCCCTACTACCTTGATACGAACTCTCTGGTTACGAATCAACACGAGAAACTCCTTTTTCGCCTACATAGGCTCGGCACCGCGTTCGAAAACACTTCCGAAGCTTCATTCCTCACTTGCTCCCCAACTTTGATTAATCCAAACCAAAGCACTCCTCGGTAGACGTAAAAACAAACACGATTCCTCGAAGGGTGTAAACACTTTCTCAACAAATCTTCCAAAATCCATAACAGTTTTCGTACACACCGACAATGTGACGAAAAAGTCACTTGTGAAACTTCTTGACTCGCCCCCCAAGATTTCGAGGTAACACTTTTCGAAAGAAGATGGAATAAGGATTTTCCAGAAACGTTTATCTTAAACGTAGAAATAAACCACGGGGACAACAAATACATTCGAACGTAATGAAAATCATCTCAGTTGTTCTCCAAACAACTATCAAACAGAACTCAGAGCTCCTTTCCGAATTAGTCATTAGCGTTGAGAGCTTCCCCTCAACCTAAGTAATCCTCCAAGGATTTTTCCTCCTCAATCATATTCTATTAGCCTCTTGATTCGTTCCCAAAATTAACTTTAGCATGCGGTTTTCACAAAAACGATTTTTCAAAACTATTACACCGCACGCCAAGCTTCACTTCGGAAATTTCAGTCACCTACAAGTAGATCCATCAATTAATCCTTTGATGGTTATTCGCAACGTGACAACAGTCAGCAGTTACCTCATTTACATATCCGTATTCACGTTTGACTTGTCAAACAGAATTTCGTAAGACAATCTCATTGTCAACCTTCACCAAGGAGAGGTTAATAAACTAATACCTCGCCACCAAAGTGGAAACTTATGGATGTACTCCAATTTAGATCTAAAAGACTCTAACAATCCCATTTCTTGCAGCATCAACTCTGCTATGTGAATGGATTTCCTATTACTCGCATCCGCTACAACATTGGGATTTCCTGGATAATACTTCAACCCGAAGTCATAATCCTTCAGAATTCTACACACTTCTCTGCCTGCTATTCAGTTCCTCTGATCAAACAGATACTTTAAACTTTTGTGATCACTAAAGACTTCGAAACGAGACCCATACAGGTAACGTCTCCAAATCTTCAGTGCATACACAATCGATGCCAATTACAAATCATGAGTCGGATAACTCTCTTCATGAGTCTTCAATTATCTGGACGCATAAGCTACCTCTTGTTGATTCTGCACAAGAACACATCCTAAATCCTTCCCAGAAGCATCGCTGTAAATTTGGAATCTCAAAGACGGATCTGGAAGAATCAGGATTGGAGCAGAAGTCAACCAAACCTTCAATTCTTGAAAACATTCTTCACAATCAGCACCCTGCGTAAACGGTTGACCCTTACGAGTTAACCGTGTAAGTGGAAAACTAACTGTGAGAACCCTTGAACAAATCTCTTATAGTAACCGACTTGACTTAGAAAACTTCTGATTTCAGTGACTGACGTTGGTCGTTCCCAGTTCAACACAGCTCCCTCCTTACTGGGATCCACCGCAACTCCCAATTGGGAAATCACGCATTCCAAAAACTTCACTTCCGACATCCAGAAGTCACTCTTCGACGGCTTAGAACACAATTTCTTCTCTTGGAGTACGTTCAGAATAACGCGGAGATGTTGGGCATGCTCCCCAATAGTCTTAGAGTACACCAAGATATCATAAATGAAAACTACCACAAACCGATCCAAGTAAGGGTGGGAAACCCTGTTCATGTAATCCATGAATACCGCTGGAGCATTAGTCAAACCGAAGGGCATCACTGCAAACTCGTAATGTCCATACCAAGTACGGAAGGCTGTCTTCGGAATATCTAAGGCTCTAACTTTTATTTGATGATGTCCTGACCTCAGATCAATTTTAGAAACACTACGGCACCTCAAATTGCTCAAGCAAATCGTCTATCCTTGGTAAGGGATATTTATTCCTGATCGTCACTTTGTTGAGTTGTCGATAATCAATGCACGATCTCATGCTACCATTTTTCCTTTTGACTAACCACACCAGAGCACTCCTTAGCGAAGTACTCGGTCGAATGAATTTCTTTAACATCGACTCTTCAAGTCGAGACTCCATTTCCTTTAATTCTAAAGGAACATTCAATAAGAAACAATAGACATTGATCCCGTGCCAGGAACCAATTCCACCGTAAACTCTACCTCTCGCCCAGGAGGTTCAGAAGAAACTTCATCGTGGAAACACCCAGAAAGTCATTCACAACTTGTACAGATGATAAATCTAATACTAGTTCCCGTGGATGCAGATAACCTACTAACATGTGCTTCCGCACCTTGGAATGAAGATTGACCGTCTAAGGTGAACTAGGTAACCGCTTCAGAATTTGTCTTAGACAATTCAACTGATTCTGCAGCGAAGCTGATAGTTGATTAACATAGCCGATTGCCACTTGATTTGCAGTCATTCAATTCATATCCAAAATGGTGTCCACACTTTTCGTAGGCAAACGATAAATTCTACAACGAAATTTCTGCCTCCTATGACAAGTAGACAATTCTATACCAAGATTATGTCTGGACACGACACTTAGCAGCAGTTAAAATAGCTATCGGCTCGGATAGCGGAGACAATGCTAATCCTAACCGACCCACACATGATTGTGCTATAAAACAATGGGTTGCACCCGAATCGTATAATATACTGACGGAGTTATTGAAAACTGATCCCATACCCCTCAGTAACTCGTCAGCAGTTGTAACTGTCTGAGCATCCAAAGTGTTGACTCGTCCTTGCCTTGGAGCTGCTTATGACCCCTTGGAACTTTTCCTGGCAGGGCACTCTTTACCATAGTGACCCTCTACATTACTGTAATAGCACCGATTAGATCTTCACTTGCAATCACCACTGTGAGGCTTTCCACAGTTAGAACATCTTCTGACCTTTGAAGAATCAAGGAATTGCACCTGCTTTTCCTTTGATGAAATTATCTTAGGACTTTGCATTCGGAGTTGATAATTCAACTACCTTCTCCTTTCCCATACTTCCTATGAGGTCATCCTCGGGGACACAGGCTGACTGCACTAAGGCAACAAAATTGGTAACAGTATAAGAACTGAGACCATAAGTCATAAAAGCACTTATGCCCGTCTTATACTTCTGCATTCTCCGTTCGTCATCCGAAGCTTACCTTACCACTTGGTAAAACTGAGACAACCTTTCAAACTTAGCGGTGTATACTTCCACCGTTATGTCACCTTTCCTGAGGATGCACCGGTTGAATATTCCGATTGCGGTCGAGGATTGCATCTTGATCATCCAGTCATAATTCCGCTTATGATGCACTAAGTATTAAGTTGATCAGGCTCAATGTCTCTTAGCATCACAAGTGTAATTACAAAAAGGACTAGCAAGGAATCGACTCAACCCTAAACTAAGTCCGACTAGGTCGAACTGCTCTGATACCAACTGTAACACCCCGGTAATTTTATCGACCAAAAATACCCAGGTGCACACTAGTAACCCATCAGAGATATATTTCCTGCTTAGACACTGAATATCACTATAAATTTTTCGCTGAATATAACTCAAACAGTCTTATTTACAACAAGACAATATGGTTCTCAGACCATATATCATCAGCAATTATAGTATTCAGTATCATACAAGAAAGCGGAAGAAAGATATACATTAAATACATAATGTTTTAGTATACAGACAACAAAAGGGAAATAAACTTAAACATAAAGCTAAGTCTTCAGTAGCCAGTCCGAGGGCAACCTGCTCGTGCCTCTGTGGATCTCCTCTTTCCCTGTTTCTCTGTAAAACAACAACAATTGATTGGGTGAGACAACTTGTCTCAGTGAGTTCTACCGAGACCCCTACTCGCACTCTCGGTTCAATTATAAAATCATTTTAATTCAATACGGCATCGGCTGCGCGAACGCTACCCCCGATGGACCGCATAAAACATTTTAACAGATTACCGCTGACGCGAACGAAGAACCCGGTAACCTGTTAGTTTAGTACGATACCGCTGACGCGAACGAAGAACCCGGTATCGCATAAAAACAATCACACAAAAACAGATTACCGCTGACGCGAACGAAGAACCCGGTAACCTGTTAGTTTAGTACGATACCGCTAACGCGAACGAAGAACCCGGTAAACGTACTACAAACAACATAACACCGCTGACGCGAACGCTGCAAGGCGGTGAACCCCCCTACCAATAGTACCTTCTCCTATTGGCATGGAGCCTAGGTAAGAGGATCATGACTCCCTCCCCCTAGTATGTTACAACATAGGGTCGTCACCCAACTCGATATATAAACATATATCTACAGTACTATGAACCCACGGTCCATCAAATTAGACAATCAATGAAACACTTAATCCACATTTTCTTTTTATAAAAACCAAGTTCACACTCGCACTCTAGTTGACCGCTTTTGGACACAATTTTCCATATTAAAAAAAATTCATTTTGCCTTAAAAATAGAATATTCAGTTAGGCCTCTGAATAAGCTTTCCAACGCATCTTAGAACACCTCAATCGGGTTCCCGGATCAAAAGATATCGCGAAACGAAAAACAGTGTTTGGTTGCTGAAAATTCTGCCAACTGGCGCGCGAATGGCGCGTGGCGCGCAAACGGCGCGCGAGTTGACAGCCAAGTTCTGTCCAGTAGCGCGCGAGTGGCGCGCGGCGCGCAAACGGCGCGTGGACTGGCAGAAAGGGGGCCTTTCAAGTGCAGAATTTTGCGATTTTCGCGAAATTCGCTATTCCGCTCAATTCCGATTTTTGTTCCGATCGAAAACAGATTTTACAACCAGTAAAATGAACCCAATACAAACCACACAATCAATCAATCCAATCTAAAAACTAAATCTAAACGAATTTCATCAAAATACGATTTATTTCGAAATAACGGTTTTTGACCCAAAAGTTCTCGAACGATTCTCGTTCCGACCGAAAACAGATTTGACGACCGTAACAACAGTCTCAATCAAAGTCACACAATCAATCAAGTCAATCAAAAACTCATTCAAAACGGATTTTATCAAAATGCGACATATTTTCCAATTATCGGTTTTCAACCCAAAATCTCTCAAACTCGATTATCAAATAATATTCCAGTCCAGCGAAAGCGATAAAACAGTTTATCAATTAATTCGAAAAACAAAAATCCTAAACGTGAGTAGAACTCACCCTTGAAGCGTGAACCACGATCGAGCCGAAATCACCGAGTAGCCACACGAACGCTCCCTGCTCCGGCGATACCCAATCCGCTTCCAAAGCTTCCCACTCGACCTCGAGAAATCTTTCGACCGTAAAACCGAATTCCCGAAATCATTGCACGTTCCGGCGACACACAAAACCGCTTTTGACTGGAATGCCGAATTCCTCGAAATCCTCCTTGGACACTATTCATCATCTTCATCAACCTCAAATCACTATTCACCAAAAACCCCAATCTTGATTTTCAACTCCAAATCACCCAATCGATCTTCAATACTCGAGTAATCCACCTTGTGCTCGCTCCTAAACATCATCCTTAGCTTTCCCTTGAGTTACAACCATCAAAACTCCAATTTTCTCCTCAAATTCGAAAATGGCAAAGTGAGGGAGAGTGAGTTGATGATGAAGATCTTGGTACCAAATTGAAGAGGAAGTAACGCTGAGCATTTTTCGTGTTGGAAGGAAGTCGTTTCGTTGAGCGGAAGTGTTCCCTTTTTCCTCTTCTTCTTCCTCCCTCTTTCTTTCTTCTTTCTCTTTTCTCTCCTTTTCTCTCTTCTGTTTCCAGCGCTTCCTTTTCTTCTTTCTTTCTTTCTTTCATTTATTCACACACACACATATATATTTATTAATATATACGCGGTAACGTGGTCCGATTACCATATTGATCTAAATCTCCAATTTCGATTCCGAAACTTCCTTGATCCATATTATCCGGTTAACGATTCGATGACAACAATTAAATAATTTTTGCACTCGATAAATTTACCAGTCGAGTACTAAATTAATTCAATTGGGTTAACATCCAAATAATTCGGTTAATTATTTTGCGGATGTTACAAAAAACATTTTCAACCCATCGACGCTAGTGGCTAATCAGAACCTTTGTTCGTCTAGTCATTGGTGGCGATGTCTTTTTCCCAAAAGAATAACAAGCGATGATCACTCATAACCTTTGTTAGTTTGATCATTCGTGCCAATCAATCTCTTTCGAAAACCCCTTTCAAAAGAACAAATAAAAACGAGTCGCTACTAATAGTTAATCAGAACCGTTGTTCGTCTGACAGGCGGTAGTGACTCTCATTTTCAAGAGTACTTAGCGGTGATTACCCATAACCTTGGTTAGTTTAATCATTCACTAAATGCTCGTCCTATTTCGAAAACTCACTAAAAAGATAAAAGACAAAAACCTTTTTCAGGACAAAGAAGAACTACGTAGCTTTGAGTTCTCCATCGCACCGGGAGATACGTAGGAGCGGGCCTTGTCCCGTCAAGCGTTTTTTTTCTAAAAACCCATTTTTCCCCCTTTTCTTTTTCATACTAAATAAAGATTTTCATTAAGAATTTTTCAATGAGAAGTAGAGAGGCAAAACTAAGTATTTTCAAGTCAACACACTAAAACCACACATTTAATTAAAGGTTCCCTCTCAGTAGAGAGGACGTGTGGGGTGCTAACAGCTTCCCTGCGCGTAACCGAACCCCGAACCCTATTCTCTAGTTTCGCAAGACCAATCGCTTTCCAAAAAAAAGGTTTTCCTAATATTTTCCTTAATAAATATTGGTGGCGGCTTCATTGTCTTAGGAAAAGTTGTGAACGAGGAAGGTTCTCCCTCGGGGACTTTTTCGGGCGCAACAAAACCTAAACCCTTGAAAACTAGAAAAAATTACTTTCCAAATAGGTAAACCTATTACAAAACTGCCTACTGGAGTCTTCAAGCTAAGAAAATTTTGGTTGGATATTGAATTTGATAAACCTGTTACAAAACTGCCTACTGGTAATTGTGGTTGGATATTTAAATTAGATAAACCTATAACAAAACTGCCTACCGATGCTGTAAAATAGAATTGGGAAATGATCTCACTAACCACTTGATTTCATACTTTCATGTGAGTAATGGAGTCTTAAAACTAAGAAATGGAGTTGAAAATAGTGTTGGGAGTTAATTGAGGTTAATGCCAGCTTAAGGGAAGGTTTGGATGTTGTTATGAAGTGCCAAGTTAGTGAGCTGCACAACAAGTGAGTCCTCTTTCCCCCACTTTTATGATTTTAGGGAGGGGAGTACTTCATTGTACTCATACCCTATCTTTGGCTTGTTTTTGAAATGTGTGAATGAAGTTACTGAAATGGTGCATGTGTGATATATTAGAAATAATAGTTAGTTAGGGGTTGCTGCAATTGTTAAGAATAGTTAGGTTTTAGTTTGTTTGTTAAGCTCTATATATAGAGCGTCTTGTACCCACATTTAGCATCTTTTTTCAATCAATATGATTCCATTTGAGAAATTCTCTCAATCAAGCTCTTTAGCATATTTCAAATATGAGGAGAAACTTCATCTCTATGATCCTGTAATTTCTAACATGGTACACGACTTACGGTGATCTTGAAGATAAAGAAGACGAATCAGATTTTTCTTATGAATCAGACGAAAAGGAATTTTCGGATCCTAAGATGATGGAACAAGATTCAGTTTCTGCAATTGAAGAAATCAACAATAACGATTTCATCTTTGGCAGTTTCAATCAAGATTCTGATCTTGAAACAGTTTGTGTAACTTCAGCGATTTCAATCAAACCAGAAATCGAAGGTTACAATTTGAAGATCAGTGAGATAAACTGTTCTCTTGCACCATGGTTCTTGAATCCAAAACTGAAAGATGAAGAGAAATTTCAGAAGATCGGTACAGATGAGAGTACGTTCTTCGATCTCAAATCTGAAATCGAATTTCTGTTTTTCAAGAACATTCTTCCTTCTTCATTGAATTCAATATGCATTTCGCATATCGTCTTCCTCGCATCAGATCTGTTTCATCGTTTATGCTTGGAGTCAGGGAAATCTTCAACCACCATCTACGGTGTCGTCACCGGTGACGGTCGTCTTCGCAACACCTTCAGAACTATCATTGTTCATCATTGATCCAGGCGGAGGTTCGAAGAACGTTGTGCACGCCGTCAAAAGCCACATCGGATGCTTCAGCAACTTCACCGCGACGGCGTTCTCAACTTTGGATATTTCTGTTCTGGTTTGCTTTCCATTTCTTGCTGGCGTTTTGATCTTTAATTCCAAAAATCAGTTGTCTAACTGCATCTCCGCCTTATACCACCGCAAAGCACCATGATTTCGTTTTTGATCGCGGTAAGCCATTGCCTACGTCAAGTTGTACTCGACGCTCTTTGTTTCTGTCGAGCACCGATTCGAATTCTACAAAGCTTGAAGAGCATCCTATCCTCGTTTTCGATCTCGGTGGAAAATGCATCGATTCTGCTTCTCCGTTTGCGTCGTTTTGTGCGAGTTGCATTTCTTGTTCGTGTTGTTGGTTAGTGTTGCTGGTCTATGTTCGTGATGAAGGTTCCAGAAATAGTTGCAACAGACTAGCAAGAAGGGAAACCCTGTTCAGAAAGGTAGAAAGAAGAGACGAAATGAACAGTGACTGCTTTTGGTGGTGTTGTTTTTTTTTTTTATAAGCAAGGTTAGTGGGGGTGAGGGAAATGTTAGTTTCCAGGATTTGAACCCGGAACCTCCTTCTTGCGCTCTTTTGGTGCACTCTTTTGGTGGTGTTGTGCTCTGCCGCAATAAGCTTGTATGCTTGAATGTTACAGAAACAGTCGTGGCTACTGCTTGAAATGCTACAAGACCAAATAAGGGCAAAGTTGGAAATGTGGAAAAGGCAAAACCCTAGACCTAATGAGCCCAAGTTCCAACGGAAACAAAGCTGGTTGCATATCGGGCCATATACATTGAGGTTTTGCCTATTGGATTAGGGCCAAATTGTTGTTTTGCGTTCTTAGTTTTTTTTGTTAATTGCTCCCATCATTTTTTCCCCTCTTTTTTGTTCTCTTTATTTTAGTGCTTGAATTAATTCTTGTATTTCAAGTTGATGTGGTGTTCCCACTATCAACTTGAGGGAGGCTATTAGAAATAATAGTTAGTTAGGGGTTATTGCAATTGTTAGGAATTAGTTAGGTTATAGTTTGTTTGTTAAGCTCTATATATAGAGCATCTTGTACCCACATTTAGCATCTTTTTTCAATCAATATGATTCTATTTGAGAAATTCCCTCAATCAAGCTCTTTAGCATATTTCAAATATAAGGAGAAACTTCATCTCTATGATCCTGTAATTTCTAACATGATATAAATTGTTTTGAATATTTGACATATATGACTAGCAAGATTGGTGATAATTGGTTATATGTTTGTTGTGTTGTTTGGGTAATGAACTTGTATGTGAAAATTGGTTGACATATGGATTGCTATTGTACTGAAATAGTATGTTTCACAGTGTTTATCAGTTGCATTAAGTGTTGGAATAGGTGAGATTGCAAAAAAACTAAAATTTATATACACAAAACAACAATATTAATTGAAATAAAATTAGGAATTCAAATATTAAACTAGAACATAAAAAGGTCTCTAATCATACAAGATTCCCCAAAGACCTTAGAAGAGGATTTAGCTATCCATAGTTACCAAGAACATTGAAATAAAATTAGGAGTAATGAATTACAGAGATAAAAATAACCCGTAATTTCTGATCTTGAGTATTCAATCTCCTTTTTCTGCTCCAGAGCTCTCTCACAGTGTCAAAAGCAGTTATCTAAATCTCCTTTTGGTCACCGTAAATCTCCTGTTGGTCACTGTTTGCATATGTCACTACACGGCTTCCTGTTTCTCTCTTCTTACGTCTCCGCAACCTTTCTCTCTTTCGTTTCGAGTTCTATGCTAAGTGCCGCTCTTGCTATCTTTTGCGTAAGGTTATATTTGCTGCTTCTCTATTCACGTCCTGGCTCATAAGGGCATCCCTAATGGAGCACTCTCTCTTTGAGTGCTTAAATTCACATGGCTTTGAATTCTTTTTGAGGCTTCCATTTCTTTATGTGTTGGATCTTTCCTTCTTCCATCAGCGTGGGTTTGGGCTGTTACCTTTTGCAACTCAAGTTTCATGCTCTAAATAAGTGTAAGCCCACACATACATAATATACATTAGCTAGTGCCTTTAAATTAAACTTTCATTGTTTTTATCTTTTTTTTCTTTCCTGCAAAATATAAATTGAATTAGTAATTTAGATAATTGCTAAAAAAATGATTTAAAATTATCTCTAAAAATGCACAAAATTGAAATGGTCAAAAGACAAATTCTAAAATGTAGCAAATTGGGAAACACACTCATACAAAGAGAAGGGGTAAAAATTTATGATTTAGTATCAATCCCTTTATAAAGGCTCAAATCTCATCTTTAGAAGCTAGTTCACAAAAAGTACTTAACAGGCACAAATGCTAATTATCAGCCTACTAAAGACAATCCCACAGTTACAGTCAAGCACAAGTCTGTCAAATAAACTCTTTATGGGGTTCTCTAAAGGCAAAATCTCTATTTTTTTTTCCATTTTAAGCATAATTCATTCAAAACAAACTAGAAAAAATGCTATCAACATATGTAGTGACTTCCCTAAGAGAGCTTGCTGTTTGAGCTTATTCCTAAAATCAAAACAAAAATAAGAGAAAATAAAATACAGGATGCCTCCTATGAAGCTCTTGTTTAACGTCCCGAGCCTGACAGTACTAGAGTTAATCCTTTAGGACAGTGACATAGCTCACTTGATGCAACCCTTTTCAGTTCTCTATTTGAAATTTCAACTTGTCCACTAGTTTGTGGGTGGTAAGGAGTTGCTGCCTTATGAGTGACACCATATTTGCTAAAAATATTTTCAAATTGTTTATTACAAAAATGAGTGCCACCATCACTAATAATGGCTTGCGGAGTGCCAAATCTGGTAAAAAAAATTCTTTAAAAATTTTACCACCACCCGAGCATCGTTAGTGGGTAAGGCCACAAATTCCACCCACTTGGACACATAATCTACATTAACAAGAATCAGTGACGGATCCAGAAATATTTACTAGTGGGGGCAAAAAAATAGGGGACAACTCTTATTTTTTTTGGAGGCAAAATAAATTTGTTATCTATATTTGCAACCTAAATGATCTTTCATGTGAGGGCAAATGCCCCCAATTTAGCTCAAGTAAATCCGTCTCTGACTAGAATATATTGATATGAGAAGGATTTAGGGAAGGCCCATAAAGTCAATTCCCCATACATGAAATATCTCCGAAACCAAAATATTGTTTCAAGGCATCTCTTGATGCCTAGAAATATTGCCACCCCTTTGGCAACTATCACAAGCTTTCACAAATTCATGAGGATCTTTAAATATAGTAGGCCAATAAAAACCACATTGCAAAACTTTATATGCAGTTCTATTTGGGCCAAAGTGGCCACCTACCTCTCTAGAATGACAATGCTCAAGGATAGAAGTTACCTAATCCATAGGCACACATCGCCAAATTACCTTGTCTCCATATACTTTAAATAGGTAAGGGTCATCCCACAAGTAGTGTCTAGCATCAGAAATTAATTTCTTTTTTTGCTGAAAATAAAAGCCAGGGGGAACAGCCTTAACCACCAAGTAGTTGACAATGTCTGCAGACCAAGGAATACTTGAAATAGCTAAAATTCTCTCATCAGGGAACACCTTTTTGATCCACCCATCATTTGAGGACTGCATCACACTATGGTCAATCCATGGGAAGTCAGCTTTAAAGTTCTCTAAACCTTTCTTGTCTCTAATCTCTAAGTCAAACTCATGTAGCAACAAGATCCACCTAATTAACTTGGGTTTTGCGTCCTGTTTCCAAAGCAAATATCTAATGGCAGCATGATCAGTGTAAACAGTAACTTTAGAAAGAACAGGGTAATGACGATATTTGTCAAACGCATATACTACAGTTAGCAACTCTTTCTCTGTGGTAGTGTAATTTCTTTGAGCATCATCAAGAGTGCGACTAGCGTAATAGATGGTATAGAATACCTTATTCTTTTTTGCCCTAAAATAGCCCCCACAACAGTATCGCTAGCATCACACATAATTTCAAAGGGGAACGACCAGTCGGGGGCAACAACAACTGGGGCACTAATTAATGTTTCCTTTAAACAATCAAAAGCCTTCAAACAAGTGTCAGAAAAATCAACAGTGGCCTCCTTAACTAAGAGGTCAGTCATAGGCTTTGCAATTATTGAGAAGTCTTTAACAAACCTTCTATAGAAGCCAGCATGACCCAAAAACTACGAACCCCTTTAACAGAGTTGGGTGGGGGAAACTTTGCAATTACCTCCACCTTTGCAGGATCAACATCAGTGCCTCTAGTGGACACCTTGTGTCCCAAAATAATGCAATCTTGCACCATAAATTGACATTTCTCCCAGTTGAGCACTAAATTAGTAACCCTCCATCTCTGCAACACTGAATTCAAGCCATGTAAACAATCCTCATAAGAGGATCCAAAAACAGTAAAATCATCCATGAATATCTCAATGCATTTTTCAACCAAGTCATAGAAAATAGCCATCATGCATATTTGGAAAGTGGAAGGAGCATTACATAAATCGAATGGCATCCATTTTTATACAAATTAATGTTCCATATGGGCAAGTGAAACTAGTTTTTTCTTGATCTTTAGAAGCCACTGATATTTGCAAATAACTGGAATATCCGTCCAAACAACAATAATAATCATGTCTTGCCACTCTCTCAAGCATTTGATCAGTAAAGGGAAGGGGGAACTGATATTTTCGGGTGGCATCTTTTAATTTTCTATAATCAATGCACATACGCAACCTAATAGTTTTCCTAATAGAAATTAGTTCATTTTCATCATTTTCCATCACAGTAGTACCTCCCTTTTTAGGAACACATTGAACAGGACTTACCCACTCACTATCAGAGATAGGATAGATGATACATACATCAAGAAGCTTAATCACTTCCTTTTTAACCACCTCTTTCTTGTTAGGATTGAGGCGGCGTTGAGGTAGTGCCCGAGGTTGGTAATCATCCTCCATGTAGATCTTGTGAGTGCAAATTGAGGGACTAATGCCTCTTATATCATGAATAGACCACCCAAAGACCTCTTTGTTGGCCCTTAATACCCTCAAGTGTTTATCCTCCATGGTTTCTATCAAGTCTGCAGAAATAATCACAGGAAAAGAAGAAAGGGGGAGGTGCAAGAAAACATATTTCACATTTGAAGGAAGAGGCTTTAATTCAAGCTTAGGAGCCTCTTCAATTGAAGGTTTGAGATTTGGGGTATTGCCCCATTCCAATTCCTCAAATCTATGGTTACTCCAATTTTTCTGAGGGTGGTGAGCCTGCAAAAACACTAAGAACTCTTCTTCCTCACACCAAGTCCCTGCAAGGTAAGTACTTTTTCTAGAGGGTCCTGAATTCTAAAATCATCAAAACTCTCAAAGTTAACCACATCATTAATATCCACAGCTTGAATAAAATTACAAGAAGAAAATGAAGAAGGATTTTTAATGAATGCAAGACTTGAAATACAACTTCCTCATCTCCAAACCCCAAAGTCAGTTTTCCCTGCTGAACAACAATTAAGCTTTTTCCTGTAGCTAAGAAATGACACCATAATATAATTGGGACTTCCTCATCTTCTTCCATGTCCAAAACAACAAAATCAACAAGGAAAATAAACTTATCAACCTTAACTAAAACATCTTCCTCCACCCCACGGGGGTGGGCAATGGATCTATGAGCTAGCTGCAAAGTGATGTTAGTGGGATGAGGTTCCTGCAAACCAAGCTTTCTAAAAACAGAAAAAGGCATCAATTTTATACTTGCTCCTTAATCACATAACGCATTTTCAAAATGAGAACTACCAATTGTACAAGGGATAGTAAAACTACATGGATCTTTAAGCTTTGGTGGTAACATTTTTAGAACTATAGCAGAACATTCCTCACTAAGCCTACCTGTCTCAAAGCCTTCTAACTTACTTTTATAAGAAATAATTTCTTTTAAAAATTTAGCATATTTAGGCATTTGAGCAATAACTTCAGCAAAAGGAATAACTTCGCCAGATGTTGAGAAAAAGGGCGCCCTATTGGGCAGCGCTCTTGATGTAAGCACTGCATTTACTTAAAACGCGCAGGGAATGGGCAGCGCTCCTACTATAAGCGCGGCTTTTGGTTAAAAAGCGTTGTGGCGATGGACAGCGCTTTTTAGGAAGCGCTGGATATGGGTAATTCGCTGTTGGCGATGGGCACTGCTTTAAAGGAAAACACTGCGTATGGGTGGGGAGATGGGCAGCGCTTTTTAGGAAGCGCTGTGTATGGGTGAACGCACTGTTGGCAATGGGCAGCGCTTTAAAGGCAAACACTGCCTATTACTTATATTTTATTTGACATTCCCTCGCGTTCAGCTTCTTCAACGTCTCTCTCTCACAGTTGGCCTCCCACTCTCTCCCTCGCGAAGAACAAACCCAGCAACCTCACACTTGCTCCCTCGCGAAGAACAACCCAACAACCTCACACTCTCTCCCTCGTTTCGCTCACTCTTTCTTTTCCTGAAAACCATCGTTCCAGAAAACCCCCAACTCCTCATTTTTTGTGTTGGTTTCGTTCACTCTCGTCGTGAGCTCGCGTTGGTTTCGTTCACTCTCCCCTTGACGTCGTGAGCTCATGATCGTTTCCTCACTACGTACAGAGGTTGGTATCCCTCCACTGTTGGCAAAGGGATTCTTGTGTTGTATTTCTAAACTTGAGAAATTGAGGATTGATGTTGAATTTGGGGCTGATTTGTTGTTTATTTTACTCCATGAAACTAGTAATTCTATACATGACTTTGTTGAATATGCGAATTATTTGTTAGGTTTTGCGAGTTTGTTTTGCCGGAGCTTCGCCTTTGTTGTTCGAATTCATCCTGGTTGGAGAGTTCATTCTAGTTCGTTGTTCTCGTTCGTTTGAGTTCATTGTTTCTTCCACTTGTTCAGGTACTTTTGTTGTTTTCTTGTATTTATTATATGAAGAATGGCAATATGGAAGACATCAAAGTCTTTGATTTCTTTAGTTGAAAATAGTTGAATGTCTTAGCTTCAAAAAAATTGTACGTTGTGTGTTTTTCACCTATAATAGGTTTAAGTTCTCTTATCAGGATTTTATTATAAATATTGGGAAATTATGGATAGAAAGTGGATGTCTGTCAATCGTCTGTCCAAGGAATATGTCGCTGGAGTGGATTATTTTGTGAGCTGTGCTGTTGAACATTTAGGGACTTCTAGTAATATCAAATGTCCTTGTTTAAGTTGTTGTTATGTAAAATCAGTTAATGTAGAGGAGTCTACTATAAATTGTTGCCATTAACCCACCTATTAATTTACCATTCTGCCCATCAGATTTTTCACTCTCAAGCAGAACTTAGTTATCCTTTCCTGTCTTAAATTCAAAAGTCCCGCTAGAAGCAACTTTGGTTTTGTGGTGGGAAAAGTACAATTTCTTAAGACAGTGGGTATTTTGTTTGTCTGATGGTTGTTGATGTAGTCAATGTTAGCTAATGGTAACATACTTTATCCACTGAAAAATAGAAACTCCAACAGCTGTTAAACACTATACCCCTACTTCTCTTGAAATACTTTTCTCCACACTAATTCCAGCTTAGAAAACAAAACCTCCGAGACAGACTGAAGTAAAACCCAATCTTAGAAGTACCATTGGAAGCTGAGGAAAGGAAACCGAAAAGACGAACTACCAGCCCAATGGGGAGCGTGCAACAGACTCCACCGTATGCCGTTATGGCAGGACCTCATCAAGCACCTTCTCATGTCATCATGGGAAGCATGCAACAGGTCCAGCCGTACGGTAATATGGTCGAGCCTCAGCAAGCACTTTCTCATCAGGTAATTCCTAATCCCCCTTTCCTCAGCCTTGTAATTATGCCAACACCAACACTGGGGGGGCAGTTTATGGCGACAGTTACTAACATGGAAAATCTTCAGTAGGGACAAGTACAGATGGCCAGGAGGCCGCCCGAGGCTACGGGGTCGATCGGTTTACTGCAGGGATCATCCTATGGATGCCCCTCGACGACTAACCATCCATCCTAAGCAAGGGGAAAGCCTTCAGGTCAAAATTAAGGCTTGGTAGGTCAGGCGGTTACTACTCGAATCAGCAGCCATGGGTCCAGAGCCCACCTGGCTCGGTTAGTCTGCCTCCTAGTCAGACGTATCCTGAAGCACTCATTCCTTATCCGGTGGGTTCGCAGCCATGTCCACAGATGACTGCCACTTCTGTCGAGCAGTAATGGAACCAAGTTCCACCATGCCACAACAGCCAGGGTACTGCTCATGGAACCGACATTGCAAACCTCGGCCAAGGAATGCCTGGGAAGCAATGGGTTACTAACCCATCTCAACCAACACCGCGGCCAGAGATGCAAGGTCCCCCCGATGCCATGTGGCGTCCAGCTATTCCCCCGAGCCAAGGCCCTCAAGGTCCTACCTCCCGAATCCAAATTTGATAGCTGACACCATTAAAAAGTTCTTTGGTGTGCAGTTGAAACCACTCGATAGGCCTATGTACAGAAAGCCTTACCCCGAGTGACTGGACAGATTGGTGCCTCTGCCCAACGGATTCAAGACACCTGATTTTGCCACATTCTCTAGAGATGATGGCAAATCAACAATGGAAAACATAGGCTAATTCACAACCCAATGTTTAGAAGGGAACCAGAATGAATATCATAAGCCGCGGCTTTTCCCTCTGTCATTAACGGGCACTGCGTTTACCTAGTACTCCTCTCTTCACGTTAATTTTATACAGACCTGGGCAGACATGGAAAGGTGCTTCCATGACAGATTTTACTGGCCACTACTGAAGTCATTGCTGCCGACCTAATGAATTTACGGCAGAAGTTGAACGAGTCTGTGACCGAACTCACAGCAGCCGAACCCACGGCAGACATGATGTATGAACTGCTGTGGGTTCCTCTTGCTCAAAGACAAAAAGATCAGTCTGCTTGATGGCCACAAAACACCACCTCCTTAATAATTAAAAGGGAAGATAGGATCAGGTTGGCCACAAAATTACTCCTACAACCATGCCACCTCTAATTGTATTGTCTTCCGTCGAGCCATTCAGAGGGCTATCAAGGAGGGAAGGTTCAGGTTGGCCGATAAGGGTGCAGCAGAGATGAATGTGGATACTTACCCTTTTCCCGCGGCGAACATTAACATGGTCTCTTTTTCAGTTGGTGATAAAAGGAAAGGGAATAAGAGATATCTATGGGTACCCAAGTGAGAAGGTCCCCTAGAAAGGACAATATCGGTATTTGACCGATTGGGAACTCCTGTGGGAGGATCTATCTACTGTGGAGGATCGCATGGCTTACTTACACAGCAGATTGGAAGTAGGAGAGCCGACCAATCCAAGGAAATCCAACAAGAAATTGCCCAAGCCGGGCAGACTCACCCAGGAGCCAAGGGAGCTCCATTTGTCAAAACTAAACTCTGCATGGCAACCACCCCAATCAAACGAGGAGAAGCCGAAGCCAAAGAACCTCCCGCCTGGTGGGCAGATCACTTTGCGAATCCCAGAAAGAGCTCTATCCCTAAGGGAGAAAAGAAGGTGGCTAGGGTTATGGCAGAGCAAGATTTGGTGTCTGTGGACATCACGGTGACGAATGACAAAGAGATGACGGCAACTAGAATGGTAAGGCTACCCTCTGAGGTCTCGCAGGACCAGTGGATGGCTCAAAGGGTGTCTAGAGGATCGGCCCCCCAAGAAATCCCTCCAACACGCTTGCAGAAGAGGAGGTTGCAAAGGGTGAAGTCGATTTAGAAGATGAAGCGCATGTTGCAAATGCTGACTGCAGCTAGGGAAAGAGATACCCAGGACACTCCTGTGGCCTCTGTAACACCCCTTTTCTATCCAGAAAATTTCTGGCAAAAATCAGAGTTTTCAAAAACGTTTTTCAATACACCCACAAGGGATGCCACATTTACACCGTTAAACATCACACGCCAATAATAAACTTTCACCATTAAAGAGTGCGACACATAGCACGTCATTACATCACCACGCAGTGGAATAAAAATCAAGGTTCAATTGAATAATTATAATATCACCATAAAACTCCAGAAATTTAAATAAAGACAACTAATAAAAACTAGCGTTCATCCCCCCGAGTGCTACGTATCAGAGCGACGACACCGACTCAACTAGCGAAGGTAGACACGCCTTCACTCGCAATCACCTGCACGTTACCAACATAAGGGTAACATTCAAACAGAAGGGGTGAGATATCTAACATTATAATAGCATATATGATAGGCAATATGCTAGAGTTACGACTGTAACACCCCTTTTCTACCCGGAAATTTTTTGACAAAAATCAGAGTTTTCAAAACGTTTTCAATACACCCACAAGGGATGCTACACTTACACTGTTAAACATCACACGCCAATAATAAAGTTTCACCATTAAAACAGTGCAACACCTAGCACGTCATAACATCTTCAAGCAGCGGAATAAAATAAAGGTTCAATTAAATAATTACAACATCACCATAAAACTTCAAAAGTTAGAATAATAGAAACACTAATAAAGCCTAGCGTTCATTCCCCCCGAGTGCTACGTATCAGAGCGACGACACCTGACTCAACTAGCGAAGGTAGACATGCCTTCACTCGCAATCACCTGCACGTTACCAACATAGGGGTAACATTCAAACAGAAGGGGTGAGATATCTAACATTATAATAGCATATATGATAGGCAATATGCTAGAGTTACAACACTATATCAACCGCTTCACAACAACATCAAATTACAAATCACCAAAATTAACACCAACATCATGAGTAAGTATATGAGATGCAACCCACACCAACAGGTATATGCATGTGGTACCAATCATCACCAATAAAGCAGCCAATAAGGGCAACATCACCTATACGAGTATCACCATCATCACCTATAGCTCCAAGGCCGAAGCCTTCATCACCAAAAATATAATGCATATGAAATGTATGCGACACCATGAACAACACACCAAAGTCAATCAACAACAACAGTCATCTATGTGACACAATCAGCACCAACATCAATAAATGGTCATAGACCCATCACCTGTTCACCTTAGCCCATAAAATAGGCACATCACCTGTTATACCATCACTAATAGCACCAATACACCCACACCTATAGGACATTCTAACAACTTGACCAACGACCACCGACACCAAGGACATCAATAAATTTACAACATCAATGACAACGACAATTTTACAACACCGAGACATCGACAATTGACACACCAGGAATAATACCAATTTACAGCAACAGCGACAATAGCTTTAAAAACATCAACTTAAAATGGTGACAGCAACATTATTTGGGAAAAGCAGCAACATTTTGCTCACTGTGACAGCAACATTATTTGTGAAAAACAGCAACATTTTACTCACTGTGACAGCAACATTATTTGTGAAAAACAGCAACATTTTACTCACTGTGACAGCAACATTATTTGTGAAAAACAGCAACATTTGTTCACTGTGACAGCAACACCAATTTTCAGAAAAACAGCAACAATTGTTCACTATGACAGCAACACCAATTTTCAGAAAAACAGCAACAATTGTTCACTGTGACAGCAACACCAATTTTCAGAAAAACAGCAACAATTGTTCACTGTGACAGCAACACCAATTTTCAGAAAAACAGCAACAATTGTTCAATGTGACAGCAATATCACTCATAACCTTTGTTAGTTTGATCATTCGTGCCAATCAATCTCTTTCGAAAACCCCTTTCAAAAGAACAAATAAAAACGAGTCGCTACTAATAGTCAATCAGAACCTTTGTTCGTCTGACTGGCGGTAGTGACTCTCATTTTCAAGAGTACTTAGCGGTGATTACCCATAACCTTGGTTAGTTTAATCATTCACTAAATGCTCGTCCTATTTCGAAAACTCACTAAAAAGATAAAAGACAAAAACCTTTGTCATACCCTAATTTTGTCCGGCTAATTTAAAACTAGAAAATCCAAAATACTGTTTTTGTCGTTTATGTGTGTCGTTCCTAGTCGCGTATAGGCGTGTTACTTCTCATTGTGCGTGCATGCGATTTTTTTTATAATGTACACATTTTTGTCCTCGTCGCGGATGCGTGTTCACTTCTCGTCGTGTACGAGTGATCTTTTTAATACTCGTTATTTTATTGTTATAGGTATTAGTTTAATAAGAAAATGTAATAAAAAAAATCAGATTTGAATAATTGCTTTTTATTATTATTACTATAATCAGTTTTTGTTTACAAATAAAGAATTCAACTTTAGTACACATATGTAGACAAAAAAATTAATTAAAAGCAAAATGTACAAAATTTTAAAATAAAAACAAAAAAGAAAGTAGCTGTTGCGCTGCTGCTGCTGCTGCATATTGTTGTTGTTGAGTTGCTGTCCAACTCCTCTATTTCAAGAATAGAGCTCATGTCTTCTTTTTCCTTGTCTCTTTGCTCTTCCATTTTGAGCAAAACACCATATGCATTCCTGCTGTTTTATTCAGAGGCTGTTTGGTACCATTGTCTCCCATGAGCTTTACTCCTCTGCTTCAACACTCCACCCTACACCACATAATCTGTTTATAAATTCAGACAGCAAACAGCAAGGAAAGGGGAGGACAGACAGCAACACAAAAAAACAGTGAGAACCAAAAATTAGAAAATCAGAAAAGAACGGCAAAGAAAAAGGGATTTGAAGCTCCTGCCTCCACGCGGTGGTCACCACCGTGACCACCCAAAACCACCAACACCATCACCGTACACCCACATAGCCAACCCTCTCCTCCCCTTCTCAACCACCGCGTCCTAAAGCCACCCACCGTCACCTCCACCTCACTGTAACCCATCCACCACCCTCTCTCGCTCCCTCCTTTTTTTTCACAACCACTACCACCGGACAATCAAAAGAGGAGAGGAACCAGCCACCACATCTCACCTCATCACCGTCTCTGCATCCCCCCACAACCAAACAGAACCACCTCACTCCACCCTCTCTCTCTCTCTCGCCACCACCACGCCATCCACAGGCCAACCACCGTCCCTCTTCTCCCGGTGCGAAACCAAACACCGCCGCCCTCCACGGCCTCGCCTTCACTTCACGAACGAAACCACCACCACTTAAACAACAGCCTCGCGAACCACCGCCATCAAACCCCCCACCATCGCCTCCACCGTCAAGCCAACCCCCACCTGTCGCACCGCCGTCAGCACCGTCCAACGCCACCCTTCCTCCACCGTGCCACCTTCTTCCTTCGCCCAAGATCTCTCTCCCTCGGTTCCGATCCGTCCCTCTCTCCATCTTTCTCTCTATCTTCAGCAAGCCTCTCCCTCTCAAACTCTCTCTGTGCGGCGCTAAGAGAAAAGAAAGCAAGGAATTAGGGTTGCATCAGTTTTCTTTTTAAATCCCTTTTATATGCTGATCATTTCCATTTTATTTTAACTTCATTTTTATTTCAGATCCGATTTCACACCCCCTATTTCCATTAGCAGCGCCCCCCTTGAAGGCCCAGAATTCGTGGGCTGCGAGTTGGGCTCTGCTTTACGCACCCCCCTTTTAAAATACAACACCCTGCTGCTAACTGCACCCCCCCTTTTTCTAACAGCACCCCCTGTTTCTCTTTTTTAAAAAAATTCCTTTTCCCTAAATAAATGTTTTCTTTCACAAACCTATTTTTTCCCAAATAACGAATAAATGTTTTCCTAAACATAGGCATGGTTCGTTACTAACGGTCACTCTGAGCCTAGCTCGTTTGACCGTTAATAACAGCTTTAGTTTTCAAACGAGTTATGAGCGACGACTACTCTGAGTCTTACTTGTTTGGTCGTCACGAATACCTTTTCCGATTTCAAAATAAATTAAAACACCAACAGACAAACTTTTTCTACCAAGAACTACGTGTGATTTGATTCTCTACCAGGAGATACGTAGGACCAGAGGGCGGCCGACCTCTGTCAATTGCACTAATAAAAAACCTTTTTTTCCCCTTTAAATTCATTTCTCTCATTTTTCTCAAAAAGTATAAAAATAACTAACCATTTACCGAGTTTTTTTATTATTATTATTATTATTAGGGTAAAAACATTATTTTTGAATTAATAAACGCTTACACATTTAGTTAAAAGGTAACCTTCCTTAGGAAGGATGTCGTAGGGTGCTAATACCTTCCCTACGCATAAACGACTCCCGAGCCTAAATCTGGTCCGCAAGACCCCTTTATCCACTCAATAGGGATTTTCCAATGTTTGCCCTTAAACTGAAACTTTGGTGGCGGCTTCATTCAAGAACTTCGAAGAATCCCTCATCCGGATTTTTCGGTCGCTACAGCTGGCGACTCCACTGGGGATAATTAAGAGAGTCAAGCCAAATTAACTAAATGTGTAAGTATTTGTTAATTTTATTAATATTTTGTTTTTACCCTTATTCTTATATTATTTATTTATTAGCATTTCTTTATATTATTGAACCTTAGGGTAGACGACTTTTTTGTTATTATTGTTGTACATCTTGTCCAGTTTGGTTAGTTTAGGTATTTTGCTCTCATCACACACCTCACTTACATTTTTTGCACACACCTTTGAGTGGGGCCCTATACCCGGGTCTGCAAATAACCTAGGACGAGTGGAGATTATTAGTGACAGTCATTCTGGATTTTATCTGTCTGACTCTCATGAAAGTCTCAACCAGAGTACGCTCTTTCATGGTATCCCACACCAGGTAGCTCGCTATCGTTGTGGATCATATCATGAAGGGGATTTTAGCTCTGGAGACCTTTGTGAGGAAGTGAATAGAGCCACTGAGAGATTGATCACATAAGTGACCCTAGATCATGTTGAAAATCCCAATTTAGACATGACCCACCTAGGACACAGGGGCACTATACTTACCCTCTCTATCAATCTGGTTAGTTCTTCTCCAAAATTAAAATCACTCAAAAAAATTCATGCTTCCTTCATTTGCATGCATACGAGACGACATCATTCCTTTCATTCATCACACAAAAATTATCATAAAATAAGATCATTTTTTTCATCATATGCATCACATTGCCATTTCCCTACCGTACCATTCATCATATATTCATAATTCATAAATATCAAAAAAAAACCATCAAATAGTGTAGGCGTCTTGTCATTTGCAACATCATTATTACAAATTGCATGAGACATTCTATAACATTTCGCTCATATTGCATCATAGTCCAAATGCGCAACTTCTCCATACATGCATCATTTTATCCTAGTTGGATCATCTGTCATACTCATACATCGCATTGCTATTATAAAAATTTATTTTTAAATTCCTATCGATCTCAAAGGCATCAGTCCTTCAACATGCGTCAAAACAAAATTATAAATTTCTTCATTATTGCATCATTCATCACCCAATAGCATTTTGTTAGCTTTTTATTTTAGTTGAAGCATAAAAAAAAAGGATAAACCATCACGCATTTCATTCATCTCCATTGTTGCTCATGTTCATGCATTATACTTTATTCAAAGAAAACACAAAAAAAATCACCATTCATTCATACTAAAATCACTCTTCCATAAGCATTTCATTGTTATTGCACTATCATGCATCGCGAAGGTGTCATTTTTTTTCAAAATTGCATTCATCTTGCATATCCGTACACCAAAAGAATATTACCCCCATATTATATAAAGGTTATGTTCATTACTCTTTTCCACACATTAAAAAAAAAAGTCGCTGCGAGTGTCATGCATTTTGTTTCGTCGCACACAAAAAAAAGGCAATAGCATCATAGGCACCGACATTCATTCATAATCATTCAAAGTCATGATCACACAGTGTAGGTACCACATCATTCATAAAGTCTTGAATTACACTTAAAAAAAAACCTAACATTCATACATCATTTCCCTCATGTGGTCATCCTAGTTTAAATGCAACAATTCCATATTCATGTGTCATTTCCCAAATAAAACAAAAAATCATTTCATTGTATCATTTGTCATCCAATAAATCAAAAATAAGAGTCTACATACATGTTGCACTACCTCTCGGAAAACGAAAATAATTGCATTAGAATCAAACATTTATTTCTTCATGCATTCGCATTTTTCATACATATCTGTCATCATGGGCATTATATTTTGCTAGAAAATAAAAAATCACCAAAGAACGAGTAACTTGTTTTCATATACATCTCGTTCTCATAGTACTAACATGCATATCATCCTCCAAAAAATAAAGACGCTACATAGTTGTCCAACTTTCATCATCTTGCATACTCAAAAATATACTATATTCGTTACTCCTCTTCATGCAAGAAAAATAAAAATGCATTAGTCATCTGACAGGCAAAATAAAAGAAAATAATAAAATGATGCCACTTTCTTACATTATTCATCATCATATTGCATTGCCTCCGAAAAATCATCTTGGATAGTGAATCTTTTCAAGTGATCATTCATTCACCTTCCTCGCATCTGCATCATGCAACGTTATTCGGTCATACATTGCATTTCTTTTCATGAAAAAGAAAAATAAAAAAACATGATCACATTTTTGATAAATAACTGAACATCTCATTTAGCATGCATTTTCATTCATTCATAATCATTCACAAAAACCATCATTAAATAATATAGGCATTTCATCATTTGCAATATCATGATAGCATTCACGCACCTTTTCACTCGTCCAAAAAAAACTGTTGTCCCATTAAATCATCCATACGTCATTTCATCCACACATCATTTATATACCGTTTCAACATGCATCATGTCAAAAATTACGTCATCATTTTTGCATCATTCATAGATACGTATTTAGCATTTCATTCTGATACATGAAAGAGGCTCTACATCGGTCACGTGCCGCATTGTCTCCAAAAATCATTTAGAATAACTGACCTTTCCAAGTGATCATTCATGCACGCATTTCATGCATTCGCATCTGCATTTTCGTCATTTTTCACCATGTGTTCCTTCATGCATTAGGACACAAGGTGCGTTTAACTTGGTTATTCTTGTAGCATGAGCATAGTTAGTCTTTCAACTAGAAAATAAAAAAATTATCATGCATTCATAATAGAATACGGTCATCGTTTTCATTATCATGGTACCAACCTGCATCTCATCATCTAGAAAATAACAAAATATCATATTTTTTATTTTTCATGTTGCATAAGCCACACGCCAAAAATGAGAAAATAATATCGCCTTGATATTATAAAAAAAATTACATTCATTCATTATTTCATTACTCCTCTTCATGCATCATGAAAAAAAAAAACAAAGTCATTCATTCTCATGCATCTCAAAAACAGCTCCTTCATGCGTCATAAAGAACAAAAACAAAAGTCATTTATTCCTTTCACATCCATCTCAAGGGCGTTAATCCTCTCACATGCATTAAAACAAAATTAGGATTTGCTTCATTTCCTTCTATTCTTGCATCGTTCATCATCCAATAGTTTTTTGTTGTTGTTGTTTTGTTAGCCTCACTCTAGTTGAAATAAAAAAATAAAAAAAATAAAAAAAGTCACACACTTGCTTAAGGTATCATTAGGCATTTCATTCACCTGCATCATTGTCTATGTACAACAACATCCATATGTTCATACATTCCGCTTTATTCAAATAATTTTTCCAAAAAAAAATAAAAAATGAGACTCATAAGATTTTTTTTGACACACTGTTTGATGAGAGACGATGCCTTCTTGAAAATATATTTTAATTGATTCCTCTTTCTTGGAAAATGTTGTCATACCCTAACTTGATTCACCAACATTAAGTTCTTCACCCTTCACCCCATATACATCCTACTCATACCTACCACATTTATGGAAACCATCCATCCGCTTAACCCTTCATTGGAATTCACCAATAACTCGTTCACCATCATGGTCACTCCAATATTGACCGCATCATTTCAAGCCCTTCCTCCCGTAGACTCGACCTTTGGCCTCTGCGCGCCTCACCAAAGGCACCAGCCAACATTTATCTCACACCCTTGATAAGAAGCTTAAATGTCTATTTTGTTAACTTGTGTGGTTTTAACAATTAAAATTGTTCTATCTTAAGCGTTGTTAACTCTCCATGAAGCGTTTGCAAAATAAACTAACATGACATGTGTGTTTACCCTTGTTTGAGTCAGTCATACTACCCCCATCTTTTCGCCACTTCCAAAACCAGACCCAACCATCCATAAAAGGCCCAGTCCCCACAAGAGTATTTCATTCGCTTTCCCCCAGTGATGAAATTTCACGAATAACACTTTGTACGCTCCATACTGGGGCAGAGTAATGATCACTAAGATTTTCTGCTAGCATTCTAAACACTCGTGCAAGCCCTTTGAGTAAAAAAAAAACACAAAAGAGATCCAAAAAAGAAAAGCCCGTTAGGTTGAAAACTCGCGAGAGCAGCCTGAGCAAAAATTAGGGCATAAAAAAATAATAAATAAAGAAAAGCAAATATATTAAAATGAAGTTTTGTCCCATAGTTACAATTTCAAGAAAATAAGCAATCATGATTTGAATTGGAGTTTGGCCATTTTCCTATATCCAAAAATCCAAAAAGGAGAAATGCCCTTTGCTACCCACTTTGAGCCAAAAAATCAAAAATCTTTCAAACACCTTAGACAAGGATCAATCCCATATCTAACAGCTCGCTCAGCTCGAATGAAAAAAGAAAAAATCACAAAAAGTGAAATAAAAAAAAAGAGGATCGAAAAATCCTGAAAACCAAAACGGTAGAATTTGTGAGCTGACACTTCACACCATCGAGCATATAAAAGATCATTGTCTGAAATAAACTCTCAAACACTTCCTTTGGCCTAAGCATCCTATCCTCCATAAACCCTCAAATGCGCTACAACCCTAAAACAGGTACATTCTACCATGAAGCACATAAAAGATTCTTTGTCTCAACCAACCCCGAACACTCTCAGGAGCAAAGTAATCATTTCCTTCATGAATCATTAACCACTGGCCATATTACAATCCAAAGGCCTATTCCGATCAGTGATTGCTTGCTTCTATTTTTCTCAAAGCTTATACTCTAGGACAAAATAATTAGAATAATTTATTTGCTCAAAGAAAAAAAACAAAGAGAAAAATATTATTAAAAAAAAATAGGAAAAAAAGGAAAAAACTTAAAAGGGCTTGCACGCTCGAAGTTCATCAAGAGAAGATAACAGTGATCATCAACAAAGTGGATTTTCATCAAACCAAAAACTCTCGACTGTCTTAGTTTGTGGAATCCTTCCCAAGTAAAACCACAAATCCCTACTAAGGCAGTTACTCGACTTATCATATCAAAATGGGGCAATACCTCACCCCCCATTCCACTCAAACTCAGGGAGATTTTTTTTAGCATCCCCAAAATACCCTCATCTTTCATCCCGTTCATATACTACATTCTAACTTTACACCCTGTCACAATCCCACTCGGATGGGGCAATCTTCACCTTTCATGGATTGGGGCAACCTTGTCCTCTTGTAGACCGGGGCTTCATATCCCTCGGCCCGAAAGAATCCTTCTGCCTCCCATTCCATCCATTCCTAGCCACGCGTCACCCCAATACCTGCATAGTTCCCAATCCCCCAACCAGTCTACATCCTTAGTTGTCATTGTCCTCCCTAGACAAAGGTAGACTGTTTCACTCCCCACTATTTGAAGTCAAAATTGGGGCAGTCAAACATTTTTACCTTGGGGCAAGCTTATCTCTCATAAGTTTGAGCCAATAAACCTCATCCTCCACTCCACTCATGTGGCTATACCCTGCATTTCTTGAACCCTAAGTCAACTGACACATTCATCTGCATTCGCACTTTTTTCATATTTATTAAGCAAATGCTTCAAAGAGAGAAACACATGTTAATGACAATCCCTCTAAGATAACATCTTGGTCTTAAAAGCTTAGCCATCATGGGTCATCATAACCAAATGAGAACTCATTTGAACAAGCCTGCAAATACATATCTCAATCTCTAAAAAAGGCACTAATAAATTGCCACAAGCCGCATTTTTCAAAATGGCAATCTTGAGCTTACCAGAGTTCAAGTCCAAGCCATCAAAAATCTTTCTTCCAAGGAACGATCAACTCAAAATGTTCAGCTCTCTGTTTCCAGCATCAAAAGTTTCGTTTCACATCAAACATTCTTGTATCCTTACAAAAAAAAAGGTGTTGTTACCAACAAATCATGCATTATACATATCCTCATTATTCTAGAATTAAACCATGCATCTGATCATACCCATCACAACTCTTTCATACAAGTATTGTACATGCATTCACATTCCACTTGTTTTGCTTACACAATTTTGCTTCTTGTGCATTACACATTGCGTATGCGGGCATGCATAGCAACGCATAACATGTATCGCTTCAATAAAAATGCCAAATGTCGGTCGCATCATTACCAAAAGTCCGTCTACAACCCAATCAATCACATCAATGCACCATGTATTTAGGCACCATAGTGTTTGCATCAAAATATTACGTATCCATCACATTCACATTCTCATTCCATGCATTCATCAATTACCAAAAAGGCAATAAAGCAAAAAAAAAAAAAAAAAAAAAAAAACCTCCCATATCCCAATCATTGCATCATACAACATCAAGTCATGCGGCTACCACAACCATTCATCTAAGCATTACGTGTGCACATTCATTCATTCATTCATTCATTCATTCATTCATTCATTCATTCATTCATTCATTCATTCATTCATTCATTCATTTATGCATGAAAAAAAAAGAGAAAACCAAAAAGGCAAAAATCATCCACATTGCACCCGTTACTCCCACCAAAGCATAGATCATTCCATCATGCAATCAACAGTATATTTGCATTTGCATGTTATCTGCATCCGCATCCACAGCTTATCAATTTCTGTTTCCGACCAACTTCAACATCCATCATTCACGGGCCTTTTGTAGTCCATTCACTTTCGCATTGCACATTCATCACATTGCATAACTATAACACTTTTTTGCTTCGATAGACGTGCCAAGTGCCGGTCTCGTCATTGCCAAAAAGCTTTCTACATCACCAATCATATCATTTGCTATGCATTCATGTGTTTCCTTTTCTTCGCCCTAGCATTTGTATCAAAGTATTATATACGCATCATATTCACATTCGCATTGCATGCATCAAGAAAAGAAGCAAAAATAAATAAGAAATAGCAAAAAGAAAAGTCCATTCATTGCATTTATCATCACACCAAAAATTAATCACTACAGTCACATCCACATTTCATACATCGTTGTCGACTTTCTCATTCCACCAGGTTCAACACCCATGGTATACCCATTTCATTCATCATCCCCCAGATACCAATCATTGCACGTTCATCACATTACACGCATGACATTGTTTGCTTCGATAGACGTGTCAAGTGCCGGTCTCATCGTTGCCCCCAAAAAGAGTTTTTTTTACATCACTAATCATATCTTTGTATCATGCATGGCATTTGCATCAAAGCATTTACATTTGCATCACATTCGCACTTTGCATATACTAAGGAAAAAGTGAAAAGCAAAAAAAAACAAAAGGAGAAAAATTGCTCATTCCATTACATTCATCATCAGCACAATCACATTCATATCTTATCTGCACTCACATACGTTGGTTGTCAACCTCCATGTTCCATCAACTTCAACTCGCATCATCTGCCACACTTCATTCATCCCATCGGATACCTACCATTTCACATACCTATATTGCACGCATACATCATTCATTGCATTTTTAGACATGCCAAATATAGATAGCTTTTCCCGTCTCAGGTGAATGCATTCATTAGGTATGTTCAAGGCAGGTACGCCACGTACCAATCCCAATAGTTTGTTCCCTCGAAGTCAATGCTCCAAATGCTGGTCTCATATCACAATTCAGAATCTCAGTACCCCTCCAGACCCCCAGCGGTCCCTCAGAGCCCAAGCGCTCCTTCAGACCAACAATGGTCCTTCAATCCAGATCGCACGTCGCGTTATCGAGCAACCGACGGATCATCCGGCCCCAGGCCCTTCAGACTAGCTGTGTCCGCCTAAAAAACACAGTGCACGTCCTTCGAGGTGCGCAAATCAGGTCAACGACCTGACTTGGCCCCCATGGCCGCTCGAAAAGGCCACCCCCCAAACAGACCGTTTTACTAGTACCGTTGCTAGTTTGCGTTCCTTCAGACCCATGGGTCCATCAGGCTTAGGCATGCCCTTCAGACCTTATTGGTCCTTCAGTTTAACTCCAATCAATGCGCCAAGCATCGACTGCGAATTAGACCATCAGAGCCCAGTGCTCCTTCAGATCCCCGGTGATCCTTATTTACTTTTTATTCTATGTCAACCCATCATCTTTCAAAAATTTCTAAAAAATAGTCTTGACAAAATTAGTGTCTTTTTATCTTTATTTCTATTTTACTCGAGAAATTTGGAAACCCTTCATGTTTCCTAGTAAAATATAAATAAAGAGGGGCAGCTGTCATACCCTAATTTTGTCCGGCTAATTTAAAACTAGAAAATCCAAAATACTGTTTTTGTCGTTTATGTGTGTCGTTCCTAGTCGCGTATAGGCGTGTTACTTCTCATTGTGGGCGCATGCGATTTTTTTTTATAATGTACACATTTTTGTCCTCGTCGCGGATGCATGTTCACTTCTCGTCGTGTACGAGTGATCTTTTTAATACTGGTTATTTTATTGTTATAGGTATTAGTTTAATAAGAAAATGTAATAAAAAAATCAGATTTGAATAATTGCTTTTTATTATTATTACTATAAGCAGTTTTTGTTTACAAATAAAGAATTCAACTTTAGTACACATATGTAGACAAAAAAATTAATTAAAAGCAAAATGTACAAAATTTTAAAATAAAAACAAAAAAGAAAGCAGCTGTTGCGCTGCTGCTGCATATTGTTGTTGTTGAGTTGCTGTCCAGCTCCTCTATTTCAAGAATAGAGCTCATGTCTTCTTTTTCCTTGTCTCTTTGCTCTTCCATTTTGAGCAAAACACCATATGCATTCCTGCTGTTTTATTCAGAGGCTGTTTGGTACCATTGTCTCCCATGAGCTTTACTCCTCTGCTTCAACACTCCACCCTACACCACATAATCTGTTTATAAATTCAGACAGCAAACAGCAAGGAAAGGGGAGGACAGACAGCAACACAAAAAAACAGTGAGAACCAAAAATTAGAAAATCAGAAAGGGATTTGAAGCTCCTGCCTCCACGCGGTGGTCACCACCGTGACCACCCAAAACCACCAACACCATCACCGTACACCCACATAGCCAACCCTCTCCTCCCCTTCTCAACCACCGCGTCCTAAAGCCACCCACCGTCACCTCCACCTCACTGTCACCCATCCACCACCCTCTCTCGCTCCCTCCTTTTTTTTCACAACCACTACCACCGGACAATCAAAAGAGGAGAAGAACCAGCCACAACATCTCACCTCATCACCGTCTCTGCATCCCCCCACAACCAAACAGAACCACCTCACTCCACCCTCTCTCTCTCTCTCTCTCGCCACCGCCACGCCATCCACAGGCCAACCACCGTCCCTCTTCTCCCGGTGCAAAACCAAACACCGCCGCCCTCCACGGCCTCGCCCTCACTTCACGAACGAAACCACCACCACTTAAACAACAGCCTCGCGAACCACCGCCATCAAACCCCCCACCATCGCCTCCACCGTCAAGCCAACCCCCACCTGTCGCACCGCCGTCAGCACCGTCCAACGCCACCCTTCCTCCACCGTGCCACCTTCTTCCTTCGCCCAAGATCTCTCTCCCTCGGTTCCGATCCGTCCCTCTCTCCATCTTTCTCTCTATCTTCAGCAAGCCTCTCCCTCTCAAACTCTCTCTGTGCGGCGCTAAGAGAAATGAAAGCAAGGAATTAGGGTTGCATCAGTTTTCTTTTCAAATCCCTTTTATATGCTGATCATTTCCATTTTATTTTAACTTCATTTTTATTTCAGATCTGATTTCACACCCCCTATTTCCATTAGCAGCGCCCCCCTTGAAGGCCCAGAATTCGTGGGCTGCGAGTTGGGCTCTGCTTTACGCACCCCCCTTTTAAAATACAACACCCTACTGCTAACTGCACCCCCCCTTTTTCTAACAGCACCCCCTGTTTCTCTTTTTTAAAAAAATTCCTTTTCCCTAAATAAATGTTTTCTTTCACAAACCTATTTTTTCCCAAATAACGAATAAATGTTTTCCTAAACATAGGCATGGTTCGTTACTAACGGTCACTCTGAGCCTAGCTCGTTTGACCGTTAATAACAGCTTTAGTTTTCAAACGAGTTATGAGCGACGACTACTCTGAGTCTTACTTGTTTGGTCGTCACGAATACCTTTTCCGATTTCAAAATAAATTAAAACACCAACAGACAAACTTTTTCTACCAAGAACTACGTGTGATTTGATTCTCTACCAGGAGATACGTATGACCAGAGGGCGGCCGACCTCTGTCAATTGCACTAATAAAAAACCTTTTTTTCCCCTTTAAATTCATTTCTCTCATTTTTCTCAAAAAGTATAAAAATAACTAACCATTTACCGAGTTTTTTTTTATTATTATTATTATTAGGGTAAAAACATTATTTTTGAATTAATAAACGCTTACACATTTAGTTAAAAGGTAACCTTCCTTAGGAAGTGTAACACCCTAAAATAATTAATTAATTTATTTAATTAAGTAAATGGGGATTTAAATTAATTTATTTGATATAATGTAATTAATTAGAATTTTACTAATGATGGTGGTATTAGGAGGGTGTGGAGGCGCCACTTGCATGACTTGGGCTTGAGTGGAAGGCCCAAGCCCATGATCCACTAGTATGCGAAGTGGACTAGTGATTGGGGGTTAGGGTTTTTGGCCAATTGTTGCGAATTGCAAGGGAGAGAGCAAGAGAGAAAGAGAAGAGCGTGAGAAAGAGAGAGAGCAAGGAGGCGGCCAAGAGGAGAAGGAGAAGAGGATTCGAAGATCAAGAGGAAGGGATCTCCGTTGTTGCTGTGGCTCTGTAGGTGACTTCTCCTAGGGCATCGAATTCTTCTTCTTGAAAAGGTTAGGGGAGCTCTATCCTTCCATCTAATAAATCTATGATAGGCCCTAGATCTAAGGTTTCTACTAGATCCATGATGTTCTTGATGTTCTTTTGCGTTTCTTGATGTTCTTGATGTTAACTTTCATATATGTTTATTATGAGTATATGCGAATTTGATTCATTGCTTGGTTATGATCTATGAATTTGCCTTATTGGTGGTGTTATGCGTATGTGTTGAGAACTAAATTGTTGATCTATGCGTTTGGCTTGTTGGAGACGAGGTCGCATAAGGGTTGTAGGTGTTTTGGGCGCCTAGGGCGCCATGATGGTGTTGGTGATGTTGTTTTGTTTAATTGAGTTTTGGGTAAATTGAGTTTTGGTGAATTTGAATGAGATAAGTGCGTTTTTGGTTGCTGGAAAAATTTGAGTTTTTACACTTTAAAAATTGTTAGTAATCAATTTTAGTGTTGAAAGGTTGTTGGAAAAAATTCTGGAATTGTTGCTGCTGTTTTCTGGGCGCCAAGTGCCTGTGCTGGGCGCCTGTGGCTTGTGTGTGTTGCTGTGTGTTGCCAGATTCCTGTGTGGCTGGGCGCTGGGCGCTGGGTGCCAGTGCTGGGCGCTGAGCGCCCATGCGCGTGTGTGTGTGCTGCGCTAAGGCGCTGGGCGCTGAGCGCCCGTATGTGTTGCGTTGTGTGCGTGTGTGCGCGCCTGGGCGCTGGGCGCCTGTGGCGTGTGCGGGTGTGCGTGTGTGCGCGCCTGGGCGCTGGGCGCCAGTGCGCGTGTTGCCTGGTTGCCTGGGCGCCTAAGGCGCCTATTTTCAGAATGTTGCTTGATTTTTCCCAAACTTATTTTTAGCATAATTTTTGACTCAAACGTCCGTTTTGAACGATTCGAAAAGTGTCGTGAAGCTTTTTACGTTGCCTATCTATGGGTCCAATTTTTAAAATGAAAAATTGTTATTTTCTGATTGTTTGTGGGCGCCCAAGTGGCCATCCCCGGTGATCGTCCCAGTGACATTGAAAAATTATATGAAGCTCTTTAAAAATCCTTTTTGGTGTATAAACAACAGTTTTCACGTGGTAGTGTCAAAATGATGATTTTGACGAGGATTCCCTTGGTGGCTAGTCAAATGACTGTTTTGCCCCTAGTGGCCAAAGTTGTAGATAATGGTTTGTAAATGACGAGGATGCCCTTGGTGGCTAGTCAAATGACGTTTTTGCCCTCAGTGGCTATTATTGAGCTGATTGATATTTATGTGTAAGTGACGATGAAAACCCAGTGACGTTCGGGCCCGAAGGGCTAAGTGATGTTAAGGTCTAAATGGCCAAGTGACGTTGTGTGCTGATTATGAATTTGACAGGTGCTGTGCTCTTCGCGAGCAAATTGGTAAGTGACGGGTCACATAGTTGACTATGATTTGAGTAATTGGGTGTTTGTGTGTTGTGAATGGTGCATGTCATTGTGTCTCATGCCCATATGCATAAATCCAGTGACGTTTTGGGGCCTGAGTGGCTAAGTGACGATGAGGCCTTAAGGGCTAAGCGACGTTTTATGAAAAGGTACCTCATGCATATGCCCGCGAGTGGGTTGCATTTCATAAGCCTACATAACATGAGATGAGTTATTGTAAGTGATGTGAATGATGACTGTGATGTGGATATTTAGTGTTTTGGATGCTGATTGTTCTAGTGCGTAGCCTATGATTAGTACTTATCATATTTCTATTATATGGATTGAAATGATGCTCACCCTTTCCTGTTTGAATGTTACCCCCGTGTTGGTAACGTGCAGGTGATTCCCAGTGAATGCCTTAGCTTCACTTCTTGAGTCGAGTCGTCATGCTCTGATACGTAGCACTCAGGGGGGAAACGAACTCGACATTTTATTAATGATTTTTCTGGTTGTTATGTCCATGTGGACCCTTCTGTTATGTTTTATTATTTTCCGCTGCGTAGTTGGTTTTGTTATGTTGAGTTTTATAAGCGACGTTAAATTGAGGCTTGAGATTCTTTATTTGTGACGTGCTACGTGAACGCATGATTACTGAGTTGAACTATTTTTAAAATTGATAAGCGACGTTTTATTGAAGTATGTGTAACATTCCCTATGAACGAAATTTTTTTAAACTCTGATTTTTATAAACAAAGTGACGGGTAGAAAGGGGTGTTACATTAGCGGTATCAGAGCAGTTCGGTCTGTCCGGCCAATGTTGTCCTGTCATAGTGTCTTATGACAATAGATTAGTTCTGAATCTTTGGTTTGTGCTGCAGTGATAGTTCATAATGGCTGGGAGGAACGACGCTGCTCTTGCTGCTGCATTGCAGGCTATGGCTCAGGCTATGCAGGGACAGCAGAATGCTGGAGATAATGCTGGTTTTCGGAGTCTGACTACCTTCCAGAGAGAGAATCCGCCCACCTTTAAGGGAAAATATGATCCAGATGGTGCTACGGCTTGGTTGAAGGAGATCGAGAGGATTTTCCGGGTGATGGACTGCACTGTTGAGCAGAAGGTCCGTTTTGGTACCCACATGTTAGCCGAGGAGGCAGACGACTGGTGGTTGGCTACTAGGCAGAGGTTGGAGGCTGTGCAGGAAGAGATTACTTGGGGGGTATTCAGCAGGGAATTCCTGAGAAAATATTTTCCTGAAGACGTCAGAGGGAAGAAAGAGATAGAGTTCTTGGAGCTGAAGCAGGGTGGTACGTCTGTGACTGCCTATGCGGCAAAATTTGTGGAATTAGCAAAATTTTATCCACACTACAGTGAGGCTACAGCTGAATTTTCGAAATGCATCAAATTTGAGAATGGGTTGAGGCCTGATATTAAAAAGGCCATTGGTTATCAGAAGATTCGTGTGTTCGCAGATTTGGTTGACAGTTGCAGAATCTTTGAAGAAGACAGTACTGCTCATTACAAAGCTACTTCTGAGAAAAAGGGCAAGTTTCAGAGTCGAAGCAAGCCGTATGAGGTTCCTGCGGGTAAGGGTTATCAGAGGGCTGCTGGAGGTAAGGGTTCTAGTGGGGGAGATGCCCCTGCTAGCATTGTCTGTTATAAGTGTGGCAAACCTGGCCACAAGAGTACTACATGCAGGTCTGATGAAAGGAATTGCTACCGTTGTGGTAAAAAGGGTCATATGGCAGCCGAGTGTAAGGTCAAGGATGTGGTGTGTTTCAACTGTGGTGAGTCTGGGCATATCAGTACCAAGTGTACAAAGCCGAAGAAGGAAAGGTCTACCGGGAAGGTATTTGCATTGGCAGGAGAGGAGCCTGATGATGATGATGGTCTGATTAGAGGTACGTGTTTTATTAATGGTACTTCTCTGAAATCTCTTATTGATACTGGTGCTACCCATAGTTTTATATCTGTTGATTGTTGTAAGAGATTGGGTCTTGTTTTATCTGCTATGTGTGGGGATATGGTTGTCGATACTCCTGCGAAGGGGTCGGTGATTACGTCCCAGGTGTGTTCTCAGTGTCCCGTGTCGATCTTCGGCAGGGACTTTATTGTGAATTTTGTCTGCTTGCCGTTGAGAGGTCTGGATGTAATCTTAGGCATGGACTGGTTAGAGAATAATCACGTTCATATCAACTGTCGTAGCAAGTCGGTTAGTTTCGGTGAAGAAAGTTCTGTTTTGGTATCTGCTGGTCAGTTGAAGAAGTTGAAGAAAGAAGGAGTTCAGTTATTTGCGTTGATGGCTTCGTTGTCTGCTGAGAGTCAGGCTGTTATTGAAGAACTGAAAGTAGTACGCGAGTTTCCTGAAGTTTTTCCTGATGAAATTCCGGGTGTGCCACCGGAAAGAGAAGTTGAGTTTTCGATTGATCTTGTACCTGGTACGAGGCCTGTGTCTATGGCACCGTACAGGATGTCGGCGTCGGAATTGTCTGAGTTAAAGACGCAACTTGAAGAATTGCTTGAGAAAAAGTTTGTGAGACCGAGTGTGTCACCGTGGGGAGCTCCGGTATTGTTAGTGAAGAAGAAAGATGGGAGTATGAGGTTATGTGTGGACTATCGTTAGTTAAATAAGGTAACTATCAAGAATAAGTATCCGCTTCCGAGGATCGACGATCTGATGGATCAGTTAGTGGGTGCCCGTGTTTTCAGCAAAATTGATTTGAGGTCCGGATATCATCAGATTAAAGTAAAGGATGAGGATGTTCAGAAAACAGCGTTCAGGACAAGGTATGGGCATTATGAATATTCAGTGATGCCGTTCGGTGTGACCAATGCTCCTGGTGTATTTATGGAATATATGAACCGTATTTTCCATAATTACCTAGATCGGTTTGTGGTGATCTTCATAGATGACATTCTAGTTTATTCTAGGTCAGAGGAAGAGCATGCTGAGCACCTGAAGTCAGTGTTGGAAGTTTTAAAAGAGAAAAAGTTGTACGCTAAGTTATCAAAGTGTGAGTTCTGGCTGAAAGAGGTGAGTTTCCTTGGGCACGTGATTTCTGGTAATGGTATTGCGGTTGATCCGGCAAAAGTAGAAGCAGTGTTAGAGTGGGAGTCTCCGAAGTCCGTAACAGAGATTAGAAGCTTTTTGGGTTTGGCTGGGTATTACAGGAGGTTCATCGAGGGTTTTTCCAAGTTGGCCCTTCCGTTGACTCAGTTGACTTGCAAGGGTAAAGTTTTTGTTTGGGATGCTCGGTGTGAGGAAAGTTTTATGGAACTGAAAAATAGATTGACGACGTCGCCTGTTTTGACGTTGCCTAATCCAGGAGAACCGTTCGTTGTATATTGTGACGCTTCAAAGATGGGTCTCGGTGGTGTGTTGATGCAAGATGGGAAAGTCGTTGCGTATGCTTCGAGGCAGTTGCGGGTTCATGAGAAAAATTACCCTTTACAACCAGCAAAACCAGTCCAACCAATACCACACAATCAATCAATCAAATCAAAAACTCAACCAAAACGAATTTTATCAAAAACGACATATTTTTCTGAATAGCGGTTTTCGTATCAAAATCTTTCGGAATCAAAGCACATAAAATTTATCGAGACACAAAAACATCCTAAGCGTGAGTAAAACTCACCCTTGAAGCGAGAGCCGATATCGAACCGAATTTGCCGAGACTTGAAAAACTCTCGAACGGAACCCTATTTCACCAAATCGCTCCAAACTTCGATTCGAACTTCACAACGCGATCATTCCGCTCCTAGCTTCGATCCTAAACATAACCCAATCATCAACACAACCTATTAATCCATGATTTCAACAAATTTTCCCTTCAAACCCTCAATTTTCGAAATCAAAAAGAAGGGGGAAAAATGAAGGAGAAGCTTACCAAAGATATGGGTTTTGATGAGAAGGATGAGATGAAGATGGTGATGAAATTTGGGACCTTGGGGATGAGTGATGCTCCCACAATCTCTTCTTCTTTCCTCTTCTTTCTCTTCTCTCCTTTCTCTTCTTTCTCTTCTCTTCTCTGCTTCTTTTCTCCTCTCTTCACGCATTCCTTTCTTTTTTTTCTTTCAACACACACACACACTTATTTCATTAATAATTAAGTGGTAGCGTGGTCAAATTACCATATTGATCCAAATTCCTTATTTCGATTCCAAAACTTCCTTGATCCGTATTATTCGGTTAACGACCCTGTGACAGCCAATAATTAATTTTAGCACTCAATAATTTTACCAATTAAGTACCAAATTAATTCAATTGGGTTAACATCCAAATAATTCAATTAATTATTTTGAGGATGTTACATTCTCCCCAACTTGAAAGAATTTTGTCCTCAAAATTAGACACGACATACCTCAAGAGAACAAATACGGATACTGAGTCCGCATATCGTCCTCCAACTCCCAAGTAGCTTCCTCGGCGGAGAAACCATCCCAAACCACCTTGACAATGGGAATTGACTTTGTCCGTAGCGTCCTCTCGCCACGTTCCATTATGTAATTCGGATTAGGTTGGAAGGACAAGTCCGGTCGAAGATCAATCGTTTCAAAATCTAACGGTTGACTTGGATCGGGAATGTACTTCCGCAGCTGAGACACATGGAATACATCATGCAGATTTGACAATGGTGGAGGCAAAGCAATACGGTATGCAAGAGACCCTATTCTCTCAATAATCTGGAAGGGTCCAATATACCGAGGACTGAGTTTCTTCACCCGTAATGCCCTACCTGTGCCAATTGTTGGTGATAATCTCAAAAACACATGATCGTCCCGACTCAAACTCTAACGGCCTTCTCCTTTTATTAGCATAGCTCTTTTGCCTGCTCTGGGAAGCTTTCATTCTTTCTCTGATTAACCTGATCTTCTCAGTAGTGTCATGAATCATCTCAGGTCCTAACAATCGGTTTTCACCGACTTCCCACCAACACAATGGAGTTCTACATTTTCTACCATACAAGGCTTCAAAAGGTGCCATTCCGATACTGTAATGATAACTGTTGTTATATGAGAATTCCACCAATGGAAGATGATCCTCCCATTTCTTTCCGTTATCAAGTACCGAAGCCCTAAGCATATCCTCTAATGTCTGGATAGTTCTCTCGGTTTGACCATCTGTTTGTGGGTGATATGCGGTACTAAGAAGTACTTTAGTTCCCAATGCTTCATTCAGAGCTTTCCAAAATCGAGAAGTGAATTTCGGATCTCGATCCGACACTATACTGGTAGGAAGCCCATGTAACCTTACTATGTTCTTTAAATACACCTCAGCTAACTTGGATACTTTACTGCTTGAACGGACTGGAATAAAATGAGCTGATTTAGTTAACCGATCCACAACTACCCATATGGAGTCGTTACCGGCTTGAGACCTTGGCAACGCCATTACAAAATCCATAGAAATGTCTTCCCATTTCCATACTGGCACGTCTAGTGGCCGTAACAGACCAGCAGGCTTCTGATGTTCTATCTTAACTTTTTGACAAGTTAAGCATTGTGATACGAATTCAGCAATTTCTAACTTCATTCCCGGCCACCAATACATCTGCTTTAAATCTCTATACATCTTGGTGGATCCAGGATGTACAGAAAATAGACTTCGGTGTGCTTCCTCTAGCACTTGCTTTTTAATATCATCATTATCGGGCACACAGATCCTACCTTTGAAACAAATAACTCCATCACTATCTTCGGTAAAATCTGACAACACTTTTTGTGATTGTAACTTCACGTCAACTTCCTGTGCTACGCGAATCGACTCTCTTAAGGAACTAGAGATCTTCATATGGCTCAACACTAACCTGTCTTTTCTTGATCTTGCATTCAAGTTTAGGTCTCTATAGGACTCCAACAATCTCATTTCATGCATCATAAACTCTGCTATGTGGATGGATTTCCTACTTAGTGCATCGGCTACAACATTAGCCTTTCCCGGATGATACTTCAATTCGAAGTCATAATCCTTCAGAAACTCCACCCACCTTCTCTGCCTGTTATTCAACTCCTTCTGATCAAACAAATATTTCAATCTTTTATGATCACTAAAGACTTCGAAACGAGACCCATACAGGTAATGTCTCCAAATCTTCAGTGCGTAAACAATAGCCGCCAACTCCAAATCATGAGTCGGATAGTTCTCCTCATGAGTCTTCAATTGCCTGGATGCATAAGCTACCACTTGTTGGTTCTGCATGAGAACACATCCCAAACCCTTTCCAGAGGCATCGCTGTAAATTTGGAATTCCAAAGATGGATCCGGAAGAATTAGGATTGGAGCAGAAGTCAGCCTAACCTTCAACTCTTGAAAACTTTCCTCACAATCGGCATTCCATATAAACGGCTGGGCCTTACGAGTCAACCGAGTAAGTGGAAGAACCAATTGCGAAAAACCTTGAATAAACCTCCTGTAGTAACCAGCTAGACCCAAGAAACTCCATATTTCGGTGACAGATGTTGGTCGTCCCCAGTTCAACACCGCTTCTACTTTACTGGGATCCACCGCAACTCCCGATTGGGAAATCACGTGTCCCAAAAACTTCACTTCCGGCATCCAGAAGTCACACTTCGACGGCTTGGCATACAATTTCTTTTCTCGGAGTACGTTCAGAACAATGCGGAGATGTTGAAGATGGTCCTCAATGGTCTTAGAGTACACCAAGCTATCATCAATAAAAACTACCACAAACTGATCAAGGTACGTGTGAAACACTCGGTTCATGTAATCCATGAATACCGCTGGAGCATTAGTCAAACCGAAGGGCATCACTACGAACTCGTAATGTCCATACCTAGTACGGAAAGCTGTCTTCGGAATGTCTAAGGCCCGTACCTTTATTTGATGATAGCCTGATCTCAGATCAATTTTTGAAAATACCACGGCACCTCGAAGTTGGTCAAGCAAATCGTCTATCCTTGGCAAGGGATATTTATTCTTGATCGTCACTTTATTCAGTTGCCGATAATCTATGCACAACCTCATGCTACCATCCTTCTTTTTGACTAGCAACACCGGAGCACCCCATGGAGAAGCGCTCGGCCGAATGAACCTCTTTGAGATCAACTCTTCAAGTTGAGACTTCAATTCCTTTAACTCTAAGGGAGACATTCTATAAGGAGCAATAGAGATTGATCCTGTCCCAGGAATCAATTCTATTGAGAACTCTACCTCTCGGTCAGGAGGTAAGGATGAAACTTCTTCTAGAAAGACATCTAGAAATTCATTTACCACTTGCACAGATGATAAATCTAAACCCATTTCAGTAGATGCAGACAACATAATAAGAATAGCTTCCGCACCTTGGAATAATGACTGGCTTGCTTCGGTGTAAGAGATCGTTGCTTCCGAATCTGCCTGTGTCAATCCTACGGATTCGGAGGCGAAGCTAATTGTTCGATCAGCACAGTTGATTGTTACATGAATTTCAGCCATCCAATTCATACCCAGAACAATGTCCATGCTTCTCATAGGCAAGCAAATAAATTTCACAACAAACTGTCTGTCGCCTATGACAAGTAGGCAATTTTCACATAATGATTGGGTCTGGACACGACCCTTGGCAGCAGTTAAAATAGTTATCGGTTCGGACAGCTCAGACAATGCTAGTCCCAACCGATCCACACATGCTTGCGAAATAAAACAGTGAGTTGCACCAGAATCATATAAAATATTGACTGAATTATTAAAAAGAGATCCCGTACCCCTCAGAAGATTATCAGTAGGTGTGATGGTTCGAGCATCTAATGTGTTGATTCGCCCCTGACCAGGAGCATTTGGTGCTCTTTGCAGATTCTTCTTTGTTGGGCACTTATTTGCATAGTGCCCCTCTTCATTGCAAACATAGCACCGATCTGGCCTTGGCGGACACTCTCCGCGGTGATGTCTTCCACAAAGTCTACAATTCCTGAATTGTGCAGAATCAGACGATTGTACCTGCTTCCCTTTGTAATTACCTCCTTTCCCCGAATCATGCCTGGGACCCATCTGAGAACTAGATGACCCAGTGTTCCTCTTACTCTGATGGAATGCCTTCCTACTTGCATACAATCTTGCCAAATCGCTTTCGGCAATATAAGCTTGTTGAACCATGGCTGCATAATTGGTCTTCGGGAAAGAACTCAGACTTTGAGCAATATCCTCTCTCAACCCATATTTATACTTGTCAGTTTTCCATCGGTCATTGGGGGCGTACCCAGCTAAACCGAAGAATTGATACAACTCCTCAAATTTAGCCGTGTATTGGCCCACGGTCAAGCCTCCTTGTGTGAGAGCTAAGAACTCATTTTCCTTATCAAACCTCATAGCCGTGGGGAAGAATTGTTCCAGAAATGATGTTCGGAAATTTTCCCAAGTCGGGGGAGTTCCCATTGTCTCCATCATGGCCCTGGCATTTGCCCACCAGTTATTGGCCTCTCCCTTCAACATATGGGATGCCAACCTCAACTTATCTTCATCGGTCACTTGCATTGTTACAAAGATCTTTTCACTGTCGTCCAGCCAATGTTGTGCTCTCATGACATCCGGCCCACCTCTAAACTCGGAGGGTTTCATTTTTAGGAACTCTGTGAAAATTCTCCTTGGGTTCACTTGTGGCTCCGGAGCTTGATGCTGCTGAGCATTTTCCTGTTGGATTTGTTGCTGCTGATGCATAAGCATCATGTCTTGCATCATTTTCTGCTGGTTCTCAATGACATTCTGCATCCACTCAAAATTCGGATCAACAGGAGGAGGAATGCCTCTACCTCTTCTGGCCATGATTCTGCGAAATATGCACAAAGTATTAAGTTGATCAAGCTCAATGTCTAATAGCATACTAAGAAAATCACGACTGGAAAAAGCAAAGACCCTATAAGCTAAGTCCGACTAGGTCGAACCGCTCTGATACCAATTGTGACACCTCGGTATTTTTATTTGTTAAAAACACCCAAGTGCACATTAAACATACATCAGATATTATTTCCTGCTCAGACACTGAATACCATTATAAATTTTTCGCTGAATAAAACAAAACAGTCTTATATACAAACAAGACCATACGGTACTCAGACCATAACCTGTCAGCAACTATGGTAGTCAGAGTCATACAAGAAAGCGGAATGAAAGATAACATAATACTAATGCCATAGTATTGTGATACACGGACAACAGAAGGAAAATAAACTTAAACGTAAAACTAAGTCATCATCCATCTCTCGGGGCCACCTACTCGTGCCTCTGAGGTTTCTTCTGTCCCTGTTTATCTGTAAAACAACAACATTTAAACAGTGAGATACAATCTCAGTGAGTTCTACCGAGACCCCTACTAACTCTCTCGGTTCAATTAATAATCCTTTTTAAAACCAACACGACACTGACTGCAATAAAGTGCTAACCCCGGTGAACGTGAACAAACAAGGTGCGACACCGACTGCAAATCCAGTGCTAATCCCGGTGTATCGCACAGTACGACACCGACTGCAAATCCAGTGCTAATCCCGGTGTACGTACAACAAACTCATGACATAACACCGACTGCAAATCCAGTGCTAATCCCGGTGAACCCCCTTACCAATAGTACATTCTCCTATTGGCACGGAGCCTAGGTTGGGGGAGCATGACTGCCCCGCCTAGTATGTCAAAACATGGGTCGTCACCCAACTCGATATATAAACATATATCTACAGTACTATGAACCCCGCCCAGTTGAACACTTAACCCATGTTTTTATAAAACCAAGTTCACACTCGCACTCTAATTTACCTTTTTTCGACACGATTTACAACTTCGAAAACAGTTTATTTTGCCTTAAAACTTGAATATTCAGTTAGGCCTCTGAATAAGCTTTTCAACGCATCTTAGAACACCTCAATCGGGTTCCCGGATCAAAAGATATCGCGAAAACAAAAACAGTGTTTAGTTGCTGAAAATTCTGTAAACCGTCGCGTCGCGAACTGCTACCGTCGCGACGCGAAAAACGACAGAAACTTTTTGCGTGACAAAACTGGGCCAGGTCGCGACGCGAAGGGGACGGGTCGCGACGCGACCCTCTGCAGAAAGTGCAGATTTTCGGTTTTCTTACGGAATTCGCTATTCCGCTCAATTCCGATTCTCGTTCCGACTGAAAACAGATTTGACAACCAGCAAAACCAGTCCAACCAATACCACACAATCAATCATTCAAATCAAAAACTCAATCAAAACGAATTTTATCAAAAACGACATATTTTTCCGAATAGCGGTTTTCGTATCAAAATCTTTCGGAATCAAAGCACATAAAATTTATCGAGACACAAAAACATCCTAAGCGTGAGTAAAACTCACCCTTGAAGCGAGAGCCGATATCGAACCGAATTTGCCGAGACTTGAAAAACTCTCGAACGGAACCCTATTTCACCAAATCGCTCCAAACTTCGATTCGAACTTCACAATGCGATCAATCCGCTCCTAGCTTCGATCCTAAACATAACCCAATCATCAACACAACCTATTAATCCATGATTTCAACAAATTTTCCCTTCAAACCCTCAATTTTCGAAATCAAAAAGAAGGGGGAAAAATGGAGGAGAAACTTACCAAAGATATGGGTTTTGATGAGAAGGATGAGATGAAGATGGTGATGAAATTTGGGACCTTGGGGATGAGTGATGCTCCCACAATCTCTTCTTCTTTCCTCTTCTTTCTCTTCTCTCCTTTCTCTTCTCTTCTCTGCTTCTTTTCTCCTCTCTTCACGCATTCCTTTCTTTTCTTTCTTTCAACACACACACACACTTATTTAATTAATAATTAAGTGGTAGCGTGGTCAAATTACCATATTGATCCAAATTCCTTATTTCGATTCCAAAACTTCCTTGATCCGTATTATTCGGTTAACGACCCTGTGACAGCCAATAATTAATTTTAGCACTCAATAATTTTACCAATTAAGTACCAAATTAATTCAATTGCGTTAACATCCAAATAATTCGATTAATTATTTTGAGGATGTTACACCTTTTCTACCCGTTAATTTATTAGCGTAAAAATCAGAGTTTCAAAATTTTAGTTACACCACAAGGGATGTCACACTTACTTCGTCAAACATCACACGCCAAATTACTCATTTTTTGAAAACAGTTGTCATACCCCAATTTTGTCCGGCTTAGGTCCAAACTCTAATTTTCCACACAAAAATAAATTATGCATTGCATTTTGGGTCCTAGAAACTATTCCAAAGTTTTTGAAAGCATTTTTAGGGCTAGAATGCACTTTTTGGGAAATTAGAGTTTTTAGGGTCAAAAAGGGCATTTTGGTCATTTCTCACAAAAGGGTCTATAAAAATAATTTTTGCATGAAAATATTTTTCAATAAGCCTCATGCATGAAAATAATTTTTTTTTCTGAAAGAATAAAATCGATTTTATCATGTATATAATATATTCTTGATGAATAAGGAAGGTATCCATATTTTCAGGAAAGCAAATAATCGATTACCTTCTTGTTTCATTCAAGCCAATAATCGATTATTTGCTCTATGAAAACAAGCAAATAATCGATTATTCCCTCCCCTTTTGAAGCACATAATCGATTATTAGGATGCCCATATTTTCAGGAAAGCAAATAATCGATTACCTTCTTATCTCATTCAAGCAAATAATCGATTATTTGCTCTATGAAATCAAGCAAATAATCGATTAGCAAGCTATCCTTACCTTCCTTTTGGTCCGAGAAGACAACTCTCGCAAATCTCATTTTCCAGTTCTACGCATCATTTTTGCTCTATTCGCGCCGTTGGTCCGTCTGAGCTGATCTCCTGCAAGGGTTAGTCGAGGTTTGCGTTCTTCAGAGTTGTAATATCTGTCTTCATCAGAGGTATTTCAGTCTTTTCATTTGTTAATATTTAGTTATTGTGATCCATGTGATTTAACTTAGCTATAGCGTTTATCTACTCGTTCTTGTATATTATCGTCCATTGTTGATGATGAACCATATGATTCCCACTTATGCCTAGTGCATCATGTTCTAAGTGGTGAAGATGGTCTCGGGTGATTCAGCTTGCCCCTTTCAAACCCTTTCAAAAACATTTTTTAGAACTACGTCGCTTTGATTCCCATTTGGGATACGTAGGAGCGAGTCACGTTCTCGTCAAGCGCAACAAATAAAAATTCTTTTCACCCCCCTAAACCAATCATTTTCATAAAGCAAACAAAAATCATTTTTCAAACTCATTGTTGCTAGTAGCTCATCAGAGCCTCAGTTCGTTTAGCTATTAGTGACAATGTCCTTTTCTCCTAAAAATAATAAACGATGATCCATCATAACCTTTGTTAGTTTGATCATCGTGCGAATCAACCTCTTTCGAAAATCACTTTCAAAAAAGATAATAAAAAACGAGTTGTTATCAATAGTCCATCAGAACCTTCGTTCGTTTGACTAGCAGTACAACTCACTCTTTTGAGTATTTAGTAAGTGATTCTTGATAGCCTCTGCTAGTTTAATCATTCACTAATGCTCGTCCTATTTCAAAAACTCACTAAAAAAAAGATAAAAAACAAAAACCTTTCAAAAAGACAACCCAGAACTACGTCGCCTTTGATTCTCCACCCGGAGATACGTAGGAGTAGGGCCACGCCCCTGTCAAGCGCAAAAGTAAACAATTTCTAAATTAAAAAATGCAAACACATCTCTTTCATTTCAAAAAATCAAAAAATATTATTTTCAAAGTAGGGGATTAAGTTGGTCGTACGGCCGGGTTAACCATCGTTTTAGGATAAGTGAACTGTGGTCCTTCAGAGCCCCAGCGCTCCTTCAGCACCCAGCGGCCCTTCAGACCCCCAGTGGTCCTTCAGACCCCCAGTGGTCCTTCAACACAGATCACACAATCCTAAAACCCCTATATTAAAAAACACCAACACACAAACATTTTCTACCCAAGAACTACGTAGCTTTGAATTCTCCATCGCACCGGGAGATACGTAGGAGCGGGCCATGTCCCGTCAAGCACTTTTCCTAAAAAACCTTTTTTCCCCCTTCCTCGCCAAAAGTAAAATTTTCATTAAGCTTTCAAACAAGAAAATAGGCAAATCTAGGTATTTTTCAAATCAAATGTTAAAACCACACATTTAATTAGAGGTTCCCTTTCGGTAGAAAGGACGTGCGCGGTGCTAACACCTTCCTCGCACGTAATCGACCCCGAACCTATATCTCTAGTTTCCAAAGACCATCCGCCTTGTCCAAAAGACCTTTTTTCAATGTTTTGGTCTTAAAATTAAAATATTGGTGGCGGCTCCAAATTTTTCCACGTTGTACATTGAGAAACCCAAACCGGGGGATTTTTCGGGGTGCAACAGCTGGCGACTCCACTGGGGACACTTTTTAAAAGACGAGGGTCAAGCCTAACTAATTAAAATGTGTGGTTTAATGTACTGTTGATTTGATTAATACCTTGTTTGCCTTTCTTTCTTATCATTGATTGTAGGCATATGCATTTGTCTTCTTTGTTATTCCCTATCTCCTCTTTTACTCCTATTCTTTCATTGCTTATGCCCATGCATTCTTCCAACCCCCCATGTTCCCTTCTTCTTTGCTCCTTTTCTCCAAAGGTAAGTTCACGCATCTCTTCCCAATTCTATCCTGTTCCCTCTTCTTCGCTCCCTTTCTTGAGGTAAGTAGTGCATTGTTGTTGGCACCCTAGATTAGTTGTATTTAATTGGTATTAAACCCTAGGGTAGACGACATGTTATTGCTTTCTATTGTCTGGATTGTCTGGATTTTCATTTGCAGGTGGGGTAGTTTTTAAGGAAATGCCCTTCGCACACACCACTTGTACCCCGAGATTATATGATTAGAGGAAGAGACCATAACCCAGGTCTGTTAGGATACCATAGGATGAGTGGATTCGAGTAGTGGGAGCCCATCAGGACCTTTGTCCGTTTGGCTACTCGCGAAAGTTTCAATCAGAGTTGTGCTCTTTCATGATACCTTGTACCTAGCAGTTTGCTGCATTTACAAGGAATTTCGTGAAAGAGACAGTGGCTCTGATGACCTTTGTGAGGGTGTGAATAGAGCCACATGAGAAGATTACCCCTAAAATGCCTTAGATCATAGGTTTTTTCCCTTTTAGGTCACAAGGGCTTTCCAAATTGTGTGTTGCATCGTTGCATTCAGTTCAATCAATTTTTCCTTCAGAATTTTTGAAAATAAAAAAAAAATATGCTTTCCCTTTTCAATAAACGCCTATATGAGGTGGCATATAGGGTGAAAATTTTCAAATCACCACCTGTAAATATCCTCTTTCTGCAAAAACACAAAAAAAGAAGCATCCTTGCATCATCGCATCATTGCATCACTGCATCATTGCATCATTTGCATTGCATAAAATTCCAACTTTGAAAAAAACCATTCATATTGCATTCCCTTTCATTACATAAAGATAAAACAAAAAAAAACAATTATCATCTGCATAGCATAAACATTTCATTTATAATCATGCAAAAAAATCCTCGTCAAGTTCACCCAAAACATGGCATTCATGCATAAGCATTATTTCAAAAAAGACACAGTAGAACTACGCAAGCTTTTATTCCTCATTACAATGGGGATACGTAGGAGCGGTTCATACCCCGTCAAGCACATTTTTCTAAAACCTTTTTCCAATAAATCATTTGCATCATACTTGCATATCATAATTTGTTCATTCATTCATTACCTAGAATAAGAGTTGTGATGAGAAGCGAGACGTTCTTGCGAAACAATCATCCTTTCTGAAAAAGTTTATCCTTACTTGGTTGCAAACTCAAGGTGTTCCAAGGCACTCAGTTTTTCGAATCAATAGCTCATTTGCAAAAGCACTGCATCCCATCCATTCCATGACAAAAGACTGAAATAGTGTATCAAATCAAAAACAAATTTTTAACTGATGTCAGCTCTCTGTGAAGCGTTCTCCTAGTAAGCATGCATGCCAGGTGCAATTTCTCTTGCTTGAGTCAGTCAATTTCCTTCATTTATCATCATTCCCCATCCAAGCCTAGTCCCACTCCGTCCACCCATAAAGTGCATATTCTCCCCATCAGTGCGTATTTGACTTTTGGTTCATTCTAATGCTTTAAGTCCTCCATGCTGGGGCAAGTCTGTGATCATTAATTCCCCTTGATTAATATCATTTTCCTTCAGTGCAAGCCTCTAAAAAAAATAATAATATAATAAACAAGAAAACAAGCTCGCTAGGTTGAAAACCCGCAAGGGGCGGCCTAGGCAAAAAGGAGCGCCCGGTGGACTGAAAACTCGCAAAGAGCGGTCCAGGCAAAAATTAGGGCACAAAAAAAAAGGAAAAAGAGCAAACACATGAAGATAGATAAATTATTGTTCTAAAGTTAAGTCTCATAGAAATAAGCAATCGGGATTTGAAATGAAGTTTGACCATCTCCTCAAAAACCCCAAAATCCCAGAAAGTCCCTTTCCTACCCACCTTGAGCCAAGAAAAACCAAAATCCAAAAATCACCCTAGAAAAGGATCACCCCAAATAAAAAAAAAACAGTGCATCACTTTTTATCAGCTCACCCGAGTCAAAGAAGGAAAAGAATCATGAAACAAAAAGGGAAAAAGAGAAAATAAAAAAAAAGGGGTTCAAAAATGAAAATCCCAAAACAAAAGAAAATGGTGAGCTGGTACATGTTACCACAAAGTACAAGAGATCCTTGTCTAAATAAACCTTCAAACACTTCATCATTCCAACACCTGGTTCCATAAACCTTCAAACACTTCCTTTGGCCTCAACATCAAACCCCTTAGTCATTCTACCATTTGCTCTAACAGAGCCCAAAAAAACAAGCCCAATAACCATATTCCTCATATACCATTAACCGTCAATCAACGCCAAACAAAACTCATCCTCCCATTAGCCTCAAACACTTCATTAAGCCTAACCCTCCTTCCTCCACAAAACACCACAATCCCGAAAAGTCCATTTCGATCAATGACCGTTTGCTTTTGTTCACTCAAATTTTAATCTTAGGACGAATAAGCTTATCTATGTACAAAGTGTTTGCTCAAAAGAAAAACAAACGATCAGAAAAAAGAAAGCTGATCAAGAAAGAATAAACCCTCAGGAAAAAGAGAACTGAGGAAACAAAAACGAACAGTCAGAAAAAAGAAAGCTGACAAAATCAAAAAAAGAGGGACTTGCACTCCAAAACACATTCAAGATGCATTAAAACAAGGTTTAGTGATCACCAGGTAAGGATTCTTTCGCACCAAAAGTCAAGGCATCAGTAGAGAACCAAAAATTTGCACTGAGAATACCACTCAGACCCAAAAGTTGGGGCATTCTCTTCACCACCCACACACCCTAGTCTTGGGAAAGTCTGTTCAATGCCCGTCCCATGTCACTCCAGTTGTCAATATCATTCCAAAGTGGGGCAAGTGCATTCCCATTCCTTCACCTCATTCATTCCCATAAAAACCTCACCGGGGCAATCTCTCAACTCACTATCCCAAACAAGACCTTGTCATTTTGATTGGGGCATGCTTTGTCCTTGTTATGACGAGGGAAACATCAAATTCTGTGGGTTGAAGCAAAACCCCTTTCATTCCAGCTTTCATCCCAAGAGCCGAAGCGTTCCCAATTCATCATCTTCGACACCCCTAGTTGTTGTCACCACTAGACAGGGGCAAGTTATTCACTCATCAAAGACCTGAATTGGGGCAATCTTGTATCTCTTGATCCCTCACAAGCTTCGGCAATAGCCATGTCGGTCATTCCTTCACTTGCCATAAAAGTCCAGGCCCTAAACCAATCCCAAGTTAACGGACTCACTCATTCACATTTGCACCCCTATGCATGCTTACTAGATAATGCTTCAAAGAGAGAGAGACACAAGTTAGTCATGCGATATTTAAGATTCAGTCGTCATTGGAAGGAAGAGAAAACAAGTGAGCTTGTTTGTAAATAAAATCTTGAGAACACCGGAGTTTGAATCAAATTCCATTTTTTCTCAACAAAATGGTCAATAATCATCTCGATTCCTTGCATTCAAAGTCTTGCATCTCATCATCACAAAAATGTTTAATCATTCATATCCTATTTTTCGCCTCATGCATTTAGGCGTTCCATTTTGTTTATCATAGTTTGCATCGTGCCAACATCATCATTGCATGAAGGACAACAAAAAAAGAAGCAACGGATAAAAGCAAAAAAATCTTCCATCTCATTCCATCAAGCATCAAAGCATTTGCATCATAAAAGCAGAAACACGTCATCCCGTGTCATAACATTTGCATCCAAGCATTTCATTCACATCATATTCACATTCGCATTTCATGCATTCATCGCATGTCATCCAAAATGCCTATGTTTCCCAATCAACCATTTCATATCATTACACTATGCATCATAACATTAGCATCCAAACATTTCATTTGCATTCGCATTTCATGCATTCATCCCATATGCCTATGTTTCCCAATCAACCATTTCATATCATGCATCAAAGTATTGCATTTGCATCCTCACATAGCAAAAGAAAAAAAACAGATGATCAGAAAAACAAGTTGATCAAGATAAAACAAATCAAAAGGAAAACCTCAAGAATGTTCCACCACATGCATCATCACACCAAAATCATAGCATTGCATGCACATGCATAACATGCACCCATACTCCATGCACCCATACTCCATGCACTATTCCTTGCATCAACTGACGTATGCAGGCACCTCAATCCAACATAGCAGCATCGGTCATTTCAAATCAACCAATCAACAGCATTTGTGAGCCCTCTGTGCTCCCCCTGAGCCCTCTGTGCTCCCCCTGAGCCCTCTGTGCTCCCCCTGAGCCCTCTGTGCTCCCCCTGAGCCCTCTGCGCTCATCCTGAGCCCTCTGTGCTCCCTCTGAGCCCTCTGTGCTCATCCTGAGCCCTCTATGCTCCATCCTGAGCCCTCTACGCTCATCCTGAGCCCTCTGTGCTCCATCCTGAGCCCTCCGCGCTCATCCTGAGCCCTCAGTGCTCCTTCTTTACTGCATTGTTTACCGCTTTATTTCCTGCTTTTTCACGCCAAGTGCCCATTTTACCTTTCTGTTTGCACGCCAAGTGCCCCTCAATTCAGTGCGACAGCATTGAACATCTCAATCAATCAACCAACAGGATTCGTGAATCCCTTCAGGACCCAAGTGTCCCTTCAAAAGCAGACTTCACCTTGCATTCGAGCTGCGGGTAAGTCCTTCAGACCCCGAGTGGTCCTTTAGACTAGTTGTGTCAGCCTAAGACACAATGGACGTCCTTCATGGTCAACATATCAGTTCCGGATCTGATCTTGACCCATCATGGCTGCTCGGAAAAGGCCACCCCTTCAGGCAGACCGTTTTACTAGTACCGTTGCTAGTTTGCGTTCCATCAGACCCATTGGTCCATCAGGCTTAGGCATGCCCTTGAGACCTCGTCGGTCCTTCAGTTTAACTCTAATCAATGCGCCAAGCATCGACTGCGAATTAGACCTTCAGAGCCTTAGTGCTCCTTCGGACCTTGAGCGGTCCTTCAGAGCCTTAGTGCTCCTTCAGACCCTGAGTGGTCCTTCAGAGCCTTAGTGCTCCTTCAGATCCCGAGTGGTCCGTCATTTTCTCTCTCGGTTAATGCGCTAGGTGTTAACCATTCCCCGTTTGTTCTCAAGCCCATCTTTTCAAAAAACATAGAAAAAGAAAAAGAGAAAAATTCGGGTTTCCCCAAATGGACAAAATCGGTATAATTTCTGAATTCTTTATCTTCATTTTGCCTTGGAATATGTTTCGGCCAATTCATATTCCTCGTTAAAATTCAGATATAGAGGGGCAGCTGTCATACCCCAATTTTGTCCGGCTTAGGTCCAAACCCTAATTTTCCACACAAAAATAAATTATGCATTGCATTTTGGGTCCTAGAAACTATTCCAAAGTTTTTGAAAGCATTTTTAGGGCTAGAATGCACTTTTTGGGAAATTAGAGTTTTTAGGGTCAAAAATGGCATTTTGGTCATTTCTCACAAAAGGGTCTATAAAAATAATTTTTGCATGAAAATATTTTTCAATAAGCCTCATGCATGAAAATAATTTTTTTTTTGAAAGAATAAAATCGATTTTATCATGTATATAATATATTCTTGATGAATAAGGAAGGTATCCATATTTTCAGGAAAGCAAATAATCGATTACCTTCTTGTTTCATTCAAGCCAATAATCGATTATTTGCTCTATGAAAACAAGCAAATAATCGATTATTCCCTCCCCTTTTGAAGCACATAATCGATTATTAGGATGCCCATATTTTCAGGAAAGCAAATAATCGATTACCTTCTTATCTCATTCAAGCAAATAATCGATTATTTGCTCTATGAAATCAAGCAAATAATCGATTATTCCCTCCCCTTTTGAAGCACATAATCGATTAGCATCCTATTTTAACTAAATACATAATCGATTAGCAAGCAAACAAAGTTTCCTTTCTTATCAAACTAATCGATTATGTGCTTCAAATAACTAAAAAGAATAAGCGATTAGCAAGCTATCCTTACCTTCCTTTTTTATATATCATAATCGATTAGGGGCTTCAAACAACTAAAGCACATAATCGATTACCACCTTTTAAGGAAGGTTGATAATCGATTATGCACCTGTTTTGTCTTACAACAATAATCGATTATCATCTCACCAAAGTTTCCATCTTCATCAACATAATCGATTAGCATATGTTTCAATTGAAAGACATAATCGATTATGTCATGCATTAATTGTTAAAAAAATCAAACGGTTGTGTTTTTGAAACTCTATAAATAGGAAGCTAAGTTTCACCATTAGAGACACACACATTTCACGAGATCTGAGAAGACAACTCTCGCAAATCTCATTTTCCAGTTCTACGCTTCATTTTTGCTCTATTCGCGCCGTTGGTCCGTCTGAGATGATCTCCTGCAAGGGTTAGTCGAGGTTTGCGTTCTTCAGAGTTGTAATATCTGTCTTCATCAGAGGTATTTCAGTCTTTTCATTTGTTAATATTTAGTTATTGTGATCCATGTGATTTAACTTAGCTATAGCGTTTAACTACTCGTTCTTGTATAGTATCGTCCATTGTTGATGACGAACCATATGATTCCCACTTATGCCTAGTGCATCATGTTCTAAGTGGTGAAGATGGTCTCGGGTGATTCAGCTTGCCCCTTTCAAACCCTTTCAAAAACATTTTTTAGAACTACGTCGCTTTGATTCCCATTTGGGATACGTAGGAGCGAGTCACGTTCTCGTCAAGCGCAACAAATAAAAATTCTTTTCACCCCCCTAAACCAATCATTTTCATAAAACAAACAAAAATCATTTTTCAAACTCATTGTTGCTAGTAGCTCATCAGAGCCTCTGTTCGTTTAGCTATTAGTGACAATGTCCTTTTCTCCTAAAAATAATAAACGATGATCCATCATAACCTTTGTTAGTTTGATCATCGTGCGAATCAACCTCTTTCGAAAATCACTTTCAAAAAAGATAATAAAAAACGAGTTGTTATCAATAGTCCATCAGAACCTTCGTTCGTTTGACTAGCAGTACAACTCACTCTTTTGAGTATTTAGTAAGTGATTCATGATAGCCTCTGCTAGTTTAATCATTCACTAATGCTCGTCCTATTTCAAAAACTCACTAAAAAAAAGATAAAAAACAAAAACCTTTCAAAAAGACAACCCAGAACTACGTCGCCTTTGATTCTCCACCCGGAGATACGTAGGAGCAGGGCCACGCCCCTGTCAAGCGCAAAAGTAAACAATTTCTAAATTAAAAAATGCAAACACATCTCTTTCATTTCAAAAAATCAAAAAATATTATTTTCAAAGTAGGGGATTAAGTTGGTCGTACGGCCGGGTTAACCATCGTTTTAGGATAAGTGAACTGTGGTCCTTCAGAGCCCCAGCGCTCCTTCAGCCCCCAGCGGCCCTTCAGACCCCCAGTGGTCCTTCAGACCCCCAGTGGTCCTTCAACACAGATCACACAATCCTAAAACCCCTATATTAAAAAACACCAACACACAAACATTTTCTACCCAAGAACTACGTAGCTTTGAATTCTCCATCGCACCGGGAGATACGTAGGAGCGGGCCATGTCCCGTCAAGCACTTTTCCTAAAAAACCTTTTTTCCCCCTTCCTCGCCAAAAGTAAAATTTTCATTAAGCTTTCAAACAAGAAAATAGGCAAATCTAGGTATTTTTCAAATCAAATGTTAAAACCACACATTTAATTAGAGGTTCCCTTTCAGTAGAAAGGACGTGCGCGGTGCTAACACCTTCCTCGCACGTAATCGACCCCCGAACCTATATCTCTAGTTTCCAAAGACCATCCGCCTTGTCAAATAAATTACAACTTCACAGCGGAAAGTCCAACAATTATACACAGTCTTGAATAAACTAAAACAACATTCTATTTCCCCCAAGTGTTACATATCAGAGCAGACGACCCGACTCAGCTAGCGAAGGTTCCTAAGCCTTCACTTGTGCTCACCTGCACGTTACCGCATAGGGGTAATATTCAAACAAAAGGGGTGAGTCCATCTAACCATATAATAAAGCATATGATAAGCACTAAGCTAGAGTTATGACACTATATAGACCACACCACGAAACATCAAGTCAATCATCAAGGATAAAACAGTCAGTTCCATCAGCAAGGGTAAACAGTCAATCTCATCATCAAGTTACTCGGCACAATGAGTCGTCACAATGTCATGCAGGAGTATGAAATGCAACCCACTCGCGGGCATATGCATGAGGTACCTTTTCACAAACGTCGCTTAGCCATTATGGCCTCATCGTCACTTAGCCTTTTGGGCCTCAAAAACGTCACTGGGTTTATGCATATGGGGCATGAGACACTATGACATGCACCACTCACAAACACACAAATCACGGTCAACTATGTGACCCGTCACTTACCGAATTGCCAATTCAGAGGCACAACACCTGTCAATCCACAATTTACACAACAACATCACTTAGCCATTTAGGCCTTAACATCACTTAGCCATTTAGGCCTCAAAACGTCACTGGGTTTCATCGTCACTTATACATAAACATCATCAACTCAAACAATAGCCACTGAGGGCAAAAACGTCATTTACTAGCCACCAAGGGCATCATCGTCATTTACACATCATTATAAATAATATCAGCCACCAAGGGCAAAACAGTCATTTATACGTCATTATAAAAAATATTAGCCACCAAGGGCAAAACAGTCATTTACACGTCATTATAAATAATATTAGCCACCAAGGGCAAAACAGTCATTTAACTAGCCACTAGGGGCATCATCGTCAAAATCATCATTTTTGACACTAAATCGTTAAAACCACTGGTCATACGCAAAAGAGAATTTTTAAAGGCACCAAAACATCTTTTCATTGTCACAGCAACGATCACCGGGAACAGCCACTTGGGGCGCCCAGCAACCTTCAGAAATAATAAGTTATTATTTTTTTTTAAAAAATGGAACACACAGATAGACAACTGAAAAGGCTTCACAACGCTTTCAATAAAAGATATAGCGAAAACAGTTTTCAATAAAACATGCAAGTTCTCTGGCAATAGTAGGTTGTTTCTATTAAGTTTCTGTTAGTTTATTGCTTTTTAGTTAGAAAGGGGCTAAATTACAAGTTCTAGGCATTTTGGTGCCAATTGGCGCCTTTGTGAGCGTTTTGATGCTTCTTGTGCTTGTGCAGTAATCTGAACGTGGCAACGTCTCTCATCACGTCTGAAGAAGGGCAGCAGAGCAAGAAAGAAATATCTTATTTTTGGCGCACAAGAAATGATGGCCAGAGATCGAGAACTGCAGAAGATCTTCTCTCTCCTCAGCGCTGACGCACTGTAGCAGTGCGGTGTCACTTCATGGCAGAGTCAACTCGCAAGCAAGCTTGGAAGGTGGGGAATGACATCAGCAAGCATGTGACCCTCTTTTGACCATGGCTATTCTCTCTCTACAAAAAGGCAAGGGGGCACCATGCGGAAAAGGGACGAACTCATCATCATCATCATCATCCACTTTCCCCCATTTTCAGAGATAGTTTTTCTAAAAGAAGTTCTGGACACACACTTCTTCATTTTTAAATTTTCTCAAAGCTCCAATTTTCATCTTCATTCGCAACCATTACTGTAAAGCTCAGACGTTGTAACGTCTTTACAGCGTGCATGAAGGAAGGCTACTTAGGCGTATCTTTTGCGTTTAGTCTCCTTTTCTCTATGTACGGTACATGGATTTTAACTCCTCTTATTTCTGTAAGGATGCTCAGCATGAGCTAAACATTAGTAGTTGGGTTGTTGTTTTGCATGTAATGAACCTCTAGTTTAATGTTATGAAGTATTGATGATTATGCATTTTAAATCTTTGCATGTTAATATTTCCAAACTTGTTTTGAACTGGCCACTTAAAATAAGTAGATTCATAGGTACAGACATGGTCTATGAAAAGAACTCAAAGATTTATGTGAATGAAAAGGTGCACTAAAGACATTTAGGCATTTTTATCTAAGTCTAGACATAGAATGGATAATAGTTCATAGGACATTGCTGTGGGTACTTAAAATACAGGAGTAGGCCTACTTAGAACCTAGACATAGGAATTCTAGTACTTGAAGCTCTGACGTTTTGTGACTGAAAAGCACAGCTCTTTTGCAACAGCGTTCAAACGTTATAACGTCTATATAACATAGCATTTGTACGTGTTAACGTGTAAACGTTATAACGTCTGACTAAAGGAGATTTACTTGCATGCAGCAATCCAACTCATACTCTTCCATAGTCACACCCACTTGTTATTTACTTGCCTTGTTTATGTTCTTAGTCTTAAATATCAACTTTTAGTGCCGATTTGTTACTTGTTTCACTTGTGTTTTAAAGACTTGAACTCTGAAGGTTAATCAATCCTCGTGGGAACGATCTCTTACTTTTATCCACTTTATTACTTGTACGACGTGTATACTTGCACTGATATTGCGATTATAAAACACACGAGCGCAACAAGTTTTTGGCGCCGTTGCCGGGGATTGTATTTAACTTTTATTGCTCAACAAGAATTAAAACACTAGGTGAAAGAATTCTGCTGTGTTGTTTGTTGTTTTTGTGAGTGAACAGGTAAACGTTACAGCGTATGCTTAGTTCCAGTTCAAGCTCTAGTTCAACTGAACCAGGGAGTGGATCTGAGCCTGAATTCTATCCAGAACCTGAAAGAACCTTCAGGCGACTAAGGAGACAACAAAGGTTAAGAAGGCAGCAACAACACCAGCAATTTCAGCCACCAATCATGTCTGAACATGGTACTGGTGGTAGAAGCTCTAGAGGTGGACGCACTCCAAGAGGAGGAAGGCACTCTGATGCTGGAGGCAGAGAACGTGGTCGTGGACCACAAACTCATACAAAAACCTATGTTGATGATGAACACTGGCAGAGACAGAAACTCATCAATGCAGGGCCACAAGACATGGTCAATGACAGAGACAGGCCTATGCGTGATTATGTCGTGCTCAATCCTGCCCATTTACAAACAGGCATTGCAAGACCACCGATTCATACTGGTCACTTTGAATTCAAGCCAATGATGTTCCAAATGCTGCAGACTGCAGGGCAATTTGGGGGTTTTCCTCAAGAAGATCCTTATGCACATCTAAGGCAATTTTTGGATGTGTGTAGCAACTTTGTCATCCCTGGAGTCTCAGAAGATGCCTTCCGATTAAAGCTATTTCCATATTCTCTTAAGGATAAGGCCAAGAATTGGTTGAACTCTTTAGAGCAAAATTCAATTCACACTTGGGATGAGCTAGCTGAGAAATTTCTTGGAAAATACTTCCCTCCCAACAAAAATGCCAAGTTAAGAAATGACATCACTTCCTTCAAACAAAGGGAAGGGGAATCATTATTTGAGGCTTCGGAAAGATGGAAGGAATTACTAAGAATGTGCCCACACCATGGTATACCCGTGGTTATTCAAATGGAGACTTTCTATAATGGTTTAGATCAGCCTACCAGGCTTATACTTGATGCTTCATCCGGTGGTGTCATATTGAACATGTCTTTCTCCGAGGCATGCAGGCTTATTGAAGACATAGCTACTCATAATGCCCATTGGCCCTCTGAAAGATTCACTCCTGGAAAGAAGGCTGGTGTCCATGAGATAAGTGAAGTAACTGCCCTTTCTGCTCAGGTTGCTTCTCTGACCAACATGATTAAAAACTTGAGTACCCCAAACGTGGCAACGTCTGAAAAACAGACTGCTGCAGCTGTTGAACCAACCCCATCTGGGGGAGTAGTGTGTGTCTATTGTGAAGGAGGGCATGTCTACGAAGAGTGTCCACATAACCCTCAGTCTGTAAACTTTGTATCACATAACAAAGGTAACAGTCCCTTCTCCAACTTTTACAATTCAAATTGGAGAAATCACCCAAATTTTAGTTGGAAGAACAACAATTCTTTGAATGCTAGCGATGCTGCTCCTGCAATACCCCCAGGATTTCCCCCTCAACAACAAAAGCAGTATACGCAGAATAACAACAACAATTTGGAAGCCTTGATGAAAACTTTCATAAGCGATTGTAGGGCAACCTTACAGACCCATGAGTCTTCAATCAAAACCTTGGAAAACCAAATTGGGCAGATAGCCTCAGCTCTTACTCAAAGACAGAATGGATCTCTTCCATCCACAACTGAAACACCATCTTCATCTAAGACAAATGGTAAAGATGTGGTGAATGCACAGGTAAATGCTATCTCTTTAAGAAGTTGAACTGAGTATCCTGACCCATCTATGCCTAAGGAACCCAAGGTGCCAGAAGAGGAAAAGGACAAAAACAGAAGTGGAGAAAAAGAGAAGATTATTCCAGATACTGTGCTATCTAAGCCAGACGTTACAACGTCTAGTTCTGAACCAGGAATCAAGACTGTTCCTAAGCTTGTACCTGAATATCCTCCTCCACCCTACCCTCAAAGACTAAAGAAAGCTCATGAAGACAAGCAATTCAGCAAGTTCATGGAGATGCTAAAACAGCTACACATAAACCTTCCCTTAGTTGAAGCTCTACAGCAGATGCCAAACTATGCCAAGTTCCTAAAGGATATCATCACCAAAAGAAGAAGGCTAGGGGAGTTTGAAACTATTGCTTTAACTGAAGAATGTAGCTTAATCATGCAGAATAAACTCCCTAGAAAACTGAAGGATCCTGGCAGTTTTACTATACCATGCTCCATTGGAGATTTTTACCTTGGCAAAGCTTTATGCGACTTGGGGGCAAGTATTAACTTGATGCCCAAGTCCATTTATGAAACACTTGGTATAGGAACTGCCAGACCTACTTCTTTAAGTCTTACCTTAGCTGATAAAAGTAGAGTTTATCCTGAGGGCATATTAGAAGATGTTTTGATTAAAGTTGACAAATTTGTTTTTCCAGTGGACTTTGTTATTTTAGATTTTGATGCAGATAAGGAAGTTCCTATCATCTTGGGGAGACCATTTCTGGCCACTGGAAGGACACTCATTGATGTGCAGAAAGGAGAACTAATCATGAGGGTCAATGACCAAGAAGTCAAGTTCAACGTCCTCAACGCACTCAAGTATCCAAAACCTAACACAGAGGAATGTTCCTTTGTGGTTGCCCTTGACCATGTGGTTCAAAAACAATTCAATAAAGATAATGACCACTTGGAGAAGATTCTGGGCAAAGATGAGATTCAAGAGTTGTTATCAGAAGAAGCTGCTCCGTTAAACGTTACAACGTCAACTACAGACGTTGTCACGTCTGACTCCCCTGTACCCAAGGCGTGGACAAAGAAGTATGAATCTTTGGGGCAAGAAGACTCCAATCTCAAGAAGATAGTTCCTTCCATTGAAGAACCACCCACACTGGAGCTGAAGGTGTTGCCTGATCACCTGAAGTATGCCTTTTTAGGGGAAAATGATTCTTTACCTGTAATCATTTCTTCTAATCTCTCACAAGAGCAAGAAAGTGATCTCATTAGCACCTTGAAAAGGCACAAGAAAGCCATTGGTTGGCAAATGGCAGATATCAAGGGTATCAGTCCCACAATCTGTATGCACAGAATTGTCTTAGAAGAGAATGCAAAGAGCAGCAATGAAGGACAAAGGTGATTGAACCCGATAATGAAAGAGGTGGTCAAGAAGGAAGTCATCAAATGGTTAGACGCAGGAATCATCTACCCAATCAGTGACAGCTCATGGGTGAGCCCAGTTCAATGTGTACCAAAGAAGGGTGGAGTTACTGTGGTGACCAATGACAAAAATGAATTGATTCCAACAAGAACAGTGACTGGATGGAGGATATGTATGGACTACAGGAAGCTGAACAAAGCAACCAAGAAGGACCATTTTCCTCTGCCATTTATTGACCAGATGTTGGATAGACTTGCAGGCAAAGAATTCTATTGTTTCCTTGATGGTTACTCAGGATATAACCAGATAGCTATTGTGCCTGAGGACCAAGAGAAGACCACATTCACTTGTCCTTATGGTACCTTTGCCTTCAGAAGGATGCCATTCGGGCTGTGTAATGCACCTGCAACATTCCAGAGATGTATGATGGCTTTATTCTCAGATTTTATTGAAAAATCCATGGAAGTTTTCATGGATGACTTTTCAGTCTATGGAGACTCATACAAGGCATGCTTGGATAACTTAGAAGGAGTTTTAATAAGATGTGAAGAAACCAACTTAGTACTCAATTGGGAGAAATGCCACTTTATGGTTCAAGAGGGAATTGTTTTGGGGCATAAAATTTCAAAGAAAGGGTTGGAGGTGGATAAAGCAAAAATTGATGTTATTGACAAATTACCTCCACCTACCACTGTCAAAGGTATTAGAAGTTTCTTAGGGCATGCTGGTTTTTACAGAAGGTTTATCAAGGATTTCTCAAAAATTTCCAAACCTTTGTGTCTGCTGCTACAACGTGATAACGTCTTCAACTTTGATGAGCATTGTCATGAAGCCTTCCAGAAATTGAAGACTGCCCTTGTAACAGCTCCTGTGATAGTCACTCCTGACTGGTCCAAACCATTTGAATTAATGTGTGATGCGAGTGACTACGCTGTAGGGGTTGTATTGGGTCAAAGGTATGGCAAAATTTTTCACTCTATCTATTATGCTAGTAAAACCTTAGATGATGCCCAATTAAATTATACTGTAACTGAGAAAGAGTTACTCGCTGTTGTATTTGCTTTTGACAAATTTCGATCATACTTGGTGGGTGCAAAAGTTATTGTTTTTACTGATCACTCAGCCATCAAGTATTTGATTTCTAAAAAAGATGCAAAGCCACGACTCATCAGATGGGTTCTCCTCCTCCAAGAATTTGACTTCGAAATTCATGATAAAAAGGGGGTGGAGAACCAAGTTGCTGATCATCTTTCTAGGCTTGAGAATGTTGATGCACGTACAGGTGCAGAAGAGATAAAAGAAAATTTCCCTGATGAAAAACTGCTGACAGTAGCCACAGTAGCTGAAGACGTTACCACGTCTATGGCAATTTCTTCCAACGTTATAACGTCTGATGCTACTGCACCCTGGTATGCTGATATAGTCAACTTCCTAGTTAGCAAGATTGTGCCTGTGGATTTCAACCATCAGCAAAGAAAAAAGTTCTTCCACACAGTGAAGCACTATTTTTGGGATGAGCCCTATCTGTATAAGATGTGTCAAGATCAATTGCTTAGGAGATGTCTTGCTGAAAAAGAACAACTTCATGTGTTACAACAATGTCATGCATCACCTTATGGAGGACATTTTGGAGGAACCAGAACTGCAGCAAAGGTGCTACAGTCAGGATACTATTGGCCAACACTCTTCAAAGATGCTCATGAATTAGTGAAAAGCTGTGATAAATGCCAAAGAACTGGAAACATCTCCAACAAGCAAGAAATGCCATTGACAAATATCCTTGAAGTGGAGCTGTTTGATGTGTGGGGAATGGACTTCATGGGGCCATTTCCTATGTCTCATGGAAACTTATACATTATGGTAGCTGTGGATTATGTGTCAAAATGGGTGGAAGCCATTGCATTGCCCAATAATGAAGCCAAATCAGTCAGCAAATTCCTTAAGCAAAACATCTTCACAAGATTTGGTACTCCAAGAGCTATAATCAGTGATGAAGGCTCTCACTTCTGTAACAAGCTGATTGAGAACCTATTGGCTAAGTACGGAGTGAAACACAAGATTGCTACAGCTTATCACCCATAGACAAGTGGTCAAGCAGAAATTTCCAACAGAGAAATTAAAAGGATACTTGAGAAGATGGTTGGTCCAAACAGGAAGGATTGGTCCCTGCACCTTGATGATGCATTGTGGGCGTACAGGACAGCATTTAAGACACCACTGGGCATGTCACCATACAAGCTAGTCTTCGGAAAAGCTTGTCATCTGCCCATTGAACTCCAACACAAAGCTCACTGGGCACTGAAGCAACTGAACTTAGATCATTCAAAGGCTGGAGAAGCAAGGCTCCTTCAACTAAATGAGCTAGATGAATTCAGGCACACTGCCTATGAGAATTCAGCAATGTATAAGGAGAAAACCAAGAAGTGGCACGATCAGAAAATTCAAAGAAGGGAGCTAGTAGAGGGACAATCAGTTTTGCTGTTTAATTCAAGGTTAAAGTTGTTCCCTGGGAAGCTAAAATCAAGATGGTCAGGACCTTTCAAGCTGGTAAAAGTCTATCCTCATGGTGCTGTGGACCTGTTTGATGAGAAAACTAATTCCATTTTCAAAGTCAATGGCCAAAGAGTGAAGCATTACTATGGAGAACATGTGGTTAGGGACAAGACCACAGTGGCTCTCAACAACCCCTGAATTCAAAAAGGGAATAGTCTGGCTGAAGACTCTTAAAGCAAGCGCTCTTGGGAGGCAACCCAATGGTTTTAACTAACCAGCAATTTTTGTCTTTAAATTTTTTGTTTTGTGCAGGAATGGGAGCTGAAGTATTGTAAACGTTATAACGTCTCTGCGTGTCTAGGATGTTGTCACGTTTGCTGCCTGGGTAAAGTTTTAAATGAAAAAGAAAAGAAAATGAGTCAAGCAGTTTTCAAATGAAAAAATTTTTAAAATGAAAATGATTTTTTAGACGTGACTGCCAAAGTGACCATGACGTCACTTCCAACGGTTACCCCCTTTTCCCAAACCCACGCCACCACCTACTTCTCAACTTCCCATAAAACCTCCCCAATAAACACTCACCAGTTACAATCACCAAAACCACCTTCAGACACTTTCAGAAACCGCAATCTTATACCTTTGTGATGAGGCCAGTGCTTGGTTTCATTTCATTAGGCATTGCTTGATACCCACTTCTCACACTCTCTGGGTTGATAAAGAGAGGCTGATTGCTATTGATGCCATTATGTCAAGAGATAAGATTGAGGTGGGTAAGCTCATCAACAGGGAGATTAACAAATGGCAGAACAGGAAGGATGGATACCTATACTTCCCTTGTTTAATCACTGATCTCTGCATGGAGGCTGGAGTGGAGATTGAAGCATCTGAGCTAAGAGAGGAACCCCAAGGGGCATTCTCTACAAAGTTCAAAGCTAGGCAGATTGATGCACAGACGTTACAACATCTGGTGGACCAGCAAAACAGCCTAGCCAAGTTTGTCAAGGAGCAATTTGAGTGGCAAAAGAAGGTGAATGCACAGACAACAAAAGGTAAGATGGTGATTGAAGAACCAGTACTTCCAGATTGGATGCAAGAGGAAGATGAAGACAACATACCCTTATCAACAATGAACCTCAGGAAAGTGAAGAAGGACAAAGTCAAGAAAACAAGAAAACCAGCCACAAAAAGAAAGAGGCCAACAAAGAAAAAGCAGAAGAAGGTAAGTAGTGAGGAAGAAGAGCTTAAATCAGCTGATATGGATAGCATCAGTGAGAGTGATGCAGAGGAATCAAAGAAGGTGAGTAGGGAAATCCTAAGTGATGATGAGGAAGAAACACACTCAGAAGAGAAAGGAAGCTCCAGTGATAAGACGGATATTGAGGCTGACTCTCCACCGACCCAAACACTCAAAGAACCAGCCCAACCCACACCTCCATCACCAAAAGCCAAACAACCCCAACCCTCAGCTAAAGAACAATCCACCCATGACCAAAACATCCCCAAAACACCACAATCTGAACCACAAGATCAACCCATTTCAAAACCAACCCCCACTCAACCTGAACCAACTAAAGAGCCATCACAACCATCCATTCCAGAAGTAACCAGTGCAGACGTGACTACGTCTGAACCAACTGCTGTTGAAACTAACCCAGACCCACAACTCATTCCCCCACCCAAAAGACAAAGATTCAAGACTGTACCCACCCAGAGTCCATTTGGGAAGAAGAAAAGGCGTGAATTAGCCGCTGCAAGTGAAGAAGCAAGACATGGTGAAGAAGAAGAACAACTAGTTGATGCTCCCACAACCAAAAGGCAAAAGTTGCAGGTAAGAAAGAAATCTGAAGCTGCTAAAGACAAGCCAGCAACAGCTACCAGTGCCGCATTTGTTGCTGCTAGTGGTTCAGAGAATGCTCCTGCTGTTGTTGCTGAAGAAAAAGCCGCAGGCGTTACAACGTCTCAAAAGCCAGAGGTTGAAAAAGCCCAGGGGGACCCCAAAGAGCAGCAGCAGATTCATCCTGCAGAGCTGGAAAAGCAGAAAGCATGGGAGGAAGCAAAGAAAATAGTTGCTGAGAGCAGTGCAAAGATGCCCCAAGAAACTGAAGTCTCAGTTGATGCTGGTGATGGTGAAGGAGAGAAGAAGAAGAAGGAAAAGAAAAAGAAGACTGTGCAAGCAAGCATCCCAGCCAGACAGAGTGGAAGGCTCAGGTCTGGTGCTCTGAACAAGTAAGTTAGCCCTCTTTTTAGCAGTAGTATAGTTATAGTTTATAATTTCAGTACAAATAAATAGCTGTCCAGACGTTACAATGTCTAGAGAGTTAGTAGTCAGTAGTTTGTTTTGTTTCTGTTATGTGTGAATGTTCCTCTCCCATTTTTCAAATTCAGTGAGCAGTGGGGACACTACTCATCTTTCTGTTTGGGGGGGGATCATTTTTATGTTTTGTGTATGCATAAAATCAAATGCAAAATCAGTTTACTTCCCTACTCGAGTAATCATCAAAAATGTTTCTCTTTGGGCTAAATCTAAGAATGACTTTGTGTGAATGTGTGTGAGTAGCTGATGCATGCTTAAATGAATAGAATTGATTACTGCTTCCACACAAACTCTGTTTTGAGGAAAACCTAGTTAGCTAAGGACTATTTGATGCAAAGCTAGTTTTGGTTGACTATGGTGATGGCAGAACTTGATTAAAAACTCAGAGTAGCAGTAGAAACTAAGTTTGGGGGTACATCAGGTTGTACTAAGGCTGGGTGCAAAGACTGTAGGATGATTAGTGCGTGTGTAGTGTGAGTGCAACGTTGTAACGTCTACCCGTAACGTTATAACGTATGCCTTGTGTGTTTTCGTGTTGTGTTTTGTGTTATCAAACGTTGTAGCGTCTCTCCTATAAACGTTATAACGTCTACTCCAAAAAGACCAAAAAGTGTGTGTTGTTTCAAATAAGTGGAAAAATCCACATGTCCTCTGTGTTTGCTGCAATTTCCCGAAACAAATACTGGGTACCCCAATTATCTCAATCCTAAATTGTCAAATTCAAAGGATCAAAAAGGAGAAAATCATAAAAACTCCAAACCAAAAGTGAAGTAAATCAAAAGAAAAGTTGCTCAGTAATGAGGGGTTGCAGTCCTCTGTGTGTTTTACGTTGTGTGAGTCAGAAAAGTAGTTTGCACTAATCTAGTCCTAGCACCCAAATTAAGACCCTTTGTCGTGCTTAAAATAACCCTCAAGTCTTATGTGGAAATGTTAGCCTACTCTCTGTTTTGAAAGATGTTATACTCTCACCATATGGAAACCACTCTTTCATAGGCTAAGGTAGCTTCTGAACCTAGCTAGGAATATAATTGATACAGAGATCACACACTCACTTTGGGCAGTAATGAATCTAGAATTTAATTGTGCATTGGTGCGTGAGTGTGTAGTGAAAGTCTGAAGGAATTAGCCCCTTGAGGAAAATTTTTGATCAAAAATAGATGAGCAGGGTGTAAACTGTTGGTGTATTTAATTTCTTGCATCTTTTCATATGTTGTATTTCAATTGCTTGAGGACAAGCAATGGTTTAAGTTTGGGGGTGTGATAACTCATATTTATATGAGTTATTTATACTTATTCAAAGATAAATCATGCAAGTTCTCTGGCAATAGTAGGTTGTTTCTATTAAGTTTCTATTAGTTTATTGCTTTTTAGTTAGAAAGGGGCTAAATTACAAGTTCTAGGCATTTTGGTGCCAATTGGCGCCTTTGTGAGCGTTTTGATGCTTCTTGTGTTTGTGCAGTAATCTGAACGTGGCAACGTCTCTCATCACGTCTGAAGAAGGGCAGCAGAGCAAGAAAGAAATATCTTATTTTTGGCGCACAAGAAATGATGGCCAGAGATCGAGAAGTGCAGAAGATCTTCTTTCTCCTCAGCGCTGACGCAGCTGACGCACTGTAGCAGTTCGGTGTCACTTCAGGGCAGAGTCAACTCGCAAGCAAGCTTGGAAGGTGGGGAATGACATCAGCAAGCATGTGACCCTCTTTTGACCATGGCTATTCTCTCTCTACAAAAAGGCAAGGGGGCACCATGCGGAAAAGGGACGAACTCATCATCATCATCATCCACTTTCCCCCATTTTCAGAGATAGTTTTTCTAAAAGAAGTTCTGGACACAGACTTCTTCATTTTTAAATTTTCTCAAAGCTCCAATTTTCATCTTCATTCGCAACCATTACTGTAAAGCTCAGACGTTGTAACGTCTTTACAGCGTGCATGAAGGAAGGCTACTTAGGCGTATCTTTTGCGTTTAGTCTCCTTTTCTCTATGTACGGTACTTGGATTTTAACTCCTTTTATTTCTGTAAGGATGCTCAGCATGAGCTAAACATTAGTAGTTGGGTTGTTGTTTTGCATGTAATGAACCTCTAGTTTAATGTTATGAAGTATTGATGATTATGCGTTTTAAATCTTTGCATGTTAATATTTCCAAACTTGTTTTGAACTGGCCACTTAAAATAAGTAGATTCATAGGTACAGACATGGTCTATGAAAAGAACTCAAAGATTTATGTGAATGAAAAGTTGCACTAAAGACATTTAGGCATTTTTATCTAAGTCTAGACATAGAATGGATAATAGTTCATAGGACATTGCTGTGGGTACTTAAAATACAGGAGTAGGCCTACTTAGAACCTAGACATAGGAATTCTAGTACTTGAAGCTCTGACGTTTTGTGACTGAAAAGCACAGCTCTTTTGCAACAACGTTCAAACGTTATAACGTCTATATAACATAGCATTTGTACGTGTTAGCGTGTAAACGTTATAACGTCTGACTAAAGGAGATTTACTTGCATGCAGCAATCCAACTCATACTCTTCCATAGTCACACCCACTTGTTATTTACTTGCCTTGTTTATGTTCTTAGTCTTAAATATCAACTTTTAGTGCCGATTTGTTACTTGTTTCACTTGTGTTTTAAAGACTTGAACTCTGAAGGTTAATCAATCCTCGTGGGAACGATCTCTTACTTTTATCCACTTTATTACTTGTACGACGTGTATACTTGCACTGATATTGCGATTATAAAACACACGAGCGCAACACCTGGCGCCTGGCGCCCAGCAAGTACAATTCAGCACAACAACAAGCACAATTTAGCAACACAAATTTTTGCTCATGCGCCCAGCACAAGGGCGCCAATTCCTGAAATGCAAAACTCAACCAAAAACGCAACAACTTGGCACGGGGCACCCAATCACGAGGACGCCTAATTCCGTGGCCAAAATTCCAGCAACAACAATGCTTGGCACAGGGCGCCCCACTCAAGGGCGCCTAATTCTGCACCTAGACGACAAAATCCAGCAACATCATAAACACAAAAATGGCGCCCTATGCGCCTATGACACCAACAACAACGAATTCGAGCAACACAAATTTATCAAATCACATACAACTCATACCAATAACTTCAAATCGCATATCAACCGTAAAAATAACATCACATCACAAATCAATCATAAATTCATAAAGAGTCATCAAAAATCATCCACCGAATCATTATCAATCACAATACCATCAATGAGTATCCAAGCACTTAGCACGCAAACCACAATTTCTCAACAACGAGTTATCATATGCCTAGGGTTCATCAATAATCACTAGAAATACATAAAACGGCATACATAGAGCCTACCCCTACTTAGTCCCCATCATAAAGCCCTATTATAGAGAAGATGAGACCCACCCTTACCTGATATCGAAGTGTCTTTGAAAGGTGAACTGACAATGACCAATCACGAGTTCTTGAGCGTGATCCAATTCCAACGGAACAATGTTTGACTCGAACGTGCACAGTTACATAGCAACAAAGAGGGTCGAAACATCATACACTAAAAATATTAATTATAATAAATCAAATCGCTTAGTAAATTATCTGTGTTTCCAAAGAGCATACCTATCGGAAGGAACAAGGCCGTAACAACGGTTTGAAATCATGACTCGGAGAATTCAGAAATCCTAGATCGGAATCTCAATACATAATTTAAAGAGGTGCTCAATTTGAGAGGGCCAACTAGTGGCCGTTGGAGGTGCTTCACGGCCCAACAGTGGCGGTCCAGAGTGGCCAGAATTCAGGTCTGTTACTGAGGAGGAGAGGACAAGGCTGAGAAGGGCGAAATCGCGTTGGTCACAGTGGTTCTATGGTTTCCGTCGCGGCGGTGGTGTACCGATTCATGGCCAAAATCGCGCCTGTCAATGGCGGATTCACGAGAATGGAGGCGCGCTGGAACGCGAGATTGGGGCTGCAATCGGTTAAAAGGAAGTCATAATCGAATTCAGAAGGAAATTTCGAGTGGGTGTGCAAAGTTTGGGGTTCGGCCGCGGTGTAGGGAGTGAGAACGAAGTGGAAGAAGAAGCTAGAGGGTTTTGGCCGCGGCTGCGCGAGAGGAAGAAGAAGAACAGCGAACCGGGTCGGGTCCAGTCCATGGGCCGCGCGGAACTGGGCTTCAAAAGGGTTTGGGGCGAATTGGGCTAGCAAGTGGTGGGTGCGAATGAAAGCCAGGGGGGTGTGTGCGAGTAGCAAGGCCCAAAATCAACTCTAAATCATTTTTTTTAAAAGCTCATTTCAACTACAACTATTATTTTAACACCTCCATAGCCTAAAATAATTTTCTTTTTAACTAAATACATCTGAAATACTAATATTTATAAAAATAAAATAAATATATAATAACAACCATATATCACCAATGGCATATATTTAAAAAAATAATAC